>CM062289.1:98847726-99447726 GCA_031216915.1 Pictodentalium vernedei | reverse complement strand
AGAAGGGTGACTTAATCGCCCTAGTCGCCCTCACGGCTGGTCCCTGGAGAGCGGAGGTGATTGATCCACACCTGCTGAGGCGACAGGGGAGCGAACAGAATGATTTGACAACTGCAGGTTCGTATCGTGGCGAGAACCTGAGGCAGAATCGGCCCTGGCAAGGAGTAGCTGACAAGACTGTTTCTATCAATTGACAGAGTGTCTGCTGCAAAAGCCAGAGGATCTGGACACAGGGACACAGAAGTGATCACTTGATGGTTCGAATGGGTCACAAAAAGATCGATGTGGGGATGACTCCAGATATCGCAAAGCGACTGGAACACTGCCCTGTAAAGCATCCACTCGGTGGAAATGACCCTGTCACGTCGGGACAGGGAGTCGGCTAGGACATTCAGATGACCAGGAATGTGTCCAACCACCACCTCGGCATAGACATCCTGAGCTAGATGTAGAAGATCCCAAGCCAATTTGTACACGAGAACTGTGTGCGTGCAGCCCTGGTTCTGAATGTAGGTGACCATCGTTGAATTGTCAAACAACAGAAGGACCTGTCAATTCGAAAGGTGGGGGATCCACAGCCAGAAACTCTGAAGAAGAGCAAGAAGATCCTTCTGGTTGATGTGAAGAGCTGCTTGATTCTGGTCCCATACACTATGAAGGAAAAGACCTAGAGAATCCAACGTCGTGCCCTATTCGGTATCGCTGGCATCTGCCAGCAGAACATGAGCGGATATGGGCAAGTCCAACAGAACTCCCTCCATAGTCCACTGAACATCTGTTCATGGAAGAAGGTGATGATGATGAGATGCTAGTAGATGAAGCACCAGATCTAGAGGATAGTCAATCGGCCTCCAACGACTGTGCAGAAAGTGCTGGAGAGTTATGACATGTAGCCGACCTAGTGGAATTAAATCCATCACCGACCGCAGAGACCGAGTAGCTGGAGAATACTCCAAGCTATCGCGGTCGTGGACTGGGTCAGAGTCAGGGCGAAAGCTGGGGGGGGGGGGGGGGGGGGGGGCGGGGTGGGGGGGGGGGGGTGGGGGGGGGGGGGGTGGTTGGGAATCACCATCCTTAGATGACAAAACGACTGAGAAGTGACCAGGTCCGACTTCTCCTCATTGACTCGGAACCCCAGCAACATGAGCAGGCTCAACACTGTTTTGACATATGATTTCGGAAGAACAGCATTGAAGTGCCTCTGGAGGACATCATCCATATATGGCGAAGTAGTCACCTTGGACTGTGTACAATGGAAGGCTATCACATTTGACATCAGACGGGTGAAGGCCCAAGGAGCCAGGATGTGGCTGAACGGCAGGATCTTGAACTGGTAAACTCGCCCCAGAAAAGCCAACCTGAGATACTTTCGAGTTGTCTGTTGAATCAGAACGTGAAAGCAATCAATTCGCAGGTCGATGCTGGAAGTGAAATCTCCCTGGGAAATGGAACTGACCTGAAAATCTCCATGCTGAACTTGGGAGTAATCATAAACTGGTTCAGGATACTCAAATAGAAAACCAGTCGGAGTCAGCCATCCTTCTTCGCCACCAAGAACAGGCGGGAATAAAATCCCACTAAATGAATGTTCTTGATGACCTCAATCTTCCCTTTGACAAGAGATTGTCTATCTCCGGGATCAAAAGTTCCCGTCGTGAAATACTTGAAGGAACTTGGGTAGGAAGAGGCACTCTCTTGAGAGCGAGTGGGGTGCCTCTGAAAGGATATCCGAAGACCGCAACAAACAACAACAAACACCCAAGGATCAGATGTGGTCGTGGCCCTACGGCATGTAAACTCTGATATCCTTCCTGCAACCTGGGAGGAATTGAGGAGAAGACCTTCATTTCGAGCCCCAGTGAGGCCTGTGAGAGGAGACACCATCTCCATTGCAAGAGGAAGGATCCTGAGACATCTCTCTGGTCTGACGATGCTTTCCCTTGCCCTTTTTAGTAAGAAGAAGCGGCGGCAGGAGGATCAGCCCGTGCTTCACAAAGGATGCAGAAGGGCATTTGTTAGGCTTGGAATGGCCACTGCCTCCAACAGAAGGTGAATCAAGCTGGCAAAGCAGCAGCTGATCTTTGGAATGACACAGGGTGTCATCGCGGACCATTGCCATGCAATCATGGAATAGTTGCGGACCCACCAAAGAAGCTGATCGAAGAGCAGTGCGCTGCCTTCAGGAAGGGAACGGCTTGTGTCCAGCACAGCGTTCCAGCAAACTAATTCCAAATTAGCCGTGTTACAGGCATGCGTGTGAGTAAGATGCATGAGCACCGTAGAGATCACATGCAAAGGAGCCTGTATGCTATCAAACATATTTGGAGGCAGATAAGCAGCCAAGGCAGAGACATCTCTCTGGATGAGCCCAACATGCACTTCAAAGTCGCCATTGGAATAATGGTTGACTTGGGCTTGGAAAGCCCGAGGGAGGAGGAGTCCTGATCCAAGACCGTCAAACTCTGGCAGGCTGACAGATTGGCGGAATCGTAGGAACGATAACGCACAGGAGGCAAAAACGTATCAGCCCAGCGAAGAATGAAGTCTTCACAGCCTAGGATCTCAGCTTTGAGTCGCATGCTGCAAAAGCTTCGACCACTTGTACCGACTGGTACGATCGAAGGCACCCAGAAGTATCCTGAACCAGCCTATCATTGCTCCCAGGTTCAGCATGGAGACTTTCAGGTTGGTTGCATTTCCCAGGGAGATTTCGCTTCCAGCATCGACGACCTGCGAGTTGCTTACTTTCACATTCCGATTCATCGGACATCTCGAAAGTATCTCAAGTTCGCTTTTCTGGGGCGAGTTTACCAGTTCAAGGTCATGCCTCTTGGCCGCAAACTGGCTCCTTCGGACTACACCCGACGGATGTCACATGTGATAGCCTTCCATTGCACACAGTCCAAGGTGACTACTTCGCCGTATCTCGATGATATCCTCCAGAGGCACATTAATGCTACTCTTCTGGAGTCAGATGACAACACACTGTTGAGCCAGCTCAAGTCGCTGGGGTTCTGAGTCAATGAGAAGTCGGCCCTGATCCCTTCTCAGTCATTTTGTCATCTGGGGATGGATGGATTTCCGCACTCAGCTGAATATGGTGGTGGCTCCCTGGGTGAGGGCTGTGATTCCCTTGGCTTTCGCCCTGACTCTGACCCAGTCCACGTCCACGATAGCTCAGAGTATTTTCTGGCTGCTCGGTGACGGATCTCATTCATCTAGGCATGTCATACCTCTCCAGCACATTCTGCTCAGTCATTGGAGGCCATATGTTGATCCTCTGCATCTGGGTCTTCAGTTACCAGCATCTCTTCATCATCACCTTCTTGCCTGTACAAATGTTCAGTGGAATATGTAGGGAGCTCCATTGGACTTGCCCATATCTGATCGTGTTCTGACGGCAGATGCCAGCGATATCACATACCCGGTCATCAGAATGTCCTAGCCGACTCCTTGAACAGATGGGGCAGGGTCATTTCCACTGAGTGTATGCTTCACAGGGCCATGTTCCAGTCACTTTGCGATCTCTGGGGTCATCCCCACATAGATCTTTTTGCGAACAATTGGAATGATCAGGTGGACACTTTCATGTACCTGTGTCCAGATCCTCTGGCTTTCGCCGTGGATGCTCTGTCATTCGATTGGAATGGGCTTGTCGGCCACACCTTCCCGCCGGGTCCGATTCTGCCTCAGGTTCTAGCCAAGATACAAACCTGCAGCTGTTGAATCATTCTGATCACTCCCCTGTCGCCTCCCTGGGTGTGGATCAATCGGCTCTGCTCTCTGTTTGCGGCGGTTCTGACACGTCTCCCACTACATCACAACCTTCTTTGTCAAGGTCAGCCGAGGAGGTTTCATGTCGATCTGACTTCATTGTGCCTTTATGGATATCTTTGTCGGGTCCTGTCTCCTCATAGATGTTTTTCGAGACGAGCAGTGGAGTGCATTTCTTCAAGGCGGCACTCCACTGGTTTAGCCTATGTGGCTAAGTGGAAGGTTTTCTGTTGATGGTGTGCTGATCACTCTATTGATTATGCTGCTCCTTCGATAACACAGATTGGAGAGTTTCTGGTATATCTGCTTAATTCTTGGGGTCTCCAACCTGTTATCGTCAAAGAGTACCGGTCCATGCTTTTGGAGACCTTTTCATATGTGGGAAAGTATCATATCGGCACTAATCCGTACCTGTCCAAGCTTATTCAGGACTTTTTTTTGAAAAGGCCTAGGATTTAGCAGCCTACCCCAAGATGGAATCTTTCTTGGGTGCTGCTTTGCTTGGGGGCAGGGAGAGGAGAGGGGGAAATTAGTGTATGTTTAGTCTGAACTGGTGATTCAAATACAAACCTGAATGCAATTGATAAGTTTCATGAAAAGGGACATAACATAACTCTGTAAACAATTGTATGTGCATTTCATTCAGAGACATTATGTTTTCTTAATCTTGATTTCTTCTGTTACAGTTAGTTGTCTATGGGTCCTCACCAATCAATTTTTCAAACAAGAGGTCCCAGGGGGCCTGAGGGTACTCACCTGACATGGTAGCCTGAATATAAAACCCAGGGAATTGATTTCAACAAGTTGCATCTCCCCTTCTTTAGAAAAGCTTATACCAAATATCCTAAGATTCAGACCAGTGGATCTAAAAAAAAATATTTTTAAAGAATATCTCTCATATTGAACTAAGTTATAATTCGGGCTCCCATAAGAAGCCCAAATATTAACCCAGGGACTTGGCTTGAACAAACTTGAATCTCATCTCCAGAAGATTCTGACTGGTCGATGTGAAGAAGAAGATTTTTGAAGAATCATCCTCATATTGAACTAAGTTATAATTCAGACTCACACAGGGAGCCCAAATATCAACCCAGGGACTTGGCTTGAACAAACTTGAATCTCACCCCCCTAAGGATGCTGCATGCCAAATATCAAAACATTCCGACAGCGGAATCTGAAGAAGACTTTTTAAAGAAAAATTCCTCATATTGAACAACGTTATAATTCGGTCTCCCACAGGAAGCCCAAATATGAACCCAGGGAATGGCTTCAACAAACTTGAAGCTCACACCCCTCAGGATGCTGCATACCAAATATTAAAATATTCCGACTGCTGGATCTGAAGAAGAAGATTTTTAAAGAAAATTACTCATTTTGAACTAAGTTACAATTCGAGCTCCCACAGTTAACCCAAATATGAACCTACGGACATGGCTTGAACAAACTTGAATCTCACCCCACTAAGGATGCTGCATATCAAATATCAAAAGATTCTTATTGGTAGATCTGAAGAAGAAGATTTTTAAAGATTTTTAAAGAATATCCTCATATTGCATTAATTTAAAAATTTGGGCTCCCATAGAGAGCCCAAATACAGACCCAGGGAATTGATTTCAATAAACATGTGAAACAATCTTCCAAAGATGTGAAATTTGAAAGCTTTTGGAGCAGTGGTTTGGGAGAAAAGTAGTGTTAAATGTTTTTTCCCATTACCCACAGTGTTAAAAAATGCTGACTCAGCACTTCTTCAAAGTCCCAAAAATGTAGCCCATGATAAATCTGATAGCAATTTTTTGTTAACAATCTATTCTGTTGGTCCTAAGGAAGCTTCACACCAAACAAGAATTCTCAGTGCCGTATATTTAGCTCCTGCGGTTCCCACGGGGTGATGGGAAAAAAATTATGGCATAAATTAAGTACTTATGACCCAATAAGCTCTTGTATCCAATTTGGTTCAAATCTGCCTCTCAGTTTGGAAAATATAAATTTTGGGCAGGGCAAAAATTCTTGCCCCTCCCATAACGGAGGCAAATACAGCTCCTCGAACTTCTCTTGAACAAATCTGAGTCTACACCTCAAAAGGAAGCTGCATACCAAATATCAAGTCTCTGTTACTGCTGGTTCATAAGAAAAAGATATTTTAAGATTTAAGCTCACTTTTTGAGCGTGGCCCTACAGAGAGGCAGGTCAACTTGATTTTAACAAATTTGAATTGACATATGATAGGGAACATGCACACCAGATTTGGTTGCGTAGTTTGTGAGAAGAAGTCGATAATGTAAAGTTCACGCCGGACGACAGATGGACGATGGACGGAAAGTGATTAGTAAAGCTCCCCTTGGGCTTCGCTCAGGTGAGCTAAAAAACCTCTTGATAAATACATTTTGTAATTAAATTCTGACAACGTAAATTAATGTAGCTCCAAACAAGTCAGACATTAGAGAATGACTGATTGATGTTTCCATCTGAGTTGGGCCTGTTGGTTCAATCAGTGAAACCATTCAAGATTAGACTTTCCTTTGCCATGCAACACTGATCATTCATATTTGTGATAAAAAACTTTCAATATTTAAGCATTCAATATTTAAGAAACCTGATAGCAAAAAATGGATCTTGTTTGCAACATGTTTTGTAATTTCCTGCATCACAGGCCTGTGGAAACTGCATGAATGTTCCTTTGGATGGTGCAAAGTATACATTTTGACATTTTTGACGTAAATCGCCATTTAAGCAAGTTTTGTGACATTAACTGAATTACAAGGTGCATAGTATTACAAAGGGTGTACATCTGTGCATACCCACACTTGCTAGTCAAGTAAAAATATGAGGAACCCACAAGGATATTTCATGCTGATGGATGACAGGTCATCATATTACATGTGGGGTCCTAAAGTTCCTACTCACAGGGTTCATGTACCTCTGGATGAAAAAAATCCTGGAATTTCAAAGACATGTACTGAGAATTCTAAAGCACTTTCCCACTTTTGTCGAAAACGTTTTTCGTTATCTACGGTGATTGTATACAAGCCCATTAACCATTTTAAGCCAGACCATTAACACCTGCACCTAACCCTTGTTAAGCTCTCTGAGATAGCTTCCTAAGGATCAGTCAGATGTAGTATGTCCATGTTTCACCCCACATTTGCCAGATCTCATGTGACATCAAAGTCACATGATCCAGTTGCATCATGTTGTGTTGTCTTGGTAACCCGTGTGAGTGGCTATGTTGTGACATCATCTCCATAGTGATAGGTGGCATAAGTGCGTATATGCAACACGTGTTGTTAGGGTGATATGTGTTTCCGTAGTCCATTTTGTATGCTTCTGGCGGCCATCTTCTTTTTTATTGTAGCATGTGGTTGCTATGTTACCCAAAGACTTCTTATAGGATAGGGGTATGTTCGGAGGATATTCCCCTTTGTAAAAGAGTAGTCGTAGATTCATAGAATTACCCAAATAGACCCGACAATGCCTCCAAAACACCAAAAATCCTTTTTAGGACTGCCATACTGTGGTGGGGCCTGGGGTAAGTTCGATTGAACGAGAGTAGTTTTTCTGGTCCAGATTTCCACAGAATCAATATTTATTTCGTAGAATTACCACAAAAACCCCATACTCATAATTGTTTACTTGGCTCTGATTTGCCAGTAAATTCTCGGTTTCTACCTTTACATCTACAAGCTGTTATGACTTCCTCTGTTCTATTTATTCTGACTTCCGTAGACGTGTTTATCTTCTATTGTACATATTACATGCACCACAAAAGCACATGCTGGATGAGCCAATATGTGCTTATGTGAAAAGGCACAATGTGACTTATTGTGCACTAGCGTTTAGGCACATGCTTGCACTATAGTGGAAGTCCACAACTCGGAAAAATACTCTCTATTTTCTTCTTTCCCAAGAGATTTGGGAAAGAAAAGTGGTGTAAAAGCACAAAGAAAATATAAGCCAAAACTGGGTCGTGTGCGACCGGCATACACCCACCAGATGACACTCTTCTCCTTGTAGTAATCCACGGCATCCGGAACCAGTGCACAGACACATAACCAATGTGTCATTCTATTTGAATCCGCCAACATTGGAGTTATGTGATCAGCGATGACGAAGGATTCTTACCCGATTAAGAAGACAGAGGGTCTCCATGCAAACAAATGTGGTAGGTATAATAAGAAAGGAAATTTACTATAAAATTTAAATTTCTTATCAACCTACCTTACAATTCTTTACAACAGGCTGAATAGACAATAGGAGGAGAGAATCACATAACCAAACCCCACACAACCCACCTGTGCTGGAACCGTGGACAGAAGAGGAATTCCCTAGGCCTATAGAACCATAGCATCACAGACATTAGTAAAAGACAATCAGATATGAGGCATATGGCTCTGTGTGACACACAGACAGAAAGGACAGTAACCAAGCACATGGCTGGAACTGACCTTGTAAGAAGTCTAATGGCTAGGGTAGACAACAGACTGAGCAAAAGAAAGAGGGCCCAAGGAAAAAAGGTCCTCAGACTGCTCCTGCAACTGACACAGATAGAAGGTGGAGAAAGTAGATGTATTTCTCCAATAGGCTGCCTGCATAGCATCCAACAACTTGACAGAGTTAGCATAAGCCCAGGAGGTAGACAAGGCACATACCTCGTGGGCAAAAATACGATTGGTAATACAATTGTCAGTCGCTAGACAGGTGTAGGATACGTGAATAGGAAGACAAATCCATCGAGAAATGGACTGAGGAGAGATCTTCAGTTGGCCAGGAATAAGAGACAGAAAAATTCTGTTTCCTGCCTTTCCTAATGAACTACATCTGGTTGAGATAAATACGATTTTGCATGAACCGGACAGAGAAAAGGGCAATTACCATCAGCAGCAGGAAGAGCCCTGATACAGAAAGGAGGTGGAGTAGTTTCTGGCATCTGATTGTTGACCATAAAGGAGCAATCAGTGGTAAAAGTAACACCATTGGCACTCCTGAAAAAGGTCGTATCAACCGAGAGGGCGTGAAGCTCACTATCTCTTTTTCCTGAGGCAAATGCCATCAGAGAAGCCATCTTGTATGTGAGAAAACACATATCCACATGGGATAAAGGTTTGAACAGCACCTCCCCCTCCCTGCCACCAAGCAAAGCAGCACCCAATAAAGATTCCATCTTGGGGTAAGCTGCAAAATCCTAGGTCTTTCCAAAGAAAAGTGCCGACTAAGCTTGGGAGAGGTATGGATTCATGTCGATATGACGTTTTCCCACATACGAAAAGGTCTCCAAAAGCATGGACCTGTACCCTTTGAGGGTAATAGGTTGGAGACTCTGAGAAACAAACGGATATACCAGAAACTCTCCAATCTGTGTTACCAAAGGATCAGCACAATCAACAGAGTGATCAGCACACCAACGACAGAAGACCTTCCACCTAGCCACATATGCTAAACCAGTGGAGTGCCGCCTTGAAGAAGAAATGTGCTCCACTGCTCATCTCGAAAAACCTCTATGAAGAGAGACAGGATCCAACAAAGATATGTGTGAAGGCACAATGAAGTCAGGTCGACATGAAATCTCCTCGTGTGACCTTGACAAAGAAGGTCGCAACATAGAAGGAGACAAGTCAGAACCACCGCCAACAGAGAGCGGAGGTGATTGATCCACACCCGCTGAGGCAACAGGAGAGCAAACAGAATGATTCAACAACTGCAGGTTCGTATCTTGGCGAGAACCTGAGGCAGAATCAGCCCTGGCGAGAAGGCGTAGCCGACAAGACTGTTCCAATCGATTGACAGAGTGTCTATAGCAAAAGCTAGAGGATCAGGACACAGGGACATGAACGTGTCCACTTGATGGTTCCAATGGGTTGCAAAAAGATCGATATGGGGACGACCACAGAGATTGCAAAGCGACTGGAACACTGCCCTGTAAAGCATCCACTTAGTGGAAATGACCCTGTCACATCAGGACAGGGAGTCGGCTAGGACATTCAGACGACCAGGAATGTGCCGAGCCACGACCCTGGTGTTGACATCCTGAGCTAGCAGTAGAAGATCCCAAGCCAATTCGTACACGAGAGCCGTGTGCGTGCCGCCCTAGTTCTGAATGTAAGCGACCATTGTCAAATTGTCGAACAACAGAAGGACCTGACAATTCGAAAGGTGGGGGATCCACTGCCAGAAACTCTGAAGAAGAGCAAGAAGCTCCTTCTGCTTGATGTGAAGAGCTGCTTGATTCTGGTCCCATACACCTTGAAGGGAAAAACCTAGAGAATCCAACGTCGTGCCCCATCCGAGATCACTGGCAACTGCCGACAGAACACGATCGAATATGGGAAAGTCCAACAGAACTCCCGGCATAATCCACTGAACATCTGTCCAGGGAAGAAGGTGACGATGAAGAGATGCTAGGAATTGAAGAACCAGATCTAGAGGATCGACAATCAGCCTCCAATAACTGAGCAGAAAGTGTTGGAGAGTTATGACATGCAGCTGACCTAGAGGAATGAGATCCGTCACCAAACCACAGAGACCGAGCAGCTGGAGAATACTCTGAGCTGTCACGGTCATGGACTGGGTCAGAGTCAGGGCGAAAACCCGCGGGAATCACAGCCCTCGACCGGGGAACCGCCACCATATTCAGCTGTGTGCAGAAGTCCATCCTCAGATGACAAAACGACTGAGAAGGGACCAGGTCCGAATTCTCCTCGTTGACTCGGAACCCCAGCGACATGAGCAGGCTCAACAGTGTGTTGACATCTGACTCCAGAACAGCAGCATTGAAGTGTCACTGAAGGATATCGTCCAGATACGGCGAAGTAGTCATCTTGGACTGTGTGCAATGGAAGGCTATCACATGCGACATCAGCTGGGTGAAGGCCCAAGGAGCCAGGATGTGGCTGAAAGGCATGATCTTGAACTGGTAAACTCAAAAGAAAAGCAAAACGTGAAAGTAAGCAACTCTGGAAGCAATGCTGGTAGTGAAATCTCCCTGGGAAATGGAACTGACCTGAAAATCTCCACGCTGAACTTGGCAGCAATCATAGACTGGTTCAGGATACTCAGATAGATAACCAATCGGAGTTGGCCATCCTTCTTTGCCACCAAGAACAGGCGGGAATAAAATCCCACTAAATGAATGTTCTTGACGACCTCTATTTTACCTTTGACAGGAGATTGTCTATCTCCGTGATCAAAAGTTCCCGATGTGAAACGTTTAAAGGAACTTGTGTTGGAAGAGGCACTCTCTCTCGAGAGAGATTGGGTTGCCTCTGAAAGGATATCCGCAGACCGGACCGAACAACATCTAACACCCAAGGATCGAATGTGATCGTGGCCCAACGGTCTGCAAACTCTATCCTTCCTCCAACCTGGGACGAATCAAGGTGAAGACCTTCATTTCGAGCCCCAGCGTGGCCTGTGAGAGGAGAAACCATCTCCTCTGCTAGAGGAAGGATCCTGAGACATCTCTCTGGTCTGCCGATGCTTAAACTTACCACATGAGTAAGAAGAAGCGGCGGCAGAAGGATCAGCCTGTGGCTTCACTAAGGAAGCAGAAGGGTGTTTGTTAGGCTTGGAACGGACACAGCCTCCAACAGAAGGTGGATCAAGCTGGCGAAGCAGCAACTGATATTTGGAATGACACAGGGCATCACCGTGAAACAATGCCACGCACGTAATCATGGAATAGTCGCGGACCAACCAAAGAAGCGGATGGAAGAGCAGTGCGCTGCCATTCAGGAAGGGAACAGTTTGTGTCCAACACAGTGTTCCGGCAAACTAATTCCAAATTAGCCATGTTACAGGCATGCGTGTGAGTAAGATGCATGAGCACCTTAGAGATCACATGCAAAGGAGCCTGTATGTTGTCAAATCTATCTGGAGGCAGATAAGCAGCCAAGGCAGAGACGATGTGATCTGAGAGAGAAAGCATGCCTAAAATCTCTCTGGATAAGCCCAACATGGACTCTAAAGTCGCCATTGGAATAATGGTCGACTACTGATCCAAGACCGTCAAACTCTGGCAGGCCGACAGATTGGCGGAATCGTAGGAACGATAACGCACAAGAGGCAAAAAGGTATCAGCCCAGAGAAGAATGAAGATTTCATAGCCTTGGAACTCAGCTTTGAGTCGCATGCTGCAAAAGCTTTGATCACTTGTACCGACTGGTATGGTCGAAGGCACCCAGAAGTATCCTGAACAAGTCTATCATTGCTCCCAGGTTCAGCATGGAGACTTTCAGGTTGGTTGCATTACCCAGGGAGATTTCGCTTCCAGCATCGACCTGCGAGTTGCTTACTTTCACGCTCCAATTCATCGAACATCTCGAAAGTATCTCAGGTTTGCTTTTTTGGGGAGAGTTTACCAGTTCAAGGTCATGCCTCTCAGACACAACCTGGCTCCTTGGGACTTCACTCGACTGATGTCGCATGTGATAGCCTTCCATTGCACACAGTCCAAGGTGACTACTTCACCGTATCTGGACGATATCCTCCAGAGGCACTTCAATGCTGCTCTTCTGGAGTCAGATGTCAACACACTGTTGAGCCTGCTCACGTCGCTGTGGTTCCGAGTCAATGAGAAGTCGGACCTGGTCCCTTTTCAGTTGTTTTGTCATCTGGGGATGGATTTCCACACTCAGCTGAATATGGTGGTGATTTTCCGGCTGAGGTATGTGATTCCCTCGGATTTTGGCCCCGTCTCTGTCCCAGTCTTCGTTCACGACAGCTCGAAGTATTTTCCGGCTGCTCAGTCTCTGCGGTTCGATGACGGATCTCATTCTTCTAGGTCGGCTGCATGACATACCTCTCCAACACTTTCTGCTCAGTCATTGAATGCCGAATGTCGATCCTCTGCATCTGGGTCTTCAGTTATCAGCATCTCTTCATCGTCACCTTCTTGCCTGGACAAAAGTTCAGTGGAATATGCAGGGAGTTCCATTGGACTTGCACATCTCCGATCGTGTTCTGACGGCAGATGCCAGCGTTCTCTAGGTCCTCTAGGTCTTTCCCGTCATGGTGTAGGGACCAGGATCAAGCAGCTCTTCACATCAACCAGAAGGAGCTTCTGCCCCTTCTTCTGAGTTTCCGGCAGTGGATCCCACACATTTCGAATCGTCAGGTCCTTCTGTTGTTCGACAATGGTCTCTTACATTCGGAACCAGGGCGGCACGCACTCAGTTCTCATGTACGAATGGCTCAGGATCTTCTACTGCTAGCTCAGGATGTCAAATCCGGTGTGGTGGTTCGACACATACCCGGTCGTCTGAATGTCCTAGCTGACTCCCTGAACTGACGGGGCAGGGTCATTTCCACTGAGTGGATGCTTCACAGGGCATCCAGTCGCTTTGCGATCTCTGGGGTCATCCCCACATAGATCTTTTTGTGACCCATTGGAATGATCAGGTGGACACTTTCGTGTCTCTGTGTCCAGATCCTCTGGCTTTCTCCGTGGATGCTCTGTCACTCGATTGGAAAGAGCTTGTCGGCTACACCTTCCCGACAGGTCCGATTCTGCCTCAGGTTCTAGCCAAGATACGAACCTGCAGTTGTTGTGGCATCATTCTGATCACTCCCCCTTCACCTCCACAGGTGTGGATCAATCAGCTCTGCTCTCTGTTGGCGGCGGTTCTGACATGTCTCCCACTACATCGCAACCTTCTTTGTCAAGGTCACCCGAGGAGGTTTCATGTCGACCCGACTTCATTGTGCCTTAACGCATATCTTTGTCGGGCCCTGTCTCCTCATAGAGGTTTTTCGAGATGAGCAGTGGAGAGCATTTCTTCTTCAAGGCGGCAGTCCACTGGTTTAGCCTATGTGGCTGAGTGGAAGGTTTTCTGTCGATGGTGTGCTTATCCCTCTGTTGATTATTCTGATCCTTCGATAACACATATTGGAGAGTTTCTGGTATATCTGTCTGATTCTTGGGGTCTCCAACCTGCTATTGTCAAAGGGTACAGGTCCATGATTTTGGAGACCTTTTCGTATGTGGGAAAGTATCATATTGGCACTAATCCATACCTGCAGAAGCTTATTTGGCACTTTTCTTTGAAAAGGCCTAGGAATTTGCAGTCTACCACAAGATGGAATCTTTCTTGGGAGCTACTTTGCTTGGGGGCAGGGAGAGGGGAGGGGGAAATTAATGCATGTTTAGTCTGAACTGGTGATTCAAATCCAAACCTGAATGCAATTGATAAGTTTCATGAAAAGGGACATAACTCTTGGAACAATGGTATGTGCATTTCATTTAGAGCCATTATGTTTTCTTAATCTTGATTTCTTCTGTTACATTTAGTTGTCTACGGATCCTCACTAATCAGTTTTTCAAAACAAGAGGCCCCAGGGGGCCTGAGGGTGCTCACCTGACATGGTAGCCTGAATATCAACCCAGAGAACTGATTTCAACAAGTTGCATCTGCTCCTCCTAAGAAAAGCTTATACCAAATATCCAAAGATTCTGACCAGTGGATCTATAAAAAAAAAGATTTTTAAAGAATATCCTTATATTGAACCAAGTTATAATTCGGGCTCCCACAGGGAGCCCATATATGAACCCAGGGACTTGGCTTTAACAAACTTGAATATCATACCCCCCCCCCCCCTAAGGATGCTGGGCACCAAATATCAAAACATTCCGACTGCTGGATCTGAAGAAGAAGATTTTGAAAGAAAATTCCTCATTTTGAACTAAGTTACAATTCAAGCTCCCACAGTGAGCCCAAATATGGACCTAGGGACATGGCCTGAACAAACTTGAATCTTACCCCCCTAAGGATACTGCATAACAAATATCAAAAGCATTCATCTGCTGGATCTGAATAAGAAGATTTTATAAGAAAATTCCTCATTTTGAACTAAGTTATCATTCAGGCTCCCACATTGAGCCCAAATATGCACCCAGGGACTTCGCTTGAACAAACTTGAATCTCACCCCCTAAGGATGCTGCATGCCAAATATCAAAACATTCCAACTGCTGGATCTAAAGATGAATTTTAAAGAAAAATTTCTCATAAGGAACTAAGTTATAATTCGGGCTCCCACAGGGAGCCCAAATATGAACCCAGGGACTTGGCTTTAAGAAACCTGAATCTCACCCCCCTAAGGATGCTGCACACCACATATCAAAACATTCCAACTGCTGAATCTGAAGAAGAAGACTTTTTAATTTAAGAAAATTCCTTATTTGGAACAAAGTTACAATTCAAGCTCCCACAGTGAGCCCAAATATGGACCTAGGGACATTGCTTGAACAAATTTGAATCTCACCCCACCTAAGGATGCCGCATACCAAATATCAAAACATTCCAACTGCTGGATCTAAAGATGAATTTTAAAGAAAAATTTCTCATAAGGAACTAAGTTATAATTCGGGCTCCCACAGTGAGCCCAAATATGAAACCAGGGACTTGGCTTGAACAAACTTGAATCCCCCACCCCCAAGCATGCTGCATACCCAATATCAAACGATTCTGCCTGCTGAATCTTGAGAAGAAGATTTTTAAAGAAATTTGCCTGAAATGCACTAAGTTCGAATTCGGGTTCCTATACCGAGCCCAAATATGAATCCAGGGGGCCGATTTGAACAAACTTGAATCAGATCCACCCCATAATGCTGTATACCTAATATCAAATGATTCTGCCCACTTCTGCTGGAGAAGAAGATTTTTTAGTAATTTCTCTAATATACATAGGGAGCTATTGGAGTTATGCCCCCTATGAAGCCCCAATTGGGCATGTCCATTTCATTTGAACAAACTGGAATTGACATATAGTAATGAACTTCCATACCAAGTTTCGAGCAAATCGACCAAGCGGTTTCAGAGGAGATGTCGTTTGAAAAATGTTCACGACGCTGGATGGACGACAAACGGACGATGGACGGCAAGTGATAAGTTTAGCTCCCTTCGGTGAGCTAAAAACCTATTGATAAATACATTTTGTAATTAAATTCTGACAATGTAAATTAATGTAGCTCCAAACAAGTCAGACATTAGAGAATGACTGATTGATGTTTCCATCTGAGTTGGGCCTGTTGGTTCAATCAGTGAAACCATTCAAGATTAGACTTTCCTTTGCCATGCAACACTGATCATTCATATTTGTAATAAAAAACTTTCAATATTTAAGCATTCAATATTTAAGAAACCTGATAGCAAAAAATGGATCTTGTTTGCAACATGTTTTGTAGTTTCCTGCATCACAGGCCTGTGGAAACTGCATGAATGTTCCTTTGGATGGTGCAAAGTATACATTTTGACATTTTTGACGTAAATCTCCATTTAAGCAAGTTTTGTGACATTAACTGAATTACAAGGTGCATAGTATTACAAAGGGTGTACATCTGTGCATACCCACACTCTCTAGTCAAGTAAAAATATGAGGAACCAACAAGGATATTTCATGCTGATGGATGACAGGTCATCATACTATATGTGGGGTCCTAAAGTTCCTACTCACAGGGTTCATGTACCTCTGGATGAAAAAAAATCCTGGAATTTCAAAGACATGTACTGAGAATTCTAAAGCACTTTCCCACTTTTGTCGAAAACTATTTTCGTTATCTACGGTGATTGTATACAAGCCTGTTAACCATTTTAAGCCAGACCATTAACACCTGCACCTAACCCTTGTTAAGCTCTCTGAGATAGCTTCGTAAGGATCAGTCAGATGTAGTATGTCTATGTTTCACCCCACATTTGCCAGATCTCATGTGACATCAGTCACATGATCCAGTTGCATCATGTTGTGTTGTCTTGGTAACCCATGTGAGTGGCTATGTTGTGACGTCATCCCCATAGTGCTAGGTGGCGTAAGTGCGTATACGCAACACGTGTTGTTAGGGTGATATGTGTTTCCGTAGTCCATTTTGTATGCTTCTGGCGGCCATCTTCTTTTCTATTGTAGCATGTGGTTGCTATGTTACCCAAAGACTTCTTATAGGATAGGGGTATGTCCGGAGGATATTCTCCTTTGTAAAAGAGTAGTCGTCGATTCATAGAATTACCCAAATAGACCCGACAATCCCTCCAAAACACCAAAAATCCTTTTTAGGACTGCCATACTGTGGTGGGGCCTGGGGTAAGTTCGATTGAATGAGAGTAGTTTTTCTGGTCCAGATTTCCACAGAATCCATATTTATTTCGTAGAATTACCACAAAAACCCCATACCCATAATTGTTTACTTGGCTCTGATTTCCCAGTAAATTCTCGGTTTCTACCTTTATATCTACAAGCTGTTATGACTTCCTCTGTTCTATTTATTCTGACTTCCGTAGACGTGTTTATCTTCTATTGTACATATTACATGCACCACAAAAGCACATGCTGGATGTGCTAATATGTGCTTATGTGAAAAGGCACAATGTGACTTATTGTGCACTAGCATTTAGGCACATGCTTGCACTATAGTGGAAGTCCACAACTCGGAAAAATACTCTCTATTTTCTTCTTTCCCAAGAGATTTGGGAAAGAAAAGTGGTGTAAAAGCACTAAGAAAAAATAAGCCAAAACTGGGTCATGTGCAACCGGCATACACCCACCAGATGACACTCATCTCCTTGTAGTAATCCACGGCATCCTGAACCAGTGCACAGACACATAACCAATGTGTCATTCTATTTGAATCCGCCAACATTGGAGTTATGTGATCAGCGATGACAAAGGATTCTTACCCGATTAAGAAGACAGAGGGTCTCCATGCAAACAAATGTGGTAGGTATAATAAGAAAGGAAATTTACTATAAAACTTAAATTTCTTATCAACCTACCTTACAATTATTTACAACAGGCTGAATAGACAATAGGAGGAGGGAATCACATAACCAAACCCCACACAACCCACCTGTGCTGGAACCGTGGACAGAAGAGGAATTCCCTAGGCCTATAAAACCATAGCATCACAAACATTAGTAAAAGACAATCAGATATGAGGCATATGGCTCTGTGTGACACTCAGACAGAAAGGACAGTAACCAAGCACATGGCTGGAACTGACCTTGTAAGAAGTCTAATGGCTAGGGTAGACAACAGACTGAGCAAAAGAAAGAGGGCCCAAGGAAAAAAGGTCCTCAGACTACTCCTGCAACTGACACAGATAGAAGGTGTTGAAAGTAGATGTATTTCTCCAATAGGCTGCTTGCATAGCATCCAACAACTTGACAGAGTTAGCATAAGCCCAGGAGGTAGACAAGGCACATACCTTGTGGGCAAAAATACGATTGGTAATACAATTGTCAGTTGCTAGACAGGTGTAGGATGCGCGAATAGGAAGACAAATCCATCAAGAAATGGACTGAGGAGAGACCTTCAGTCGGCCAGGAATAAGAGACAGAAAAAATCTGTTTCCTGCCTTTCCTAATGAACTACATCTGGTTGAGATAAATACGATTTTGCATGAACCGGACAGAGAAAAGGGCAATTACCATCAGCAGCAGGAAGAGCCCTGATACAGAAAGGAGGTGGAGTAGTTTCTGGCATCTGATTGTTGACCATAAAGGAACAATCAGTGGTAAAAGTAACACCGTTCGCACTCCTGAAAAAGGCCGGATCAACCGAGAGGGCGTGAAGCTCACTATCTCTTTTTCCTGAGGCAAATGCCATCAGATAAGCCATCTTGTATGTGAGAAAACACATATCCACATGGGATAAAGGTTTGAACAGCACCTCCCCCTCCCTGCCACCAAGCAAAGCAGCACCCAATAAAGATTCCATCTTGGGGTAAGCTGCAAAATCCTAGGTCTTTCCAAAGAAAAGTGCCGACTAAGCTTGGGAGAGGTATGGATTCATGTCGATATGATGCTTTCCCACATACGAAAAGGTCTCCAAAAGCATGGACCTGTACCCTTTGAGGGTAATAGGTTGGAGACTCTGAGAAACAAACGGATATACCAGAAACTCTCCAATCTGTGTTACCAAAGGATCAGCATAATCAACAGAGTGATCAGCACACCAACGACAGAAGACCTTCCACCTAGCCACGTATGCTAAACCAGTGGAGTGCCACCTTGAAGAAGAAATGTGCACCACTGCTCATCTCGAAAAACCTCTATGAAGAGAGGCAGGATCCAACAAAGATATGTGTGAAGGCACAATGAAGTCAGGTCGACATGAAATCTGCTCGTGTGACCTTGACAAAGAAGGTCGCAACATAGAGGGAGACATGTCAGAACCACCGCCAACAGAGAGCGGAGGTGATTGATCCACACCCGCTGAGGCAACAGGAGAGCAAACAGAATGATTCAACAACTGCAGGTTCGTATCGTGGCGAGAACCTGAGGCAGAATCGGCCCTGGCGAGAAGGCGTAGCCGACAAGACTGTTCCAATCGATTGACAGAGTGTCTATAGCAAAAGCTAGAGGATCTGGACACAGGGACATGAAAGTGTCCACTTGATGGTTCCAATGGGTCGCAAAAAGATCGATATGGGGACGACCACAGAGATCGCAAAGCGACTGGAACACTTCCCTGTAAAGCATCCACTCAGTGGAAATGACCCTGTCACATCAGGACAGGGAGTCGGCTAGGACATTCAGACGACCAGGAATGTGCCGAGCCACCACCCCGGTGTTGAAATCCTGAGCTAGCAGTAGAAGATCCCAAGCCAATTCGTACACGACAGCCGTGTGCGTGCCACCCTAGTTCTGAATGTAAGCGACCATTGTCGAATTGTCGAACAACAGAAGGACCTGACAATTCGAAAGGCGGGGGATCCACTGCCGGAAACTCTGAAGAAGAGCAAGAAGCTCCTTCTGCTTGATTCTGGTCCCATACACCTTGAAGGGAAAAACCTAGAGAATCCAATGTCGTGCCCTATCCGAGATTGCTGGCAACTGCCGACAGAACACCATCGAATATGGGAAAGTCCAACAGAACTCCCGGCACAATCCACTGAACATCTGTCCAGGGAAGAAGGTGACGATGAAGAGATGCTAGTAATTGAAGAACCAGATCTAGAGGATCGACAATCAGCCTCCAACGACTGAGCAGAAAGTGTTGGAGAGTTATGACATGCAGCCGACCTAGAGGAATGAGATCCGTCACCAAACCACAGAGACCGAGCAGCTGAAGAATACACTGAGCTGTCACGGTCATGGACTGGGTCAGAGTCAGGACGAAAACCCACGGGAATCACAGCCCTCGACCAGGGAACCACCACCATATTCAGCTGTGTGCATAAGTCCATCCTCAGATGACAAAACGACTGAGAAGGGACCAGGTCCGATTTCTCCTTGTTGACTCGGAACCCCAGCGACATGAGCAGGCTCAACAGTGTGTTGACATCTGACTCCAAAACAGCAGCATTGAAGTGTCACTGAAGGATATCGTCCAGATACGGCGAAGTAGTCACCTTAGACTGTGTGCAATGGAAGGCTATCACATGTGACATCAGCCGGGCGAAGGCCCAAGGAGCCAGAATGTGGCTGAAAGGCATGATCTTGAACTGGTAAACTCAAAAGAAAAGCAAAACAT
Source organism: Pictodentalium vernedei (assembly GCA_031216915.1). Classification (NCBI taxonomy): domain Eukaryota; kingdom Metazoa; phylum Mollusca; class Scaphopoda; order Dentaliida; family Dentaliidae; genus Pictodentalium; species Pictodentalium vernedei. The sequence continues at coordinate 99,427,499 of CM062289.1, read as the reverse complement.
GAAAGTAAGCAACTCTGGAAGCAATGCTGGTAGTGAAATCTCCCTGGGAAATGGAACTGACCTGAAAATCTCCACGTTGAACTTGGCAGCAATCATAGACTGGTTCAGGATTCTCAGATAGATAACCAATTGGAGTTGGCCATCCTTCTTTGCCACCAAGAACAGGCGGGAATAAAATCCCACTAAATGAATGTTCTTGACGACCTCTATTTTTCCTTTGACAGGAGATTGTCTATATCCGTGATCAAAAGTTCCCGACGTGAAACGTTTGAAGGAACTTGTGTTGGAAGAGGCACTCTCTCTCGAGAGAGATTGGGTTGCCTCTGAAAGGATATCCGCAGACCGGACTGAATAACATCTAACACCCAAGGATCGGATGTGATCGTGGGCCAACGGTCTGCAAACTCTGATATCCTTCCTCCAACCTGGGACGAATCAAGGTGAAGACCTTCATTTCGAGCCCCAGCGAGGCCTGTGAGAGGAGAAACCATCTCCTCTGCTAGAGGAAGGATCCTGAGACATCTCTCTGGTCTGCTTAAACTTACCACATGAGTAAGAAGAAGCGGTGACAGGAGGATCAGCCTGTGGCTTCACTAAGGAAGCAGAAGGGTGTTTGTTAGGCTTGGAACGGACACAGCCTCCAACAGAAGGTGGATCAAGCTGGCGAAGCAGCAACTGATCTTTGGAATGACACAGGGCGTCACCGTGGACCATTGCCACGTAATCATGGAATAGTCGCGGACCAACCAAAGAAGCGGATGGAAGAGCAGTGCGCTGCCATTCAGAAAGGGAACAGTTTGTTTCCAACACAGTGTTCCGGCAAACTAATTCCAAATTAGCCATGTTACAGGCATGCGTATGAGTAAGATGCATGAGCATCTTAGAGATCACATGCAAAGGAGCCTGTATGTTGTCAAACCTATCTGGAGGCAGATAAGCAGCCAAGGCAGAAACGATGTGATCTGAGAGAGAAAGCATGCCTAGCATCTCTCTGGATAAGCCCAACATGGACTCTAAAGTCGCCATTGGAATAATGGTCGACTACTGATCCAAGACCGTCAAACTCTGGCAGGCCGACAGATTGGCGGAATCATAGGAACGATAACGCACAAGAGGCAAAAAGGTATCAGCCCAGAGAAGAATGAAGATTTCATAGCCTTGGAACTCAGCTTTGAGTCGCATGCTGCAAAAGCTTTGACCACTTGTACCGACTGGTATGGTCGAAGGCACCCAGAAGTATCCTGAACAAGTCTATCATTGCTCCCAGGTTCAGCATGGAGACTTTCAGGTTGGTTGAATTACCCAAGGAGATTTCGCTTCCAGCATCGGCTGCGAGTTGCTTACTTTCACGCTCCAATTCATCGAACATCTCGAAAGTATCTCAGGTTTGCTTTTCTGGGGAGAGTTTACCAGTTCAAGGTCATGCCTCTCAGACACAACCTGGCTCCTTGGGACTTCACCCGACTGATGTCACATATGATAGCCTTCCATTGCACACAGTCCAAGGTGACTACTTCGCCGTATCGGGACGATATCCTCCAGAGGCGCTTCAATGCTGCTCTTCTGGAGTCAGATGTCAACACACTGTTGAGCCTGCTCACGTCGCTGTGGTTCCGAGTCAATGAGAAGTCGAACCTGGTCCCTTTTCAGTCGTTTTGTCATCTGGGGATGGATTTCCACACTCAGCTGAATATGGTGGCGATTTCCCGGCTGAGGTATGTGATTCCCTCGGATTTCGGCCCAGTCTCTGTCCCAGTCTTCGTTCACGACAGCTCGAAGTATTTTCCGGCTGCTCAGTCTCTGCGGTTCGGTGACGGATCTCATTCCTCTAGGTCGGCTGCATGTCATACCTCTCCAACACTTTCTGCTCAGTCATTGGACGCCGAATGTCGATCCTCTGCATCTGGGTCTTCAGTTACCAGCATCTCTTCATCGTCACCTTCTTGCCTGGACAAAAGTTCAGTGGAATATGCAGGGAGTTCCATTGGACTTGCACATCTCCGATCGTGTTCTGACGGCAGATGCCAGCGTTCTCTAGGTCCTCTAGGTCTTTCCCGTCATGGTGTAGGGACCAGGATCAAGCAGCTCTTCACATCAACCAGAAGGAGCTTCTGCCCCTTCTGAGTTTCCGGCAGTGGATCCCACACATTTCGAATCGTCAGGTCCTTCTGTTGTTCGACAATGATCTCTTACATTCGGAACCAGGGCGGCACGCACTCAGTTCTCATGTACGAATGGCTCGGGATCTTCTACTGCTAGCTCAGGAGGTCAAATCCGGTGTGGTGGTTCGACACATACCCGGTCGTCTGAATGTCCTAGCTGACTCCCTGAACTGACGGGGCAGGGTCATTTCCACTGAATGGATGCTTCACAGGGCATCCAGTCACTTTGCGATCTCTGTGGTCATCCCCACATAGATCTTTTTGTGACCCATTGGAATGATCAGGTGGACACTTTCGTGTCTGTGTCCAGATCCTCTGGCTTTCTCCGTGGATGCTCTGTCACTCGATTGGAATGAGCTTGTCGGCTACACCTTCCCGACAGGTCCGATTCTGCCTCAGGTTCTAGCCAAGATACGAACCTGCAGTTGTTGTGGCATCATTCTGATCACTCCCCCTTCACCTCCACAGGTGTGGAGCAATCAGCTCTGCTCTCTGTTGGCGGCGGTTCTGACATGTCTCCCACTACATCACGACCTTCTTTGTCAAGGTCACCCGAGGAGGTTTCATGTCAACCCTACTTCATTGTGCCTTAACGCATATCTTTGTCGGGCCCTGTCTCCTCATAGAGGTTTTTCGAGATGAGCAGTGGAGTGCATTTCTTCTTCAAGGCAGCAGTCCAATGGTTTAGCCTATGTGGCTAAGTGGAAGGTTTTCTGTCGATGGTGTGCTTATCCCTCTGTTGATTATTCCTATCCTTCGATAACACAGATTGGAGAGTTTCTGTCTGATTCTTGGGGTCTCCAACCTGTTATTGTCAAAGGGTACAGGTCTATGATTTTGGAGACCTTTTTGTATGTGGGAAAGTATCGTATCGGCACTAATCCATACCTGCAGAAGCTTATTTGGCACTTTTCTTTGAAAAGGCCTAGGAATTTGCAGCCTACCCCAAGATGGAATCTTTCTTGGGAGCTACTTTGCTTGGGGGCAGGGAGAGGGGAGGGGGAAATTAGTGCATGTTAGTCTGAACTGGTGATTCAAATCTAATCCTGAATGCAATTGATAAGTTTCATGAAAAGGGACATAACTCTTGGAACAATGGTATGTGCATTTCATTTAGAGCCATTATGTTTTCTTAATCTTGATTTCTTCTGTTACAGTTAGTTGTCTATTGTTCCTCACCAATCAGTTTTTCAAAACAAGAGGCCCCAGGGGGCCTGAGGGTGCTCACCTGACATGGTAGCCTGAATATCAACCCAGAGAATTGATTTCAACAAGTTGCATCTGCTCCTCCTAAGAAAAGCTTATACCAAATATCCAAAGATTCTGACCAGTGGATCTATAAAAAAAAAGATTTTTAAAGAATATTCCTTATATTGAACCAAGTTATAATTCGGCCTCCCACAGGGAGCCCATATATGAACCCAGGGACTTGGCTTTAACAAACTTGAATATCACCCCCCTAAGGATGCTGGGCACCAAATATCAAAACATTCCGACTGCTGGATCTGAAGAAGAAGATTTTGAAAGAAAATTCCTCATTTTGAACTAAGTTACAATTCAAGCTCCCACAGTGAGCCCAAATATGGACCTAGGGACATGGCCTGAACAAACTTGAATCTTACCCCCCTAATGATGCTGCATACCAAATATCAAAAGCATTCATCTGCTGGATCTGAAGAAGAAGATTTTAAAAGAAAATTCCTCATTTTGAACTAAGTTATCATTCAGGCTCCCACATTGAGCCCAAATATGCACCCAGGGACTTCGCTTGAACAAACTTGAATCTCACCTCCTAAGGATGCTGCATGCCAAATATCAAAACATTCCAACTGCTGGATCTAAAGATGATTTTTAAAGAAAAATTTCTCATAAGGAACTAAGTTATAATTCGGGCTCCCACAGTGAGCCCAAATATGAAACCAGGGACTTGGCTTGAACAAACTTGAATCCCCCCCCCCCCCCCCCCCCCACCCCCAAGCATGCTGCATTACCAATATCAAACGATTCTGCCTGCTGGATCTTGAGAAGAAGATTTTTAAATAAATTTGCCTGAAATGCACTAAGTTTAAATTCGGGTTCCTATACCGAGCCCAAATATGGACCCAGGGTGCCAATTTGAACAAACGTGAATCAGATCCACCCCACAATGTTGCATACAAAATATCGAAAGATTCTGCCTGCTGGATTTGGAGAAGAAGAATTTTTAGGAAATTTGCCTGAAATGCACTAAGTTCGAATTCGGGCTTCTATAGTGAGCCCAAATATGAATCCAGGGGGCCGATTTGAACAAACTTGAATCAGATCCACCCCATAATGCTGTATACCTAATATCTAATGATTCTGCCCACTTCTGCTGGAGAAGAAGATTTTTTAGTAATTTCTCTAATATACACAGGGAGCTATTGGAGTTATGCCCCCTATGAAGCCCCAATTGAGCCCGTCCATTTCATTTGAACAAACTGGAATTGACATATGGTAATGAACATCCATACCAAGTTTCGAGCAAATCGACCAAGCGGTTTCAGAGGAGATGTCGTTTGAAAAATGTTCACGACGCTGGATGGACGACAAACGGACGATGGATGGCAAGTGATAAGTTTAGCTCCCTTCGGTGAGCTAAAAACCTATTGATAAATACATTTTGTAATTAAATTCTGACAACGTAAATTAATGTAGCTCCAAACAAGTCAGACATTAGAGAATGACTGATTGATGTTTCCATCTGAGTTGGGCCTGTTGGTTCAATCAGTGAAACCATTCCAGGGCTCGATTTAACTGGATTAGCATAGCACTTTGCTCTCCAACTTCTGAATTTTGCTATTCAAGATTTATTAGTTTCAAGTGCTTTTGGATCAACTGCTAATCAATTTTCCAGGGTGAATAGTAAATTGCTATTCAAAATTTTCAAATTAAATCAAGCCCTGAACCATTCAAGATCAGACTTTCCTTTGCCATGCAACACTGATCATTCATATTTGTAATAAAAAACATTCAATATTTAAGCATTCAATATTTAAGAAAACTGATAGCAAAAAATGGATCTTGTTTGCAACATATTTTGTAGTTTCCTGCATCACAGGCCTGTGGAAACTGCATGAATGTTCCTTTGGATGGTGCAAAGCATCAATTTTTGACGTAAATCACCATTTAAGCAAGTTTTGTGACATTAACTGAATTACAAGGTGCATAGTCTCACAAAGGGTGTACATCTGTGCATACCCACACTTGCTAGTCAAGGAAAAATATGAGGTACCAACAAGGAAATTTCATGCTGATGGATGACAGGTCATCATACTACATGTGGGATCCTAAAGTTCCTACTGACAGGGTTCAAGTGCCTCTAGAGGAAAAAAATCCTGGACTTTCAAGGACATGTACTGAGAATTCTCAAGCACTTTCCCACTTTTGTCCAAAACTATTTTCGTTATCTACGGTGATTGTATACAAGCCTGTTAACCATTTTAACCCTTTGATACTTTTGTATGTCTTATCACGTACGAAATCAAACAGCGAGTTGATACTTTGTGGTCAATTGTTTTGTTATTATTTTTCGATTTTTTTTAAGTTTTAACCTCATTTCCTATTTTCTCCCGAATAGTGGTGCTGAGTGACAACCGTTGAGCCAAATGTTATCGAAGCTTAAAATACTGATATAATCTTGCTGTCAAGACTTCTTAACTGGTTGAGTACTAGAAGCCACTATCAGGGTATTCAAAAATGAGGATACCAGAGCAAAAGCCAGCATTTTCCTTGCTTATATTTCATATTCCGTCAAACACAAATAAATTTTGTTTATATAAATGTGTTTTATTACAAATTATTGGAGAGTGCCTGTTGACACTCTCCAATAATTTGTAATGAAGCAAGTTTTGAATAACAAATTCAGACAACTAAAAATAATCTAGTCCTCAACCAGTTAATCACTGATGTAAAAATATCTGTACTTTTCGACGTTTGACGTCACATTTTGGAAAACGCTTAAGAAACTGAATTCCTAGCGACGTTTGAACGTCAGGATAATTAAAGTCTCAAAGGGTTAAGCCAGACCATTAACACCTGGACCTGACCCTTGTTACGCTCTCTGAGAAAGCTTCCTAAGGATCAGTCAGATGTAGTATGTCACATATGTTTCACCCCACATTTGCCGGATCTCATGTGACATCATAGTCACATGATCCAGTTGCATCATGTTGTGTTGTCTTGGTAACCTGAGTGAGTGGCCATGTTGTGACGTCATCCCCATAGTGATAGGTGGGGTAAGTGCGCATACGCAACACTTGTTGTTAGGGTGATATGTGTTTCCGTAGTCCACTTTGTATACTGGAGGCAGCCATCTTGGGTTTCTATGGTAGCAGGAGGTTGCTATGTTACCCAAAGACTTCTTATGTGATAGGGGTATGTTCGGAGGATATGTTTCTTTGTAAAAGAGTAGTCCCTGATTAATACAATTACCCAAATAAACCAGACAATCCCTCCAAACCACCAAAATGCATTTTAGGACTGCCATACCGTGGTGGGGCCTGGGGTAAGTTCAAGTGAACTAGAGTAGTTTTTCTGGTCCAGATTTACACAGAATCCAAATTTATTATATAGAATTACCACAAAAAAACCCATACCTATAACTGTTTACTTGGCTCTGATTTCCCAGTAAATTCTCGGTTTCTACCTATGTATCTACAAGCTGTTATGACTTCTTTGTTCTATTTATTCTGACTTCCCTAGACGTGTTTATCTTCTATTGTACACATTACATGCAGCACAAAAGCACATGCTGGATGTGCCAATATGTGCTTATGTGAAAAGGCCCAATGTGACACATTGTGCACTAGCATTTAGGCACATGTTTGCACTACAGTGGAAGTCTGTAACTCGGAAAAAATACTCTCTATTTTCTTCTTTCCCAAGAGATTTGGGAAAGAAAAGTGGTGTAAAAGAACCAAGAAAAAATAAGCCCAAACTGGGTCGTGTGAGACTGGCGCACACCCAGAAGAGGACACTCTTCTCCTTGTACTAATCCATGGCTTCCGAAACCAGTGCACAGACACATAACCAATGTGTCATTCTACTTGAATCCACCAACATTGGAGTTATGTGATCAGCAATGAGGAAAGATTCTTACCCGAATAAGAAGACGGAGGGTCTCCACGTAAACAATTGTGGTAGGTATAATAAAAAAGGGAATTTGCTGTAAAATTTAAATTTCTTATCAACCTACCTTACAATTGTTTACAACAGGCTGAATAGACAATAGGAGGAGGGAATCACATAACCAAACCCCACACAACCCACCTGTGCTGGAACCGTGGACAGAAGAGGAGTTCTCTAGGCCTATAAAACCATAGCATCACAAACATTAGTAAAAGCCAATCAGATATGAGGCATATGGCTCTGTGTGACACACAGACAGAAAGGACAGCAACCAAGCACATGGCTGGAACTGACCTTGTAAGAAGTCTAATGGCTAGGGTAGACAACAGACTGAGCAGAAGGAAGAGGGCCCAAGGAAAAAAGGTCCTCAGACTGCTCCTGCAACTGACACAGAAGGTGGAGAAAGTAGAAGCATTTCTCCAATAGGCTGCCTGCATAGCATCCAACAACTTGACAGAGTTAGCATAAGCCCAGGAGGTAGACAAGGCACACATCTCATGGGCAAAAATACGATTTGTAATACAATTGTCAGTCACTAGACGGGTGTAGGATGCGCGAATTGGAAGACAAATCCATCGAGAAATGGATTGAGGAGAGATCTTCAGTCGGCCAGGAATAAGAGACAGAAAAAATTGTTTCCTGCCTTTCCTAATGAACTGCGTCTGGTAAAGATAAAAACGATATTGCAAGAACCAGACAGATCAAAGGGCAATTACCATCAGCAGAAGGAAGAGCCCTGATACAGACAGGAGGAGGAGTAGTTTCTGGCATCTGATTCTTGAACAGAAATGAGCAATCAGTGGTAAAAGTAACACTGTTGGCAGAGCTCATGAAAAAGGCTGGATCAACCGAGAGGGCGTGAAGCTCACTAACCGATCTGGCTGAGGCAAACGCCATCAGAAAAGCCGTCTTGTATGTGAGAAACACATATCCACCTGAGATAAAGGTTTGAATGGCACCTCCACCTCCCTGCCACCAAGCAAAGCGGCACGCAAGAAAGATTCCATCTTGGGGTAAGCTGCAAAATCCTAGGCCTTTCCAAAGAAAAGTGCCGTCTAAGCTTGGAGAGGTATGGATTAGTGCCGATATGACGCTTTCCCACATATGAAAAGGTCTCCAAAAGCATGGACCTGTACCCTTTGATGGTAACAGGTTGGAGACTCCCGAGAATCAAGCAGATATACCAGAAACTCTCCAATCTGTGTTACCAAAGGATCAGTATAATCAACAGAGTGATCAGCACACCATCAACAGAAGACCTTCCACCTAGCCACATCGGCTAAACCAGTGGAGTGCCGCCTTGAAGAGGAAATGCGCTTCACTGCTCGTCTCGAAAAACCTCTACAAAGAGAGACAGGACCCAACAAAGATATGTGTGAAGGCACAATGAAGTCAGGTTGACATGAAACCTCCCCGTGTGACCTTGACAAAGAAGGTTGTTACGTAGAGAGAGACGTGTCAGAACCGCAGACAACAGAGAGCGGAGGTGATTGATCCACACCCACTGAGGCAACAGGGGAGCAAATAGAATGATTCGACAACTGCAGGATCATGTCTTGGCGAGAACCTGAGGCAGAATCGGCCCTGGCGAGAAAGCGTAGCCGACAAGACTGTTTTAATCAATTGACAGAGTGTCTACGGCAAAAGCCAGAGGATCTGGACACAGGGACGGTTCCAATGGTTTGCAAAAAGATCGATGTGGGGATGACCCAGAGATCGCAAAGCGAGTGGAACACTGCCCTGTAAAGCATCCACTTAGTGGAAATGACCCTGTCACGTCGGCACAGGGAGTCGGCTAGGACATTCAGACAACCAGGAATGTGTCGAACCACCACCCCAACGTTGACATCCTGAGCTAGCAGTAGAAGATCCCGAGCCAATTCGTACACGAGAACCGTGTGTGTGCCGTTCTGGTTTCGAATGTATACGATCATTGTCAAATTGTTGAACAATAGAAGGCCCTGACGATTCGAAAGGTGGGGGATCCACTACCGGAAAGTCTGAAGAAGAGCAAGAAGCTCCTTCTGATTGATGTGAAGAGCTGCTTGATTCTGGTTCCATACACCATGAAGGGAAAGACCTAGAGAATCCAACGCCGTGCCCCATCTGAGATCACTGGCATCTGCCAACTTAACATGTTCGGATATGGGAAAGTCCAGCAGAACTCCCTGCATTTTCCACTGAACATCTGCCCAGGGAAGAAGGTGATGATGAAGAGATGCTAGTAATTGAAGAACCAGATGTAGAGGATCAACAATCGGTCTCCCAACAACTGAGCAGAAAGTGTTGGAGAGGTATGACATGCAGCCGACCTAGAGGAATGAGATCTGTCGCCGAACCGCAGAGACCGAGCAGCTGGAGAATACTCCGGGCTGTCATGGTTGTGGACTGAGTCAGAGTCAGGGCAAAAGCCTGGGGAATGACAGCCCTCGCCCAGGGAACCGTCACCATATTCAGCTGTGTACAGACGTCCATCCCCAGATAACAAAATGACTGAGAAGGGACCAGGTCCAAAATCTCCTTGATGACTCGGAACCATAGCGAGACAAGCAGGCTCAACAGTGTGTTGATATCTGACTCCAGAAGAGCAGCATTGAAGTGCCTCTGGAGGATATTGTCCAGATACGGCGAGGTAGTCACCTTGGACTGTGCAATGGAAGGCTATCACATGCGGCATCAGTCAGCTGAAGGCCCAAGGAGCCAGGATGTGGCTGAAAGGCATGATCTCAAACTGGTAAACTCGCCCCAGAAAAGCCAACCTGAGATACTTTTGAGATGTCCGATGAATCGGAACGTGAAAGCAAGCAACTCACAGGTCGATACTGAAAGTGAAATCTCCCTGGGAAATGGAACTGACCTGAAAATCTCCATGCTGAACTTGGGAGCAATGCTAGACTGGTTCAGGATACTCAGATAGATAACCTTGGCGAGTCGGCCATCCTTCTTCGCCACCAAGAACAGGTGGGAATAAAATCCCACTGAATGAATGTTCTTGACGACCTCGATCTTCCCTTTGACAGGAGATTCTCTATCTCCATGATCAAAAGTTCCCGACGTGAAACGTTGGAAGGAACTTGGGTTGGAAGAGGCACTCTCTTGAGAGAATGGGGTGCCCCCGAAAGGATATCCGCAGACCGGACTGAACAACATCTAAGACCCAAGAATCGGATGTGATCGTGGCCCAACGGTTTGCAAACTCTGATATCCTTCCTCCAACCTGGGACGAGTCGAGGTGAAGACCTTCATTTCAAGCTCCAGTGAGGCCTGTGCGAAGAGAAACCATCTCCTCTGCTGGAGGAAGGATCCTGAGACATCTCTCTGGTCTGTCGATGCTTACTCTTACCATATGAGTAAGAAGAAGCGGCGGCAGGAGGATCAACCCGTGGCTTCACAAGGCAGAGACGATGTGATCCGAGAGAGATAGCATGCCTAGCATCTCTTTGGATAAGCCCAATATGGACTCCAAGACTGGCAGAATCGTAAAAAGTATCAGCCTAGTGAAGAATGAAGTCTTCATAGCCTTGGAACTCAGCTTTGAGTGGCATGCTGCAAAAGCTTCGGCTACTTGCACCAACAGGTACAGTCGAAGGCACCCAGAAGCATCCTGAACCAGTCTATCATTGGTCCCAGGTTCAGCATAGAGACTTTCAGGTTGGTTGCATTTCCCAGGGAAATTTTGCTTCCAGCATCGATCTGTGAGTTGCTTACTTTCACGTTCCGATTCATCGGACATCTCAAAAGTATCTCAAGTTCGCTTTTCTGGGGGGAGTTTACAAGTTCAAGGTCATGCCTCTCAGTCGCAACCTGGTTCCTTGGGCCTTCACCCGACTGATGTTGCATGTGATAGCCTTCCATTGCACACAGTCCAAGGTGACCACTTCGCCATATCTGGATGATATCCTCCAGAGGCACTTCAATGCTGCTCTTCTGGAGTTAGATGTCAACACACTGTTGAGCCTTCTCACATCGCTGGTGTTCCGAGTCAACAAGAAGTCGGACCTGGTCCCTTCTCGATCATTTTGTTATCTGGGGATGGATTTCCGCTCTCAGCTGAATATGGTGGCGGTTCCCCGGGTGAAGGCTGTGATAAACTCAGTTTTCGCCCTGACTCTGTCCCAGTCCACGTCCATGACAGCTCAGAGTATTTTCCGGCTGCTAGGTCTCTGCCGTTCAGTGACTGATCTCAATCATCTAAGTCGGCTGCATGTCATACCTCTCCAACACTTTCTGCTCAGTCATTGGAAGCCAAATGTCAATCCTCTGCATCTGAGTCTTCAGTTACCAGCATCTCTTCATCGTCACCTTCTTGCCTGGACAAATGTTCAGTGGATTATGCAGGGAGTTCCATTGGACTTGCCCATATCCGGTCGTGTTCTGACGGCAGATGCCAGCGATCTCAGATGTGGCATGACGTTGGATCCTCAAGGCCTTTCCCTTCATGCTGTATGGGACCAGGATCAAGCAGCTCTTCACATCAACCAGAAGGAGCTTCTGGTTCTTCTTCTGAGTTTCCGGCAGTGGATCCCCCACATTTCGAATCGTCAGGTCCTTCTGTTGTTCGACAATTTGACAATGGTCTCTTACATTTGAAACCAGGGTGGCACGCACTCGGTTCTCATGTACGAATTGGCTCGGAATCTTCTACTGCTAGCTGAGGATGTCAATGCCGGTGTGGTGGTTTGTCACATATTCGGTTGTCTGAGTGTCCTAGCCGACTCCCTGTCCCGACGAAGCAGGGTCATTTCCACTGAGTGGATGCTTAACAGGGCAGTGTTCCAGTCGCTTTGCGATCTCTGGGGTCATCCCCACACAGATCTTTTTGAGACCCATTGGAATGATCAGGTGGACACTTTCATGTCCCTGTGTCAAGATCTTCTGGCTTTCGCCGTGGATGCTCTGTCACTCGATTGGAATGGGCTTGTTGGTTACACCTTCCTGACGGGTCCGATTCTGCCTCAGGTTCTAGCCAAGATACGAACCTGCAGTGGTTGAATCATCCTGATCACTCCCCTGTCGTCTCAGCGGCTGTGGCTCAATCAGCTCCGCTCTCTGTTGGCGGCAGTTCTGACATGTCTCCCACTACATCGCGACCTTCTTTGTCAAGGTCACCCAAGGAGGTTTCATGTCGACCCAACTTCATTATGCCTTCATGCATATCTCTGTCGGGTCCTGTCACCTCATAGAGGTATTTTGAGATGCGCAGTGGAATGCATTTCTTCTTCAAGGCAGCTCTTCACTGGTTTAGCCTATACGGCTAAGTGGAAGGTCTTCTGTCGATGGTGTGCTGATCACTCTGTTGATTATGCTGATCCTTCGATAACACAGATTGGAGAGTTTCTGGTATATCTGTTTGATTATTGGGGTCTCCAACCTGTTATCATCAAAGGGTACAAGTACATGCTTTTGGAGACCTTTTCGATTGTGGGAAAGCATCGTATCGGCACTAATCCGTACCTGCCCAAGCTTATTCAGCACTTTTCTTTGAAAAGGCCTAGGAATTTGCAGCTTACCCCAAGATGGAATCTTTCTTGGGTGCTGCTTTGCTTGGGGGCAGGGAGAGAGAGAGGGGGGGGGGTGGAATTAGTGCATGCTTAGTCTGAACTGGTGATTTAAATCCAAACCTGAATGCAATTGATAAGTTTAAAAAAAAGGGACATAACTCTGTAAACAATTGTATGTGCATTTCATTCAGAGGCATTATGTTTTCTTAATCTTGATTTCTTCTGTTACAGTTAGTTGTCTATGGGTCCTCACCAATCAGTTTTTCAACAAATACCTATCGATAAATACATTTTATAATTAAATTCTGACGACTTAAATTAATGTAGTTGCCAACAAGTCAGACATTAAAGAATGACTGATTCATGTTTCCATCTGAGTTGGGCTTGTTGGTTCAATCAGTGAAACCATTCAAGATTAGTCTTCCTTTGCCAATTGCAACACTGATCATTCATATTTGTAATGAAAGTGACAATGACACTGTAGCTCAACTTGACAAACTTGAACTTGGTAAGATATAAATGAAATGGCAATATTGAAAATCATTGGTGCCAATGTTATTTGATGAAATTTCAACATAACAGCATTGCGTGTGCACAACGTCAGAGTAATCCATGCATTTTTATATGTAAACTGTAAGACAGGCTAAAGGAAGAATGTTGATACACAAATGCAATATGTTCAGAGGTTCCTGTAAATGGCAACTTTTTTCAAAGAAATGAATGCTAATCAATAGCTCTTATCTAAAGGTCTTGCCTAATGAGCACACCAAGTTCAAAAACAATCCTATGATAAATGTGGCCTGTAGGCCATGTTTGAGAAGAATGTTGATGCACAAATGTAATAAATTGAAAGATTGTTGCTAACAGCAACAGTTTTAGATGGAAATGAAAAGAAAATCAATAGCTCCTATCTTTGTCACCCTGCATAAGAATACAAAGTTTCGAAACAACCTGATAATGAATGTGCCCTCTGAGGCATGCCAAAGGAAGATGTTAATGCACAAATTCACTAAGTAGAAGGTCATTGCTTGTGGTAATGTATTTTTTGTTTTTTTTTATGGAAATTCATAAATATACCCTGCAGAGAGTGCAAAAGGAATAAGTTGATGCACAAATGCAGTAAGTTCAAAGGCTGGTGATAACAACAATAATTTTTTATGGAAATGATAAAAAGCAATAGCTCACATCTAGAGGTCACCCCGAACACACATACCAAATTTCAAAGGAATCCAATCATAAATGTGCCCTGAAGGGTGTGTTAAAGGGAAATATTGAGGTCTGACTAAGCTAAGTTCAAAGGTCAGCGTCAACATTTTTTGACAGAAATGGAAGAAAATCGACAGCTCCCATATAGATGTCACCCCACACCAAGTTTGCAAGCGATCCAATCATAAATGTGCCCTGCAGGGTGTGTCAATGGGAAATATTGATGCTTAACTGCACTAAGTTTTGACTAAGTTCATCAGAGGTTGTTGCCAATGGCAACTATTTTTGACGGAAATGGAGAAAATCGATAGCTCCCATCTAGAGGTAACCCCAAACAAACATACCAAGTTTCGAACCATCCTGATCATAAATGTGCCCTGTAGGGCATGCCAAAGGAATATGTTGATCCCTAACTAAACTAAGTTCAAAGGTCATTGCCAGTGGAAACATTTTTTGACGGAAAATGGAAGACAATCAATAGCTCCCATGTAGAGGTCACCCCAAACAAGCATGCCAGGTTCCAAAACAATTCGATCATAAATGTGCCTGGTAGGGTGTGACAAAGGGAAATATTGAGGTTTGACTAAAATAAGTTCTAAGAATGTTGACGGCGGCAACATTTTTGGATGGAAATGGAAGAAAATCGATAGCTCCTATCTAGAGCTCACCCCAAACAAGCATATCTAGTTTCAAAGTGATCTGGTCAAAACTCTGCACTGCAGGGTGTTCCAAAAGTGAAATATTAGTTTATCGAAGGTCATTGCCCGTGGCAATATTTTGTGATGGAAATTGAAGAAAATCAATAGCTCCCATCTAGAGATAACCCCAAATAAGCATACAAAGTTTCAAACCGACCTGATCATAAATGTACCCTGTAGGGCATGCCAAAGGAATATATTGATGCCTGACTAAACTAAGTTCAAAGGTCGTTGCCAGTGGCAACATTTTTTGATGGAAATGGAAGAAAATCAATAGCTCCCATGTAGAGGTCACTCCAAACAAGCATGCCGGATTTCAAAGCAATCCGTTCATAAATGTGCCCTGTAGGGTGTGCCAAAGGGAAATATTGATGCATAACTGCACTAAGTTCATCAAAGGTCATTGCAAGCAGCAACATATACTGGTAGATGTAGCAGAAAATCTATAGCTCCCATCTAGAGGTAACCCCAAACAAGCATACCAAGTTTCAGACCAATTTGATCAAAAATGTGCTCTGTACGGTGTGGCAAAGGAGTATATTGATGCCTGACTAAACTAATTCAAAGATCGTGCCAGCGGTAACATTTTTTGACAGGCTGAAATGGAAAAAAATCGAAAGCTCTCATCTAGATGTCACCCCAAACAAGTATGCCAGGTTTCAAAGCAATCCGATCATAAATGTGCCCTGTAGGGTGTGCCAAAGGGAAATATTGAGGTCTGACTAAACTAAGTTCTGAGATCGTTGGCCGCAGCGACATTGTTTGGCAGAAATGGAAGAAAATCTATAGCTCCCATCTAGAGGTCAACCCAAACAAGCATGCCAGGTGTCAAAGCAATCCAAACATAAATGGGCCCTGTGGGGTATGCCATAGGGAAATATTGAGGTCTGACTAAACTAAGTTCTAAGAACAATGGCCATGGCAACATTTTTTGACGAAAACTGAAACAAGAGGCCCCACGTGGCCTTAAATCGCTCACCTGACAAAGTGGTTCAAAGAAGTATTTTGGATCACATTCAGCTCGTTATGGTTCATCAACACCACAGAGGAATGACATCATGAAATTAAATTCAGGTGTCCATGTCAGATAATCATTATAATAGCATAGGTCTTGCCAACTAGATCCAATTCTCCCAGCTATAGATAAGCATTTCTAAATTTCCAAGCGTTGTTACGCCACTGCAGTTTGAAAGCCATAACTGATGAAACAAGGGACTCGATTTGAACAAACTTGAATCTGAACCTCCTAAAGATGATGTACACCAAATATGAAAGAATTCTGACTGATGGATCTGAAGAAGAAGATTTTTAAAGAATTGTCCTCATATTGCACTAAGTTAAAATTTGGGTTCCCATATGGAGCCCAAATATGAACCAAGGGACTCGATTTGAACAAACTTGAATCTGACCCCCCGAGAGATGTTGTGTACCAAATATGAAAGAATTCAGACTCGTGGATCTGAAGAAGAAGATTTTTAAAGAATTGTCCTCATAACGCCCTAAGTTAAAATTCGGGCTCCCATATGGAGCCCAAATATGAACCCAGGAACTCAATTTGTATAAACTTGAATCTGACCTCCCTAGAGATGTTGTATACCAAATATGAAATGATTCTGACTGGTAGATCTGAAGAAGAAGATTTTTAAAGAATAGTCCTCATATTGCACTAAGTTAAAATTCGGGCTCCCATAGGGAGCCCAAATATTAACCCAGGGACTTGGTTTGTACAAACTTGAATCTGACCACCCTAGAGATGTTGAATACCAAATAGGAAAAGATTCTAATTGATGGTTCTGGAGAAGAAGATTTTTTTAATTTTTAAAAAAAATTCATGGGTGCCATCAGAGTTATGCCCCTTGTGGTGCTCCCTCTGGTGGGCGCAGCAAGTTTATGTGTACAAGTTTGAATTGACATATGATAGGGAACATGACGGACGACGACGACGACGGACGGCAAGTGATAAGTTAAGCTCCCTTCGGTGAGCTAAAAATTCACTCATATTGCACAAAGTAAAAATTCAGGCTCTAATAAGGAGCCCAAATATGAATCCAGGGATTTGCTTTGAACAAACCTGAATCTGACTCCCCAACAGAAGTTGTATACCAAATATGAAATGATTCTGACTGGTGGATCTGAAGAAGATTTTTAAAGAAAAGTCCTCATATTCCACTCCCATAGGGAGCCCAAATGTGAACCTAGGAACTCGATTTGTACAAACTTAAATCTGACCTCCCTGGAGATGTTGTATACCAAATATGAAATGGTGGATCTAAAGAAGAAGATTTTGAAAGAAAAGTCCTCATATTGCACTAACTTAAAATTCGGGCTCCCATAGGGAGCCCAAATGTGAACCCAGGAACTTGGTTTGTACACACTTGAATCTGACCACCCTAGAGATGTTGAATACCAAATAGGAAAAGATTCTAATTGATGGTTCTGGAGAAGAAGATTTTTTTAATTTTTAAAAAAAATTCATGGGTGCCATCAGAGTTATGCCCCTTGTGGTGCTCCCTCTGGTGGGCGCAGCAAGTTTATGTGTACAAGTTTGAATTGACATATGATAGGGAACATGACGGACGACGACGACGACGGACGGCAAGTGATAAGTTAAGCTCCCTTCGGTGAGCTAAAAATTCACTCATATTGCACAAAGTAAAAATTCAGGCTCTAATAAGGAGCCCAAATATGAATCCAGGGATTTGCTTTGAACAAACCTGAATCTGACTCCCCAACAGAAGTTGTATACCAAATATGAAATGATTCTGACTGGTGGATCTGAAGAAGATTTTTAAAGAAAAGTCCTCATATTCCACTCCCATAGGGAGCCCAAATGTGAACCTAGGAACTCGATTTGTACAAACTTAAATCTGACCTCCCTGGAGATGTTGTATACCAAATATGAAATGGTGGATCTAAAGAAGAAGATTTTGAAAGAAAAGTCCTCATATTGCACTAACTTAAAATTCGGGCTCCCATAGGGAGCCCAAATGTGAACCCAGGAACTTGATTTGTACAAACTTGAATTTGACACCCCCTAGAGATGTTGTATACCAAACATGAAAGAATTCTGACCAGTGGATCTGAAGAAGATTTTTAAAGAAAAGTCCTCATATTGCACTAAGTTAAAATTTGGGCTCCCATAGGAGCCCAAATGCGAACCTAGGAACTCGATTTGTACAAACTTGAATCTGACCTCCCTGGAGATGTTGTATACCAAATATGAGATGATTCTGACTGGTGGATCTAAAGAAGAAGATTTTGAAAGAAAAGTCCTCATATTGCACTAAGTTAAAATTTGGGCTCCCATAGGGAGCCCAAATGTGAACCCAGGAACTCAATTTGTACAAACTTGAGTTTGACCTCGCTAGAGATGTTGTATACCAAATATGGAAGAATCCTGACCAGTGGATATGAAGAAGAAAATTTTTAAAGAAAAGTCCTCATATTGCACTAAGTTAAAATTTGGGCTCCCATAGGGAGCCCAAATGTGAACCTAGGAACTCGATTTGTACAAATTTGAATCTGGCCTCCCTGGAGATGTTGTGTACTAAATATGAAATGATTCTGACTGGTGGATCTAAAGAAGAAGATTTTGAAAGAAAAGTCCTCATATTGCACTAAGTTAAAATTCAGGCTCCCATAGGGAGCCCAAATGTGAACCCAGGAACTTGGTTTGTACAAACTTGAATTTGACCCCCCCCCCCCCCCCTAGAGATGTTGTATACCAAATATGGAAGAATTCTGCCCAGTGGATCTGAAGAAGAAGAGTTTTAAAGAAAAGTCCTCATATTGCACTAAGTTAAAATTCGGGCTCCCATAGGGAGCCCAAATGTGAACCCAGGAACTCAATTTGTACAAACTTGAGTTTGACCTCGCTAGAGATGTTGTATACCAAATATGTAAGAATCCTGACCAGTGGATATGAAGAAGAAAATTTTTAAAGAAAAGTCCTCATATTGCACTAAGTTAAAATTTGGGCTCCCATAGGGAGCCCAAATGTGAACCTAGGAACTCGATTTGTACAAATTTGAATCTGGCCTCCCTGGAGATGTTGTGTACTAAATATGAA
Organism: Pictodentalium vernedei; assembly: GCA_031216915.1. Lineage (NCBI taxonomy): Eukaryota > Metazoa > Mollusca > Scaphopoda > Dentaliida > Dentaliidae > Pictodentalium > Pictodentalium vernedei. The sequence goes on along the minus strand of CM062289.1, from coordinate 99,408,715 downwards.
ATGATTCTGACTGGTGGATCTAAAGAAGAAGATTTTGAAAGAAAAGTCCAAATGTGAACCCAGGAACTTGGTTTGTACAAACTTGAATTTGACCCCCCCCCCCCCCCCCCCCCCCCCCCTAGAGATGTTGTATACCAAATATGGAAGAATTCTGCCCAGTGGATCTGAAGAAGAAGAGTTTTAAAGAAAAGTCCTCATATTGCACTAAGTTAAAATTCGGGCTCCCATAGGGAGCCCAAATGTGAACCCAGGGACTCTATTTCAACAAACTTGAATCTGACCTCCTAGAGATGTTATATACCAAATATGAAAAGATTCTGACTGGTGCATCTGAAGAAGAAGATTTTAAAAGAATAGTCTTCATATTGCACTAAGTTAAAATTCAGGCTCCCACAGGGAACCCAAATATGACCCCAGAGACTCAATTTGAACAAATCTGAATCTGACCCCCCAAGAGATGTTGTATACCAAATATGAAAGGATGCTGACAGATAGATCTGAAAAAAAAGATTCTTTAATGTTTTCCCCATTGCCTGCAGTGTTAAAAAGTGATGACTCAGCACTTTTCAAAGTCCTGAAACTGTATCATGTGACAAAACCGATAGCAATTTTTTTTAACCATTCCTTTCTGTTGGTTGTAAGGAAGCTTCACACCAAATAAAAAATATCAGTGCCGTGCAGTTTTGGAGATATGAGCATTTTAATTTTTTTTCTATTTTTAGCTCCTTGGGTTCCCACGGGGGCAGCTGGAAAAAATTTTTTTTCGTAAACCAAGTACTTATGACCCAATAATACCTCACATAAAATTTGGCTCCAATCAGCCCCTCAGTTAGGAAAATAGAAATTTTGGGCGTGGCCAAAATTACTGCCCCTCCCATAACAATGGCAAATATTGCCCCTCGAACTTTCTGTGTACAAGCCTGAGTCTACAACCCAAAAGGAAGCTGCAAACCAAATATCAGGTCTCTGCCACTAATAGTTCATGAGAAGAAGATTTTTAAGGATTTTGGTGCCCCTTGGAGAGGTGGCACCACCCAGGGGGAGAGGCAACTTTATTTGAACAAATCCGAATTGGTATTGGTGGACGAATATTTGACCAAGATTTGAATAAAATTGGGCTATTGGTTTGGGAGGAGAAGTCGATAATGTAAAGTTCACGACGGACGATGGACGACGGAGACGGACGGCAAGTGATAAGTTAAGCTCCCTTCGGTGAGCTAAAAAATCGAAAGCTCCCATCTAGAGGTCACCACAAACAAGCAAACCAAGTTTCAAAATGATCTGATCATAAATGCGACCTGTGAGGTGTGCCAAAGGAAATTGTGGACGTACGTACGTATGCCTATGGATGAGAAGTGATGGCAATAGTACAGCTTGACTTTGTCAAGAAGAGCTAATAAAAAACATTCAATATTTAAGCATTCAATATTTAAGAAATCTGATAGCAAAAAATGGATCTTGTTTGCAACATGTTTTGTAGTTTCCTGCATCACAGGCCTGTGGAAACTGCATGAATGTTCCTTTGGATGGTGCAAAGTATACATTTTGACATTTTTGACGTAAATCACCATTTAAGCAAGTTTTGTGACATTAACTGAAGGACAAGGTGCATAATCTCACAAAGGGTGTACATCTGTACATACCTCCACTTGCTAGTCAAGTAAAAATATGAGGAACCAACAAGGAAATTTCATGCTGATGGATGACAGGTTATCATACTACATGTGGGGTCCTAAAGTTCCTACTCACAGGGTTCATGTACCTCTGGAGGAAAAAAAATCATGGACTTTCAAGGACATGTACTGAGAATTCTCAAGCACTTTCCCACTTTTGTCCAAAACTATTTTCGTTATCTACGGTGATTGTATACAAGCCTGTTAACCATTCTAACCCAGACCATTAACACCTGCACCTGACCCTTGTTAAGCTCTCTGAGAGAGCTTCCTAAGGATCAGAGTCAGGAGTAGTATGTCTCATATGTTTTACCCCATAATTGCTGGATCTCATGTGACATCATAGTCACATGACCCAGTTGCATCATGTTGTGTTGTCATGGTAACCCGTGTGAGTGGCCATGTTGTGACTTCATCCCCATAGTGATATGTGGTGTAAGTGCAAATATGCAACATGTGTTGCTAGGGTGATATGTGTTTCCATAGTCCATTTTGTATACTGGAGGCAGCCATCTTGGTTTCTATGGTAGCATGTGGTTGCTATGTTACCCAAAGACTTTTTATAGGATAGGGGTATGTTCGGAGGATATGTTATTTTGTAAAAGACTAATCCCCGATTCATAGAATTACCCAAATAGACCCGACAATCTATCCAAACCACCAGAACTCTTTTAGGATCGCCATACCATGGTGGGGCCCTGGGTAAGTTCGATTGAATTAGAGTAGTTCTGGTTCAGATTTCCACAGAATCCATATTTACTCCGTAGAATTACCACAAAAAACCCATACCCATAATTGTTTACTTGGCTCTGATTTCCCAGTAAATTCTCCGTTTCTACGTATGTATCTACAAGCTGTTATGACTACTTCGTTCTATTTATTCTGACTTCCCTAGATGTGTTTATCTTCTATTGTACACATTACATGCAGCACAAAAGCACATGTTGGAAGTTCAAATATGTGCTCATGTGAAAAGGCACAATGTGACAAATTGTGCACTAGCATTTAGGCACAGGCTTGCACTACAGTGTAAGTCTGTAACTCGGAATAATACTCTCCATTTTCTTCTTCCCCAAGCGATTTGGGAAAGAAAAGTGGTGTAAAAGCACCAAGAAACAAGAGGCCCCAAGGGGCCTTAATTGCTCACCGGTCAAAGTGATTCAAACAAAGTGGTTCAAAGAAGTATTTGGGGTCACATTCAGTTAGACATGGTTCATCAACACTACAAAGGAATGAAGTCACGAGAGACAAATTTTATGGAACTAGGGACATGGCTTGAACAAACTTGAATCTTACCCCCCTAAGGATGCGGCATACCAAATATCAAAAGCATTCATCTGCTGGATCTGAAGAAGAAGATTTTTAAAGAAAATTCCTCATTTTGAACTAAGTTATAATTCGGGCTACCACAGTGAGCCCAAATATGAACCCAGGGACTTGGCTTGAACAAACTTGAATCTCACCCCCCTAAGCATGCAGCATACCCAATATTAAAAGATTCTGCCTGCTGGATCTTGAGAAGAAGATTTTTAAAGAAATTTGCCTGAAATGCATTAAGTTCAAATTTGGGCTCCTATACTGAGCCCAAATATGAACCCAGGGGGGCGATTTGAACAAACTTTAATCAGATCCACCCCACAATGTTGCATACCAAATATCAAAAGATTCTGCCTGCTGGATCTGGAGAAGAAGATTTTTTAAGAAATTTGCCTGAAATGCATTAAGTTCAAATTTGGGCTCCTATACTGAGCCCAAATATGAACCCAGGGGGGCGATTTGAACAAACTTGAATCAGATCCACCCCACAATGTTGCATACCAGATATCAAAAGATTCTGCCTGCTGGATCTGGAGAAGAAGATTTTTTAAGAAATTTGCCTGAAATGCACCAACTTCGAATTCAAGCTTTTATAGTGAGCCCAAATATGAATCCAGGGGGCCGATTTGAACAAACTTGAATCAGATCCATCCCACAATGTTGCATACCAAATATCAAAAGATTCTGCCTGCTGGATCTGGAGAAGATTTTTTAAGAAATTTGCCTGAAATGCACTAAGTTCGAATTCGGGCTTCTATAGTGAGCCCAAATATGAATCCAGGGAGCCGATTTGAACAAACTTGAATCAGATCCATCCCACAATGTTGCATACCAAATATCAAAAGATTCTGCCTGCTGGATCTGGAGAAGATTTTTTAAGAAATTTGCCTGAAATGCACTAAGTTCGAATTCGGGCTTCTATAGTGAGCCCAAATATGAATCCAGGGAGCCGATTTGAACAAACTTGAATCAGACCCATACCAAGATGCTGCATACCAAGTATCAAAAGATTCTGCCCACCGGTTCTGGAGAAGAAGATTTTTAATAATTTTTCTATAATTCATATGGTGCTATCAGAGTTATGCCCCATACAGAGCCCCCAAGGGATGTGGCCATTTCATTTGAACAAACATGAATTGCCATATAGTAATGAACATCCACATGAAGTTTCGTGAAAATCGGACCAGTGGTTTCAGAGGAGAAGTTGTTTGAAAAATGTTCATGACGACGGACGCCGACAGACGCCGGCCGGCCGGCCGGTGATAAGTTAGATAGAAATTGAGGAAAATTGCTAACTCCCATCTAGAGGTCACCCCAAAGAAGCATACCAAGTTTCAAAGCAATCTGATCATAAATGGGAAATTGTGGATGAACATACGTAGAGCCATTGCCATCTCTTCTCGTCCATCGCCATACGTACGTATGGCGATGGACACGTATGGTGATGGACGAGAAGAGATGGCAATGGCTCAGGTTGACTTTGTAAAGTTGAGCTAAAAATAATCCAAAACTGGGTCGTGTGCGACCGGGGCACACCCAGGAGAGGACACACTTCTCCTTGTAGTAATCCATGGCTTCCGAAACCAATGCACAGACACAAAACCAATGTGTCATTCTATTTGAATCCGCCAACATTGGAGTTATGTGATCAGTGATGACGAAGGATTCTTACCCGAATAAGAAGACGGAGGGTCTCCATGTAAACAATTGTGGTAGGTATAACAAGAAAGGAAATTTACTATAAAATTTAAATTTCTTATCAACCTACCTTACAATTGTTTACAACAGGCTGAATAGACAGTAGGAGGAGGGTATCACATAACCAAACCCCACACAACCCACCTGTGCTGGAACTGTGACATAAGAGGAATTCCCTAGGCCTATAAGCCCATAGCATCACAAACATTAGTAAAAGCCAATCAGATGTGAGGCATATGGCTCTGTGTGACACACAGACAGAAAGGACAGTAACCAAGCACATGGCTGGAACTGACCTTGTAAGGAGTCTATTGGTTAGGGTAGACAACAGACTGAGCAGAAGAAAGAGGGCCCAAGGAAAAAAGGTCCTCAGTCTGCACCTGCAACTGACAGATAGAAGGTGGAGAAAGTAGAAGCATTTCTCCAATAGGCTGCCTGCGTAGCATCCAGCAACTTGACAGAGTTAGAATAAGCCCAGGAGGTAGACAAGGCACATACCTTTTGGGCAAAAATACGATTGGTAATATAATTGTCAATTGCTAGATGGGTGTAGAATGCACAAATAGCAAGACAGATCCATCAAGAAATGGATTGAGGAGAGAGAAAAAATCATTTCCTGCTTTTCCTTATGAACTGTGTCTGGTTGAGATAAATATGATTTTGCACGAACCGGACAGAGCAAAGGGCAATTACCATCAGCAGAAGGAAGAGCCCTGATACAGATAGGAGGTGGAGTAGTTTCTGGCATCTGATTCTTGACCAGATGGAGCAATCAGTGGTAGAAGTAACACTGTTGCTGGAGCTCCTGAAAAAGGCCAGATCAACCGAGAGGGTGTGAAGCTTCTGGCTAAGGCAAACACCATCAGAAAAGCCATCTTGTATGTGAGAAAACACATATCCACCTGGGATAAAGGTTCGAGCCACACCTCCCCCTCCCTGCCACCAAGCAAATCAGCACCCAAGAAAGATTCCATCTTGGGGTAAGCTGCAAAATACTAGGCCTTTCCAAAGAAAAGTGCCAACTAAGCTTGGAGAGGTATGGATTAGTACCGATATGACGCTTTCCCACATACGAAAAGGTCTCCAAAAGCATGGACCTGTACCCTTTGACGGTAACAGGTTGGAGACTCCGAGAATCAAACGGATATACCAGAAACTCTCCAATCTGTGTTACCAAAGGATCAGCATAATCAACAGAGTGATCAGCACACCATCGACAGAAGACCTTCCACTACCCACATAGGCTAAACCAGTGGAGTGCTACCTTGAGGAAGAAATGCACTCAACTGCTCATCTCGAAAAACCTCTACGAAGAGAGACAGGACCCAACAAAGATATGCATGAAAGCACAAACATCCTCATCTGAACTTGACAAAGAAGGTCGCGATGTAGAGGGAGACGTGTCAGAACCGCAGCCAACAGAGAGCAGAGGTGATTGATCCACACCCGCTGAGGCGACAGGGGAGCGAACAGAATGATTAGACAACTGCAGGTTCGTATCGTGGCGAGAACCTGAGGCAGAATCAGCCCTGGCGAGAAGGCATAGCTGACAAGACTGTTTCTATCAATTGACAGAGTGTCTGTGGCAAAAGCCAGAGGATCTGGACACAGGGACATGAAAGTGATCACTTGATGGTTCCAATGGGTCGCAACAAGATCGATGTGGGGATGACTCCAGAGATCGCCAAGCGACTGGAACACTGCCCTGTAAAGCATCCACTCAGTGGAAATGACCCTGTCACGTCGGGACAGGGAGTCGGCTAGGACATTCAGATGACCGGGAATGTGTCCAACCACCACCTCGGCATAGACATCCTGAGCTAGATGTAGAAGATCCCTAGCCAATTTGTGCACGAGAACCGTGTGCGTGCAGCCCTGGTTCCAAATGTAAGTGACCATCGTTGAATTGTCAAACAGAAGGACCTGTCGATTCGAAAGGTGGGGGATTCACAGCCAGAAACTCTGAAGAAGAGCAAGAAGCTCCTTCTGGTTAATGTGAAGAGCTGCTTGATTCTGGTCCCATACACTATGAAGGAAAAGACTTAGAGAATCCAACGTCGTGCCCCATCCGGGATCGCTGGCATCTGCCAGAAGAACATGAGCGGATACAGGCAAGTCCAACATAACTCCCTCCATAGTCCACTGAACATCTGTCCAGGGAAGAAGGTGAGGATGATGAGATGCTAGTAAATGAAGCACCAGATCTAGAGGATATTCAGTCGGCCTCCAACGACTGAGCAGAAAGTGCTGGAGAGTTATGACATGCAGCTGACCTAGAGGAATGAAATCCATCACCGACCGCAGAGACCGAGTAGCCGAGAATACTCCAAGCTATCGCGGTCGTTGACTGGGTCAGAGTCAGGGCAAAAGCAGGGGGAATCACAGTCCTTACCCAGGGAACCGCCACCATATTCAGCTGTGTGCAAAAGTCCATCCTCAGATGACAAAACGACTGAGAAGGCACCAGGTCCAACTTCTCCTCATTGACTCGGAACCCCAGCGACATGAGCAGGCTCAACACTGTTTTGACATATGATTTCGGAAGAGCAGCATTGAAGTGCCTCTGGAGGACATCGTCCAGATATGGCGAAGTAGTCACCTTGGACTGTGTACAATGGAAGGCTATCACATTCGACATCAGACGGGTGAAGGCCCAAGCAGCCAGGATGTGGCTGAACGGCATGATCTTGAACTGGTAAACTCGCCCCAGAAAAGCCAACCTGAGATACTTTCAAGTTGTCTGTTGAATCAGAACGTGAAAGTAATCAACTCGCAGTTCGATGCTGGAAGTGAAATCTCCCTGGGAAATGAAACTGGGAGTTATCATAAACTGGTTCAGGATACTCAGATAGAAAACCAGTTGGAGTCAGCCATTCTTCTTCGTCACCAAGAACAGGCAGGAATAAAATCCCACTAAATGAATGTTCTTGACGACTTCAATCTTCCCTTTGACAAGAGATTGTCTATCTCTGTGATCAAAAGTTCCCATTGAGGAATGCTTGAAGGAACTTGGGTTGGAAGAGGTACTCTCTTGAGAGAGAGAGTGTGGTGCCTCTGAAAGGATATCCGAAGACCACAACGAACAACATCTAACACCCAAGGATGAGATGTGGTCGTGGCCCTACGGCCTGCAAACTCTGATATCCTTCCTGCAACCTGAGACGAATTGAGGTGAAGACCTTCATTTCGAGCCCCAGTGAGGCCTGTGAGAGGAGACACCATCTCCACTGCAAGAGGAAGGATCCTGAGACATCTCTCTGGTCTGACGATGCTTACCCTTGCCCTTTTTAGTAAGAAGGGGAGGCAGGAGGATCAGCCCATGCTTCACAAAGGATGCAGAAGGGCATTTGTTAGGCTTGGAATGGCCTCAGCCTCCAACAGAAGGTGGATCAAGCTGGCAAAGCAGCAGCTGATCTTTGGAATGACACAGGGTGTCATCGCGGACCATTGCCACGCAATCATGGAATAGTTGCGGACCCACCAAAGAAGCAGATCGAAGAGCAGAGTGCTGCCTTCAGGAAGGGAACGGCTTGTGTCCAACACAGCATTCCAGCAAACTAATTCCAAATTAGCCGTGTTACAGGCATGCGTGTGAGTAAGATGCATGAGCACCGTAGAGATCACATGTAAAGGAGCCTGTATGCTGTCAAACCTATTTGGAGGCAGATAAGCAGCCAAGGCAAAGACATCTCTCTGGATAAGCCCAACCTGCACTCCAAAGTCGCCATTGGAATAATGGTTGACTTGGGCTTGGAAAGCCCGAGGGAGGAGGAGTCCTGATCCAAGACCGTCAAACTCTGGCAGGCTGAAAGATTGGCAGAATCGTAGGAACGATAACGCACAGGAGGCAAAAAGGTATCAGCCCAGCAAAGAATGAAGTCTTCACAGCCTTGGAACTCAGCTTTGAGTCGCATGCTGCAAAAGCTTCGACCACTTGTACCGCCTGGTACGAGTGAAGGCACCCAGAAGTATCCTGAACCAGCCTATCATTGCTCCAAGGTTCAGCATGGAGACTTTCAGGTTGGTTGCATTTCCCAGGGAGATTTCGCTTCCAGCATCGACCTGCGAGTTGCTTACGTTCATGTTCCGATTCATCGGACATCTCGAAAGTATCTCAAGTTCGCTTTTCTGGGGAGAGTTTACCAGTTCAAGGTCATGCCTCTCGGCCGCAAACTGGCTCCTTGGGACTACACCCGATGGATGTCACATGTGATAGCCTTCCATTGCACACAGTCTCAGGTGGCTACTTCGCCGTATCTCGATGATATCCTCCAGAGGCACTTAAATGCTTTTCTTCTGGAGTCAGATGTCAACACACTGTTGAGCCAGCTCAAGTCGCTGGGGTTCCGAGTCAATGAGGAGAAGTCGGTCCTGATCCCTTCTCAGTCGATTTGTCATCTGGGGATGGATGGATTTCCGCACTCAGATGAATATGGTGGTGGTTCCCCGGGTGAGGGCTGTGATTCCCTTGGCTTTCTCACCGACTCTGACCCAGTCCACGTCCACGATAGCTCAGAGTATTTTCTGGCTGCTCGGTGACGGATCTCATTCATCTAGGCATGTCATACCTCTCCAACACATTCTGCTCAGAGATTGGAGGCCATATGTTGATCCTCTGCATCTGGGTCTTCAGTTATCAGCATCTCTTCATCATCACCTTCTTGCCTGTACAAATGTTCAGTGGAATATGCAGGGAGTTCCATTGGACTTGCCCATATCTGATCGTATTCTGACGGCAGATGGCAGCGATATCACATGCCCGGTCATCAGAATGTCGTAGCCGACTCCTTGAACAGAAGGGGCAGGGTCATTTCCACTGAGTGTATGCTTCACAGCGCCATGTTCCAGTCACTTTGCAATCTCTGGGGTCATCCCCACATAGATCTTTTTGCGAACAATTGGAATGATCAGGTGGACACTTTCATGTACCTGTGTCCAGATCTTCTGGCTTTCGCCGTGGATGCTCTGTCACTCAATTGGAATGGGCTTGTCGGCTACACCTTCCCGCCGGGTCCGATTCTGCCTCAGGTTCTAGCCAAGATACGAACCTACAGCTGTTGAATCATTCTGATCACTCCCCTGTCGCCTCCCAGAGTGTGGATCAATCCGCTCCACTCTCTGTTGGCGGCGGTTCCGACACGTCTCCCACTACATCACAACCTTCTTTGTCAAGGTCACCCGAGGAGGTTTCATGTCGATCCGACTTCATTGTGCCTTCATGCATATCTTTGTCGGGTCATGTCTCCTTGTAGAGGTTTTTCGAGACGAGCAGTGGAGTGCATTTCTTCAAGGCGATACTCCACTGGATTAACCTATGTGGCTAAGTGGTAGGTTTTCTGTCGATGGTGTGCTGATCACTCTATTGATTATGCTGATCCTTCGATAACACAGATTGGAGAGTTTCTGGTATATCTGCTTAATTCTTGGGGTCTCCAACCTGTTATCGTCAAAGGGTACAGGTCCATGCTTTTGGAGACCTTTTCATATGTGGGAAAGTATCGTATCGGCACTATTCCGTACCTGTCCAAGCTTATTCAGCACTTTTCTTTGAAAAGGCCTAGGATTTAGCAGCCTACCCCAAGATGGAATCTTTCTTGGGTGCTGCTTTGCTTCGGGGCAGGGAGAGGAGAGGGGGAAATTTGTGTACGTTTAGTCTGAACTGGTGATTCAAATACAAACCTGAATGCAATTGATAAGTTTCATGAAAAGGGACATAACATAACTCTGTAAACAATTGTATGTGCATTTCATTCAGAGACATTATGTTTTCTTAATCTTGATTTCTTCTGTTACAGTTAGTTGTCTATGGGTCCTCACCAATCAATTTTTCAAACAAGAGGTCCCAGGGGGCTTGAGGGTGCTCACCTGACATGGTAGCCTGAATATAAAACCCATGGAATTGATTTCAACAAGTTGCATCTGCCCCCCCTTTAGAAAAGCTTATACCAAATATCCAAAGATTCAGACCAGTGGATCTAAAAAAAAAATATTTTTAAAGAATATCTCTCATATTGAACTAAGTTATAATTCGGGCTCCCATAAGAAGCCCAAATATTAACCCAGGGACTTGGCTTGAACAAACTTGAATCTCACCTCCAGAAGATTCTGACTGGTGGATGTGAAGAAGAAGATTTTTGAAGAATCATCCTCATATTGAACTAAGTTATAATTCAGGCTCACACAGGGAGCCCAAATATCAACCCAGGGACTTGGCTTGAACAAACTTGAATCTCACCCTCCTAAGGATGTTGCATGCCAAATGTCAAAACATTCCGACCGCGGACTCTGAAGAAGACCTTTTAAAGAAAAATTCCTCATATTGAACAATGTTATAATTCGGTCTCCCACAGGGAGCCCAAATATGAACCCAGGGAATGTCTTCAACAAACTTGAAGCTCACACCCCTCAGGATGCTGCATACCAAATATTAAAATATTCCGACTGCTGGATCTGAAGAAGAAGATTTTTAAAGAAAATTCCTCATTATGAACAAAGTTACAATTCGAGCTCCCACAGTTAGCCCAAATATGAACCTAGGGACATGGCTAATCAAAAGATTCTTATTGGTAGATCTGAAGAAGAAGATTTTTAAAGAATATTCCTCATATTGCATTAATTTAAAAATTTGGGCTCCCATAGAGAGCCCACATACAGACCCAGGGAATTGATTTCAATAAACATGTGAAACAATCTTCCAAAGATGTTATATGTGAAATTTGAAAGCTTTTGGAGCAGTGGTTTGGGAGAAAAGTAGTGTTAAATGTTTTTCCCATTACCCACAGTGTTAAAAGATGCTGACTCAACACTTTTTCAAAGTCCCAAAAATGTACCACATGATAAATCTGATAGCAATTGTTTGTTAACCCTTTACCTAACGAATCTGCTGCATCCGCCCGCGTAATTTACAAATTAAGTAGTTTAAAAAAATATATATTTAAAAAAATTTCAACGAAACCATATCATGTGACCCCTGATTGGAACAAGCTCGTCGAGCTCGTTCCAATGAGGGGTGACGTGACATGGTTTCGTTGATTTTTTTTTTTTTAAATTTGAAAAAACAAATATTAAAATCATAAATTTTGATATCGTCTGCATTGGGTAAAGGGTTAACAGTCCATTCTGTTGGTCCTAAGAAAGCTTCACACCAAATAAGAATTCTCAGTGCTGTGTAGTTTTGGAGATATGGGCATTTTAATTTTTTTCTATTTTTAGCTCCTGCGGTTCCCATGGGGTGATGGGAAAAAAAATTATGGCATAAATTAAGTACTTATGACCCAATAAGCCCTCGTATCCAATTTGGTTCAAATCTGCCTCTCAGTTTGGAAAATATAAATTTTGGGCAGGGCAAAAATTCTTGTCCCTCCCATAACAAAGGTAAATACAGCTCCTCGAACTTCTCTTGAACAAATCTGAGTCTACACCTCAAAAGGAAGCTGCACACCAATTATCAAGTCTCTGTTACTGCTGGTTCATAAGAAGAAGATTTTTTAAGATTTAAACACACTTTTTGGGCGTGGTCTTACCGAGGGGCAGGTCAACTTGATTTTAACAAATTTGAATTGACATATGATAGGGAACATGCACACCAGATTTGGTTGCGTAGTTTGTGAGAAGAAGTCGATAATGTAAAGTTCACGCCGGACGACAGATGGACGGAAAGTGATTAGTAAAGCTCCCCTTGGGCTTCGCTCAGGTGAGCTAAAAAACCTCTTTATAAATACATTTTTTAATTTAATTCGCACGACGTAAATTAATGTAGCTCCAAACAAGTCAGACATTAGAGAATGACTGATTGATGTTTCCATCTGAGTTGGGCCTGTTGGTTCAATCAGTGAAACCATTCAAGATTAGACTTTCCTTTGCCATGCAACACTGATCATTCATATTTGTAATAAAAAACATTCAATATTTAAGCATTCAATATTTAAGAAAACTGATAGCAAAAAATGGATCTTGTTTGCAACATGTTTTGTAGTTTCCTGCATCACAGGCCTGTGGAAACTGCATGAATGTTCCTTTGGATGGTGCAAAGCATCAATTTTTTACGTAAATCACCATTTAAGCAAGTTTTGTGACATTAACTGAATTACAAGGTGCATAGTCTCACAAAGGGTGTACATCTGTGCATACCCACACTTGCTAGTCAAGGAAAAATATGAGGAACCAACAAGAAAATTTCATGCTGATGGATGACAGGTCATCATACTACATGTGGGATCCTAAAGTTCCTACTGACAGGGTTCAAGTGCCTCTGGAGGAAAAAAATCCTGGACTTTCAAGGACATGTACTGAGAATTTTCAAGCACTTTCCCACTTTTGTCCAAAACTATTTTCGTTATCTACGGTGATTGTATACAAGCCTGTTAACCATTTTAACCCTTTGATACTTTTGTATGTCTTATCACGTACGAAATCAAACAGCGAGTTGATACTTTGTGGTCAATTGTTTTGTTATTATTTTTCGATTTTTTTAAAGTTTTAACCTCATTTCCTATTTTCTCCCGAATAGTGGTGCTGAGTGACAACCGTTGAGCCAAATGTTATCGAAGCTTAAAATACTGATATAATCTTGCTGTCAAGACTTCTTAACTGGTTGAGTACTAGAAGCCACTATCAGGGTATTCAAAAATGAGGATACCAGAGCAAAAGCCAGCATTTTCCTTGCTTATATTTCATATTCCGTCAAACACAAATAAATTTTGTTTATATAAATGTGTTTTATTACAAATTATTGGAGAGTGCCTGTTGACACTCTGCAATAATTTGTAATGGAGCAAGTTTTGAATAACAAATTCAGACAACTAAAAATAATCTAGTCCTCGACCAGTTAATCACTGATGTAAAAATATCTGTACTTTTCGATGTTTGACGTCACATTTTGGAAAACGCTTAAGAAACTGAATTCCTAGCGACGTTTGAACGTCAGGATAATTAAAGTCTCAAAGGGTTAAGCCAGACCATTACCACCTGCACCTGACCCTTGTTAAGCTCTCTGAGAGAGCTTCCTAAGGATCAGTCAGATGTAGTATGTCTCATACGTTTCACCCCACATTTGCCAAATCTCATGTGACATCATAGTCACATGACCCAGTTGCATCATGTTGTGTTGTCTTGGTAACCCATGTGAGTGGCTATGTTGTGACGTCATCCCCATAGTGATAGGTGGCGTAAGTGCGTATATGCAACACGTGTTGTTAGGGTGATATGAGTTTCTGTAGTCCATTTTGTATGCTGGAGGCGGCAATCTTCTTTTCTATGGTAGCATGTGGTTGCTATGTTACCCAAAGACTTCTTATAGGATAGGGGTTTGTTCGGAGGATATGTTCCTTTATAAAAGAGTAGTCCTCGATTCATAGAATTACCCAAATAGACCCAACAATCCCTCCAAAACACCAAAAATCCTTTTTAGGACTGCCATACTGTGGTGGGACCTGGGGTAAGTTCGATTGAACGAGAGTAGTTTTTCTGGTCCAGATTTCCACAGAATCCATATTTATTTCATAGAATTACCACAAAAATCTCATACCCATAATTGTTTACTTGGCTCTGATTTCTCAGTAAATTCTCGGTTTCTACCTTTGTATCTACAAGCTGTTATGACTTCCTCTGTTCTATTTATTCTGACTTCCCTAGACGTGGTTATCTTCTATTGTACATATTACATGCAGCACAAAAGCACATGCTGGATGTGCCAATATGTGCTTATGTGAAAAGGCACAATGTGACACATTGTGCACTAGAACACCGACACATGCTGGATGTGCTGATATGTGCTTATGTAAAAAGGCATAGTGTGACTTATTGTGCACTAGCATTTAGGCACATGCTTGCACTACAGTGGAAGTCCATAACTCGGAAAAATACTCTCTATTTTCATCTTTCCCAAGAGATTTGGGAAAGAAAAGTGGTGTAAAAGCACCAAGAAAAAATAAGCCAAAACTGGGTCATGTGCGACCGGCATACACCCACCAGATGACACTCTTCTCCTTGTAGTAATCCACGTCATCTGGAAGCAGTGCACAGACACATAACCAATGTGTCATTCTATTTGAATCCGCCAACATTGGAGTTATGTGATCAGCGATGATGAAGGATTCTTACCCGATTAAGAAGACAGAGGGTCTCCACATAAACAATTGTGGTAGGTATAATAAGAAAGGAAATTTACTGTAAAATTTAAATTTCTTATCAACCTACCTTACAATTCTTTACAACAGGCTGAATAGACAACAGGAGGAGGGAATCACACAACCAAACCCCACACAACCCACCTGTGCTGGAACCGTGGACAGAAGAGGAATTCCCTAGGCCTATAAAACCATAGCATCACAAACATTAGTAAAAGACAATCAGATATGAGGCATATGGCTCTGTGTGACACACAGACAGAAAGGACAGTAACTAAGCACATGGCTGGAACTGACCTTGTAAGAAGTCTAATGGCTAGGGTAGACAACAGACTGAGCAGAAGAAAGAGGGTCCAAGGAAAAAAGGTCCTCAGACTACTCCTGCAACTGACACAGATAGAAGGTGGAGAAAGTAGACATATTTCTCTAATAGGCTGCCTGCATAGCTTCAACAACTTGACAGAGTTAGCATAAGCGCAGGAGGTAGACAAGGCACATACCTCGTGGGCAAAAATACGATTGGTAATACAACTGTCAGTCGCTAGACGGGTGTAGGATGCGCGAATAGGAAGTCAAATCCATCAAGAAATGGACTGAGGAGAGATCTTCTGTCAGCCAGGAATAAGAGACAGAAAAAATCTCTTTCCTGCCTTTCCTAATGAACTACGTCTGGTTGAGATAAATATGATTTTGCATGAACCAGATAGAGCAAAGGGCAATTACCATCAGCAGAAGTAAGAGCCCTGATACAGATAGGAGGTGGAGTAGTTTCTGGCATCTGATTCTTGACCATAAAGGAGCAATCAGTGGTAAAAGTAACACCTCTGGCACTCCTGAAAAAGGCCGGATCAACCGAGAGGGCGTGAAGCTCACTATCTCTTTTTCCTGATGCAAACGCCATCAGAAAAGCCGTCTTGTATGTGAGAAAACACATATCCACCTGGGATAAAGGTTTGAACAGCACCTCCCTCTCCCTGCCACCAAGCAAAGCAGCACCCAAGAAAGATTCCATCTTGGGGTAAGATGCAAAATCCTAGGCCTTTCCAAAGAAAAGTGCCGACTAAGCTTGGAGAGGTATGGATTCATGCCAATATGATGCTTTCCCACATACGAAAAGGTCTCCAAAAGCATGGACCTGCACCCTTTGAGGGTAACACTGGTTGGAGACTCTGAGAAACAAACAGATATACCAGAAACTCTCCAATCTGTGTTACCAAAGGATCAGCATAATCAACAGAGTGATCAGCAAACCAACGACAGAAGACCTTCCACCTAGCCACATATGCTAAACCACTGGAGTGCCGCCTTGAAGAAGAAATGTGCTCCACTGCTCATCTCGAAAAACCTCTATGAAGAGAGACAGGATCCAACAAAGATATGTGTGAAGGCTCAATGCAGTCAGGTCGACATGAAATCTCCTTGTGTGACCTTGACAAAGAAGGTCATGACATAGAGGGAGACATGTCAGAACGACTGCCAACAGAGAGCGGAGGTGATTGATCCACACCCGCTGAGGCAACAGGAGAGTAAACAGAATGATTCGACAACTGCAGGTTCCTATCTTGGCGAGAACCTAAGGCAGAATTGGCCCTGGTGAGAAGGCGTAGCCGACAAGACTGTTCCAATCGATTGACAGAGTGTCTATAGCAAAAGCCAGAGGATCTGGACACAGGGTCATGAAAGTGTCCACTTGATGGTTCCAATGGGTCGCAAAATGATCGATATGGGGACGACCCCAGAGATCGCAAAGCGACTGGAACACTGCCCTGTAAAGCATCCACTCAGTGGAAATGACCCTGTTACGTCAGGACAGGGAGTCGGCTAGGACATTCAGACGACCGGGAATGTGCCGAACCACCACTCCGGTGTTGACATCCTGAGCTAGCAGTAGAAGATCCCAAGCCAATTCGTACACGAGAGCCGTGTGCGTGCCGCCCTGGTTCTGAATGTAAGCAACCATTGTTGAATTGTCGAACAACAGAAGGACCTGACAATACGAATATGGGAAAGTCCAACAGAACTCACGGCATAATCCACTGAACATCTGTCCAGGGAAGAAGGTGACGATGAAGAGATGCTAGTAATTGAAGAACCAGATCTAGAGGATCGACAATCAGCCTCCAATGACTGAGCAGAAAGTGTTGGAGAGTTATGACATGCAGCCGACCTAGAGGAATGAGATCCGTCACCAAACCACAGAGACCGAGCAGCTGGAGAATACTCTGAGCTGTCACGGTCATGGACTGGGTCAGAGTCAGGGCGAAAACCCACGGGAATCACAGCCCTCGACCGGGGAACCACCACCATATTCAGCTGTGTGCATAAGTCCATCCTCAGATGACAAAACGACTGAAGTGGCACTGAAGGATATCGTCCAGATACGGCGAAGTAGTCACCTTGGACTGTGTGCAGTGGAAGGCTATCACATGCGACATCAGCCGGATGAAGGCCCAAGGAGCCAGGATGTGGCTGAAAGGCATGATCTTGAACTGGTAAACTCAAAAGAAAAGCAAAACGTGAAAGTAAGCAACTCTGGAAGCAATGCTGGTAGTGAAATCTCCCTGGGAAATGGAACTGACCTGAAAATCTCCACGCTGAACTTGGGAGCAATCATAGACTGGTTCAGGATACTCAGATAGATAACCAGGTCCGATTTCTCCTCATTGACTCGGAACCCCAGCGACATGAGCAGGCTCAACAGTGTGTTGACATCTGACTCCAGAACAGCAGCACTGAAGTGGCACTGAAGGATATCGTCCAGATACGGCGAAGTAGTCACCTTGGACTGTGTGCAGTGGAAGGCTATCACATGCGACATCAGCCGGATGAAGGCCCAAGGAGCCAGGATGTGGCTGAAAGGCATGATCTTGAACTGGTAAACTCAAAAGAAAAGCAAAACGTGAAAGTAAGCAACTCTGGAAGCAATGCTGGTAGTGAAATCTCCCTGGGAAATGGAACTGACCTGAAAATCTCCACGCTGAACTTGGGAGCAATCATAGACTGGTTCAGGATACTCAGATAGATAACCAGGTCCGATTTCTCCTCATTGACTCGGAACCCCAGCGACATGAGCAGGCTCAACAGTGTGTTGACATCTGACTCCAGAACAGCAGCACTGAAGTGGCACTGAAGGATATCATCCAGATACGGCGAAGTAGTCACCTTGGACTGTGTGCAGTGGAAGGCTATCACATGCGACATCAGCCGGATGAAGGCCCAAGGAGCCAGGATGTGGCTGAAAGGCATGATCTTGAACTGGTAAACTCAAAAGAAAAGCAAAACGTGAAAGTAAGCAACTCTGGAAGCAATGCTGGTAGTGAAATCTCCCTGGGAAATGGAACTGACCTGAAAATCTCCAAGCTGAACTTGGGAGCAATCATAGACTGGTTCAGGATACTCAGATAGATAACCAGTCAGAGTTGGCCATCCTTCTTCGCCACCAAGAACAGGCAGGAATAAAATCCCTCTAAATGAATGTTCTAGACGACCTTGATTTTTCCTTTGACAGGAGATTGTCTATCTCCGTGATCAAAAGTTCCCGACGTGAAACGTTTGAAGGAACTTGGGTTGGAAGAGGCAGTCTCTAGAGAGAGATTGGGGTGCCTCTGAAAGGATATCCGCAGACCGGACCGAACAACATCTAACACCCAAGGATCGGGTGTGATCGTGGCCCAACGGTCTGCAAACTCTGGTATCCTTCCTCCAACCTGGGACGAATCAAGGTGAAGACCTTCATTTCGAGCCCCAGCGAGGCCTGTGAGAGGAGAAACCATCTCCTCTGCTAGAGGAAGGATCCTGAGACATCTCTCTGGTCTGCCGATGCTTATACTTACCATGCGAGTAAGAAGAAGTGGCAACGGCAGCAGGAGGATCAGCCTGTGGCTTCACTAAGGAAGCAGAAGGGCGTTTGTTAGGCTTGGAATGGCCACAGCCTCCAACAGAAGGTGGATCAAGCTGGTGAAGCAGCAACTGATCTTTGGAATGACACAGGGTGTCACCGTGGACCACTGCCACTCAATCTTGGAATAGTCGCGGACCAACCAAAGAAGCGGATCGAAGAGCAGTGCGCTGCCATTCAGGAAGGGAACAGCTTGTGTCCAACACAGTGTTCCGGCAAACTAAGCCATGTTACAGGCATGCATGTGAGTAAGATGCATGAGCACCTTAGAGATCACATGCAAAGGAGCCTGTATGTTGTCAAACCTATCTGGAGGCAGATAAGCAGCCAAGGCAGAGACGATGTGATCTGAGAGAGAAAGCATGCCTAGCATCTCTCTGGATAAGCCCAACATGGACTCCAAAGTCGCCATTGGAATAATGGCCGACTACTGATCCAAGACCGTCAAACTCTGGCAGGCCGACAGATTGGCAGAATCGTAGGAACGATAATGCACAGGAGGCAAAAAGGTATCAGCCCAGAGAAGGATGAAGATTTCATAGCCTTGGAACTCAGCTTTGAGTCACATGATGCAAAAGCTTTGACCACTTGTACCGACTGGTACGGTCGAAGGCACCCAGACGTATCCTGCATGGAGACTTTCAGGTTGGTTGCATTACCCAGGGAGATTTCGCTTCCAGCATCGTCCTGCGAGTTGCTTACTTTCACGCTCCGATTCATCGAACATCTTGAAAGTATCTCAGGTTTGCTTTTCTGGGGAGAGTTTACCAGTTCAAGGTCATGCCTCTCAGACACAACCTGGCTCCTTGGGACTTCACCCAACTGATGTCGCATGTGATAGCCTTCCATTGCACACAGTCCAAGGTGACTACTTTGCCGTATCTGAACGATATTCTCCAGAGACACTTCAATGCTGCTCTTCTGGAGTCAGATGTCAACACACTGTTGAGTCTGCTCACGTCGGATCCGAGTTAATAAGAAGTCCGACCTGGTCCCTTTTCAGTCGTTTTGTCATCTGGGGATGGATTTCCGCATTCAGCTGAATATGGTGGTGATTCCCCGGCTGAGGTATGTGATTCCCTCGGATTTCGGCCCCGTCTCTGTCCCAGTCTACGTTCACGACAGCTCGAAGTATTTTACGGCTGCTCAGTCTCTGCGGTTCGGTGACAGATCTCATTTCATTTAGGCCGCCTGCATGTCATACCTCTCCAACACTTTCTGCTCAGTCATTGGCCGTCGAATGTCAATCCTCTGCATCTGGGTCTTCATTTACCAGCATCTCTTCATCGTCACCTTCTTGCATGGACAAAAGTTCTGAATCAGTGGAATACGCAGGGAGTTCCATTGGACTTGCACATCTCCGATCGTGTTCTGACGGCAGATGTGAGCGATCTCTAGGTCCTCTAGGTCTTTCCTGTCATGGTGTAGGGACCAGGATCAAGCAGCTCTTTACATCAACCAGAAGGAGCTTCTGCCCCTTCTTCTGAGTTTCCGGCAGTGGATCCCCCACGTTTTGAATCGTCAGGTCCTTCTGTTGTTTGACAATGGTCTCTTACATTCGGAACCAGGGCGGCATGCACTCGGTTCTCATGTACGAATGGCTCAGGATCTTCTACTTCTAGCTCAGGATGTCAAATCCGGTGTGGTGGTTTGACACATACCCGGTCGTCTGAATGTCCTAGCTGACTCCCTGAACTGACAGGGCAGGGTCATTTCCACTGAGTGGATGCTTCACAGGGCCATCTTCCTGTCACTTTGCGATCTCTGGGGTCATCCCCACATAGATCTTTTTGTGACCCATTGGAATGATCAGGTGGACATTTTCGTGTCTCTGTGACCAGATCCTCTGGCTTTCTCCGTGGATTCTCTGTCACTCGATTGGAATGAGCTTGTCGCCTACACCTTCCCGACGGGTCCGATTCTGCCTCAGGTTCTAGCCAAGATACGAACCTGCAGTTGTTGTGGCATCATTCTTATCACTCCCCATTCACCTCCGCAGGTGTGGATCAATCAGCTCTGCTCTCTGTTGGCAGCGGTTCTGACATGTCTCCCACTACATGGCGACCTTCTTTGTCAAGGTCACCCGAGGAGGTTTCATGTTGACCCGACTTCATTGTGCCTTAACACATATCTTTGTCGGGCCCTGTCTCCTCATAGAGGTTTTTCGAGATGAGCAGTGGAGTGCATTTCTTCTTCAAGGCGGCACTCCACTGGTTTAGCCTATGTGACTAAGTGGAAGGTCTTCTGTCGATGGTGTGCTTATCCCTCTGTTGATTATTCTGATCCCTCGACAACACAGATTGGAGAGTTTCTGGTATATCTGTCTGATTCTTGGGGTCTCCAACCTGTTATTGTCAAAGGGTACAGGTCCATGATTTTGAAGACCTTTTCGTATTTGGGAAAGTATCGTATCGGCACTAATCCATACCTGTAGAAGCTTATTTGGCACTTTTCTTTGAAAAGGCCTAGGAATTTCCAGCCTACCCCAAGATGGAATCTTTCTTGGGAGCTACTTTTCTTGGGGGAGGGAGAGGGGGGGGGGGGGAATTAGTGCATGTTTAGTCTGAACTGGTGATTCAAACCTAAACCTGAATGCAATTGATAAGTTTCACGGAAAGGGACATAACTCTTGGAACAATTGTATGTGCATTTCATTTAGAGCCATTATGTTTTCTTAATCTTGATTTCTTCTGTTACAGTTAGTTGTCTATGGGTCCTCACCAATCAGTTTTTCAAAACAAGAGGCCCCAAGGGGCCTGAGGGTGCTCACCTGACATGGTAGCCTGAATATCAACCCAGACAATTGATTTCAACAAGTTGCATCTGCTCCTCCTAAGAAAAGCTTATACCAAATATCCAAAGATTCTGACCAGTGGATCTATAAAAAAAAGATTTTTAAAGAATATTCCTTATATTGAACCAAGTTATAATTTGGGCTCCCACAGGGAGCCCATATATGAACCCAGGAACTTGGCTTTAACAAACATGAATATCACCCCCTAAGGATACTGGGCACCAAATATCAAAACATTCCGACTGCTGGATCTGAAGAAGAAGATTTTGAAAGAAAATTCCTCATTTTGAACTAAGTTAAAATTCAAGCTCCCACAGTGAGCCCAAATATGGACCTAGGGACATGGCTTGAACAAACTTGAATCTTACCCTCCTAAGGATGCTGCATAACAAATATCAAAAGCATTCATCTGCTGGATCTGAGGAAGAAGATTTTAAAAGAAAATTCCTCATTTTGAACTAAGTTATCATTCGGGCTCCCACATTGAGCCCAAATATGCACCCAGGGACTTGAACAAACTTGAATCTCACCCCCAAAGGATGCTGCATGCCAAATATCAAAACATTCCAACTGCTGGATCTAAAGATGATTTTTAAAGAAAAATTTCTCATAAGGAACTAAGTTATAATTCGCGCTATGAACCCAGGGACTTGGCTTTAAGAAACCTGAATCTCCCCCCCCCCCCCCCCCCCTCCTAAGGATGCTGCACACCACATATCGAAACATTCCAACTGCTGAATCTGAAGAAGAAGACTTTTTAAGAAAATTCCTTATTTCAAACTAAGTTACAATTCAAGCTCCCACAGTGAGCCCAAATATGGACCTAGGGACATGGCAAATTTGAATCTCACCCCACCTAAGGATGCCGCATCCCAAATATCAAAACATTCCGACTGCTGGATCTGGAGAAGAAGATTTTTTAAGAAACTTGCCTGATTTTGAAAGAAAATTCCTCATTTTGAACTAAGTTCGAATTCGGGCTTCTATAGTGAGCCCAAATATGAATCCAGGGGGCCGATTTGAACAAACTTGAATCAGATCCACCCCATAATGCTGTATACCTAATATCAAATGATTCTGCCCACTTCTGCTGGAGAAGAAGATTTTTTAGTAATTTCTCTAATATACATAGGGAGCTATTGGAGTTATGCCCCCTATGAAGCCCCAATTGGGCATGTCCATTTCATTTGAACTAACTGGAATTGACATATGGTAATGAACATCCATACCAAGTTTCGAGCAAATCAACCTAGCAGTTTCAGAGCAGAAGTCGTTTGAAAAATGTTCACGATGCCGGACGACAAACGGACGAAGGACAGCAAGTGATAAGTTTAGCTCCCTCCAGTGAGCTAAAAACCTATTGATAAATACATTTTGTAATTAAATTCTGATGACTTAAATTAACGCAGCTCCAAACAAGTCAGACATCAGAGAATGACTGATTGATGTTTCCATCTGAGTTGGGCTTGTTGGTTCAATCAGTGAAACCATTCAAGATTAGACTTTCCTTTGCCATGCAACACTAATCATTCATATTTGTTATAAAAAACATTCAATATTTAAGCATTCAATATTTAAGAAAACTGATAGCAAAAAATGGATCTTGTTTGCAACATGTTTTGCAGTTTCCTGTATCACAGGCCTGTGGAAACTGCATGAATGTTCCTTTGGATGGTGCAAAGTATACATTTTGACATTTTTGATGTAAATCGCCAATTAAGCAAGTTTTGTGACATTAACTGAATTACAAGGTGCATAGTCTCATAAAGAGTGTACATCTGTGCATACCCCCACTTGCTAGTTAAGTAAAAATATGAGGAACCAACAAGGAAATTTCATGCTGTTGGATGACAGGTCATCATACTACATGTGGGGTCCTAAAGTTCCTCCTCACAGGGTTCAGGTACCTCTGGAGGAAAAAAATCCTGGACATTCAAGGACATGTACTGAGAATTCTCAAGCACTTTCCCACTTTTGTCCAAAACTATTTACGTAATCGACGGTGATTGTATACAAGCCTGTTAACCATTTTAACCAAGACCATTAACACCTGCACCTGACCCTTGTTAAATTCTCTCTGAGAGAGCTTCCCAAGGATCAGTCAGGAGTAGTATGTCTCATATGTTTCACCCCACATTTGCCACATCTCATGTGACATCACAGTCACATGACCCAGTTGTATCATGTTGTGTTGTCATGGTAACCCGTGTGAGTGGCCATGTTGTGACGTCATCCCCATAGTGATAGGTGGCGTAAATGCATATACGCAACACGTGTTGTTAGGGTGATATGTGTTTCCGTAGTCCATTTTGTATACTGGAGGCAGCCATCTTCATTTCTATGGTAGCATGTGGTTGCTATATTACCCAAAGACCTCTTATAGGATAGGGGGATGTTCGGAGGATATGTTCCTTTGTAAAAGAGTGGTCCGTGATTCATAAAATTACACAAGTAGACCTGACAATCCCTCATAACTACCAAAATCCTTTTCAGGACTGCCATACCGTCGTGGGGCCTGGGGTAAGTTCGATTCAACTAGAGTGGTTTTTCTGCTCCAGATTTCCACAGAATCCATATTTATTTCGTAGAATTACCACAAAAAACCCATACCCACAATTGTTCACATGGCTCCGATTTCCCAGTAAATTCTCGGTTTCTACCTATGTATCTACAAGCTGTTATGACATCTTTGTTCTATTTATTCTGACTTCCTTAGACGTGTTTATCTTCTATTGTACACATTAATGCAGCAAAAAAGCACATGCTGGATGTGCCAATATGTGCTTATGTTAAAAGGCACAATGTGACACATTGTGCACTAGCATTTAGGCACATGTTTGCACTACAGTGGAAGTCCATAACTCGGAAAAATACTCTCTATTTTCTTCTTTCCCAAGAGATTTGGGAAAGAAAAGTGGTGTAAAGGCACCAAGAAAAAATAAGCCAAAACTGGGTCGGGTGCGACCTGCTCACACCCAGTAGAGGACACTCTTGTCCTTGTACTAATCCATGGCTTCCGGCACAGGCACATAACCAATGTGTCATTCTATTTGAATCCGCCAACATTTGAGTTATGTGATCAGCGATGAGGAAGGATTCTTACCCGAATAAGAAGACAAAAGGTCTCCACGTAAACAACTGTGGTAGATATAATAAGAAAGGGAATTTACTACCTACCTTACAATTGTTTACAACAGGCTTAATAGACAATAGGAGAGTAGAATCACATAACCAAACCCCACACAACCCACCTGTGCTGGAACCGTGGACAGAAGAGGAGTTTCCTAGGCCTATAAAACTATACCATCACAAACATTAGTAAAAGACAATCAGATATGAGGCATATGGCTCTGTGTGACACACAGACAGAAAGGACAATAACCAAGCACATGGCTGGAACTGACCTTGTAAGAAGTCTAATGGCTAGGGTAGACAGCAGACTGAGCAGAAGAAAGAGAGCCCAAGGAAAAAAGGTCCTCAAGACTGCTCCTGCAACTGACACAGATGGGAGGTGGAGAAAGTAAAAGCATTTCTCCAATAGGCTGTCTGCATAGCATCCAATAACTTGACAAGAGTTAGAATAAATAAGCCCAGGAGGTAGACAAGGCACATACCTCGTGGGCAAAAATACGATTGGTAATACAATTGTCAGTCTCTAGACCGGTGTAGGATGCACGAATAGCAAGACAAATCCAGCAAGAAATGGATTGAGGAGAGATCTTCTGTCGACCAGGAATAAGAGACAGAAAAAATCATTTCCTGCCTTTCCTAATGAACTGCGTCTGGTTGAGATAAATCCGATTTTGTACGAACCGGACAGAGCAAAGGGCAATTACCATCAGCAGAAGGAAGAGCCCTGATACAGACAGGAGGTGGAGTAGTTTCTGGCATCTGATTCTTGACCAGAAAGGAGCAATCAGTGGTAAAAGTAACACTGTTGGCGGAGCTCCTGAAAAAGGCCGGATCAACCGAGAGGGTGTGAAGCTCACTAACCCTTCTGGCTGAGGCAAACGTCATCAGAAAAGCCATCTTGTATGTGAGAAAACACATATCCACCTGGGATAAAGGTTTGAATGGCACTTCCCCCTCCCTGTCACCAAGAAAAGCAGCACCTAAGAAAAATTCCATCTTCGGGTAAGCTGCAAAATCCTAGGCCTTTCCATAGAAAAGTGCCGCCTAAGCTTGGAGAGGTATGGATTAGTGCCGATATGATGCTTTCCACATACGAAAAGGTCTCCAAAAGTATGGACCTGTACCCTTTGATGGTAACAGGTTGGAGACTCCGAGAATCAAACAGATATACCAGAAACTCTCCAATCTGTGTTACCAAAGGATCAGCATAATCAACAGAGTGATCAGCACACCATCAACAGAAGACCTTCCACCTAGCCACATAGGCTAAACCAGTGGAGTGCCACCTTGAAGAAGAAATGCGCTTCACTGCTCGTCTCGAAAAACCTCTACAAAGAGAGACAGGACCCAACAAAGATATGTGTGAAGGCACAATGAAGTCAGGTTGACATGAAACCTCCTTGTGTGACCTTGACAAAGAAGGTTGTTACGTAGAGGGAGACGTGTCAGAACCGCAGACAACAGAGAGCGGAGGTGATTGATCCACACCCACTGAGGCAACAGGGGAGCAAATAGAATGATTCGACAACTGCAGGTTCGTATCTTGGCGAGAACCTGAGGCAGAATCGGCCCTGGCGAGAAAGCGTAGCCGACAAGACTGTTTTAATTGATTGACAGAGTGTCTACGTCAAAAGCCTAAGGATCTGGACACAGGGATACGAAAGTGTCCACTTGATGGTTCCAATGGTTCACAAAAAGATCGATGTGGGGATGACCCCAGAGATCGCAAAGCGACTGGAAAACTGGCCTGTAAAGCATCCACTTAGGGGAAATGACCCTGTCACGTTGGCACAGGGAGTCGGCTAGGACATTCAGACAACCAGGAATGTGTCGAACCACCACCCCAATGTTGACATCCTGAGCTAGTAGTAGATCCCGAGCCAATTCGTGCATGAGAACCATGTTTGTGCCGTTATGGTTCCAAATGTATGCGACCATTGTCAAATTGTTGAACAATAGAAGGACCTGACAATTTGAAAGGTGGGGGATCCACTGCTGGAAAGTCTGAAGAAGAGCAAGAAGCTCCTTCTGATTGATGTGAAGAGCTGCTTGATTCTGGTTCCATACACCATTAAAGGAAAGACCTAGAGAATCCAACGTCGTGCCCCGTCTGAGATCGCTGGCATCTGCCAACTTAACATGTTCGGATATGGGCAAGTCCAGCAGAACTCCCTGCATAATCCACTGAACATCTGCCCAGGGAAGGTGACGATGAAGAGATGCTAGTAATTGAAGAACCATATGTAGAGGATCGGCAATCGGCCTCCAACAACTGAGCAGAAAGTGTTGGAGAGTTATGACATGCAGCCGACCTAGAGGAATGAGATCCGTCACCGAACCGCAGAGACTGAGCAGCAGGAGAATACTCTGAGTAGTCGCGGTCGTGGACTGGGTCAGAGTCAGGGAGAAAGACAGGGGAATCACAGCCCTTGCCCAGGGAACCGCCACCATATTTGGTTGTGTGCAGAAGTCCATCCTCAGATGACAAAGCGACTGAGAAGGGACCAGGTCCGACTTCTCCTCGTTGACTCGGAACCCCAGTGACATGAGCAGGCTCAACAGTGTGTTGACATCTGACTCCAGAAGAGAAGCACTGAAGTGCCTCTGGAGGATATTGTCCAGATACGGCAAAGTAGTCACATTGGACTGTGTGCAATGGAAGGCTATCACATGCAACATCAGTCAAGTGAAGGCCCAAGGAGCCAGGGTGCGGCTGAAAGGTATGATCTTGAACTGGTAAACTCACCCCAGGAAAGCGAACCTGAGATACTTTCGAGATGTCTGATGAATCGCAGCGTGAAAGTAAGCAACTCGCAGGTCGATGCTGGAAGTGAAATCTCCCTGGGAAATGGAACTGACGAGGTTTTTTAAGAAGAGCAGTGGAGTGCATTTCTTCTTCAAGGCGGCACTCCACTGGTTTAGCCTATGTGGCTAACTGGAAGGTCTTCTGTCGATGATGTGATGATCCCTCTGTTGATTATTCTGATCCTTCGATAACACAGGTTGGAGAGTTTCTGGGTATATCTGTTTGATTCTTGGGGTCTCCAACCTGTTATTGTCAAAGGGTACATGTCCATGCTTTTGGAGACCTTTTCGTATGTGGGAAAGCATCGTATCGTCACTAATTCATACCTGTACAAGCTTATTCGGCACTTTCCTTCGAAAAGGCCTAGGATTTTGCAGCCTACCCCAAGATATGGAATCTTTCTTGGATGCTGCTTTGCTTGGGGGCAGGGAGAGGGGAGGGGGAAATTAGTGCATTTTTAGTCTGAACTGGCGATTCAAATCCAAACCTGAATCAATTGATAAGTTTCATGAAAAGGGACATAACTCTGTGAACAATTGTATGTGCATTTCATTTAGAGGCATTATGTTTTCTTAATCATGATTTCTTCTGTTACAGTTAGTTGTCTATGGGTCCTCACCAATCAGTTTTTCAAACAAGAGGCCCCAAGGCGCCTGAGGGCGCTGACCTGACATGGTAGCCTAAATATCAACCCAGAGAATTGATTTCAACAAGTTGCATCTGCTCCTCCTGAGAAAAGCTTATACCAAATATCCAAAGATTCTGACCAGTGGATCTAAAAAAAAAAAGAAGATTTTTAAAGAATATTCCTCATATTGAACTAAGTTATAATTCGGGCTCCCAGTGAGCCCATATATGAAACCAGGGAATTGGCTTTAACAAACTTGAATCTCACCCCTCTAAGGATGCTGCACATCAAATATCAAAACATTCTGACTGCTGGATCTGAAGAAGAAGATTTTTAAAGAAAATTCCTCATTTTGAATTAAGTTACAATTCAAGCTCCCACAGTGAGTCCAAATATGGACCTAGGGACATGGCTTGAACAAACTTGAATCTCAACCCCCTAAGGATGCTGCAAACCAAATATCAAAACATTCCGACTGCTGGATCTGAAGAAGATTTTTAAAGAAAATTCCTCATTTTGAACTAAGTTATCATTCGGGCTCCCACAGAGAGTCCAAATATGGACCTAGGGACATGGCTGGAACAAACTTGAATCTCACCCCCCTAAGGATGCTGCATACCAAATATCCAAACATTCCGACTGCTGGATCTGAAGAAGATTTTTAAAGAAAATTCCTCATTTTGAACTAAGTTATAATTCGGGCTACCACAGTGAGCCCAAATATGAACCCAGGGACTTGGCTTGAACAAACTTGAATCTCACCCCCCTAAGCATGGTGTATACCCAATATCAAAAGATTCTGCCTGCTGGATCTTGAGAAGAATTTCAAAGACATTTGCCTGAAATGCACCAAGTTCGAATTCAAGCTTCTATAGTGAGCCCAAATATGAATCCAGGGGGCCGATTTGAACAAACTTGAATCAGATCCACCCCAAAATGTTGCATACCAAATATCAAAAGATTCTGTCTGCTGGATCTGGAGAAGAAGATTTTTGAAGAAATTTGCCTGAAATGCACTAAGTTCGAATTCGAGCTTCTATAGTGAGCCCAAATATGAATCTAGGGAGCCGATTTGAACAAAATTGAATCAGATCCACCCCACAATGTTGCATACCAAATATAAAAAGATTCTGCCTGCTGGATCTGGAGAAGAAGATTTTTAAGAAACTTGCCTGAAATGCACCAAGTTCGAATTCTATACTGAGCCCAAATATAAATCCAGGGGGCCGATTTGAAAAAAAAAACGTGAATCATATCCACCCCACAATGTTGCATACCCAATATCAAAAGATTCTCCCTGCTGGATCTTGAGAAGAAGATTTTCAAAGAAATTTGCCTGAAATGCACTAAGTTCAAATTTGGGCTCCTATGCTGAGCCCAAATATAAACCCAGGGGGCTGATTTGAACAAACTTGAATCAGATCCACCCCACAATGTTGCATACCAAATATCAAAAGATTCTGCCTGCTGGATCTGGAGAAGAAGATTTTTTAAGAAATTTGCCTGAAATGCACCAAGCTCGAAATCGGGCTTCTATACTGAGCCCAAATATGAACCCAGGGGGCCAATTTGAACAAACTTGAATCAGATCCACCCTACAATGTTGCATACCAAATATCAAAAGATTCTGCCTGCTGGATCTGGAGAAGAAGATTTTTTAATGTTTTTCCCATTGCCTACGGTGTTAAAAAGTGCTGACTCAGCACTTTTTCAAAGTCCCGAAACTGTACCCTATGATAAAACCGATGGCAATTTTTTTTTACCAATTCTTTCTGTTGGTCCTAAGGAAGCTTCACACCAAATAAAAATTCTCGGTGCAATGCAGTTTTGGAGATATGGGCGTTTTAATTTTTTTCTGTTTTTAGCACCTGCGGTTCCCACGGGGCTACGGGAAAAAAAAAATTGGCATAAATTAGGTACTTATGACCCAATAAGCCCTCACATAAAATTTGGTTCAAATCAGCCTCTCGGTTCAGAAAATAGAAATTTTGGGCGGGGCCAAAAATTTTGCCCCTCCCATATCGACGCCAAGTATAGACCCACAAACTTCTCTTGAACAAATCTGAGTCTACAAAAGGAAGCTGCACACCAAATATCAAGTCTCTGCTACTGCTGGTTCATGAGAAGAAGATTTTTTAAGATTTCAGCAAACTTTTTGGGTGTGGCCCTACCCACAGGCGAGGCAACTTGATTTGAACAAAATCAAATTGCGATGTCATAACAAACTATTGTCTCAAATATCAATTAAATTGGTTCAGCGGTTTGGGAAGAGAAGACGCAAACACCATGTTCACGGACGACGACGGACGGTGAGTGATCACTATAGCTCTCCTGACTGAAAGTCAGGTGAGCTAATAAAAAAAACCCTCCCTCACTGATTTTGGAAAACCAATTGCCTGAGAACCAAAACCTTCTTTTTTTGGCCTAAAAACAAACCTCACATTTGTGTATTTACTACAGCTGCTTAACCCTTAAAGGCCTAGTTCAAATTTTGGTTAGTTTCTTGTCTTACATGTACATGTAAAACATGTTCCAACAGAAAGACATTTTTGGTGGTCTTGCTGATGGAATGATGGAAGTTACAGTGCTTGGCAGTGGTTTTTAGTGGAGTCTTGGCTGCCTGTATAGGCGGCCAAGACTTCATGAGACATCACTGCTAAGTTAAAGTGTTACCATATTATGAGGGAGCAACAAAAAATTAGAATTCTCCAGGCCTTAAAGGACACTTTCCAAATTTATGACCAGAATCAAATGAACATTTTCTGAGAATCAAAGCTGATTTTCATCGTTTCCCTGGTGGGAATCATACAGGAGAATTGATTCTGATTCTCACATGAATTTTGAGCCATGAACCGGATGCCAAAATAAGTCTTTTTGCTTGCTGCAAGTGAATTTTCCTGACCAGTACAAAAGTCACTAATGGAAGTGTGTTCCTGGCTCCTGTTGACAGAATGTACCGCTATAAATAGGAGTAGTCTCCTTGTCAATGAGTTATGGAAGGCAAACTTTATTTATTAATTCATCAAATAATCAAAACATGGCTGCTTTGCTTTCCAACAGTCATAACTTGATTTTATAAAAAATTTTAAGAAAATATTTTGCAGGACAAAAATTAATTCATATCTCACCACCACCCCCCCCCCCCCTTCCACCCCAAGAAAACGGGCATCTCTCCTCTGCCACACACACACACCAATCAACCCCCTACTCCCACAATGGAGAACAAGGGCAACGCCCCCGGTCCCCCGACCAAGATGGCAAATTCAAGGGAGCTGTTAGGATGCAATTTGTTCGCAGAGCAGGGCCATTTTTTAACTTGACCTGTAATTCCAACCAATTAAACTACATACTTAGTTTCGTTTCAATCAAATGATCCAAAGTAAAGTTATCATCCGGACAACACAAAAACCGTATTTTCTAAGTCGAAAAAGGGGAATAAATCCAGTAAAAATCAGTGGAGCGTGCCCATTTTCGAACTTGACCTGCATTTCCACCCAAATAAGCGGCATACTAAATTTCGTTTCAATCAAATGATCCTAACTAAAGTTAACATCCGGACAACACAAAAACTGTATTTTTTAAGTCGAAAAAGGGGAATAAATCCAGCAGAAATCAGTGGAGCGTGCCCATTTTCGAACTTGACCTGCATTTCCACCCAAGTAAGACACATACCAAATTTAGTTTCAGTAAAATCATCCAAACTAAAGTTATCATCCAGACAAGGGTGTGACGGACGGACAGACGGATGCACGCACGCCTAGGCGGATGGACGGACACTGCTGATTACAATAGTCCCCCGAAGGGTCGGGGGACAACTAAAATGTTCCACTCTTACCCCACACCACAATCTGAACAAACTTCAGGTGCTGCCATTGCTGTTTTCAATAATGCTCAAACACAAATTTGAGGATCTATAAAATGCAGAAATATACATTTCATTGTTATAGACCACCACAACTCAGTGGTTCTCTCTGGCATCATCCACCCATAAAACGGTCCGAGAAGATATGACCCTGGGTGCTGAAAGTGCCATTAAACCCCCAAAAACAATTGAACAATTTTGTTAAATGTCACAACTGCCCAAATTATACTTATGTCAGTGACAAGAGAAGCCCTGTGCTGGGCAGGAATATTTGCCAGCAGAATGCAAAGATTTCAAGTAAAGATAATTCTTCTCACAAGACCAATACAGATTGTGTTTCTTGTTCAGGTTATCAGGTCTGTTGTAAGGCTTTCCTTGTTCCATAACTATGGTACTATTTTTCAGACAGAGTAGGTTGTTTGTTTTTGTTTTCTTTAAAA
Source organism: Pictodentalium vernedei (assembly GCA_031216915.1). Taxonomy (NCBI): domain Eukaryota; kingdom Metazoa; phylum Mollusca; class Scaphopoda; order Dentaliida; family Dentaliidae; genus Pictodentalium; species Pictodentalium vernedei. The sequence goes on along the minus strand of CM062289.1, from coordinate 99,376,340 downwards.
ATTTCTGAAAATAAAAATGATTTTTCTTACAACTTATAACAGTGACATGCTCTCTAATAAATTATTAAAAAATAACTAACATGCACAAATTCTTAACTAACCATTGTTATAAGCTTGTGGTACAATGAATAAAATATACAAGTTTTAAAATGATTCATTGCAAAATCCCAGGCTTCAAATTTGTATGAATCAGTTTCTATTCTAATGAACTCCTGCTGCAAAAATTAATTTTAAGTTCTTAAGTAATTTAGAATTTGAACTCTGTAAAACCCTTGTGAGTGCAACCAGTACATATTCCATGGTAAAAACAAACCTCACATTTGTGTATTTGCAACAGCTGCTTAACCCTTAAGGGCCTAGTCCAAATATTGTTTAGTTTCTTGTCTCACATGTACACGTAAAACACATTTTCCAACAGAAAGGCATTTTTGGTGGTCTAGCTGATGGAATGATGGCAGTTGCAGTGCCTGGCAGTGGTTTCTAGTGTAGTCTTGGCTGCCTGTATAGGCAGCCAAGACTTCATTAGACATCACTGCTAAGTTCAAGTGTTACCGTATTATGAGGGAGCAACAAAAATTAGAATTCTCCGAGCCTATAACTCTTAACCCGCAAAGTATATTTTTCATCAAATCTAGTCATGGCTGCTCTTAAGCAGCCATGCCTAGATCTGATGAAAACTTCATGTAAGTTTAACCCTAAAAATCATTGGTTAAAAAATGCATTCAATTTACAGGGAGGAAACTGGATTAAATATGCCCAAATTATACATATTTCAGAGACAAGATAAATCCTGTCCTGGCAGGAATATCTGCCAGTAGCATGTAAGGAGTTAATGACACTTTGCAAATTTATGTCCAGAATCAAATGAACATTCTTTGAGAATCAAAGCTGATTTTTATTGTTTCCCTGGTGGGAATCACATAGGAAAATTGATTCTGATTCTCACATGAATTTTGAGCCATGAACCAGATGCCAAAAAAACACATTTGGGATTCAAGTCTTTGCTTGCTGCAAGTGAATTTTCCTGACCAGTACAAAAATCACTAATGGAAGTGTGTTCCTGGCTCCTGTTGACAGAATGTACCGCTATAAATAGGAGTAGTCTTCTTGTCAATGAGTTATGGAAGGCAAACTTTATTTATTAATTCATCAAAAAATCAAAACATGGCTGCTTTGCTTTCCAACAGTCATAACTTGATTTTATAACAATTTCAAGAAAACATTTTGCAGGACAAAACTTAATTCATATCTCCCCCCCCCCCCTTCCACCCCAAGAAAACAGGCATCTCTCCTCTCCCACACACACACACCAATCAACCCCCTACCCCCACAATGGAGAACTAAAATGTTCCACTCTTACCACACCCCACTATCTGAACAAAATTCTGGTGCTGCCATTGCTGTTTTCAATAATGCTCAAACACAAATTTGAGGATCTATAAAATGCAGAAATATACATTTCATTGTTATAGACCACCACAACTCAGTGGTTCTCCCTGGCATCATCCACCCATAAAACGGTCCGAGAAGATATGACCCTGGGTGCTGAAAGTGCCATTAAACCCCCAAAAACAACTGAACAATTTTGTTAAATGTCACAACTGCCCAAATTATACTTATGTCAGTGACAAGAGAAGCCCTGTGCTGGGCAGGAATAGTTGCCAGCAGAATGCAATGATTTCAAGTAAAGATAATTCTTCTCACAAGACCAATACAGATTGTGTTTCTTGTTCAGGTTATCAGGTCTGTTGTAAGGCTTTCCTTGTTCCATAACTATGGTACTATTTTTCAGACAGAGTAGGTTGTTTGTTTTGGTTTTCTTTAAAAATTTCTGAAAATAAAAATGATTTTTCTTACAACTTATAACAGTGACATGCTCTCTAATAAATTATTAAAAAATAACTAACATGCACAAATTCTTAACTAACCATTGCCATAAGCTTGTGGTACAATGAATAAAATATACAAGTTTTAAAATGATTCATTGCAAAACCCCAGGCTTCAAATTTGTATGAATCAGTTTCTATTCTAATGAACTCCTGCTGCAAAAATTAATTTTAAGTTCTTAAGTAATTTAGAATTTGAACTCTGTAAAACCCTTGAGAGTGCAACCAGTACATATTCCACGGTAAAAACAAACCTCACATTTGTGTATTTGCAACAGCTGCTTAACCCGTAAGGGCCTAGTCCAAATATTATTTAGTTTCTTGTCTCACATGTACACGTAAAACACATTTTCCAACAGAAAGGCATTTTTGGTGGTCTAGCTGATGGAATGATGGCAGTTGCAGTGCCTGGCAGTGGTTTCTAGTGTAGTCTTGGCTGCCTGTATAGGCAGCCAAGACTTCATTAGACATCACTGCTAAGTTCAAGTGTTACCGTATTATGAGGGAGCAACAAAAATTAGAATTCTCCGAGCCTATAACTCTTAACCCGCAAAGTATATTTTTCATCAAATCTAGTCATGGCTGCTCTTAAGCAGCCATGCCTAGATCTGATGAAAAATTCATGTAAGTTTAACCCTAAAAATCATTGGTTAAAAAATGCATTCAATTTACAGGGAGGAAACTTGATTAAATATGCCCAAATTATACATATTTCAGAGACAAGATAAATCCTGTCCTGGCAGGAATATCTGCCAGTAGCATGTAAGGAGTTAATGACACTTTGCAAATTTATGTCCAGAATCAAATGAACATTCTTTGAGAATCAAAGCTGATTTTTATTGTTTCCCTGGTGGGAATCACATAGGAAAATTGATTCTGATTCTCACATGAATTTTGAGCCATGAACCAGATGCCAAAAAAACACATTTGGGATTCAAGTCTTTGCTTGCTGCAAGTGAATTTTCCTGACCAGTACAAAAATCACTAATGGAAGTGTGTTCCTGGCTCCTGTTGACAGAATGTACCGCTATAAATAGGAGTAGTCTTCTTGTCAATGAGTTATGGAAGGCAAACTTTATTTATTAATTCATCAAAAAATCAAAACATGGCTGCTTTGCTTTCCAACAGTCATAACTTGATTTTATAACAATTTCAAGAAAACATTTTGCAGGACAAAACTTAATTCATATCTCCCCCCCCCCTTCCACCCCAAGAAAACAGGCATCTCTCCTCTCCCACACACACACACCAATCAACCCCCTACCCCCACAATGGAGAACTAAAATGTTCCACTCTTACCACACCCCACTATCTGAACAAAATTCTGGTGCTGCCATTGCTGTTTTCAATAATGCTCAAACACAAATTTGAGGATCTATAAAATGCAGAAATATACATTTCATTGTTATAGACCACCACAACTCAGTGGTTCTCTCTGGCATCATCCACCCATAAAACGGTCCGAGAAGATATGACCCTGGGTGCTGAAAGTGCCATTAAACCCCCAAAAACAACTGAACAATTTTGTTAAATGTCACAACTGCCCAAATTATACTTATGTCAGTGACAAGAGAAGCCCTGTGCTGGGCAGGAATAGTTGCCAGCAGAATGCAATGATTTCAAGTAAAGATAATTCTTCTCACAAGACCAATACAGATTGTGTTTCTTGTTCAGGTTATCAGGTCTGTTGTAAGGCTTTCCTTGTTCCATAACTATGGTACTATTTTTCAGACAGAGTAGGTTGTTTGTTTTTGTTTTCTTTAAAAATTTCTGAAAATAAAAATGATTTTTCTTACAACTTATAACAGTGACATGCTCTCTAATAAATTATTAAAAAATAACTAACATGCACAAATTCTTAACTAACCATTGCCATAAGCTTGTGGTACAATGAATAAAATATACAAGTTTTAAAATGATTCATTGCAAAACCCCAGGCTTCAAATTTGTATGAATCAGTTTCTATTCTAATGAACTCCTGCTGCAAAAATTAATTTTAAGTTCTTAAGTAATTTAGAATTTGAACTCTGTAAAACCCTTGAGAGTGCAACCAGTACATATTCCACGGTAAAAACAAACCTCACATTTGTGTATTTGCAACAGCTGCTTAACCCTTAAGGGCCTAGTTCAAATATTGTTTAGTTTCTTGTCTCACATGTACACGTAAAACACATTTTCCAACAGAAAGGCATTTTTGGTGGTCTAGCTGATGGAATGATGGCAGTTGCAGTGCCTGGCAGTGGTTTCTAGTGTAGTCTTGGCTGCCTGTATAGGCAGCCAAGACTTCATTAGACATCACTGCTAAGTTCAAGTGTTACCGTATTATGAGGGAGCAACAAAAATTAGAATTCTCCGAGCCTATAACTCTTAACCCGCAAAGTATATTTTTCATCAAATCTAGTCATGGCTGCTCTTAAGCAGCCATGCCTAGATCTGATGAAAAATTCATGTAAGTTTAACCCTAAAAATCATTGGTTAAAAAATGCATTCAATTTACAGGGAGGAAACTGGATTAAATATGCCCAAATTATACATATTTCAGAGACAAGATAAATCCTGTCCTGGCAGGAATATCTGCCAGTAGCATGTAAGGAGTTAATGACACTTTGCAAATTTATGTCCAGAATCAAATGAACATTCTTTGAGAATCAAAGCTGATTTTTATTCTTTCCCTGGTGGGAATCACATAGGAGAATTGATTCTGATTCTCACATGAATTTTGAGCCATGAACCAGATGCCAAAAAAACACATTTGGGATTCAAGTCTTTGCTTGCTGCAAGTGAATTTTCCTGACCAGTACAAAAATCACTAATGGAAGTGTGTTCCTGGCTCCTGTTGACAGAATGTACCGCTATAAATAGGAGTAGTCTTCTTGTCAATGAGTTATGGAAAGCAAACTTTATTTATTAATTCATCAAATAATCAAAACATGGCTGCTTTGCTTTCCAACAGTCATAACTTGATTTTATAACAATTTCAAGAAAATATTTTGCAGGACAAAAATTAATTCATATCTCCCCCCCCCCCCCCCTCCACCCCAAGAAAACAGGCATCGCTCCTCTCCCACACACACACACCAATCAACCCCCTTCCCCCACAATGGAGAACTAAAATGTTCCACTCTTACCACACCCCACTATCTGAACAAAATTCTGGTGCTGCCATTGCTGTTTTTCAATAATGCTCAAACACAAATTTGAGGATGTATAAAATGCAGAAATATACATTTCATTGTTATAGACCACCACAACTCAGTGGTTCTCTCTGGCATCATCCACCCATAAAACGGTCCGAGAAGATATGACCCTGGGTGCTGAAAGTGCCATTAAACCCCCAAAACAATTGAACAATTTTGTTAAATGTCACAACTGCCCAAATTATACTTATGTCAGTGACAAGAGAAGCCCCGTGCTGGGCAGGAATAATTGCCAGCAGAATGCAAAGATTTCAAGTAAAGATAATTCTTCTCACAAGACCAATACAGATTGTGTTTCTTGTTCAGGTTATCAGGTCTGTTGTAAGGCTTTCCTTGTTCCATAACTATGGTACTATTTTTCAGACAGAGTAGGTTGTTTGTTTTTGTTTTCTTTAAAAATTTCTGAAAATAAAAATGATTTTTCTTACAACTTATAACAGTGACATGCTCTCCAATAAATTATTAAAATATAACTAACATGCACAAATTCTTAACTAACCATTGCTATAAGCTTGTGGTACAATGAATAAAATATACAAGTTTTAAAATGATTCATTTCAAAACCCCAGGCTTCAAATTTGTATGAATCAGTTTCTATTCTAATGAACTCCTGCTGCAAAAAATAATTTTAAGTTCTTAAGTAATTTAGAATTTGAACTCTGTAAAACCCTTGTGAGTGCAATCAGTACATATTCCACGGTAAAAACAAACCTCACATTTGTGTATTTGCAACAGCTGCTCAACCCTTAAGGGCCTAGTTCAAATATTGTTTAGTTTCTTGTCTCACATGTACACATAAAACACATTTTCCAACAGAAAGGCATTTTTGGTGGTCTAGCTGATGGAATGATGGCAGTTGCAGTGCCTGGCAGTGGTTTCTAGTGTAGTCTTGGCTGCCTGTATAGGCAGCCAAGACTTCATTTGACATCACTGCTAAGTTCAAGTGTTACCGTATTATGAGGGAGCAACAAAAATTAGAATTCTCCGAGCCTATAACTATTAACCCGCAGAGTATATTTTTCATCAAATCTAGTCATGGCTGCTCTTAAGCAGCCATGCCTAGATCTGATGAAAAATTCATGTAAGTTTAACCCTAAAAATCATTGGTTAAAAAATGCATTCAATTTACAGGGAGGAAACTTGATTAAATATGCCCAAATTATACATATTTCAGAGACAAGATAAATCCTGTCCTGGCAGGAATATCTGCCAGTAGCATGTAAGGAGTTAATGACACTTTGCAAATTTATGTCCAGAATCAAATGAACATTCTTTGAGAATCAAAGCTGATTTTCATTGTTTCCCTGGTGGGAATCACATAGGAGAATTGATTCTGATTCTCACATGAATTTTGAGCCATGAACCAGATGCCAAAAAAACACATTTGGGATTCAAGTCTTTGCTTGCTGCAAGTGAATTTTCCTGACCAGTACAAAAATCACTAATGGAAGTGTGTTCCTGGCTCCTGTTGACAGAATGTACCGCTATAAATAGGAGTAGTCTTCTTGTCAATGAGTTATGGAAGGCAAACTTTATTTATTAATTCATCAAATAATCAAAACATGGCTGCTTTGCTTTCCAACAGTCATAACTTGATTTTATAACAATTTCAAGAAAATATTTTGCAGGACAAAAATTAATTCATATCTCCCCCCCCCTCCACCCCAAGAAAACAGGCATCTCTCCTCTCCCACACACACACACCAATCAACCCCCTACCCCCACAATGGAGAACTAAAATGTTCCACTCTTACCACACCCCACTATCTGAACAAAATTCTGGTGCTGCCATTGCTGTTTTCAATAATGCTCAAACACAAATTTGAGGATCTATAAAATGCAGAAATATACATTTCATTGTTATAGACCACCATAACTCAGTGGTTCTCTCTGGCATCATCCACCCATAAAACGGTCCGAGAAGATATGACCCTGGGTGCTGAAAGTGCCATTAAACCCCCAAAAACAATTGAACAATTTTGTTAAATGTCACAACTGCCCAAATTATACTTATGTCAGTGACAAGAGAAGCCCTGTGCTGGGCAGGAATATTTGCCAGCAGAATGCAATGATTTCAAGTAAAGATAATTCTTCTCACAAGACCAATACAGATTGTGTTTCTTGTTCAGGTTATCAGGTCTGTTGTAAGGCTTTCCTTGTTCCATAACTATGGTACTATTTTTCAGACAGAGTAGGTTGTTTGTTTTTGTTTTCTTTAAAAATTTCTGAAAATAAAAATGATTTTTCTTACAACTTATAACAGTGACATGCTCTCTAATAAATTATTAAAAAATAACTAACATGCACAAATTCTTAACTAACCATTGCTATAAGCTTGTGGTACAATGAATAAAATATACAAGTTTTAAAATGATTCATTGCAAAACCCCAGGCTTCAAATTTGTATGAATCAGTTTCTATTCTAATGAACTCCTGCTGCAAAAATTAATTTTAAGTTCTTAAGTAATTTAGAATTTGAACTCTGTAAAACCCTTGAGAGTGCAACCAGTACATATTCCACGGTAAAAACAAACCTCACATTTGTGTATTTGCAACAGCTGCTTAACCCTTAAGGGCCTAGTTCAAATATTGTTTAGTTTCTTGTCTCACATGTATACGTAAAACACATTTTCCAACAGAAAGGCATTTTTGGTGGTCTAGCTGATGGAATGATGGCAGTTGCAGTGCCTGGCAGTGGTTTCTAGTGTAGTCTTGGCTGCCTGTATAGGCAGAACAAGACTTCATTAGACATCACTGCTAAGTTGAAGTGTTACCGTATTATGAGGGAGCAACAAAAATTAGAAGTCTCCGAGCCTATAATTCTTAACCCGCAAAGTATATTTTTCATCAAATCTAGTCAAGGCTGCTCTTAAGCAGCCATGCCTAGATCTGATGAAAAATTCATGTAAGTTTAACCCTAAAAATCATTGGTTAAAAAATGCATTCAATTTACAGGGAGGAAACTGGATTAAATATGCCCAAATTATACATATTTCAGAGACAAGATAAATCCTGTCCTGGCAGGAATATCTGCCAGTAGCATGTAAGGAGTTAATGACACTTTGCAAATTTATGTCCAGAATCAAATGAACATTCTTTGAGAATCAAAGCTGATTTTTATTGTTTCCCTGGTGGGAATCACATAGGAGAATTGATTCTGATTCTCACATGAATTTTGAGCCATGAACCCGATGCCAAAAAAACACATTTGGGATTCAAGTCTTTGCTTGCTGCAAGTGAATTTTCCTGACCAGTACAAAAATCACTAATGGAAGTGTGTTCCTGGCTCCTGTTGACAGAATGTACCGCTATAAATAGGAGTAGTCTTCTTGTCAATGAGTTATGGAAGGCAAACTTTATTTATTAATTCATCAAATAATCAAAACATGGCTGCTTTGCTTTCCAACAGTCATAACTTGATTTTATAACAATTTCAAGAAAATATTTTGCAGGACAAAAATTAATTCATATCTCCCCCCCCTCCCTCCACCCCAAGAAAACAGGCATCTCTCCTCTCCCACACACACACACCAATCAACCCCCTACCCCCACAATGGAGAACTAAAATGTTCCACTCTTACCACACCCCACTATCTGAACAAAATTCTGGTGCTGCCATTGCTGTTTTCAATAATGCTCAAACACAAATTTGAGGATGTATAAAATGCAGAAATATACATTTCATTGTTATAGACCACCACAACTCAGCGGTTCTCTCTGGCATCATCCACCCATAAAACGGTCCGAGAAGATATGACCCTGGGTGCTGAAAGTGCCATTAAACCCCCAAAAACAATTGAACAATTTTGTTAAATGTCACAACTGCCCAAATTATACTTATGTCAGTGACAAGAGAAGCCCTGTGCTGGGCAGGAATATTTGCCAGCAGAATGCAAAGATTTCAAGTAAAGATAATTCTTCTCACAAGACCAATACAGATTGTGTTTCTTGTTCAGGTTATCAGGTCTGTTGTAAGGCTTTCCTTGTTCCATAACTATGGTACTATTTTTCAGACAGAGTAGGTTGTTTGTTTTTGTTTTCTTTAAAAATTTCTGAAAATAAAAATGATTTTTCTTACAACTTATTACAGTGACATGCTCTCCAATAAATTATTAAAAAATAACTAACATGCACAAATTCTTAACTAACCATTGCTATAAGCTTGTGGTACAATGAATAAAATATACAAGTTTTAAAATGATTCATTGCAAAACCCCAGGCTTCAAATTTGTATGAATCAGTTTCTATTCTAATGAACTCCTGCTGCAAAAATTAATTTTAAGTTCTTAAGTAATTTAGAATTTGAACTCTGTAAAACCCTTGTGAGTGCAACCAGTACATATTCCACGGTAAAAACAAACCTCACATTTGTGTATTTGCAACAGCTGCTTAACCCTTAAGGGCCTAGTTCAAATATTGTTTAGTTTCTTGTCTCACATGTACACGTAAAACACATTTTCCAACAGAAAGGCATTTTTGGTGGTCTAGCTGATGGAATGATGGCAGTTGCAGTGCCTGGCAGTGGTTTCTAGTGTAGTCTTGGCTGCCTGTATAGGCAGCCAAGACTTCATTAGACATCACTGCTAGGTTCAAGTGTTACCTTATTATGAGGGAGCAACAAAAATTAGAATTCTCCGAGCCTATAACTCTTAACCCGCAGAGTATATTTATATAACAGTCATAACTTGATTTTATAACAATTTCAAGAAAATATTTTGCAGGACCAAAATTAATTCATATCCCCCCTCCTTCAAGAAAACAGGCATCACTCCTTTCTGACACACACACACCAATCAACCCCCTACCCCCACAATGGAGAACTAAAATGATCCACTCTTACCCCACCCCACACTCTGAACAAAAATCTGGTGCTGCCACTGCTGTTTTCCATAATGCTCAATCACAAATTTGAGGATGTATAAAATTCAGAAATATACATTTGATTGTTAGAGACCACCACAACTCAGTGGTTCTCTCTGGCATCATCCACCCATAAAATGGTCCGAGAAGATATGACCCTTGGTGCTGAAAGTGCCATTAAACCCCAATAAACAATCAAACAATTTTGTTAAAGTCACGACTGATAAATGCATTTTTGGTTTACATTGTTCTAAGTTGGGATTAGAGTTATGGTAAGGGTGTGTTTGTTACACATGCAGCCTATAATTTAACCCATTGGGGTACATGCCCGGCTAGGTGTTTGTCAATGGTTAGATTGAACTGGCCATTATGCTATTTTATTTTTCAGTAAATGTGAATCTCTGTCAAATACTGATCCCTATTGTCCTCAACTGGTGATGAGGGTGCACATCCTGGACGCCACCTGCATTAAGTTCATTGATCTAATTTCTGTACAAGGAATCCTTGTTTTTCAAAACTTAAAGAGTTACAGAATCAATTTTGTGGAGCGGTCTATTCAGAAGTGCAGTGCATGTCATGAAAATAACAGCAATCACCATTTTGGCAAAGGGACATAACCCACAAAATATAGAATAGCTTGTCGATGACTCCTCCCAGCAGAAGTTTTGCGTTTATAACATTCAGAGGAAATCTCATTTGAGAAGTTTTAAGATGGAACACAGTTAGTGAAAAATGTAATTAACCCAGGCTCTACATTCTGATGTCAAATTACTGTTATTTCAAGCTGCAAGGGTTTCTCAAAATGCAAATAGAAATTCAACCAATTCAATCTTGTTTGACAGAACTCCATGAGATCTGCCAAACAAATGAGAACTGGTTATATTTCTTGTTGCATTATGAGAAAAATTTGCAACTTCTTAAAATTTTGATATTTTGACATCAGTGTTCAGAGGGTTAATCTCAGTTTCAATCTGCTTATAGATGGGTGAAAATGATACACTTTCACTCATGTTTTGTAAATTTCAACACCAGAAGCCATGGAATTATGTAAAATTGTCAAATGGGTTAAACCATAGTCAGCACAGTGGGTCCATGGACCATCCCATTATACCTGAATTAGAGGAATCTCCAGTTTGTCCATTATCAGGTTAGTCCTTTATTTGGTTATTTACTTAACTGAACAGAAGTTTAAGGTCATGAAAATTTTCTTTTTTTCTTATAATTTATTACATATTTACAGGTGATGACCTCTCCAATAAATTTCAAACATATATTTGTCACAGGGCCAAATCTTGCAAATATTTTAGACCGATTTATGGCCTCCGCTTAATTGGAAACAGACTGCTTTTCCTTTGAAAGAAAGAAGCTGCCAACTGTAAGGTGGCTTAAGCATCGCAGTTGACACTTTTATGCTTTCAAAGAACAAAGTGTTAGCAAAATTTTTATAGAATTTGTCTAACAAAATAAAACACTATTTCACATGGGTAGAATTTTGAAGATTTTTAAGAATTTTAAGAAAACTACCATACACTCTCAGCAAGTAAGATGGTATTCAACTCTGTATGTATTTCAGCAGTCCAAACTGCCCACTGCAAAATGTTTTCCTTCACTATGACAGTCTTTCTATAAAACTTCTAGATAGGACCTTGTAATATGAAATGCAGGCTTTTGTGTGTTTTTTTGTTGGGGTTTAATGACACTTTCAATGGCGTGGTCATATCATATCAAGAGTTTTACCAGACACTTGCATTTTGTTAGGGTTGAGGCTGAAAGACCACAAAATCAGCCCTAAAGGTTTTTTTGAGTACAGTAGGCCCCAAGAAAATAATATTTTACCATAAACTTTAATGGAAATAGGCTCCAAATGACACAGTCCTTAAAAAAAGTATAATGGTATACCATGGTATACCCTGATAAAACCATGGTATACCATGATAAACTGTGGTATACCATGGTAAATCTTGGATTAAGCATGGTATTTTGGATAAGATGCCATGGTGATACCATAGTATACCATGGTACACCTTGGTAAACCATGGTAATTTTTTTATTTAGCATGGTAAACCATGAAGCATCATGGTAAACCAAGGTACATTTCAACTTTACCATGGTACTTGAGACTTCAAAATTTTTACCACGGTTTTGTAAGATTCACCATGGTAGTTAAAAAATGAAATGCCACATATGTATGACTCGCTGATACTCCACACATCTCCCATTCACATAGTAAATACAAACCAAATGTATATAATTTTGCCTACATGTATCTGCATGTTTTTATATGTTACGAGTGTGTAAATGTATTTATATTCATTGTACTGTTGCTAACTTTAGGCCTATTTAAGTCAAAAGCCACCATACATGTCGCTTCTATTAAAATAAACATGGATGGATAGAGCCTCAAAAAGATGTAGCTTATAACCTTTCACTTTAGTAAGTTGAACTTGTCCAAAGTATGATTTGAAAAAGTTGCTGAAAATATTGTACGTCGTCGATGACCTAATATTGTCCAACACACAGAACAAAAAATATCAGTCCTGAACACGCGTGACATTTTGTGACATCAGGATTATCAGATGATTGATTTAAAAGTTTTCGCGTCCACTGTAAATATTCATTTTAATTTGTCTACAAATTTGTCTTACCAGTCTTATAATGCAATGTTATAATGCAATGTTAATGTCTAGAATCCACCGCAGTGCTCTCTGACTTACATTGTTACCCTGTATCACAGGTGTTCACACCCTTTGTTCATTCTATGACATTCTCAGCTCAACTCAGCGGAGCATACTGCCGGTGCTCCACAGACGGACAAACAGGGCAAGCACCTCAACAGGTCCCTATTTTACACCAAGGTACGGTGGGGATTGTGCAGTACTGGTGAACATTCCCAACGTACACAGATGGCATGTGATGCAACATCATAGAATCACACACTCAAACTTCGCCGATCGCACTCCAGCCACTATTATGGGACGCACCCAAATTAATCGCCAAATGGTCACCCATCCAAGGATTAACCGAGCTCGACATTGCTTAACTTCGGTGACCTAACGAGAACCGGTCTCGCCTCGCCAGTGCTCCCAGTCTTCCATGAAAAAATCTGAACACGATGACAATTAAACAGAAGTGTTCTTCGGCATGGTTATAAACCTTTTTATTATTTGTATTATGAGGGCGATCAACAGTATTATTGAAGTCAAGAGCAACAATACATGCAGGCCTATCGGAAGTTCGAACCAGCTTCAATTTCAAAGAAGAACCGAGTTTGGAAATTGGGACAATGTCGTACCGGTGCTTGATCTTGCAACTGTGAAGCTGCACATTCTTGCAAAATAGTCTGTGCAAAGTGTGGAAGTTGGAGCAGAAAAGTGAGTATTTTTTTAAAATTAAAACAGTGCTAAAAGGCAGTCTGTTTTAACTAATTAAATCAGTCCCCCCCCCCCCCCCCCCTCCCCACCAAATAAACCTTCAAATTGCTACCTTCTGACTCTGGTTTTCATGGAAGCACCTACAAATAATGATGTGAGCCAGTTTTAGACACATTCTGGGGGGCCTTTGAAGACCATGTCAGGTGTTGTAGAATACTAGAAATGCTCAAACATCGCTTCCAGGGCATCCAAATATGAATTTTTCCTGGAGGAATCCCCCCCACCAATGGAGTGATACCCCCAGCTCAGGCTCATTGTCTTCAGGAGACTCCCATATCTTACTTAGCCCTCCCCCACCCCCAAATTGAAATCCTGGTGCCGACACTGAATTAAATTGAGAACAGTAGTAGTATAACTGAGGGGGCGGGGGGGGGTGGTGGGTGGTGGGGGGGACCACTATCAGTGGCATACTCCCGGAATAAGCCATTTAGTATGATTTACTACTCCCTCGCCAAAATTAAAATGTTTAACCCCTCAGTCATGTTGAGTTTATGGACTCCCAAGTACCCTGGTAAAGTATTCTGCATTGGTTTCCTCTGCTCTGACGTGTTTTAATCCCCTGCCCCCACTGACTTGTTGTCAGTCACAAGCACATGGATGTTTTTTCTTTTGCGTGGGTGTGGGGGCAGTTAAAGTAAAACTGAAGATAGGTATATATAGGTAAGGAAAATTAGTTTACATCTGCACCCCCCTCCCCAAAAAACCCCACCAAAACAAAACAAAAACAAGAGGCCCCAGGGGGCCTGAGGGCGCTTACCTGACATGGTAGCCTAAATATCAACCCAGAGAATTGATTTCAACAAATTGCATCTGCTCCTCCTTAGAAAAGCTTATACCAAATATCCAAAGATTCTGACCAGTGGATCTAAAAAAAAAAAAGAAGATTTTAAAGAAAATTCCTCATATTGAACTAAGTTATAACTCGGGCTCCCACAGGGAACCCATATATGAACCCATGTACTTGGCTTTAACAAACTTGAATCTCACCCCTCTAAGGATGCTGCACACCAAATATCAAAACATTCTGACTGCGGAATCTGAAGAAGAAAATTTTTAAAGAAAATTCCTCATTTTGAACTAAGTTACAATTCGAGCTTCCACAGTGAGCCCAAATATTGACCTAGGGACATGGCTTGAACAAACTTGAATCTTATCCCCCTAAGAATGCTGCATACAAAATATCAAAATCATTCATCTGCTGGATCTGAAGAAGATTTTTAAAGAAAATTCCTCATTTTCAAGTTGTCATTCGGGCTCCCATAGTGAGCCCAAATATGAAGCAAGGGACTTGGCTTGAACAAACTTGAATCTCACCCCCTAAGGTTGCTGCATGCCAAATATCAAAACATTCCGACTGCTGAATCTGAAGAAGAAGATTTTTAAAGACAAATTCCTCATATTGACTAAGTTATAATTTGGGCTCCCATAGGGAGCCCAAATATGGACCCAGGGACTTGGCTTGAACAAACTTGAATCTCCCCCCCTCCCTCCCACTAAGCATGCTGCATCTCAAATATCAAAAGATTTTGATTGGTAGATCTGATGAAGAAGATTTTTAAAGAATATTCCTCATACTAGAGTAATTTAAACATTTGGTCTCCCATAGAGAGCCCAAATATGGACCCAGGGATTTGATTTCAATAAAAGTGTGAAACAATCTTCCAAATATGTTATATGTGAAATTTGAAAGCTTTTGGAGCAGTGGTTTGGGAGAAAAGTAGTGTTAAATGTTTTTCCCATTACCCACAGTGTTAAAAAATGCTGACTCAGCCCTTTTTCAAAGTCCCAAAAAAGTACCCCATGATAAAACCGATAGCAATTTTTTTACCATTCCATTATGTTGGTCCTAAGGAAGCTTCACACCAAATAAGAATTCTCAGTACCGACCGTGTAGTTTTGGAAATATGGACGTTTTAATTTTTTTCTATTTTTAGCTCCTGCGGTTCCCATGGGGCGACGGGAAAAATAATTTGGGCATAAATTAAGTACTTATGACCCAATAAGCCCTCATATTTTGAGGTAGGCGAAAATTCTTGCCCCTCCCATAACGAAGGCAAATATAGCTCCTCAAACTTCTCTTGAACAAATCTGAGTCCACACCTCAAAAGGAAGCTGCACATCAAATATCAAGTCTCTGCTACTGCTGGTTCATGAGAAGACTTTTTAAGATTTAAGCACACTTTTTGGGCGTGGCCCTACTGAGGGGTGAGGCAACTTGATTTGAACAAAATCAAATTGCAATGTCAATACAATTTATTATCTCAAATATCAATTAAATTGGTTCAGCGGTTTGGGAGGAGAAAACGCAAACACCATGTTCACGGACGACAGACGGTGAGTGATCACTGTACCTCTCCTGACTGAAAGTCAGGTGAGCTAACAAGCTTGCATCTGCTCCCCCTTCCCCCTTCCTCCCTCCCCCACCCACCCCTGGAGGCAGAAAAACAAATATAAAATGATTCAACTAATGGACATGAAAAAAAGATTTTTACAGAGTAGAATTTTTTTCATATTGGCCTAATTTAATCTTTGGGTTCTCATAAAAAAACCTAAATACAACTCAAAGGACTTGATTTGCACACCAAAGTTGAATCTGAATTGGGACACAGCTGGTTCATAATCCTCTTCATGATATCACCAAAAAGCTATGTATTAAACTAGCAGGACCAGTCCCGTCCCTGGAGGGGAACCCCCACCCACATGATGGACATTTTTTGCTGGATGGAATGACAGGGTCACAGACTTCCCATTTATATAATAGATTAGGAAAAATATCTTAAACAGTTTTCTTTAAAATGTAATTACAAAAAATGTGACAGGATGGACAGACTGACAGGTGGATGGATAGAACCCATTCCTACATTCCCCTCCCTCTACATCATGGGGGATAATAATCCATACCTAATTACACATGCAACACCTAAAATATATGTACTATTGTTGTTGTTATTAAGATAACTGATATAAAACCTGCCTATGATCCTATTTTCTTGAATTTAAGTCTCAGTTCTCTCTGGGTAAATGTAGACTTTAATCAGCCCATTTTCAGAAAGACCAAAATGACAGTAAGAGTATGAAAAATTACAGTTAGTGAAATTAAAAATGTGTATGTTCTGAATTAAGTCATGATGAAATGGCGGCTAGGTCTATTGCACTGAGATGGGAGTTGTCGTCGAATGTGTCACTCTATTAAGGTTTTAAAAGTTCAAAATGTTAAAGTTTTCAATAAATAGCTAATCTCTGCACACGATACCAAAATGTGTTGGTAGTTCAAATGTGGGCTTCATTTGGTTCAGAGCAAGTCTTGCCTAACAAGAATGCAAGGCAACACTTGCAAAAAAATTACTTGAATAAGGCCCCACAAAGTTGATATTCTGTTTCTCATGCCATTTTTTTTTTGTAAAATTGCATGCGAGTGGGCAGGGTTTTTTTATTTTATTTTTTATTTTTATAATTATTTCTTTGCCATTGAAGTTCATGTTCTTGGCTTGTCTTATATTTTAGGCCTCATAATTTACTGAGTCGCATGGGTGGTGGTGTATTTTGTCTCTTGAGTGAAACAAGGCTTTGCAATGCAAAAGCATTGAAAAGCCTTGTTGCACTCAAGGGACACATTTATCAATTTTATTAACTTGGGTAAAATATCAGACATAAATAATTTAATTTTTATTTTTTTTAAGTTTACATTGGTTATAAAAAGAGAGCATGTGGTAGCCAAAGAGACAAGCAGGAGAGCCCAAGAAACAGATTTTTAACTTTTTTAAGCTGAAGTAAAAATTGTTATTTTTGTTTTCAAAAACATGGGTTATAAACACTCATTGGAATGAGCTCACTGAGATTGCTCCAATAAAGGTTCACAAGTTATGTTATGGAGTCAAAAATTGAAGAAAAAAAACAATTGAAAGGAGATTTTTGTGAATATTGATGGCCATTACATTAGTAAGAAGGTTCAGCACTAAACACCTAGTCATTGCAAACTGAACATTGCTGGAAGTTTAAATTTTGGTTCAATTGCTTCGGTGAGTTACTGAGCAGAGCAGATGCTTCAATAAACCTCACACATTCTTGGCAAGTATGTCATATTCAACAAAATGTAAAAGATTTTATGTTAATATGGATTAGTTTTGTTACATTGTGAATGCCTGTTTGCACTTATCAAAAAACTAACAAAAGATTGTAAAAAAACATTCTAACTTCTAACAATAATCTATTCAGTATGCTTTGTAATTAACTCATCTAACTTTCTGTTCAACTTCTAACAATAATCTATTCAGTATGCTTTGTAATTAACTCATCTAACTTTCTGTTCATTTCTGTTCAATGAACCCTTTTAATCACATCATTTTAATATTTGATATTTTTTTTTTCTCAAGAGGATAGCTTTTGATCCCAATTTGAATTGAGCTAGTTCCTGTGAGAGAACATTCACAATGTTTTGGAGGCAAACAATGTAAATTTTTAGTTATCCAAGAAATGTTTTTTGAGGAGCCATGTGCTATTGATGTTGTATAAAAAGTTAAACTGTATGACAAAACTGTTCATAACTGTCTTCAGATATCATGTTAAATTGTTTTAATTTTTTGGCTCATAAAAAGATTAGGGGAGGGGGAGGGGGAGGGGGAAGAAAATTAGGGTCAGTCAGGCAATCTGAATCTTTTCATTTTTTTCCTTGGCCCATCATAATTAATCTAGCAAAACTAAGCAATACACTGGCAAGCCTGGAAATATAGAGCATAACCCCTTAGCATGTTATGCTATATAACATGTTGGTAACCTAATATTTTGGGAAAAAGGGTGCTGTAATGCTTTTCCACCTACACTATTTTTACAATGCCCACTGTCCATGCTATTTACGTATTAAAAGAATTCCTATCAAAATAAATATCACCAACTAACATGTGATCTTGCTTCAGCAAGATCGTGTGTTAGTTGTTAATTATTTTGGCTTAAATTCTGTTAAGATGGATGCAATGCGTTATCTTTGTACATGCAATGTGTAACCTATGTGGAGACGATGCACAACATTTGAGTTGAGTTAGTCCTGAAAGACTGACATGTCAGATTGCAAAAACATGCAGGATTAGGAATTTAATTTATGTTGTATTATTTTGGTTGCAGTAACTTGTAGTTTATTTGGATATCTTACAATTAAGGTATTTAACAATCATTTACTCATTATTTCCAGGCCTGATTGGTAAATATTTACAGAAATAAGGTCATGAGGTTCAACTGGATACTGCAGATCATACCATATCTAGAATGGTATCAGTACCATATCTAGAATGGTATCAGTACCATATCTAGAATGGTATCAGTTTTAAGATAAATACAGAAAATATACACATTTATTTTTTTTATTAGTGTTTCAGATCACTTTAGCATCTATGGCTATATAGTGACCACAACATAAGTATGAAGTCAAGTTTAGCAAATCATTTATACTACTCACTTTACAGAACTTCCAGGTGTTGGTTACCAGCTCCTATTTTCAAGTAAAACAGAAGGGGTATGTCTCAGTTTGCTGGATCCCATATTTTTAATAATTCTTGATCTGCCTGCAAGCAAATTAATTATTTTCTCAGTAACGAAAGTTCATTTTAAAAAAAGAATAGTATAATACTATCATTATAACTACAGTATATTAATGCATCAACAAGTGAAGTTAGTTTGGTTGAGTGTTGGGAGCCCACATTTGCACTTTATTCTGGAGTGCAGGTAATGCAACTTACAGCTTTCACATTCCATCCATGTGCTTCATATTATGTAGTTATTTAATCTGTATAGATTTGCCTTATTACAATTTATGGGAGAGCGCGGCATGTTGGCACTCTCCCATAAATTGAAACAAGGCAAAGACATGTGAACAAATATTGACGACCGAGAATAATTTAGCCAGTTAATGAATACATATATGCACACAGGAAGGGTATTTCTTTGCTCACCAATTTATTCCCAGAAAATCGTCCCCCTCCTCTCTGCCCCAGTCAGAAAAAATTCTGACGATAATCTATGTATTGATTTTTATTGATTTTCACTGGTTTAGGGCTAGATTTTTTTTTAGTGGTCTGAATTTATTCATAAAAATTTAATTTATTATTACAAATTGGTGGAGAGTGCCCACAGACACTCTCCAATAATTTGTAATAAAACAAGTGTATATAAACAAAATATCATTTGTGTTTGGCTGAATATGTCCAAAAGCGCGGAAAATTTTGCCTTTTCTCTGGAACACTGGGTTTTTTTGAAAGCCCTGATAGTGGCTTCTAGCACTCAACCAGTTAATGAAACTTTTATCAATGAAGTCTCTTCATATAATTTATTGTACTTATCAGAACTCGACAACAACAGTAATCTGCCTTAACCTTCCTCAATAAATGTTATAACAATCGACATGCATCCCTGCTTAAAAAAAAATAGGAGCCAGCAAATTAAGACCTCAGCAGAACTTGTTTGCCATGGAACACAAGCACTGCCCCACTCTCTAGGGTTCCCATGGGTGAGTGCACACAGTGTCCTTGTCTGTCACAACCTGAACATTGAATATATAGTGTGTGGAGAGTGGAATAAGACAGAAAACAGCGAGGATGGAGTACTGGGGAATGGAATCAATGACTGGAGGTGGAGTGTTTCTTGTATTTCACAAGGGCCAATTCCACGTATGAAATACAGGGAAAAACTACTGGTCAATGGTTATTGATTCTTATCCCCCTTACTCTACTTGAGTTGTGTTCTGTATTTATACTACTTTTAAACTTGAATTGAGTGAACAAAACTGATATTATTTCTTCCCAACACTGATTTGTGTCGAAGCATTTCATTCACGATATAATGTCACACGGATACGTAACGTCCAATAAGATGTGCTATTACTTGATGTTCTTACACATGATCCAGATTCCACAGATGGTGTATCTAGAACATTTCCCAGTGTCTGCATTATATCACATAACACAGAATATGCAAGGCCATGCATAAAACCACTGAAATACCCATGGAGTTCAGTTTTCCCCCAAATATTAACTGGTTGAGTGCTAGAAGCCACCATAGGGGTTGATTCAAGTAGGATGGGAAAGGAGCCTTTTTCTTGGTCTAAGGAAAATTATTCAATTGGTCATCGAATCATAAATCCACCTGGAACCTTTTTTTCAAAGAGAATACAAGTTAAAATGGGTATTACTGTAAATCAGAAGAGCACAATGGCTGGTGATGAGATAAATGACATCTGAATGCCGATGTTTTGGATATGAAATCGGCTGATTGTCGATGCCGATGTCAGATGGTCAGTGTTTTATGTTTAATTGATGGTAATCACCAGGTAATGCACCATGTAAAGTTGTAAACCCCTAATCCCGACAATGTTTTTTGTGGTGTTTGTTACCAGTGTTGAGGGATTTAATTAACAATTTAATTATTGATGAGAAGCACATTTATTTTACCAATGGGCACTGCCATCTTGCATACATAATATTTGATAAACCAAAATCGAAACAAAACATACATAAACCTGAACATTACAAATGCATCAAAGGTCATTTACACAATGTCGCAAGCAAGTTCCTTCAATTTCATTTTTTCAGATTTCTTTGATATCAAGCTGACACTCATCACTTGAGCGAACAGGGTTGTCTCCTATTCCACCAGTGCTCAGGAAATCCGACAAGATCAAACAGAACAACAAATCACTCAAGAGTCATTTCAATAAAACTGTCTTAAATCTGGATGATGAATTGAGGAAATTTTTTTTTATGTGTGACCATCGGTGAGGGCCGATCCCACAGGACCCACACCCCGACAACCGATTTTTGTCAACCAACTGCTGCTTTTCAGCCAATGTCGGATTGTATACCGATTAATTTCCTCATCACTAACAATGGCTATGTAACCTGATTGTGCTGTATGAGTTTGGTGATAATGTTGCTTTGTGCCATAAATTTGAATTTTATAGCATGTATCACATTGGGACTGGGGCCTTATTTCTGCCCCAAATAGGGCCTCGATTAAACCATCATGGATCTTTTCTTTTGAAAAGTGCTGATAGTCATTACTCTTGTGTTCCTAATAAACATACATGTATGTTTATTAATTTTGGGGAATTTTTCTACCCTGTATGCACTTCATTTGGGCCTGCATGTTTATTAAAATTACCCTTCCGACAGGGAGGAGATCTTCAAATCAGTAAATCTTTACAAGCTTGATGATAGTCTTTTGTTCAACACAGTGTATTCATTGCAGTAATCATGATGTCAAAATGCCTATTAGTTTTCTTTAACTGGTTGAGTGGTAGATTATTTTTGGAAGTTGGAATTTGTTCATATAGATTTGCATTATTAAAAATTATTGGAGAGTGCCTTAAGGCACTCTCCAATAATTTTTAATAATGCAAATCTATATGAACACAATTGTGTTTGCTTATGACTGAATAGGAAATTTGTGTAAAGAATATGAAGACTTTAGTATGGTACCCTCATGTTTCTTGAAAGCCATGAAAGTGGCTTCCAGCACTCAACCAGTTAATAAAACTTACTGCAATACTGGAAAGTAAGTTGGCTTTTAGATAAAAATTAACTAGCATTACACCCCCACCCCCTCAATGGATTTCCATCCTGTATTATTATTTGGGTCTGTACTTTCATTTATTTTTGATAAATGTTCCACCCTGTACTTTTATTCCCACCTGTACTTTTATTTGGAACACAAGAGTAGTTGCTTTACACTGTGTGAATTAACTCGGGGTTTTTTTGCGAAGCAGTAGCAAGAAAATGTCTACATAAAATTGGTTTGCTATAATTTATTGGAGTATCTGCTCGCAAGCTCCAATGAATTCTACTCAAACAATCATTTATGAACAAAATTTTGCTTAACCATAAGGCACCCCATGCTGGTGGCATGGTATCGTTAAAAAAAAAATACTCATATCACAAATTACCTTTGAAAAATAATTTAGCACTCTTTACCAGTGACGCCATATAGTCTGAAAAAGACACAAGTATGAGCCTGCAGGTGCTTTCCAACAGATTGTAACAGACTGATTTGTATATTAATGCCTTATGTAACACAGCTATGTGACATTTACAAATTCTTTTTAGAAAAATTCAAAATTATCGTTTTTCACCTCAGAAACATAGCTTATGACCTTTCATTAGAATGAG
This sequence comes from Pictodentalium vernedei, assembly GCA_031216915.1. Classification (NCBI taxonomy): domain Eukaryota; kingdom Metazoa; phylum Mollusca; class Scaphopoda; order Dentaliida; family Dentaliidae; genus Pictodentalium; species Pictodentalium vernedei. The sequence continues at coordinate 99,353,817 of CM062289.1, read as the reverse complement.
CTCATTCTAGTAAGGGACTATGATCTATGTTAATTGTTTTAAAGGCAAAAATTCCAGTGTAGGGCTTATAAGCTATGTTTTGGAGGCAAAAATCAAAAAGAATTTGAAAGGTGATATTTGTGAATAGCACTGGCTGTGTTTGATAGTTATATTGGGTGAAGAGTTAGCAAAAAAAGTTGTTGCCCTTGAACACACTGATGTTGAAATATCAAAATTTCAAGCTGCAAATTATTCCCATAATGCAACTATAAACAATTTAATTTTTATCTCATGATCCCTGATAAATAAGAATGAATTAGTTAAATTCTAGTGGTAATATGGAAATAATACCCAGCTTTAAATATTTATATTCTGGCAGCAGTGTTACTTATTTATTGGTATTTAAGGTCATTTTATGCATCCATGGCTATATCATGACCAGTATGAAGTCAAGTTTAGCCAATCATTTATAGGTGTGCAGAGGGTTAAAAGAATATGAAACAGAGTATGAAGGCATTTGACTGAGGGAGAAACATTTCTCAAAAGAACCCAACTGTCCAGTGCTAGAATCCACTATCATGGTTTATTGAAAGTGCTGAATGCCACTTCAGTAGCATTATATTGTATGCATTGTGACTTGTTGTTTTTTGAGAAGCAGATAAAAATGTTGACAGGAAATAGTTGTAAATGCCAAAAGGCAATCTTCAAAAAATTGTAACAAAAGAGTTATTTTTTAAAACAAATTCTCATTACTAAACTTAGTCTTTGCTTGCTGGTAACTTGACATCTTGGAAAACAAATACTCATTTTATATAACTCCTTCACTCAAACAATAAACCTGTAAGTCCCATTCAGACACAAACAGACCCTTTTATATTGCTCTTAGTGGGGGCACAATAGCACTGTATCCTAAGGCATACTGCAAGTTAATGGTGCACTTGCCTTCAATACTACTTCTGCTTGTGCTGAGTTAGTATGCTGGGGGAGTCGGACAGTTGCTCGCCGTTAAAACATTGCTCTTAAAATGTTGTCCCATGTGTATTCTTCCATGAGAAATCAAATGTTAGCATGCATTCAACTTAACAGTGTTTTTGTATTTTTTCAGTCTCGGGTTAAGATATTTGGTCCAGACACTCCGCAAGCCTCGTGTCTAGCCCAAATATTTTGCCCTCAGTTAAGATTTTCTCATCTCACACCCACCCCCATCAAAGATAATAATATTCTCATTAGGTCAGACCTTGGCTGCCTTAACCAAACTTGTCATTTTGAGGTGGGTGATTGCCCCGGGCCGCAGTTGCCCTCCTGAGTTCAAAATTCTGCAGACGGTAAACGTCCACCTAACTCCGATTTCTGCGACCCATTAATTCAGTCGAAGGCTCAAAATCGGCCTTCTCAAATGACAATTTTTGCAGATTCAAGGAGGCAACAAAGCGTGATTTGTAAAGTTTGTAGTGTGTCGTCAACACAATCACCCAGAGTAATAAATAACTTTCCAAATATGAGCGAGAGGTATGCCAATTCCAAAGTTGTAAGTAGTTACTACATTGTACATCAGACTGTGATGTCGTGTCATGCACAATTATGGGACGTATCTTTCCAAGTCAGTTCGACCTCTGATGATTCGCCTGGGGTGTTTCATCCCAAAATCAAAGCTGGGATGATTCATCCACCCCCCCCCCCCCCCAAATCTGATTGATTCACCCCAACAAGGCTTGGTTATTTGGATGCAAGATAACTATAACACTACTGTTAGTGTCATGGGTAACCTGGTATCTTGCATCCAAATATTCAAGCCCACATCTTGGGCTGCACAGAATTACCGGTTGGTACCGGTATTGAAATTGTCACCAGTTGAAAACTGTCCATCAAAAATGAATACCGGTATACCGAGAGTAACGGTATACAGTTTTGGGGTCCAGTATTATAATTTGAAATTCGCGTTTTCTTGAAATAAAAATATATATAATGCGCGAAAATAGGGAAAACACATATTAAATGCAAGGGATATCATCAATAAAAAAGATATTTTTGGAGTTATAGATAGAAGTATTACTCACTGCCCTGAGTAAATGAGTGATTTGAATGGATTCAATGAAAGACTAACCCATGTCTGCAAAGTTATTGAACCTACTGTTATGAAAATAAGCCATAAAATTATTAGCCGGTTTACTCGCTTTCATCCGATAGAAACTCGGATACAAGTAAATTAGTCTTTGTCAGTTTAACTCCTGTAAAAACATGGTCGACCTCTCGTCTCGATAAGCGTTTAATTATTGAGCCAGGCTTTTGATACCAACACTGTCAATTGATGAACATCAAAATTCTTTTACATCCAAAGTAAACTCAACACTCTGAATGTACCGAATTTCATGAGTTGTTTTTCATCTGGGACGGTGGGACTGTGTACATCACATTTATCAAGAGCTCAAGGAAAAGTAAGGTATTTCAGTTTTATTTTGCTTTCAATCTTAACTGTTTCACGGTATACCATGGTATTGTTTTCAATACCGTCACCGGTACTCAAATCCGAATACCGTCCAGCTCTACCTACATCTATACATTAGTGATGATGTACATCATAATTACACAAACCATGTACCTTAAAATGATATTAGTTGTCTACCCAGCATACTGAAACAAAATGTCCCCCGCAAACCATAAACAGCCCTCCAGGGATCATTTTAGGTGAACCCAAAATGGCCCGCTTGGGGTGATTTGAGGCGAACCATAATGGCCCTCCTGTAATTTTCAAAATGACAAGACTGCTTAACCGGCAGCCAAGACTTGACTAGAAATCACTGATAAGCAACTGAACATGTACAGATTGCAGCCTAGTGGGAATTTGGGACAATTGCCCAGACCATTGAGGGTTAACAAAACAGAGAAAAAAAATCAGGCACTTCTTTAAAGAAAATGAACCTTTCAGCTGTTATTAAGCCTCAGCAGGGCCTTACAAATAGTGAATGCAGGAAAATTTGAAAATCAGACATTTTGGTATTCAACGATTGGTTTGGTTTTTTTTTTGGTTATCCCCATGATGCCGGTATGGGTTTGGTTCTTTGGTATATTGCTCATCTCTACAATGAATGGATAGAATACATCTGTATGGGATAATGTTTCAAAGCATTTATGCAGGGGTGAGTATTTCAACCTACACATTTTCCCCATAATCCAACTAGGAATTTAAACCATTCAATCAATGAGCTCTGTCAAACAAGAATGAATTGTTTAAATTCCAAGTTGCATTATGGGGGACAAAATACTGCTTGAAAGTTTTATGTTTTGACATCTGTGGGCTGAGGGTTAAAAGAATATGAAGCACAACAACTGAGTACAAATGCTTTTGACTGTTATTGACTTTCCAAGCTGTTGGAAAATTGCCAGTTGACATAAATTGCAGGAATACCACCAGTAATTTTCATTCCATTTTTCACTATTGATAATTCAAAACATTGGCATCACTCCTTGAAATATAACAAATTTTCTCGTTATCTAGAGCTTTATAAGCAAAATGGCTAAATTTAACAAACAGATGCTCAGGATAGCTCCAGATAGAACTTGAGCCAAATTTCAAAAGAATTTGCATGGTGGGATCTCAAAATGCTAGAGACCACTGTGATAGGTGTACTAAAGAGCACTTAAGGTAAATTTCAGTGGCTTTACATTATATACATTAGTATGACAATTGCTCAGTGGTAGAAAAATGTTGGAATAAAATTGTTTTACTACAATTTATTAGAGAGTATGTGATGACACTCATCAATAAATTGTAACAGAATGAAAGTGTCAATGACACTGTAGCTCAACTTGTCAAGACATGTACATGTACAGTATGTGACACAGCAATGACAAACATCTAGGTAATGACCTGATAACAAAGGTACATATAAAGTATTGTAATGGCCTGTACATAAATACTGACCGTAGCCTGTAACAAATGTATAGGTAAAGTATTGTAAAGGTGGGTGACAGTCAGATGCTAAACTAGAAAAGAAATCTTTGAGTCCCAGAGTGGGTCTGACTGAACCCCAAAATATTTGTTCTCATAGCACAGTGATAATAAAGGCACCCCAAAATACACTCATTCCTGTCCCAAGGTGAAAACAAAGGTACCCAAGAAGTTTCGTGAAGATCAGTTCATAAATACGAGCTGTATAGAAGTTGTGACAAAAAACTGATTGGACCTAATTTTGGCACAAAATGGCCACTGGCAGCCATCTTGAATTTTGGACCTCACTCAGAAACACTTGTTCTCGTCCCAAGGTGATAACAAAGGTACCCAAGAAGTTTCGTGAAGATTGGTTGATAAATATAGCCTCTAACCCGAGCCGTATTGACATGTGCACTTACAGTATAAGTAGCACTAAAAAAATCAAAATTCATCTAATTTCCATAATTTCTGTACGAGAAAAAAACCCATTCTGTATGTGATGTATTCCATTTTACTAAACATTCATACAAAAAATTATTCAAATCAGAACTTTCAAACAGAAGTTCTGTACAAAAGACTGATTGCACTAATTTTGGTACAAAATGGCTACTGGTGGCCATGTTGAATATCAGACCACACCCAAAAACACCCGTTCTCATCCCAGGGTGATAACAAAGGTACCCAAGACGTTTCGTAAAGATCGGTTCATAAATATGGCCTCTAGCCTGAGCTGTATAGAAGTTGTGTACAAAAAACTGATTAGACCTAATTTCGGTACAAAATGGCCACTGCAGACATCTTGTATTTCGAACCGCACTCAGAAACACTCGTTCTCGTCCCAAGGTGATAGCAGAGGTACCCAAGACATTTCGTGAAGATTAGTTGATAAATACAGCCTCTAGCCCGAGCCGTATTGACATGTGTACTTACTGTGTGTAAGTAGCACTGAAAAAATCAAAGTTCATCTAATTTGCATAATTTCTGCACGAGAAAAAAAGCCGTATTATATGTGATGTATCCCATGGTACTAAACATTCACACAAAAAATTATTCAAATCAGAGCTTTCATGTGGAAGTTCTGCGCAAAAATCTGATTGCCTCTAATTTTTTTGGCTGCCAGTGGCCATCTTGAATTTCGGACCGCACCCCAAAACACTCATTCTCGTCCCACGGTGACACCACAGGTACCCAAGAAGTTTCGTATAGATCGGTTCATAAATAAATGCAGCCTCTAGCCCGAGCAGTATTGGCATTTGTCTGACAGTGCTGAAAGTAACACTAAATACATCAAAGTTAGTCTAATTTGCATAATTTACGTACGAGAAAAAAACCCGTATTTTCTGTGATGTATCCCACGGTACTAAACATTCATACAAAAAATTATTCAAATCAGCGCTTTCATATGCAAGTTCTGTGCAAAAAACAGATTTCTGCATCGTCAGTACAAAATGGTGGCTGGCTGCCATCTTGAATTTCGGACCGAACCCAAAAACACTCGTTCTCGTCCCACGGTCATAACAAAGGTACCCAAGAAGTTTCGTAAAGATAGGTTCATAAACACAGCCTCGAGCCCGAGCAGTATTGAATTGTTGACGGACAGACAGATGGCCAGACGGACGACTGGCCATGGCATAAGCTCAAATTTGGCTTTGCCAAAGTTGAGCTAAAAATGAAAGTGTCAATGACACTGTAGCTTAACTCAGCTGTGTGTTGTGTTTGATGAAAAGGAAAATGTTCAATGTTTATGTAAGGATTATGAAATACGACAAGCATTTTGATATTGAGAATGGTAATTTCTATTCCCTGTATGCTATGTTTTCAATAAAGAACGTTTGAGGTGTAGACTGTACTAAAGAATTGAGAGGTGGGTTAATGTGGCCCTCACAGTTAATGTATATCAACCAAAGTTACCAAGTTACAGTGAAATTATTCCAAAACGAGTCATCCTATCAAATTACAATGAAATCCCTTCATAAATACAGCCTGTCGTCTGTGCTAAAGTTTTTTTGGCTTCGGACCTGTGTTGCCATCACAGTTGACGCTTTGCAACCAAAATGGGACATCCTCATCTAGACATTATACTGAGTCATCCTACAAAGTTACAATGAAATCCCTTCATAAATACGACTTGTATTCTGTGCTAAAGGTTTTCGTGTTTTGGGCTCAGGCAACACTCGCTGTTGAACGATCGTGACCAAAAGGAGAAGTTCTCATCTAGACATTATCTGGAGTCATTCCACCAAGTTACAATGAAATCCCTTCATAAATACAACCTGTAGACTGTGCTAAAGGTTTTCGGGCTTCAGGCCACTGTAACTGTCACAGTTGATTGATAGTAACCAAAAGGGAACATTCTCATCTATTCATTATACTGAATCATCCTACAAAGTTACAATGAAATCCCTTCATAAATACAACCTGTATTCTGTGCTGAATGTTTTTGAGTTTTGGGCTTTGGCAGCAATCATAGCTGAACGATCGCGACTAAAAGGACACGTTCTCATCTGGACATTATCTGGAGTCATCCTACTAAGTTACAATAAAATCCCTCCATAAATCTGACCTGTAGACTGAGCTACAGGTTTTCTGGTTTTTGGATCATGCAGCCGGCACGGTTGACAGATTGCAACTAAATGGGGAAGTTCTCATCCAGGCATCATACAGAGTCATCCTACCAAGTTACAATGAAATCCCTCCATATTAAATATGACCTGTAGACTGTGCTAAAAGTTTTGGGGTTTCAGCAGCCATCACGGGTAACAGACCAAAAGGGGATCTTTTCATCTGGACATTATGCAGAGTTATCCTACCAAGTTACAATGAAATGCGTTCATAAATATGACCTGTAGACTGTGTTAAAGTCTGATTTTGGGCTTGAGCAACCATCACAGTTGACCGATCACGATCAAAAGGGGATGTTCTCGATCTAAACATGACATCAACCTGCATATGAAATTTTGTGGTGATCGGACAAGAACTACAGGGTGTAGCCTGTGCTAAAGGAAAATGTGAACAGACTCACAGACGAACAGACTACTGCATGCGTGATGGCAATAGCTTATCTTGACTTTGTCAAGATAAGCTAATTATTCATGAACAAAATCTTGATAAACTGAGTCTTTTCATGGCAGTAGAATGATCTCATTGAGAAAAAATACTCAACTTTGAAAAATAATTCAGAACTTAACCAGTCAACACTAAAATACAGTGCATGGTGGGAGGAATACCACTAAAACCATCTACAGTGTTTAGTTCCTCACCTCTTACGGTAAGCCATATACTCTGAATGAAAGCATATGCACAAGCCTGCAGATGCTCTCCAACCAACTGTAACAGATCAAATAATATTAACACTTTATCTAAATTTGGAACATGGCATTGAAGTGACACTTGCAAATTTATTTTTTTTTTTTAAAACTTTACTTTTCATTTTAGCATCAGCAACATTGCTTATGACCTCCTAGAGAGGCAATAATTGAAACGAAAAAAAAATTTGAATGATGTTTGTGAATAGCACTGGTCATATTTGGTTGTTACTCTGAGTTAACGGTTGACAAGAAATCTGATGCTTAACCTCCGAAGATACTGCACACTGATGTAGAAATATCAAAATTTCACGTCAACTTGCAAATTTTTCCCATAATGCAACTGCTGCTGGAAATTTTTATATTTTGGCATCAAATTGCTGAGGGTTAAAAGAATATGAAGCACAACAAAGAGTATGAAGGCTTTTCACTGCAGAAGAAACACATACATCCAGGGTGCAAAATAAGTAGTATAGCATCGCATTTTGCAAAGAGTTTCCAGCTTCATGCAATGAGATAATGCGGTGGCAGTATGGAAAGTTCGATATGAATCTTTTGGGTAAAGTTGAGTTACTTGAAAGTCTAAATTAAAAACCTGACTAAGTTCAGAGTATCTGTATCAGAACTCGTCAACTTATGTTATAAGGGGAGGCCAGTCAGTGACTCAGTCATTCAATGTCATTGGTTTTTCATACCGTAACTCCTCTAGAAACAATTGCGCCACACACATTCGCAGTTGTCGTATTTATGTTGGATTTTCCTGAACGTGATTAGCATGTTCAGGAAAATCCAACACAACAACTGCGCATGTGTATGACACAAACTGTGCTTTTGAAGTTTTCAGTCAAAAACAAGTGACACAGATTGATTTGAAGGGATAAGTAAATCGATGAAGTTACTGCCTTATAAATGTGTCAGTGATGTGAACCCATAGAAAGAATGCATGCTGAACTGCATTATAATGCCATAGCTGGTAACCAGTCATTTCAGCCCAAAGCACACTCGGCTCAAACCAAAGTTGACTCGTCCCAAATCCAAACTGACTCGTCTCAAACCGAAGTCCACTAGTCCCAGTACAGAAGTCCACTCGTCCCAAATAGAGGGCAAAGCGGCCCAAGTACAGTATGGCCATCATGGTGGGTCAGAATCCACATGCTTCACTGATGTAAATTCTGCTGTGTGTCATAGCAGATCATCTCTGAATTGTATGCATGGACAAAATGCCCATGTAGAAGTCCTCTTATTTCTTACTTTAGGGAGGCAGTGCCCTCCTGGGCTCATTTCAAGGAGGGCGATGAATTGCCCTCCTGCATTTTTCATTTGGCCAAGCCTGGAAATAGCTCGATCAACTGACCAATCAATGACCCTTTCCCATTCATTGACTTGGTAGGAGAATAACCCAATGAATCAGTGATGATAGATTTAAAATTGTCGTTACTGTTATTGTCTGTTAATAGTACATCACTCTGAACTTGGTGTAATATCATGTGGCAACATTTGCTTGAGTTATCCCCCAGAATAGAAGTTTATAAGGTCTTTAGCTACGTTATTTGATAGCATTGGCAGTTTTCATCAACAAGAGAATAACACAATGGGAAGCACTGCGATTACAAACTACCAATAGAGGGCGCGAGAGTACTACTGGTTAGAAATGCAGATTGATTTTTGTTTACGCTTAACAATGCACACACAATAGCGGAAAGCTCAGTATTCAAAATATTGATAAAACAACTGTTCCCTCAATAATGCCACATAATTGTTGTGATAACAAAGGTACTCAAGAAGTTTTGTGAAGATCGGTTCATAAATACAGCCCCTAGCCCGAGCCATATTGACATGTGCACTTTCTGTGTATAAGTAGCACTGAATAAATCAAAGTTCATCTAATTTGCATAATTTCAGCACGAGAGAAAAAGCTGCATTATATGTGATGTATTCCATGTTACTAAACATTCACACAAAAATTTGTTCAAATCAGAACTTTCATACAGAAGTTCTGTACAAAAAACTGATTACACTAATTTCAGTACAAAATGGCTGCTGGCAGCTATCGTGAATTTTGGACTGCACCCAAAAACACTCGTTCTCGTCCCACGATAACAAAGGTATCCAAGAAGTTTCGTAAAGATCGGTTCATAAATACGGCCTCTAGCCCGAGCCGTATTGCCATTTGCAGTTACAGTGCTCAAAGTAACACTAAATAGATCAAAGTTAGTCTAATAGGCATAATTTATGCACGAGAAAAAAAACCCGTATTATATGTGATGTATCCCATGGTACTAAACATTCACACAAAAAATTATTCAAATCAACGCTTTCATATGGAAGTTCTGCACAAAAAATCTGATTGCACCTAATTTTGTACAAAATGGCTGCCAGCGGCCATCTTGAATTTCAGACCGGATCCCAAAACACTCGTTCTCGTCCCACGGTGATAACAAAGGTACCCAAGAAGTTTTGTAAAGATCGGTTCATAAATACGGCCTCTAGCCCGAGCCGTGTTAATGGCGCGACAGACGGCCATGACAATACCTCAAATTTGGCTTTGCCAAAGTTGAGCTAAAAACCATAATTTACACGAAAGATGAATAAAAGCTTTGAAAAGAAATGTCTTGAGTTGAAGCAATCGTCAAAACGCTGGATGCTGGCCGGACATGCAAAAACTGAAAAAGGGGAACTCATCTGCAAAGACCACTTTTTACCTTTGGATATTCTCAACTTCACCTCCACTCTGTTTTTATTACAGACATGTTTGGTGCAAAACACTAAGCATTTTCATGGGGTATTACAAAATTATGTTGCGTGAACAAAGGCTAATTACCGGTAACAACACGAGTCTGATATGCCCTTCCTCAAGTTACTGAAACACACATATGGAATTAAGTGATTCACTTGGGCATTCCTCAGTGACACCGACTTTTGAGTATGGATATTTTCTCATAATTAACTTTGTAGTATAAAATTATCTGTCTAATGACTCATTTTTAGACATATTTTAAATGTGACAAGAGATGTTTTTCGATCACCAATATTTCTAACAGTGACAACTGTTACACTGCAGTTTCTGTGTTAGCTCTTTTGACGTTTTGTCAGAGTTTTATTTGTTCATGCAGTTTGTTTTGTAACAATATATTGGTGAATTTCAGCCAAGGGCTGTACCCAATAATTTATTACAAAATGAAGTTTTGTGAGTAAGTGACTGATTTATATTATTTCACTTGTCGAATCTATCTTTCTGGGTCGCGTTGTCCCAAAACCAGTCTGCCCCAGGATTATTCATCCAAAGTAGATTATCCTAAGTGGGATGATCATTTTGTCCCATGATAAATAACCGAAAACTTATAAAATATTTATTTATTGGGGTTTATTGACACTTTTGACAGTCAGGGACCCCTTGTGTCAGACAGTTTTATGGGTGGAGAAAACCTGAGTACCCGGAGAGAACCACCAAGCAACTGGCAGGCTCCCCAATATTACTATCTCCACACAAGCAGGTTTAGCTTTGGTTAAAGACAATTGCACCATCGGCATGCAGTACGCCTCAGCACACAATGCCACCATGCCCCCATGTTGACAACGGGGGTGAAGTGTCTTGTTTAAGGACACACTGCAATTGCCGCATGTGGGATTCAAACCGAGGACCTCTAGGCTTGCAGCAGACTTCTAAAAACAGTACAAATAAAAAATCACTCTGCACTAGTACTGCAGGAGTTAAGTTATGGATAATGGAATTCACTACAACATGAACTAAAACATTGCAACAAATTGAACAATATTTGTGTTAAAAAAATTATGCTTAGTGCAACTGTTAAACAATCACAGTTAGGCAAGACAATGTCATGTTTTCAATAAAACAAGACATATACCAATATTTATTTATTTATTTATTGGTGTTTTAAGGTCACATATTTCTGCACAATGGCTAATCATGACTGCAACAGTTTTATGGGTGGAGGAAGCTGGAGTACCAGGAGAGAACCACCGGGCAACGGCGAGCAACTGTCAGCTCCCTAACATACTGACTCCACACAAGCAGGGTTAGCATTGGTTGAAGACAGGTGCACCATCGACATGCAGTACACCTCAGTACACAACGTTACCATGCCCCCACATGGGCAATGGGGGTGAAGTGTCTTGCCCGAGGACACAAAGCGGTTGCCACAGGTGGGATTCAAACCGAGGACCTCTCGGCTTGCAGCCTGCACCTCTACCAACGGAGCCACCACGCCCCCACGTATACCAATATAAAAAAACACATTCTTATAAGAAACAGTAAGAAAACAATTGTACATATGTAAAACATTATTTTTTCCAGCATACTTTTCCCTATATCTGACATAAATTGACGCATACTAACTACTTCTCATCTTAAGTGATAAAAGATAAAACCGGGATAAATAAGTGTACTGTAAAGCAATTTAAATATAATCCCTGGGTGATTTTTACATATAAGTTTACACTTCTACCATCTCCCTTCAACAATTTTTTTCTTAGTTGATATTAATATTTCATTTAATAATGTTCTATCTTATTAAAAACGATATAGGCGCAAAAGCAATATCACTTTGTATTTATTACTGATGTAACTTGTCATATTTGTTTAGTGAACCGTTCATTCATCCATCCATTCATTCATTTATTCATTCATTCAAGAATTATTGAGAAAGTGCCGAACAAATTGGAGTCGGTAGGGCCACTGGGGATAACACTTCTTTCTATCTGGTGCATGTATATCCTTCACTCTCTTTTACCATTTTCCCGAGTAGGAATGTGTATGAGGTTAATTTACATTTCCCTTCTTTTTACTAATACTATTAACTCCCAGCCCTTCACCTCACCTGTCTCTGCCCCATAACTCAACCAATGAAAGTATTTAAAATGACAGTATGTACATGTATGGATGAATATTTAAAATCATTTCTAAAAGTAAATCAATTATTTAACTGAAAAAATTAATAATCAAAGCTCAAACATTTTTTTTTCCGGTGTAGGTCAAAATGTTTTGCCCCAATTAGTTGGTACAGGTCATTTTAATTTGGTGCAGGTCATTTTCAACATATTGCTTTACACATTGTAAATTGACATATGGTGACTACTAAATGAGGAAATGACTTGTTAATGCACAATGGAATTTAAGATTATACCAAATTAGGCCACACAAAGTAGATCTTCTGCTTCTCAGGCCATTATATGTAAAATTTCATGCGAGTGAGCGGTTTTTTATTTTATTTTTTATTTCTGTAATTATTTCTTTGCCATCAAATGTTCATGTTCTCGGTTAATATTTTAGGCTTCATAATCTACAGAATAGCATGGGTGGTGGTGTATTTCGTCCCTTGAGAGCAAGAAGGCTTTGCAATGCTAAAGCATTGCAAAGCCTTCTTGCACTCAAATGACAAATTTATCAATTTTTTTTAACTTGGTTAAAATATCAGATATAAATCATTTATTTTGTATTTGTTTTAAGTTTACATTGGTTATAAAAAGAGAGCATGCGGCTGCCAAAAGGACCATGTGGGAGGGCCCGAGAAACAAATTTTTTATTTTTGTAGGCCTTACCAGTGTTTTTTAAACTCAGATTCTAAAATTGAGCATAATATTGCATCGGTCAAAATGTCCTATGGATTTTAAAGAGTGTAGGTCAAAGTAAGTTTGGTGCTAGTCATTGTCCTTGTCCCACCACTTATTTCAAGCCTTACCGATAATTTATTTTATGTTGAAATTTATTTAGAATTAAGCTTAAGACATTTGATTAACAGATATATACAGTTCATCGAAACCTTAACATGATTAAGGACTGGGTTCTAAGCTTAGGCCTACACCTACTTTGGTTTGTGTTACACCCACTTTCAAGTCCTGATACTCTTGGCATTAAGTTGAAAATGATGATTGACTTAGTTGCATATATCTGTAAATGACTGTAATGTACTAACAATGGCACTGCATGTAATTACTTTTAAACTACTTTTAAATAATAAGTTGCACCCCTCCCCACCCTACTTAGTAGGGTGTGTGACCCTCCACTCCATCTCCTCCCCCTTTCTGGGTGTTTTGCCAAATTACCCAACCATCGAAAATAAATATAAATAACTGACAGACATGGCATAATCTTGTGCCACTTACTTTTATAGTATACAAGTTACAATTTGGGAAGTAAAGTTTAGGCAAGTGCCTATAGGTATGCTGCAACCCATGGGACAGATGCTAGCTAACAAATTTCTCTGTTTGGAAGAATGGTCAAATTGACTGCTACATACAATTAAGTCAACCATCATTGCCAAGAGTATCGGGACTTGAAGTTGGGTGTAACACAAACCAAAGTAAGTGTTAGCTTAGAACCCAGTCCCCAATCATGTTCAGGTTTCATTAAACTGCATATATCAGGAATAGATTTTTTGAAAGCAGTTAGTACCATTGTCAATACAGATACTGGTGAATGTAAATACAATTAAGTCAACCACTCATTGCCATGGATTTGAAGTTGGGTGTTACAAATCAAAGTACAATACATGGAGAGTGTATTATCACTAAATCACCCGCAGAGTGGAAATTCCTCCCAAGCAATAATTGCAAGTTTGTTGCAAAGCATAACAAGCACAAGCACAGTTACTCCAGCCAATGGTCCTCTGGGTTAAACACAGAAGTCCATTGGCTGAAACATTGCTTGTGTTTTATGCCCATATGTTCATAATTTGAAAGAGATACTTTGGGAAATAACTCCACGCCAGGGGTGATTACAATCGCATACTGTAAGTGTGAGCTTACAACTGAGTTCCCAATAATGTTCAGCTTTCCTTAAAATGCATATATCTGAAAGTGAATAATTAAAAATACAAAACATTATTTATATATATTATATATATATATTTTCAGTTATCAAAAAATTTGTAGATATTAGTAGTATGTAATGTACCTTTCAGGGGTTATTGTGCAGGACCCCGGAAGTGACGTCATGTCACGTGACCCAGTGGCGCCATGTTGTGTTGTCATGGTAACCCGCGTGAGCGGCCATCTTGTGACGTCATCTCCATAGTGATACGTGGTGTGAGTGAGCATGCGCAGCGCATGTTGTTAGGGTGATACGTGTTTCCGTCGTCCATTTTGTATACTGGAGGCCGCCATCTTTCTATGGTAGCATGTGATTGCTATGTTACCCAATTTTTCTACAATAAAACAGGGTATGTTCGGAGGGTGTGTTCGATTGAATCGGAGTAAATCTAATTACCACAAATAACCTGACAATCCCTCCAAATCACCACGCGTGTTGTTAGGGTGATACATGTTTCCGTCGTCCATTTTGTATACTGGAGGCCGCCATCTTGGTTTCTATGGTAGCACGTGATTGCTACGTTACCCAATTTTTCTGCTATAACACGGGGTATGTTCAGAGGGTGTGTTCGATTGAATCGGAGTAAATCTAATTACCAAACAACAAACAACCCGACAATCCCTCCAAATCACCAAAATCCTTCCAAATCACCGAAATTGACTTTATTTGATACAGATTCCCCATTTTATGGGTATAACACGTAGTGCTATAGTACCTCATTTGCTGGAATTCGAGTCGTTCGAGCAGTATGTGGAGTCACTCGATCGAGCAATTGCTCTAAGGCTCATTTGCTCGAAGGGCTTAGAGTCGTTCGAGCAATTGCTCATGGAGCAATTACTCTCTTGGTTTATTGGCTTTGAGAATGTTTTTTGATATACACAAGGGAGATAACGCTACATACAGATTGTGGGAAATCAAGCAATCTGATTGGTTAGTTATAATCTATATAAAGGATCTAGATAAATGAAACAAGAGTACTTGAAATAGGGTCAGAACTAACAAGAATAACCCAGAACAGCTAAATATAGTAATAATAACAAAGCTGTTCCAACTAATAGGCTATTCTACGCTACTGGAGTATACTCCAAGACAAAGGAACATGGCCAGATCGACGAAACCTATTGTATATATAGATAGAAGCAGAGAATTCTGAAAGAATTCGAAATAGTAAAACTTGTCGGGTTGTTTGTGGTAATTAAACGAGGATTCTGGGAGAATTCTAAGCCAGACAATTACTCTTCTACAAAGGAACACACCCCTTGTACCCCTTGGTACTATAGCACTACGTGCTACACCCATAAAATGGGGAATCAAATAAAGTCAATTTTGGTGATTTGGAAGGATTTTGGTGATTTGGAGGGATTGTCGGGTTGTTTGTGGTAATTAGACTCTGATTCAATCGAACACACCCTCCGAACATACCCCGTCTTATTGCAGAAAAATTGGGTAACATAGCAATCACGTGCTACCATAGAAACCAAGATGGCGGTCTCCAGTATACAAAATGGACAACGGAAACACGTATCACCCTAACAACACGTGCTGTGCATGCGCACTCACACCACGTATCACTATGGAGATGACGTCACAAGATGGCCACTCACGCAGGTTACCATGACAACACAACATGGTGCCACTGGGTCACGTGACATGACTTCACTTCCGGGTTCCTGCCAATAACCCCTGAAAGGTACATTACATGCTACTGATATTTTTAAGCCCTGATGTAACAAGCAAAAAGGGGTCAAGTTTATTGAACAACCTTTTGTGGCACGTGGTACAGTATTTATTATTTATTTATTTATTTATTGGTGTTTAAGGTCACATACTTATGCACAATGGCTAATCATGACCGTGACAGTTTTACGGGTGGAGGAAGCCGGAGTACCCGGAGAGAACCACCGAGCAACGACGAGCAGCTGTCAGCTCTCCAACATCGTAACTCTACACTGCAGCACAGGCAGGGTTAGATTGGTTGAAGACATGCGCACCATCGACGTGCAGTACGCCTCAGTACACAGCGTCATCGTGCCCCCCATGTAGGCAATCGGGGTGAAGTGTCTTGCCCAAGGACACAACGCAGTTGCCGCAGGTGGGATTCGAACCGAGGACCTCTACTTGCAGCCTGCACCTCTACCAACTGAGCCACCGCGTCCCCCATGTGGTACAGGTGTGTGCATATATGTACAGTGTGTGATTTGAAACTGAATATCTTCTTTGTAATTTTAGGCCTCAAGTCAGTAACAACTAAAGATTTTTTCCTTCAATTAAAAATTTGTACAGAAATTTTAAAAAATATTTATGGAATTCAATTGGTGATAGGCTCATTGAACACTCCTTGCAGGAATCCACAGAAGTTGGGATATGATGAAAATTTCAAACCGACCAGTCACCGAGCGGGTAGATTGCTCTGGGGAGGGGGGGGGGGGGGAGGTGGTATCTTGTTGGCCTTTTTACCCTATTCCTTACAGCAATAACACATTTGCTCTTCACTGTTTTTCTTTACTTTATTTATCTTACTGTGTTAAATATTTTTCTCGTCTGTGAAGTGTCAGTAGGGATGGGGCAGAATACACAGGTTGGATTATTACCCATCCCCTCTGAAAATTATTCTCTCCTAAAAATTACCAATTTGTGAGTTTTAAAATTAGATTATATAGGGGATGACTCTTCGGAAACATTGATTTGTGCCAAATAAAATGTTCTTGTCCTTCAAGTGTCAGGTAGGGGGGAGACACACAGCTCACCTTATCTCCCCACCTCATGAAAATTTTGTTAAAAAATATTCGACATATGAGTCTTGAAATGGGATTGTATTGCGGAACGTCCTCCAAAAGAAATTGATTTTTGTATAAAATTTGATTTTTGTATAAAAGAAAAATTCTTGACCTTGTAATGTCAGGTGGGGGAGGGGATTAACATTCATAGATCTTTTTCCCAGATATATCCAACATAAATCTTGGATTAGATTGAAGAAAACCATTCAGAAACATTGGCTTGAGAAAAAAATATTTCTTGTCCTTGAAGTTGCAGGTGGGAAGATACACTTCTCATGTTACATGTATCTGTCACCTCCACTTCCTAAAATGTTGTCTTCAAAACTGTTTTACACAACAGCAGGGACCAGCCGTGAGGGCGACTAGGGCGATTATGTCGCCCTTCTAAGCCCAAAGTCGCCTAGAAAAATAGTCGGGGCGATTACAAGTCGCCTTCTAAAAATTGGCCAATAATGGCAATATGAGGAAAGGCTAAACTGAGTGATGCGAGGTTTACATGAAAACAATTATTTTCAAAAATCGAATGTGCTCGAGTGTGATAAATGTGCATTTTAATTCGTCAAATAAACGTCCATTTATTTGAAATCACACGACAATCAATTGTCCATTGTCACTTTTGGCGGATTTTTTATTTCTATTTTGTTGCGTTTCAGTCGGAGCTTCAAGTGTCGAAACGAAAATAGGTGACTTATGCGACTCAACAAAATAACCCAGTTTGAAAGTAGGTTACGTCGCTTAGGATGCCGAAAATGTATACACAACGGACGTATTTTATAACACAGTATTTTCATTTCGTTTTGCTGACGACTGTTAACTGTTGGGCTGTCTATTCCCATAAAAACACGAATGGAATTGAAACACGTGAACAAAAGCTTTAGTGATGACAAGAAAAGCTTTGTACAGGACACAAGTGTGCATGTGGACGATCTTGAAAAAGGGTCCTCCTAAACACCGGAGTGACACGAAATGACGTGGAATGACACCAGAATGCCATAAAAATGATGCGGAATGACATTTCTTTTACAAAATACTCGACCCCAGAATGCATTTTGTTTATTAACTAACAAAGTACCTCTCAAGCAACCTTCTTACATCTGGTCCTGTTCACACTTTCAGACTTAGGAAATTATTAGCTTAGTAGACTTTGGTGAAAGGCAACCACAGGAGGGTGCTGGGGGATTGGCACGAAGAAGAGGGGAGGGGTCATGAAGGAGAGTGTAGCAGTGGGGGATTTTCAGTAAATAATTACTTTGTGATTTTTTAACCTGGCATAGATGCATCATAGACAACTGGACCTGGATTATTTGGACGTTAATGGAGGACCACAAATTGAAAATATGAAGGGGCGGCGGGGGTGGTACATGAATATTCTTAATTTTCCCCACTTGCCTATGAAGTCTCTCTACATGACTCTGCAGTCTTCCTATTTTTTCTGGAGTGAGACTTGAAGTCTCCCTAAAATTCCCCCCTAGGCTGGTCCCTGCATGACAGTCATAAAATAGGTATTTTAAAAAGATACATGTATTTCAAAAATATTGACTCCAGCAGAAAAATATTTTTTTAAAAAGTCTCTTTACATGGAAAAGCAAAAACAAAAAAAAAATTAGGTGCGTGTGTCACTGTGTGTGTGTGTGGGAGGGGGGGTAATCCGGGTGTGGGGAGTTAAATTAATTCATCCGGGGGAGGGGAGGGTATAAATTGTTATATTGGTGCTTCATTAATGGAATTTTGTATTTGAGTTCCATGTTCTATGATGAATTCCAATGCCTGTATGAATAAAAAAAAAAACGTGTGGAATTTAATCAATGCTCAGTGGCCATACTGTACATAAAACATTGTTCATCTTATACTGATTGATTGTGATTTGCTTTGTACATTCATTGTAAATACATACATGTATAACTAACACAATGTCTCCAATTTTAAACACACTGATGAAAAGCTTTCAGCTAAATTTATTCATCAAAAGTAATAGATTCAACATTTCTACACTTAACATGTATTCTTTTTTTATTATGGACACTTTTGGTGTATAACATGACCCCTTTCTACATAAAATGACAAAATTCTGTGGAATTGAAGGACCATATAATTACCAATAACAATTTGTGTCAGATATGCCCTTAACATGGTAAAGGAAATCTAAGAGTTAAGTTTATATTTCAAACGTAATGTTTTCAACACATCTTCAATTAACTTGCATTTCTGTTTTAAATACAGGCACTTGTGGTGTGTAACATGAATATTCAAAATTAATCAGATGGCGACTGAGAACTACATGTGATATCTCAAAGACTGGGCGAAATTAGGTTACACTACACGAAAACAAGACACTTGCCTGGTTATCAAATCTGTCTTTCAGCCAGTTATAATGGCCCTTCTGTTGTCAAGCTAAATTTTCAGACGTTTAATGGTGTAATTCCTGTGACTGGCCATATTCATCAAAAAATATTTCAGCTTTTGCGATAACAAGCCTGCAAATATTTTCATGAACAAAAATAACTTCCACTGGTCAAATCGAAAGTATAGCATAAACGATAGAACACACGCGCCATCTATCGACAGCCGACATGGTACGCCCCATTAGATCATTTTCAATGTTAATTTTAATCAAATTGATAAATAGTGAGTACTTTAAGGCTTAATTCAGCAAAACATCATAGCGAACAGTATCAATTTAATAGAAACAAAAATGTTTTTTGTTTTTCAATTTATGCTATACAAAAACCAATTTAGTACAGCATTCTGCTATACACTTTTAAAAAAGTATTTCGTGCCCTGCATACATCTCAAAAGAGCCCAACTGAAGGATTCTTGAACTCCATCTGTTCACCTGTCGAGTGCTGGAAGACACAATTAAGGATCTATTGAAAATTGCTGAAAGCCACATCAGTGGCTATATTGTATTCAGTAAAGAGGCCTTGCATTTAGTTTGGGCTGGGGCTGATAGCCCTCATGATCAGCCCCATAAATTATTTTACAGCTGCCTATCACTAGTCCCCATGAGAATAACATTTAATCATGAAGTTACAAAAAATAGGCTCTGATACTGCTGAAATAGGCCCCATTAATTTTGTCTACAAGGCCTTCTGGTAGACCTCAACCTTATTTAAAAATTCACAGCCCGATTATGTTGTTGCTTTTTGAGCAATAGAAAAAATGCCTAAATGAGACTTTTGTTGCAATTTATTAGAGAGCTAGCAGGCACTCTCCAGTAAATTGTAACAAAATAGTTATTTTTTAACAGAATCTTCCTAATCTGAAGCTTCACATGTTGGTAGCATGGCATTTACAAATCACCTTCAAATGGTTATTTAGCAATCTACCAGTTAAAAGGAACTGAGAATCATAACTTTGGTAAAATAGTTTTTTCTGTGATCACAGATCTGTCTGCAATGAAAACACAATGTCTGTTAACCATTTACCTAACGAATTGGACAAATGCACCTGCATAATATGCAAATTCAGGAGCTGATAAAACATTATTCTCTGACAAACTATAACATGTGTCCCCTCATTGCAACGAGATCATCGAGCTTGTTCCAATGAGGGGTCACATATGGTTTTGTTGAAAAATTTGAAAAAATAATATTTAAAATAATAAATTTTGATATTATCTGCATTGGATAAAGGGTTATTTATTTATTTATTTATTGGTGTTTAAGGTCACATATTTCTGCACAATGACTAATCTAGTTCAGCGATCCGAACGTAGTGGGTACCCCTCTACGTTCAGATTCTTCCCATTCAATCCTATAGAAAAAGTTCCCATCAAGTTTTTATGGGAACTCAAAACTCGAAATTAAGAATATATATCAAGCTTTCGCCCATATTACCGGCTGCAATCGATAGTACACGTATTTCCTTACATTTGGGCAGAGTTTATTAATCCAAACTATGTTTTATTCTTTAATTGTCGTCATTTGAGTACTCGTGAGGAGTCAACGGAGATTTCGAAATCAACCATGTTTTTGTATAAATATAAAACAGTAAAAACGATAACCCGGTAATGGCGCCGAAACGAATAGACCTTTTTATCGATGCAGAAAAGGAAATTCGATCGCAATTGCACAGAGGGCGGTTGATAATGTGCTCTGTGTGAATGCGACCAAGTTTGATGATCTTCTCAGCGCGAATGAGATCGAAATTCCGATTCCGAACCGTCAGCTCCCCAATATACTAACTCCACACAAACAGGGTTAGCATTGGTTGAAGACAAGTATATGGTTGACTTGCAGTACGCCATAGTACACAAAGTAAACAGAGATACACAAAGATGTTGTCTCATTTATGTAATGGATCATTACATTTAAGTAAGTAATACTTTCAAAATGAATGCCTGGAATACAGCTGTGAAGGCAATCTTTTGAAACGGTTCTGCAGAGGAGGGTACATTCTCCTTCAGACAGCCATTTAACTGGTTGAGTGCCAGAAGCTACTATCATGGCTCTGTTGAAAAGTGATGAAACCACTTGGGAGCTTTACAGTATTTGCATAGGCTTGAGGTTTTCTTACAAGTAGAAAATAAATGTTTATATAATGTTATTTTGTAACAATTTATTGGAGAGTGCCTCATGGCACTCTCCAATAAATTGTGACAAAACAATTGTTCATGAACAAAATCTGGCTAAATTAAGGCTTCCTTAGCTGGTTGGATGGCAACTTTGAGAAAAATACTCATGCTTCAAAACACCTTAGAAAATAATTTAATACTTAACCAGTTAATGTGTCGGAAACTGGTTGGGATTTCCCCCCCCCCCCCCTTAAATGCACCCATCAGAAAATTATAAGCTGAAATACAGTGTTGTGTAGGAATGCCACAAGTAAATTTTCATCCCATTTTTCACTGTTGATAATTCCAAGCCTTGACATTATTTCTTAGGAAGCTTCCCAAGGAACGATGTCAGAGCTTGGAATTTAAACAGTGACAAATGTAAAAAGTTTTGTTGCAGGTATTGTTGATCAACAACACGCAAATTGTCCTTAGTTCAGAAAAACAAATGCTTACGAAATCTTCAGATACAAGTACTTGTGCTCAATTTATACAGAATTTTCAGGGTTGGGATGTGGGCTGGGACCTTAAAATGCACTTAGATAGAAAACACTTTTTCCACAACAAACCATCCTTATATTTCCTACATGTAGTTTGTGGTGTGTCAGAAACTTTCATCTCCCCACCCCAAGTGTTGGGCATTCTAGCTTCAGCCCTGCCCTGCCCTGCCCTTCAAGCTTGTTCTTAACACAAGTTTTGTGGAATTTTTCTCTCCCCACCCCACCCAGGCCCCCTCCCAGCTTCTGGCCCTTCATCATGTCATATTGTATACCTTAGTACCTGTGTACTTTATAATTGTAATCCAGTGCAGGTTCAGAATGAAATGGAGCATGGTGACTCAGTGGTTACAGCATTGGACTTCAAACTAAACGATCCATGGTTTGATCCCTGCCAGGAGTAACTGCATTGTGTCCTTGGGCAAGGCACTTGACCGTAATTGCCCATGTGGGGGTGGGGGTGGGGGGGGGGGCACAGTGGCACCATGTGCTACGGCATACTGCATGACAATGGAGCATTTGTCTTCAACCAATGCTAAGCCTGCATTTGTGGAGTTAGTACGTTGGATAGTCTGACAGTTGCTTGCTGCTGCTTGGTGGTTTTCTCTGGATACTCCAGATTCCTCTGACAAGAGGTAACCCCTGGCTGTTGAAAGTATAATTAAACCCCAAATAAATGAATAAATAAATTCAGAAGATATTTGGAAATGGTTCAAGAGTATATTTACATTTTATGGGGAGGGGCACTTATTATTGAAACACCCATGGAGTGGATTTTCCACACAAGCAATCATTTCCAAATTTTTCCCACAAAACAAACATGACAAGCAAAATTCAGTTAACAGACATTTGGGCTGATGATTAGGTGGATTCAACCAAGTGGTCAGCTGACTGAAATTTTTCTGGTGTTTCTAATCTATTTTTACATTATATATGACTTGTGACTGAATAAGAATTGAACACTCCACTGTGTATTAGTGGTAAATACACTCTCACCACATTGTTGAGCCACAAGTTCAGGGAAAATAATATGAATATTGCCCTTTTTTATCTAGAAAAATGAACACCCCCCCCCCCCCCTCTAGAATTACTGTGCAGTGGGGGATCCTAAAATATTTTCTTGATGCACAGTACTGGTCATTAGGGGGTTTGTGCTCATCTTTAGTGGGATTAGGGTATTGCCTGACAAGTCTACAATAAAGGTGGCAGCTCCGCATGTGGGTCTGTGGGGGCCCTTCTCCTCTCCCTCTGGTGTCACCCTTGTCTGTAAAAATAGGTTGTTGGATAATTGCAGCAGAATTTTTTTTCTCTTGGTTTTCCTTCCTGGTGACACAATGGCACAGATTCTTGGTATCATAAACAAAGCATTGAAAGCAAAACACAGGTTCTTTTCTTGTGGGTTTTTTTGTTCTGCTGCTGATTTTACTTTTAAAAAACTGTTAATTCTTTTCCACCGATAATGAAATAAATAAAATATGGTGACATTTGAGAGAATTGCATTGTACCGACATGCCGTGGGAAAGTTTGGGTTTGTGGTGAGAACGAAGATATTTTTGACGGAAAGATGGAGATGTTAGAAAAGTAGGTAGATCAGGAGTTAACGACTTTTTCAAAATAACCTATTTTCAACAAATAAATAGCAGTGGCTGTAGCTCAAAATGAGTGTAGCAGTATTATGGTATCCACCATTGCTACAAATGAGTGTAGCAGTATTATGGTATCCACCATTGCTACAATTGTAGCAATGGTGGATACCATAATACTGCTACGCTCATTTTGAGCTACAGTGGCTGAAGCAACATTGGAATTCTGTATAAATGATGGGCGCTGTCGGCCAGAAAGAGGGCCACTGAACATCAGAGCTGGAGGTTGCTACGTTTTTCATCAGTAGCAGGGGGCGAGTGAAACTGCTATCTCTCCAGACAAAACATTGTCAGTAGACAAGGAAAAATTAAGATATATTAGACTACTGGATAATTCAAATGACTTTGTTTGGGGTTCCCACAGCATGTGTGTGTATTTTTTTTTTTTTTTCGTTTTTATTTTATTTTATTTTATTTTTTTTTGGGGGGGGGGGGTCATCGTTTAAATGCCTGGCGCTTACAAGTAGGCGTGCTTTGTGTGTGTGTGTGAACAACTTTTTAAGAGCAATATTTTCATTGATTATTCTTTCTGTTGAATAAATTACGTATAGGCCCATCACCCACCTCCTTCATGGTCAAACTTCTGCTCAGGGCAACATCAAAATTGATTACTAAAATTTGCTTTTGACTTACGAGTTGTCCCCTGTTAGAAAGCATTTATCCTTTCTTTTAATCCTTATTTGCATCCTTATTGCAGAAAACATTCAACATAAAATCAACCGTTTACTTTTCCGACATTTCCTTCGCATCTTCTGAACTGAAGCAATATTTTTTCTTCGCCCCAACGTATTGGCGTTCCTTTCCTGTCAGCGTCTATTGGAAATGCGCAAATTGTATGATTGTGCGCGAGAAACTGGTCGTCTGCGTTTTAATTCTTACGTCACTGACCACTCGGCGATACCATATTTGGTAATGTGTTGTCGATTCCATCAAAACTTAATCAAGTGTGGGTCTAATACTTTCAAAAAATGCGCCAAGTCAACACAAACGAATTGTCAATTACCTCCGCGCTGCACAAAATAATCCTTTCCTCTTATGTACAAAAATATCCCATAATGGCATGTTTAGTAGAGGCAGGCGCGTAGCCAGGATTCTATAATAGGGGGTGACCTGGACACTTTTTTGTGGGGATGGGGGTGGGTGGTAAAGATGATATTTGAAAGGCCGTTCTGTGTGTGTGTGTGTGGGGGGGGGGGGGGTTGGGGGGGGGGGGGCTCCCCAAGTTCTAACTAGGACCCTTCGGTCGTTGCCTCTCCTCCTACTTCCCGGAAGTGGGAGAAGGGGACAACGGATAGATGGTCCAAGTGAGGACCCCCCTCACCCCCCCCCCCCCCCCGTTGCAAAATTTAGTGCTCTGAGGGCGAATCTGAGGCACTTGTAGCATGTGTAGCCTATATTTGATACCATTTTAGGGTTCTGTGTTCTATATTGTGAGGAAGTTGCCCCTCACCATACGTACTTCACTGAGTAGGGCTCCTCAGACCTACTCTTGATGACAAAATATAACCTTCCCCTACAAATAGGGGACACACTCTTATCAGATCCAGTGAAATTTTTCTGTGGGGGGGGGGGGGGACTAGGGGGGCAGACTCCCATGAAGGGGGGCAAATACGTAAAGGATCATATCATTACTTTGTTATGAGGTAGTCGAAACTTGGACCCAAAGTCCGTAATATACTCTTTTGGTTTGGTACGTCTTGCGGTCCTCCTTTCAAAAATCCTGGATCCGCGTCTGGTGGGTCTGTGCGTGAGAGAGAGAGAGAGAGAGAGAGAGAGAGAGAGAGGGGGGGAGAGGGGTGGGGGAGGGAGAGAGACAAATTTGGAATTTTCTGGTGTTTGGAGGTTTCGATACTCAGGTTTCTGGAACATGGATATCATCAAAGCACTCAAACGAAGAACAATTGTTTTTTCCAAGTGAAATAATTGAACAGTGCAAGGGAGATAATGCCCGTCTGTCATAATGCGAAATCCATGAATTTTTTTTAGACAAGGGATATGGATAGACATGGCTTTGTTGGCTCATAACTTAATTATAACTTATAAGTATCTGCATCCGAGTCTTTAAATCTCTACTGCCTGGATGTGTTCATCAGCTAGCCTGAGGCTTTGGGCTAAGTGTGTATGGGAATAAAAAAAGAGAGGGCTGTGTGTGTGTGTGAGAGAGAGTGACTGAATGTGTTTGTGTGTGAGGGTGGATGGAAATGCATGCGAGATGGTTGGGGGGGGGGGGGGCAACTGGGGGGGGGAGCCTTCGTTTGGGGGGAGGGGGGCAAATGCCCCCCCCCCCCCCCCTCCCCCCCCCCCCCCCCCACGTAGCGCTGCCACTGATCAGATCTCTTGATGCCAAAATGTATCGAATTTTTCGTCAGGACAATTCGGCCATGACTTATTTATTTATTTATTATTTAGTTAGTTAATTAGTTATTTATTGTGGGTTAACGACAGTTTCGACAGCCAGGGCCACCTCGTTTCAGACAGTTTTACAAGTGGGGGAAGTCGGAGTACTCGGAGAGAACCACCGCGCCACTGCGAGCAACTATCAGACTCACAAACATAGGGCCTACTAACTCCACCCATGCAGGGTTAGCATTGGCTGAAGACAAGTGCACTATCGACGTGCAATGCGCCATGCACAGTGCCACCGTGCACATTTTTTTCTCTTGGAAACACACACTAAAAACTAAAGTGTTAAAACTGACACTTTCAAGGTGTTAAACCCATTCTAACTCTTAGGGTTTGAT
Source organism: Pictodentalium vernedei (assembly GCA_031216915.1). Lineage (NCBI taxonomy): Eukaryota > Metazoa > Mollusca > Scaphopoda > Dentaliida > Dentaliidae > Pictodentalium > Pictodentalium vernedei. Next base: position 99,327,563 of record CM062289.1, on the reverse strand, counting down.
TTTAACACTCAAAGTGCAATGCTTTAAGCACTTAGACATTACAATCGTCAGACATCTGAAACTTGAATGGATGGCACTTCCCATGTGTCTAGCATTGGTGGTTCTTCCAGAATCGTCCATAATTTGATTTGCGCTTGGTGGGTACATAATTAAAAGGACACAACGCAGATGACGCGGATCAGGCTCGAGAGTTCGAGCCTGATCTGCGTCATCTGCTTTGTTTCCTTTGAAGTGTCGCGACATTACACTTGTCAAGTGGTATTATTGTAACACCCGTCAAGTTCTGGGATATCTACACTTGAACAAAGTGCTAGTTCAGCACTTAGTAGGTGTTAAATACAGCACTTCAAGTGTAGTTTTTAACACTTTAGTTTTTAGCGTGTATGTTCACGAATTGGAATGAGCTCTGTGGAATCTGACAAGTCGACCAAAAAGGCATGCGCCCCTTCATCTCATTTCTTGGTAAGATAACAACTGGTGCTCTCTGGTGTTTTTTATGGATTTAACTTCCAGTTTGATTGGCTCGAAAAATTATTTTTTAATCCGTCTATGTATGAAGAAGAAAATGATTATTTGATCAACAAAAGGTGCCGCCCTCCTCCACTTACAACCATCCCCCGACCCCCTCGATTATGTCTCGCCACAAAGAACATGTTATAAGCAGTGGCAGAAAAAACGTTTAAATCAAAATTCCAAAAAACTTTCTCATCAGATTTAACGCAAAGCGGTGTTTTCTCTCTTCACAATGCCCAATGGGGCTGTAATGAGTCTGAGAAGGGAGACAACTCTGGCGTTTGATCAAATACTTATTATTTGTTTATTATTTATTGTGGGTTAACGACAGTTTCGACAGCCAGGGCCACAGACAGTTTTACAAGTGGGGGAAGTCGGAGTACTCGGAGAGAACCACCGCGCCACTGCGAGCAACTGTCGGCTCCCAAACATACTAACTCCACACAGGCATTGATTGAAGACAAGAGCACCATCGACGTGTTGTACGCCTTTGTTCATAACATCGTCATGCTCCCACGCAGGCAAAAAACTTTTGACACTTCTGAATCCAGAGCGTGAAGACCTGATTGAAGAATCATGGAAAAGCTGGAGCTACCAGAAAGATTAATCAAGACCATATCGACTCTGGGCATCTCTTGCCCTGTCACCTGGACTGTCCAGGACACAGGCAAGAGACTCCACCTGAACTTGGAGTTGGAGATTGAGACAACCAAGACACCACCCTCTTCGGGGAGAGGTAGTACCTTTGGAGAGAGGATCCCCTCTCCCACTGGTCCTCACCCGAAGAGGCACGGAGGCCCTGGAGAGAAGAAGAAAAAGAAGAGTCCATCGACCAAGCGCAGGGACGCCCGGCGCTTGGAGGCCTTCCGGAATTGGAAGAAAGAGTTGAGTGAGGGGGTGGAGGCTCTGGAGGCAGCCGCCAGGTCCCCTCCCAGTCCCACTGGTACACCCAATCAACTGCCGGCTCCTGAGCCGGTACAGTTGCATGAGGAACGTCCAGTGGAGACTGAGGAGGAACTGGAAGTTGCTTTTTCACCGCCTCCCACCCCTCACTCCCCTCTTCCTTCACTACCGGAAAGCCCGGGAGCCACAGCAGGACAGCCACCTCAGTCCTCACTCGCCATCATGATAGAGAAGGCCAAAGAAGCATTAGAGGAGGGAAGAAGAACATTAGAGCGAACTCGATATCTAGATCCAACACCGCCACCTAAATCACCATCTCAACCATCACCATCTCAACCACCTCCCAAGAAAAAGAGCCGAAAGAAACACAGACGGGGATAAGCTACATCCTTCCTAACATACTCAAGTTTGCTTTGTTGGAATGTAAAGTCACTTTAGGTCTCAGCACAAGTATAAAGGGCAAATATTTTATATTTGTGTAGCCCACTCTTAAGGACGCCCACCCCTAGCGTTGGTTATCGGGTCCCATTACACCAGCAATCAGAACTTATTTATTTATTGTTGCTTAAGGTCACATATTTCTGCCCGATGGTTAAAAGTAACCGCAACATGGAGATAAAGTCAAGTTTAGTCAATCGTTTAAAGTTGATAATTTCAGAGGAATTGTACCCGAGCATTGATGACTGGATCACAGTCACGATTAACCATTGTGCATAAGTATGTGACCTTAAACACCAATAAATAAATAAATATGATGACTGGGTCCTGTTTGACCAGTGAAACAGAGCTTGTTTGCTACAGCACACAAACACTGCATGCTTCACTTCCCGGGGTTCCCATGGTGAATCAGAACTTGTCTGCCAAAGTAAACAAGCACGATTCCACTTCCCCTGATTCTTATACAGGGAAAGTGCAAAGGCATGGGAGGCACGGGAAGCGTCACCGTGTCAACTTGAATCGAACGATGAAGGCAATAATGTAAAAGAGGAAAACACTCTCCTCCACATGCCAACTTCTTCCCAACAAGTATTTGGACCAATTTGTGCTGACACGACGGCTGCAGTCTGTCAGTTAAAGAGACTGGATCTTCTGGACACACGTTTCCCATACACAAAGAAGGTGTCTGTGTGTGTGTGTGTGTGTAGGTGCGGGGGGGGGGGGGGGGGGGGGCTCTAAAAACTTCAGCAATCAAGTTCTGTTTGAAAATTGAAAAACTAAAGAAAGGGGGGGGGGGGGGGGGGGCAAGTACAACAAGGGAGGTAACTACATCAACCATACACGATGTTGTGATTGTGCATGTCTTTGACGTACGATTAGGGTCAAAATTCTTTATTTAAGTGTGATACTAAATTAATATAGTATGATGCTAAATTAATTAAGTATGATACTAAATTAATTAAGTATCATGCAGAATTATTTAAGGGTCATACTATATTATTTAAGTGTCATACTTAATTACTTTACTATCATACTAAATTAGAAATTATGACCCTCTCGTACGCGAATAGCATGATGCAGGTTCAACCTGTACGATGCTGGGTCATACATCGACATTTAAGTATCATACTTTATTGAGCGAGTATGATGCAGGTTCGGCTGGTATGATGCAGGGCCATACATCGCTTATTTAAGTATCATACTTATTTATTTTGCTATCATGCTAAATTAAAAATTATGACCCTCTCGTACGAGAATAGCATGATGCAGGGTCATACATGGTATGGTGCTGGTTCAACTTGCACGATGCTAGATCATACAGCGTTTATTTTAGTATCATACTAAATTCACAATGTATGACCCAGAGTCACACATAGTATGATGCAGGTTCAACTTGCACGATGCTGGATCATACATCGTTTATTTAAGTATCATACTAAATTCACAGTGTATGACCCAGGGTCATATATAGTGTGATGCTGTTCAACTTACACGATGCTGGATCATACATCGCGTATTTAAGTATCATACTAAATTCACAATGTTTGACCGAGGATCATACACGGCGCGATGCAGGTTCAACTTGCACGATGCTTTGTCAAACATCGTTTATTTAAGTACCATGCTAATTTCACAATGTATGTCCCAGGGTCGTACATACGCAGCGTATTAGGGTCAGGACCTTTTAATTTAATAAACTGTTTATACAGATTAATAAACTGTTTTTATAGATTCATAAACTGTATTTACAGATTAGTAAACTGTATTTACAGTTTATTACGAGACTGTCTTTACAGATTATTACGAGATTGTTTTTACAGATTATTACGAGACTGTTTTTACAGATTAATAAACTGTAAGTAGTATAGCATGGACCCTATCGGGCCTGATTACCCGGAGCTTTGGTGGAGCAACTAGTGTTAAATTTCCATAGAACCGGAGCATTGGTGGAACAACCTTTTCCTGTGCAAAGGTACGGCTCCTTGCAGCTAGATCCGGCAAGCAGTGTACCTACTGCATATATAGTATGCTATGGTGTGTATAGTGATATATGTACACCTAGGGCCATGGGCATATATTATGGGTAAGTGATGTAAAAATGATGGCAAAGGTGAGACTTTTCTTGAATTTTTTTCTCCGCGAAACAGTTGACTTTGCTATTGACGTCGTGACGTCATGATACGCACGCGACGTCATAGAGATGCTAACCACTGTTATTGCCCACTTTACAATCTGACATAACGTTATTTGAGTCAGAGGATGTCGGACTTCTTTTAGGGGAGGGGGGGGGGGTGATCTGGCAGTAGTGGTATAGTGGTATATATCCATGTTAGTATACTATTAGCCCTTGGGTCTTCATATTATCCTATATCCGCTATAGCTAGGTCAAGCAGTAGGTGGGGGGGGGGGGGGGGGGGGGGGGGGTATTGCGAGAAATCCTTGGTTGTTTAGATTGGCAGTATAGGATGAATGATCTGTTGGTCTATTACCCCCTTAGTACTATTAACCTACCGAATCCTTTGTATTATCTTATGGTTGGTATTGGTAGTTTAGTGTTAGGTCAGGCAGTATTATAATCGTTTGTTTAGAACGGGTGGCATAGGATGCATGGCATATACCCCTGTCGGACCAGTACTCGATATTATTAACCAACCGATTGCATTGTACTATTCTATGACTGGTATAGGTAGTACGTTATGGCAGGTCAAGTGGTATTGTGAAGTGGGAATGGCGGTGGGGTAATGCCTAGTAGTATAGAACGGCAGTATAGTATGGGCGATATATACCTCAGTGCCACCCCCCACCCCTGAAAGTCATTGGAGCTACTAATCGACTTAATTAGTGTATATAGTATGTAATGCGGGACCAGGCGTTATTGTGGGGTGGGTGGGGTAATGCCTGGTAGTATAGAACAGCAGTATAGTATACACGATATATATTTCTGTGCCCCCCCCCCCCCCCTCCCGAAAGCCATTGATACTATTAATCGACTTGATGCTTTATGTCATCCCATGACTAATATAGGTAGTATGTAATGCGGGACCAGACGTTATTGTGGGGTGGGTGGGTGGGTGCAATGCATGGTCGCCTAGTGTGGTAATGTAGGATGTACGCGTGCTCCCCCTACGGGACCCATGTTAGTCCTTAGTTCTATTAATCCGCCCAATGCTTCATGTTATCGTATGTCTTATATATAGGTAGTATGTAATGCTAGGCCAAGAGGTGCTGTGGGTAAGGGTAATGCCTGATGTCAAATCACGGAATTCCATTTTACGGAATCCCTTTTTGGAAAATGCCTGTGGCTATAGAATCCCATTTTTCTGAAATGAGTCGAAGAGTCGTATGTTGAGTCACTCGAACGAGCAATTGCTCGATAGCTCATTTGCTTGATGGGATTCGAGTCATTAAAGTAATATGTGCGAGTCACTCGACATAAGACGGAATCCCACTTGTGGAATCCCTTTTTTGGAACCCCGTTTGTGGAATCCCTTTTTTTTGAAAATGTCTGTGGCTATGGAATCCCTTTGTTCTCAAATGAGTCGTCGAGCAGTATGTCTAGTCACTCGAACGAGCAATTGCTCGTTAGCTCATTTGCTCGATGGGATTCGAGTCATTCGAGCAGTATGTCGAGTCACTCGATCGAGCAATTACTCGATAGCTCATTTGCTCGATTTGTTTCGAGTCATTCCAGCAATATGTGCAAGTCACTCAACATAAGACGGAATCCCACTTATGGAATCCCTTTTTGGAATCCCATTTGTGGAATCCCTTTTTTTGGAAACACCTGTGGCTATGGAATCCCTTTTTCTGAAATCAGTCGTCGAGCAGTATGTCGAGTCACTCGGTCGAGCAAATGAGCTATCGAGTAATGCATGGTCGCCAAGTGTGGTAATGTAGGATGTATGCGTGTTCCCCCTTTGCACAGGAAAAGGTTGCTTCACCAAAGCTCCGGTTCTATGGGAATTTAACACTAGCTGCTCCACCAAAGCTCCGGGGTAATCAGGCCCGATCGGGTATATGCTATACTACTACTGTATTTGCAGATTAGTAAACTGTACTTACAGTTTTTTTACGAGACAGTTTTTACAGATTATTACGAGACTGTTTTTACAGATTAATAAACTGTTTTTACAGATTAGTAAACTGCATTTACAGACTGTTTTTACAGTTTATTAGAAGACTGTTTTTACAAATTAATTAGCCGTTCGATTATTGGTTAGTAGTATAGCATGTACCCGATCGTGCGCTATTACCCGGATTTGGAGAAGCTGCTAGTTTTAAATTCACATAAGAACCGAACTTTGTAGCATTTTTTTCTGTGCGAAACTTCGGTGCCATCTGGCTAGATCCGGCAAGTGGTATACGAACTACATATTTAGTACGCTATGATATGTATTGTGATATATGTAACCACAAGGCTATGGGTTTATTGTATGGTTATGTGGTCGAAAATTAATGGTGAAGGTGGGGTTTCTCCAAAAATAAATTTCCCGTGAAACGGTTGACATTCTTGTGGACATCGTTACGGTATGATACGAACCGCGACGTCAGAGAAACATTGACCGCTGTTGTTGTCTACTTTACAGTCCGGTATGACGTTATTCGGGCCAGGGTGTGTCAGAGTTCTCGTACTGGACTGATATCGTAGTATAGTAAGGGTGGTATATACCTCTCTAGGTATACTATTAGCCCTTGGCCTTGGTACTACTAATCGACCTTCATATTATCCTACGACTGGTATAGGTAGTACGTAATGCTAGGCAAACCAGTATTGTGGGGTGGGTTAATGCATGGTCGTCATCGTCTTGTGCGGTATTGAGAAATATCGCTTGGTGGTTTGGATTTGCAGTAGAGTATGGCCGTTGTATATCACTGTAGATCCCATCTTAATCCTTATTGTATCAGCCCGTCGATTGCATCGTACTATCCCATGACTGGTATAGGTAGTATGTAATTCTGGGACAGGCAGTATTGTAGGGTGGGTGGGGTAATACATGGTCGCCTAGTGTGGAAGTATAGAGTGTACGCTCCACACCCTTACAGGTCCCATGTTAGCCCTTCGTACTATTAATTCCCCCAATGCTTCAAATTATCATATGACTGAAAAAAATAGTACGTGTTGCTAGGACAAGCGTTATTGTGGGTAGGGGTAAGGCCTGGTAGTTTAAAAAGGTAGTAGTATCATTATCCACTCAGGACGGTGTGCTGGCCCACAGATGGTATAGGTATTACGTAATGCTAGGCCAAGAAGTATTGTTGGGTAGAGGTAATCCATGGCTGTCTAGTCAGGTTGTGTATAATGTGTTGTTTGTACCCCTGCTGGTTCCATCTCTGCCCTTGGTGCTAATAATCGGCCTAATGCTTCATATTATCCTATGACTGGTATAGGTAGAACGTAATGCTAGGCCAAGCGCTTTTGTGGGCGGGAGTAATGCCTTGTTGTGAAGTGCAGTAGAATAGTATGGACGGCATATACCCATTTTAATTCCCATCTTAACCCTTGGAAACACAATCCACCGGGGACAATGTACTATCTCACATATGGTATAGGTAGTATGTAATGTAGTGTTGTGTGGTGTGGTGTATGCTTGGTTTCCAGTCTCCTAGCAGGGCACGGATGAACCTTTGACATTCTAAGACTTGGCCTAGGTGTCGTGATATGTGACAGTTAGCAAGCCTACAATAGTGCTTCAGGTCGGTAGTAATGGCACAACGACAGAAGAAGATTATAGTACAGAGGACTACAGTACAGGCTAGTTATAGCACAGAAAGCTGAAACCGATGGTAAGATCACCTATATAGGAACTATATAGGGCCTTGGAATCTCACTTATGGAATCCCACTTATAGAATACCTTTTATAGAATCATTATGGAATCCCTTTTTGAAAACGTCTGGCCTTCGGCTCCGCTTTTTGCAAGATGAGGATTAGAGTCGTATGTGGAGCCACTCGTTCGACCAATTACTCTATGGCTTATTTGCTCGATGGGATTCTAATCGTTTGATCAATCGGAGATAGTTAGCAAGCCTGCAGTAGTGCTACAAGTCAAATAGTAATAGTACATGGAACTAATGGTACAAAGCTTCGAGGGTGGTAGAAATTATAGTATTGGTTGACTACGAACGAGGTTATAGGACAGGAAGTTGAAGACAATATGTAAACAGATGGCAAGGCTATTTATGTAGGAACTGTGAGGTGATCGACTCGTCTCGGCGGTGGGTCTGATGAGCACCAAAAACTCATGTTTTAGAAAGGTTGTCGTGTAATACATCATTTTGAAGGTCTCGACGTGTGTAATTCGATTATTTGGTATTTGCCAGGTCCCGAGGGGGTGAGGCTGAGGGGCATAAAAAATTCAAGTTTTAAAAAGGTTTGTTGTCATGTGATACATCATTTTAGCCCGAATATTTGGTATTTGTATCTCCTCAAGAGGGTGGGACTGAGGGTTGGGACCTCAAACTCCAAATTTTAGAAAGGATGTCGGTTGATACATCATTTTAAAGGTCTCGACTTGAATATTTCGAATATGAAGTATTTGACTCTCCCCGAGGGGGTGCTGCCTAGCGATGAGGGCTCAAAAAACAACTTCTATAAAGGTAGTCGTGTGACTCGTGTGATACAGCATTTTAGAGATCTCGACTTGAATATTTCGAATACGAAGTGTCCAACCCTCTCTGAGGGGCATAAGAAATTTAAGTTTTAGAAAGGTATTCGTGTCATTATATCATTTTAAAGGTTTTGACTTAAATATATCTAATATGAAGTATCCGACCCTTCCCGAGGGGTGGGGCTGAGGGAAATTAAAAAATACGTTTTAGAAAGGTAGTCATGTCACAATTCATTTTAAAGGTCCTGAATCGAATATTTCGAATATGAAGTATCCGACCCTCCTGTGGGTGTGGTGGGGCAAGGTCGCCAAACCTTAAAACCTTAGGCGATGCGAACAACACACTCTCCAACATGTGACAATGTGTGAAAACGTGTACTTTTTAAGGTTTTATCAAAGGATTTCATTGAATTGGCGGTGATGTCTCGTATGTGAAATAGTCCAAACTGACATATATTTTTCTGTCGGTGTTTTCCCGTATATCTTCGTCGGATGCGATTGGTTTGGTGAAGATCTCTCAGATGAGAAACATTTTCAACCGCACGATATCTTGGTTTATTCCAATCAGTCTGTGACAGACGAAAACAGCTTAAGGTAGTGTGCCTGTTCAACGGATGTAATTGATTCGACAGATCAGAAGGAGATCTATCAAATGAGAAAGAGGAGATTTCCAACTGCGTGGCATTTAGTATGCAAGTGTATCTTACCGTTGACCTACCTCGGTCCGACGGTGTTATTTGCCATAGTCTTATCAGAGTTATGTCCTAATATAGACTTGATATTTTTCGCAAATGTGTCTGTTTTTAGGCGATAACAATTAGGCGAAATGGTGTCATATTTGGTGTGCAAGTGAGCAGTATAGCATGTACCCGATCGACCCTGGTAACCCGAACTTTGCCGGAGCAGCTAGTGTTGAATTCCCATAGGAACCGGACTTTTGCCGGAGCATTTTTTTTCTGAGGAAAACGTTGGTTCCATCCAGCTAGATCCGGCAAATGGTGTACCTACAGCATATGTAGTATACTATGGTGTGTATAGTGATGTACGTACACATGGGCCTTTGGGTATATATTATGGGTAAGTGGTGAAAAGATGATGGGAAAGTTGGGTTTTCTTGAAAGTTTTGTTTCGCGAAACGGTTGACGTTGCTATTGACGTTGTGACGTCATGATGCGCACGCGACGTCACAGAGATGTTGACCGATGTTGTTGTCCACTATACAATCTGACATAATGTTATTCGGGTCAGGGGGTGTCGGGTTTCTCGTATGGGGCGTGTGATATGGTAGTGGCGGTATATATCAATGTTGGTATACTATTACCCCTTGGACCTTCATATTATTATTATTATTATTATTATTATTATTATTATTATTATTATTATAGAATGGCAGTAGAGTATGGGCGATATATACCTCTGTGCCTCCCCCCCCCCTCCCCACACGCCCCTTCCCAAAAGCCATTGGTACTACAAATCGACTTAATGCTTTGTGTCACCCCATGACTGGGTCAGGTAGTATGTAATGCGGTGATAGACGTTATTTTGTGGTGGTGGGTGTAATGCATGGTCGCCGAGTGTAGTAGTATAGGATGTACGCGTTGTACCCCTACAGGGCCAATCTTAGCTCTTAGTACTATTATCCACCTAATGTTTGGTGTTATCCTATGACTGGTATAGGTATTATGTAATGCTAGGCCAAGCGGTATTGATGGTACAGTTAATGCCTGGTAGTTTAGAACGGTAGTATAGAATGGGCGGTATATAACCATGTAGGCTCCCTGTTAGTGCTTGGTACTATTAACCAACCGATTGGTTTATTTTATTATGTAGCTGGTATAGGTAGTACGTTATAGCAGGTCAAGTGGTATTATGGGGTGGGGGTAATGCTTGGTGGTTTAGAATGGTGGTATAGTATAGGCTGTATATGCCCCTGTAGGTTTCTTGTTAGTCCTTGGTACTACTAATTCGCCAGATGCTTCATATTATCAGGCGGTATTGTAGGATGGGGAGTTAATGCCTGGTGGTACAGAAGGGCAGCAGAGTATGGTTGGTATTTGCCCATGTAGGCCCATCTTAACCGTTGATAGAGTTAACCTACCGAATATTTAGTATCATCGTATCACTGGTAAGGTGGTACGTAATCCTAATTCTTCCTACCTATTCCAAGTACACATGTTCTTGTTTCATTTATCCAGATCATCCTAACAGTTCACATTATGGAAGCTGATTAATCAATCATATTGCTTCATTTCCCGTAATTTATACTTATCCATACAAAGTTGTCTCCCTTGTGTATAACAAAAGCATGTATCATTCCCAAAGCAAATAAGCTATCGACCGAGTGACTCGCACATACTGTTCGAACGACTCGAATCCCATCGAGCAAATGAGCCATATAATAAAACAAACCAATCGGTTGGTCAATAGTACCAAGCACTAACAAGGGGGCCTACAGGGGTGTATATGTGAAGGTGGTAGCTTGAATTTTCGATTTTGTTGTTTAAAAGTGTATATATTTTCGATAATCATTCTCACTGGGCTAAATATAAAGCATAAGGATAAGGACATGGCGGACCCCGAAAACCGATTTGTCACTTAAACAGACCCGCAGTAATTCAAGCGCTGGTAATGAGGCATGCAATTTAATGTTCATTATGACGCATTTATTGAACGCCATATGGGTGGTCTGGATAAAACATTAAAGGTAGTAAAAACAGTGTCCTCATGCAGTCGTTATCCGTGTAATTATGACCAGTTAATAGGTAATTATTGTAAATACAGTACATCGCACATGTTCTAGACACACACCCTGTCAGGGACTCCTGAGGCCCCGTAAGGCCTGGGCTGACGTGGGGTTATTTAGTCCCGCTGATGAAGTTGCGGGAAAAATTAGACCAACGTGGAGGGTCGGAATCCAAGTGTCGCGAACTCGGCGCAGAGAGCTGAGTTAGACCGACGCCGTGATTCCTTCTCTGCCAAATTGTCCTGAAATAGGTTCGATTTCCGTTAGGTGTGATTCCTAATCACTTCAGGCTGTATAATGGAAAGAATGATTTAAAGTAACAACGATTCTTTTATTTACACATAAAAATAAATCCGTTTCAATATTTCAACAATCAACAATTCAATTCTTTTCACAGAAAATGGGTCACTACGGTTAAATAATTCTAAACAATCATATAGTCATTCTATAGCCCTGTACTGGCACTATAGTCTACACACTGGAAATGTTACTACCGTGAGCTCGCCATAAGAGCTTCACAAATCTGAAATGTTATTACTGTGAGCTCGCCATAAGAGCTTCACCCGCTTAGGCTCAAATGTCAACGTCTGCGCGTAACTGTACCTCTGGCTGTCGGAGGGTTCCGACCAGCAATGTTCGTCATCTATAAACCACCGTACTTCTGATTTGGGTCAGATATTGTCTACTCATACCTTATGCGCCTTTTGAAAGTCCTCCGTGAAAGTCCTATTGAAATATCCACCGTTCCTGGTTGAATTCACGATTCACAAATGCCCCTTTTGTGCTAGGGCGAAATTGTCACTCACACCGATCTTCAGTCGGTATTACGATGTTCCGACAGCAAAACAAACTACTCAGAACGCAATCAGGCTGACGCTTCAAAGGGTTAATACGCACAATACAATTAACCTACACTTCTGACTATTGCAGGACGATACCTGCTACTCGACAATCTAAACTTTAACGTTCCACCTGGGGTGTTCCTTCCCGCGAATTCGGCCCCGTAGCCGCCTATCAACGTTAAGCTAAATCAATCATGGAATGCCCTCTCTGGCGATTCCAGCCGTTTCAGGGTCCTGTGATCGAAGGTACCCTTATGCCAGGAAACAGAGTCCGCCTGTCCTGGACTTCACCAACGCGTGTGTGACCCCAAGTGTGTGTCTAATGCTCTGCTCTTCCAGGTATATATACTTTTTACCCTAAACTGTCAGGTGGACCGACGCTCATCTGTCCACCTGTCAAAACGGTGGGAGATGACGTATATCGAGGCAGAATCAATACAAGTCATCTCACGCGTGACTTCACTTGTCGAGAAAACCGATTCGTTCTTGCCATGATTGTTATAACTTATGATGACACGACATTTCTATCTTTTAGAATCTCGTTTCTCAATTTACCGTGACGACATCTTGACATCAACCGATTACGTCTCGTAAGACTCCGACTACTGTATAAATTAAACGAGATGATTAGACCTTATCTAACATACCGTTTCTCCCCTGGGTCCCTGCGCTAAAGCTGGATATACACCACGTGTGTTTTTTCTATGTCCAGCTTTACAGAGAAGTGAAATTCACGTGGGTTTTTCGCCTTGATGCGGAATATATTTTGAACTTACAATATCTTTAAATATGAGGCCCCTTGCCCCTATATTTAGGCTGGCTTTGCCCTGACAACTCCCTTCCCGAGAGAAACACCCTGTGTATCTCTTAAAACACGAGGGGCAAAGCCACGCACGTTCGCCTCTCACACCTTTTTACAATCTACCCATCATGTTCAAGACTACAAAACCGTGCCCTAGTGGTCGTGGGGTTCATGACCGGGCTCATGCGTCGGCCATACCGATTCCCACGACACACACGCTACCACATGCTCCCGTCTTGCGGGTTTACATATGGAGAGTAGCCTTATTCTTAGATTTGCAGCACTCTCTCTCTCTGTAATACTATATATTTACACCCAAACATACACATTTTTATACACGTTCGCCCATTTTGCAAACAGTTCACCTGGCACTCACTCCGACGAGTAACACCGTCCGCGCCTTTGCGTCAGATGGGTTAATTCCAACGGAGTGTAACTTCGCCTCCCGTTCCCCTATATCTTGTGAAGGGGCAAACGACCCCTGCATTATGTTGAGCCTCACCCTCGCAAAGCTCAACCAGGGGATTAAAATTGTGCCTCACACACTCACACATTCAACACACAAATTTCCCGACCGCGCCTTTGCGACAGACGGGGTGAGTGTGCCTCACACTCACAACAAACTCTCGTCAATAAAAACAAGCGCGGTTTCCCCGGGCCTTAACACCGGGTTTGTGCATCCCATACTTACAAAACTCGACACACAGGCTCCCCGTCCACGCACACGCGACAGACAGGGCAGTGTATCTCACATTCGCACTCACAACCAACTCTAGTCAGCAGTCAGAGCAATAATAATACTAAAATAAGAAAATTCCTCCGGGCCTTAACACCGAGTTTACGAAGCCCATCACCTCACCCACAAAAATATTTGCGACTGGAGCCCCCGTCCCAGACACCAGGCCCACAGCCACCCAACTATTGCTTCTTTATAACCACCGACCATTGGTAGGGGCCCGGTTCCCAGTATCCCCTTGGGTAACCCATGACACACCCCTACTTCTCGCCCTGTCATTTCTACGGGTATTCCACCAGGGTCCCCATACCCTGTCGTTGTCGCATTCCCAAGAGCTTCCCTCGGCGCTATATCCCCCAGGCTCTCTCGTCCCGGCGATTACCGTCGTTCGAACGACACTGGCCGTCCTTGGCCCTTGTGCCGTCGACCCCCCGGTCCATTGCGACGACTTCTTGCGCACATTGGGCGCTGTGCGCCCCCGGCACTCTCTACGTGGTCTCCGCCACCTAGGATGCTTCTCCTTTGATTTGTGGACCCTTTTCTCGGTCCCCTGGGCGCCCACCTTAGCGGTCCCATCCACTTTAACATACTCAACTTGTGTTGACCCGTGCCCTCTCAATTCTGGGGAAGTTTGCCCAGCCATTTGCGTGGGTCTGGCCTCCCCTCTCCACACGGGTGACACCGACTTCTTGGGGCGCTCAACTCCCCCACATAAATTTGCTTGAGGGTCTTTCTCCAATGATCCCATTGGGTTCCCTCGCTGTTTGGCGTTTCGCCTGGACCGCCTGCGGCCCCTTCTCCCTAATAGGCCAGGAGTCGTCCCTCCTGAAACTTCCCGACATTTCGTCGTGTAGGGGCCATCCCCTGGACCATCGGATTGGTTCCCCCTGGGAACCTTCCCTTCATTACTCGTTGGGCCTTCACTTGGCCCCCTATCCCTGGACCATAACTCATCAGGGCTTGCCCTCACCCCTGGGATATTACCTATGACCAGGTCATACACAGGTGATTCAATGCACATGGCTTCCACTTCGCCACAATAAAATGGGGTATCCACCGTTATCCTCGCGATGGGGAACCTTCTAACGGTCCCATCTATCAAAATACACAAATGGTCACGACCCAACAATTGCTTGTCGTCAACCAGTTGCCTTCTAACCGCTGCAGAGGAGCACCCAGAATCCCGGAGCAGACGGATCTCCCTTTGTCCCACATACCCTGGGTACACTGGCATATCAACCTTCTCCTGCGAAGTTGTGAGCCTCTCACACATGCCACTTATTATCGGGACAACCTTCCCGCCTTCCAGCCTTAATTCTCCCTCTTGTATACATTCCCGGAGGGGACTGTGTTCTGGACCGATAGTTTGACAGAACGCTGCCGTCTGTCTACTGGGCCCTGGATCTACGCGGTCACCTTGCTTCCAACCCCTTGGTGCTGCGTTCCCGACCCCCTGCTGAGGTGGTCTAATGTTCCCAGTGGTCCTTACCTGCTTCTGCCAGCAGTCCCTGGCAATATGACCCCGCTTGTTGCAGATAAAGCAAGTGGTGTCCTTGGGAGCGCTCCCCTTCCGGCTGGTCTGCGACGCAGGAGGGTCGGGGTGGTGTTGCCTGACGGGTGCCATTGCCAACCCGTTTGCCCCACCCCTAGCCAATTTGGGTGCGTTTACACTCCCACCGTGGGCCTCGATGTAGCGTTCTGCCACAGTTGCCATCTCATCATAGGTGGGCGGACCCCTTTCCTTGATGAACAGGCCCAATTCCTTGGAGCATGTAGTTAAAAACTGCTCTCGGAGAAATAGATCTCGCAGGGCTCCATACGACTCATTCACTTCTGCGAGATCAGTCCAGCGGTCAAAGTACCGCCTAGCTCGGGCAAAATACTGAGGTACTGTTTCTCCCTTCTCCTGCTTAATTTCTCGGAACTTGGTCCGGAATCCTTCTTCAGTGAGCTGGTATCTCCGAAGGATGGCATTCTTCAGCTCACTGTAGTCGTTAAGGAGTGCAGGAGGCATACTGGTATAAGCCTCGAGGGCTTTACCTGACAACAAAGGGCTCAAGCACATAGCCCATGTGTCTTCTGGCCACATTTGACTGGAGGCAAAACGCTCGAACCTCTCCAAGTACGAGTCCAAGTCATCTGTGTTTTCATTGAAATGAGCGAGATGGGGGCGTGGGGCATGAATTGCTACCCCTGCACTCCCATCCCCTGAGCGCCGACTTTCATTCTCCACATCGGCCCTTGCTCTGAGGAGCTCTAATTCTCTCTCGTGCCTCTGTTGTTCGAGCTCTCGCTCTGCCTCCCTTGCCTCCCTTGCTAATTGGGCTTCCCTCTCTCTCGCCTCATTTGCTAATTGAATCTCTCTCTCTTTCGCCTCTCTTGCGTCTTTCTCACGCTCTCGTTCTAATTGGGCTTCTCTCTCCCTCGCCTCTCTTGCGTCTTTCTCGCGCTCTCGTTCTAATTGGGCTTCTCTCTCTCTTGCGTCATTACGTAAGGCAATCTCCTTGGCCTCACGTTTCTGCTCATCTTTAACGAACTTATGAAGTTCTGCCCCCTCAAGGCCCATTTCCTTGCCTAATGATACCAGTTGGGCGAGGGGTGTAACAACATCCATTTTGATTTTTTCTTTCTATCTTCAACACTCGTCAGAAAGAACGAAGAAGGAAAAGAAAAAAAAAATATGGCAATTAATCTTAATTTACCTCTGTAATTTAACGTAATTAAACGCACCAAATATTCTGAAACCTACCGCAGTTATAGTGGCTATTAAGTATCCTTTTGGGGACTACTGTATTGCGATATTAAACCCTTGAACGGCATCAACTGACCGAACGCGTCAAAACCTAAACAGAACCGCCGTTAAAATAAAACAAAATTTCCATATAGCCATTTTTTACCTTTTTAGAAATATCCTGGTTAGCGCTCGCCAATCAATGTCAGGGACTCCTGAGGCCCCGTAAGGCCTGGGCTGACGTGGGGTTATTTAGTCCCGCTGATGAAGTTGCGGGAAAAATTAGACCAACGTGGAGGGTCGGAATCCAAGTGTCGCGAACTCGGCGCAGAGAGCTGAGTTAGACCGACGCCGTGATTCCTTCTCTGCCAAATTGTCCTGAAATAGGTTCGATTTCCGTTAGGTGTGATTCCTAATCACTTCAGGCTGTATAATGGAAAGAATGATTTAAAGTAACAACGATTCTTTTATTTACACATAAAAATAAATCCGTTTCAATATTTCAACAATCAACAATTCAATTCTTTTCACAGAAAATGGGTCACTACGGTTAAATAATTCTAAACAATCATATAGTCATTCTATAGCCCTGTACTGGCACTATAGTCTACACACTGGAAATGTTACTACCGTGAGCTCGCCATAAGAGCTTCACAAATCTGAAATGTTATTACTGTGAGCTCGCCATAAGAGCTTCACCCGCTTAGGCTCAAATGTCAACGTCTGCGCGTAACTGTACCTCTGGCTGTCGGAGGGTTCCGACCAGCAATGTTCGTCATCTATAAACCACCGTACTTCTGATTTGGGTCAGATATTGTCTACTCATACCTTATGCGCCTTTTGAAAGTCCTCCGTGAAAGTCCTATTGAAATATCCACCGTTCCTGGTTGAATTCACGATTCACAAATGCCCCTTTTGTGCTAGGGCGAAATTGTCACTCACACCGATCTTCAGTCGGTATTACGATGTTCCGACAGCAAAACAAACTACTCAGAACGCAATCAGGCTGACGCTTCAAAGGGTTAATACGCACAATACAATTAACCTACACTTCTGACTATTGCAGGACGATACCTGCTACTCGACAATCTAAACTTTAACGTTCCACCTGGGGTGTTCCTTCCCACGAATTCGGCCCCGTAGCCGCCTATCAACGTTAAGCTAAATCAATCATGGAATGCCCTCTCTGGCGATTCCAGCCGTTTCAGGGTCCTGTGATCGAAGGTACCCTTATGCCAGGAAACAGAGTCCGCCTGTCCTGGACTTCACCAACGCGTGTGTGACCCCAAGTGTGTGTCTAATGCTCTGCTCTTCCAGGTATATATACTTTTTACCCTAAACTGTCAGGTGGACCGACGCTCATCTGTCCACCTGTCAAAACGGTGGGAGATGACGTATATCGAGGCAGAATCAATACAAGTCATCTCACGCGTGACTTCACTTGTCGAGAAAACCGATTCGTTCTTGCCATGATTGTTATAACTTATGATGACACGACATTTCTATCTTTTAGAATCTCGTTTCTCAATTTACCGTGACGACATCTTGACATCAACCGATTACGTCTCGTAAGACTCCGACTACTGTATAAATTAAACGAGATGATTAGACCTTATCTAACATACCGTTTCTCCCCTGGGTCCCTGCGCTAAAGCTGGATATACACCACGTGTGTTTTTTCTATGTCCAGCTTTACAGAGAAGTGAAATTCACGTGGGTTTTTCGCCTTGATGCGGAATATATTTTGAACTTACAATATCTTTAAATATGAGGCCCCTTGCCCCTATATTTAGGCTGGCTTTGCCCTGACACACCCATATGGGTCATACATTGTGAATTTAGTATGATACTTAAGCGATGTATGACCCTGGGTCATACCTTGTGAATTTAGTCCGATACTTAAATAAGCGATGTATGACCCAGCATCGTGCAAGTTGAACCTGCATCATACTATGTATGACCCTGTGTCATACACTGTGAATTTAGTATGATACTTAAATACGCGATGTGTGGCCCAGCATCGTGCAAGTTGAACCTGCATCATACCATGTATGACCCTGGGTCATATATTGTGAATTTAGTATGATCCTTAAATACGCGATGTGTGACCCAGGATCGTGCAAGTTTAACCTGCATCATACTATGTATAACCCTGGGTCATACATTGTGAATTTAGTATGATACTTAAATACGCGATGTGTGACCAAGCATCGTGCAAGTTTAATCTGCATCATACTATGTATGGCCCTGGGTCATATATTGTGAATTTAGTATGATACTTGAATAAACGATGAATGACCCTGGGTCATACATTGTGAATTTTAGTATGATACTTAAATAAGCGATGTAGAATCGTGCAAGTTGAACCTGCATCATACTATTCATGACCCTGGGTCATACATTGCGAATTTAGTATGATACTTATAAATAAGCGATGTATGACCCTGGGTCATACACTGTGAATTTAGTATGATACTTAAATAAGCAATGTGTGACCCAGCATCGTGCAAGCTGAACCTGCATCATACTACATATGACTCAGGGTCATACATTGTGAATTTAGTATGATACTTAAATACGCGATGTATGACCCAGCATCATGCTAGTTGAACATGCATCATACTATGTATGACCCTGGGTCATACATTGTGAATTTAGTATGATACTCAAAGAAACAATGTATGACCCAGCATCGTGCATGTAGGGCTGCACGGTATATCGATAAACCGATATATACCGGTATTCAAACCAATATCGATTGGATACCGGTGTAATTACAAAAATATCGGTTTATCATCATTATTTAATTACCCAGATGTATTTAGTTTTTTTTAAATATAGCCCCGATTGAATAATATTATCCCTTTATCCAAGGAATCGCCTGCTTGTGCCCTCGTAATATACAAATTCAGCAGTTGAAAAAATAATTTTAAAAAAGTTCAACAAATTTATATCATGTGACCCCTCATTGGAACGAGCTCGTTGAGCTCGTTCCACTGATGGGTCACATGATATAGTTTTGTTGAAATCTTTGGGGAAAATCTCATAAACTAATTTTGAAAATAATAAATTTTGATATCGTCTGCGTCGGATAAAGGGTTTTCGAATCGCTTCAGCAAGGCATGCTAATTCTGTGATGCCTGGACTGTCGATTGTGGTACTTGTGTTCATATATCTGAACAGTTTTCGATATACCGGTATACCGCGATATTATTTTGAATACCGATATCGGTATTCAGTTTTGAATATCGTGCGGCCCTACGTGCATGCTGAACCTGCATCATACTGTGTATGATCCTGGGTCATACAATGTGAATTTAGTATGATACTGAAATAAGCGATGTATGACCCTGGGTCATATATTGTGAATTTAGTATGATACTTAAATAAACGATGTATGACCCGGCATCGTGCAAGTTGAACCTGCGTCATGCTATTTTCGTACGAGAGGGTCATAATTTTTAATTTAATATGATAGTAAAATAATTAAGTATGATAATTAAATACTATAGTATGACCCTTAAATAATTCTGTATGATACTTAATTAATTTAGTATGATACTTAATTATTTTAGCATTATGCTATATTAATTAAGTACCATACTTAAATAAAGAATTTTGACCCTAATCGTACGTCATAGATATCCATATTCGTGCCTCATTATTGAATTCCCCTACGAAAACCTTTCGCAGTGTCACCATCTGTACATCCATATTTGTAGCACCCGACAACGTAAATTTTCCCCAATTTTATAGGGCGCCGCCCTTGTCATAAATATGGATGATTTCTAAAATTCATTAACTGGGGTCCGGTCATATAATACATATGGAAGGGTATTGGTGCCAACAAGTACAAAAAAAATTGGATGTCATAAGTCCTAATGATGAGATATTATCTCATCATTAGGAGATATTTTCTCTTCATTAGGACTTATTATCTCATCATTAGAACTTTTATATCATCATTATGAGATATTATCTCATCATTAGGAGATATTATCTCATCATTAGGAGATAATATCTCTGCATTACGAGATATTATGTCATCATTAGGACTTTTTATCTCATCATTAGGAAATATTATCTCATCATTAGGACTTTCTATCTCATCATTAGGAGATATTATCTCATCATTACGACTTATTATCTCATCATTAGGACTTTTTATCTCATCATTGGGAGATATCTCATCATTAGGACTATCGCATCATTAGAACCTTTTATCTCATGATTAGGAGATATTATCTCATCATTAGGACTTATTATCTCATCATTAGGACTTTTTTATCTCATCATTACGAGATAATATCTCATCATTACGAGATATTATCTCATCATTACGAGATATTATCTAGACGGTACGAGATATTATCTCATCATTACGACTCTTTATCTCATCATTAAGAGATAATATCTCATCATTGCGAGATATTATCAGATCATTACGTGATATTATCTCATCACTACGACTTTTTATCTCATCATTAGGAGATATTATCTCATCATTAGGACTTACCATCTCATCATTAGGACATATTATCTCATCATTACGAGATATGATCTCATCATTAAGACTTTTTATCTCATCATTAGGAGATATTATCTCATCATTAGGAGATATTATCTCATCATTACGACTTATTATCTCATCATTAGGACTTTTTATCTCATCATTGGGAGATATCTCATCATTAGGACTATCGCATCATTAGAACCTTTTATCTCATGATTAGGAGATATTATCTCATCATTAGGACTTATTATCTCATCATTAGGACTTTTTTTTATCTCATCATTAGGAGATAATATCTCATCATTACGAGATATTATCTCATCATTACGAGATATTATCTAGACGTTACGAGATATTATCTCATCATTACGACTTTTTATCTCATCATTAAGAGATAATATCTCATCATTGCGAGATATTATCAGATCATTACGTGATATTATCTCATCACTACGACTTTTTATCTCATCATTAGGACATATTATCTCATCATTACGAGATATGATCTCATCATTAAGACTTTTTATCTCATCATTAGGAGATATTATCTCATCATTAGGATTAATTGTCTCATCATTACGAGATCTGCTCGTCCTATTCGGTGAAGAGTTAAATGTCTTCACATTCTCCTCGTAATGACTAGGAGGTTTCGGGGGAGGGGGGAGGACATGGTAGGCCAAAATGAAGTACGGAGGGGAAAATATTTTACAGCAGCAGATAAATGCTTTATTCCTCCACCCCCACTTCCTTTCATCTCATGCTGGGTTAACCTTTACCTAACATAATGAACAAAACCGACCAGCGCTATTCGCAAAATAACCATTCAATATGCATTATTTTTTTCATTTTTTGTCTCAAAAACATTGCTTATGACCCATCAGGGGAAGAGCTCTTTAAGCACGTTCTAATGAGGGGTCATAGGCTATGTTTGTAACGCAAAAAAATGAAAAAAAATATTTAGTCAAGAATTTTGTTCACAAGTGTCATCAGCCTTTCCTGTTAGGCTAAAGGGTTAAGAATGTCAATTCCCCACAGGTGAACGTCCAGGGGAACGATAGTAACTTTCTCTGCCAACTTGAGAACCTGGGTACTTTTTTCAAGGCTAGAGAGTGCAAGAGTAACCATAGAAAAATGACCCGACAAATATCAGAATGAAAGTACATGAACCAGTTCTAGGGGTTTCAGGTATGAATATATATAGTGTCCCAATTTTTCAGGAAGGTGGGGTGTTGGGGTGATTTCCCCTAAACAACGCCACAGAGTGGTGGAAATTTAACTGTTCACCGAACAGGACTAGCAGACATTTTAGCTGAACTTTGAACCCAGTTGTCCACCAAACTCTCTCGTAACTCCTTTCCAGTGACTGGAATGAAAATGAACCAGCTCTACAAAATATAACTACTATCATAATGATGAGAAAAAAGTCCTAATGATGAGATAATAAGTCCTAATGATGAGATAATATTATCTCCTAATGATGAGATAATATCTCATCCTTAGAACTTAAGACATCCAATTTTTGTATACTTGTTGGCACACTACGCTTCCATAAATGCACCACTGTAAAGCTTATTCATTCCCCTTTCCACTGACACAGGGTACTGCTGGATACGTTGGATGAATCAAATTTGCGGGTATATAATGAAGATGAGTGCTATCGAGTTGTGTACATAGTTAATATTTATGTACCTTTATGGGGACGGGGGGGGGGGGGGGGGGGGGGGCACGTCAGCATCGATTCAAAAATGCTATCAGATATTATTTTTCTTTCGATTTCACAGCTTGTGCCGAGTAGCTGTGGTGGAGACCACCTCCCTTCATCAATGTCAATCATATTTGAGAATTCGATAGACCATAGTATATATACACTGCCAAACGACTGGCTCAAGGCAAATATCTGGTATATTCAAAAACGGAGATAAGCACGCACCGGAAAATTAAAGGCCAGTAGGCTTATCCCTTACCTCAGAACCATATTTATAAGCTACTCGAACGCATACTCTGTAGATTATGCCGAAACACCTGGAGAATCTTCATTCATTCATATTCATTCATTCATTCGGCACGGTAGGTAAAGGTGTAGACAGCAAGCCGAGGGTCCTCGGTTCGAATGCCGCCTGCGGCAACCGCGTTGTGTCCTTGGGCAAGACACTTCACCCCTGTTCACCCATGTGGGAGCACGGTGGAGTTGTGTACTAAGGCATACTACAATTCGATGGTGCACTTGTCTTCAGCCAAAACGAACCCTGCATGTGTGGAGTTAGTATGTTGGGGAGCCTGACATTTGCTCGTCGTTGCTCAGTCCGACACGAAGTGACCCTGGCTGTCGACAGTGTCGTTAAATAAATAAATAAATAAATAAATAAATAAATAAATAAATAAATAAATAAATAAATAAATTCATTCATTCATTCATTCATTCATTCATTCATTCATTCATTCATTCATTCATTCATTCATTCATTCATTCATTCATTCATTCATTCATTCGTTCATTCAACAATTATAGGTCCTATTTAACAGTTATTGGCCCATTAGCATCCTATCAACTTTCTCTAAAGTATTAGATAAATGAATGTACTTCAGGCAAATCTCTCTGTTAGAAGATAATAGGATAATTCACCAATACCAGTTTGCCTTTAAAAAGGCACACCCAACAATAAAACCAGTACTGCATCTCATAAACAGTGTTGCCGAAATTATGGATAAGCCGATATAATAACACTTTGGCCAGCCGCTGATTTGTCGCGGTTCTCGGACGAGAAGGCCATGGTTACCCCTATACTCCCAACTGCCTCCCTGTTCCCACGCTTCTCCTCTCCTTCCAACACTCGGAGACAAACTGCTTGATGACATCCCTTGCCCCATTCTTCCCAATCTCTCCGATTAGCATATTAACCCTCTCCTTTGAGTCTCCCCCTAACCACATGTCCTTCATTCTCCCATCCCACTTCCCCATTATACTCCCAGTGAATCTCATTCTTTTAGACTGATACTTTGGGCATTCTAGAAGAAAGTGTTCCAGGGTCTCCACCATGTCCAAATTACACATCTGGCACTCTCTTTCACCGTCTTTTCCAATTTTTTCCCTCAGCTCCAGGGATCGCGACCTCAGCTTGAACAACAGTGACCCCCCAAAGGTGCCATCAAGGTACTCTTCAAAACCTGGCTTCTCTTTATCACGCAGGCCACCCAAAGACCTCTTTGATTTGACCCCCTCTCGCCAATTACGGTTACAATCCTCCATGACTCTTTCTCTGACGATTTTTTTTACCCTGGTTTGCCCCAACGTCCAGGTCCGAGATCTCCAATGAGTAGTTCTCTACTAGCTCCCTGACTTGGACCACCCACCCCGTTTTGATATTTGAGTTTAAAATTCTCAGGAACATTACTTTACACCATCGGCTGTCGGGGAGATTTACCAAATAATTAAGATAACCGAGCTTCAGCAGGACTATCCTGTCATTGATCCTCATCCACCCAAGCTCATCCCTGATTGCTTCTAGCGCTGTGGCATTACTCGACCCCGTTATCCATCAGCCTGCATCGTTCTGCAGGATTTCCAAGCTATTTACGGCCGTCTGGTTTAGGAGTACCACTTCCGTACCGTATGTTATACTTGGCAGCCCCACCATTTCCCAAATGGTTTTCCCCACGAAAACCTTATTGAAACTGTTTCTCCCTATAAGTTTCATTTGGTTAAGGATTCGCTTCCCCTTCAGAATCAATTTATTTGTGTGGTTCCGGTAGATGCCTCTTCCTGTAATGTTTATATTTACCCCCAAATACTCGTAATCACCTGTCTCTCCTACACTGAGACGTTTGCTGCTCCCTTCCGGAATGCAGAACTCACCCACTCTCCACCTTCGAATGGGGTCCACTTTGCGGCCCACAGGTATAACTTTGCTCTTGCTTTCATTAAGTTCGAGTCTCCATTTTCTTACATATTTCCCAACAATTCCCAGCATTTTCGTTAGCACCTCTTCGCTTTCTGACACTAGAACCATATCGTCTGCAAAAATAGCCCTGTGATCTTCAAGTCCCCAACTGCTACCCCCTCCTCGCTACGCAGGAGTTCATCTCCTAAACCTTTGATGTACTATGCAAACAGGATTGGCGAAAGGATACACCCCTGTTTTAGGCCTATCTCCATAGGCACACGTTTTGTTGTAATGTTTCCCAGGCTAAGTTCACTCTGTACATCTTTATATAATGCTTTCATAATTCCAACAAACTCGCCTCCTAAGCACATAGCCTCCAGCTTGCGCCACATACCTTCCCTCCATACTCGATCGTATGCCTTTTTGATATCCGATAAAGGACTGTAATCTAGATCTTTCTCGATTTCTCCAAAGCATTTGGTATTATAGACCACTCGATCTTACTTACACAGTTAGAACACTAGGGAATACGGGGCCATACAAACTCCTGGTTCGAGGATTATTTGTCAGACAGATCTCAGTCGGTATCCCTGAGAAAGGCGAGTTCCGATTTGGCAGGTCATACCAACTGATGTCCCTCAGGGATCTATTATTGGTCCTCTTCTTTTTATAATTTACATCAACCATATTATAAACTCGACAGTTCTAAAACTTTTATTATATGCAGACGATACTGCTATATCTGGAAACAAGTATAGGATTAGTTAATAACCGGCGAACTCATTAACATATACCATTGATGTACGGCCAAAAAACTTGTCCTAATTGGAAATAAAACAAACTTCCTTATTTTTCATCCTCAGAGT
Source organism: Pictodentalium vernedei (assembly GCA_031216915.1). Lineage (NCBI taxonomy): Eukaryota > Metazoa > Mollusca > Scaphopoda > Dentaliida > Dentaliidae > Pictodentalium > Pictodentalium vernedei. The sequence goes on along the minus strand of CM062289.1, from coordinate 99,301,988 downwards.
GACTTATACTCGATTGAAAGCAGAAGAGTTATGCTTAACAATTCAACCTTCTCAGTCGTTGCACATAATCAAGAGGAAAAATCAGTAAAATTCCTAGGAATCCCAGTGGATGAAACTTGAACTTCAAAAAGCACATCTCAGTAGTCTGGTCTAAAATTTCCAGAGCAACTGATACCATAAACAAAGTTAAGAGGATTCTACTGAAGAGTGACTGAAAACTCTCTGATCCCGAATCACATGCTGCGTGGTATCTATCTCTGGGGTCACTCGTCATAAACTCGAACGATCATTAAATGACATGAGAAAGCCACCCGAAGTATATCTAGCAAAAATTACAATTCTCATACTGAACCACTGTTCAGTGAGCAGCGTATTTTAAAATTCACAAACATGTGAAAACTCCAGGTCACTTTGTTTATGAACTATTTGTATAACATAATTCAATTTGAAAGCTTGTGGACACTTTTAGAATATACCCCCCCCCCCCCTCCCCAGGAATGCATACTAGACAGTCAAGTAAATAGCACACACCAAAACCAAGACCTCAGTTGTCCGCAATCTTTCCAATTAATACTTCCCCTAGGATGTGGAGTACAATAGAACCATTGGGTTCAAAAATTATTCCATACCACTATTGAAAAGGTCTATAACGGAGCAATTCTTGAATTCGTAAGTTCTCTTCTTGTCAGCTGTAATACTCCATTTTGCCCCGACTAAAGGTCCTAGCTCTGTAATCTCACCCTTAACTATTAACTGACCCTAAATTGGTTCATTTCCTAAAAACTATGGAAAATAAGTTTATTTATATGGAAAGAACAATCTAAAAAATTACTCTTCCATTTACTTTTTCTCATTTACATACACGTTGTTGTCAGGATTGTTTCACATTTTACATTTAACTTGTTTCGTTATTGGTAATGGCTGGAAGACAGCCCTAGCGGCTACGCCATCTCCCTGTAGGGCAACCATGCATTTGAGATAATTGTATGCTGCTGTCCATAGTTTTATGCATGTTGTACTACGAAACAAAATCATTCATTCATTCATATTCCCTCTTGCCCCATTGCTCCTCGTTAACCAGTATACTACACCATCAGAGCTATATGGTCTTCTGTAAATATCACTCACCAGTAACTTTAGATGTTTTGATGTTGTCAAGCATCAACCATGAAAAAGCATCTGGCCAGACAATATTCCAAATAAGACAGAGTACTGAAACAGTCTGCAGACCACACAAAATTACTCCATCAATGTCAATCCTGTTTCAAAACTTGAAAGACCATGGTACACTGCCAAACGACTGGCTCAATGCAAATATGAACTGTATATTTAAATAATGGAGATAAACATGCAGCATAAAATTATAGGCCAGTAGGACTACCCCGGCCTAACCTCAGTGCCATGTACATGTAAGCTACTCGAACACATAATCTGTAGACGTATATGTTGGAAGTCGTGAAGCCTTTATAACGAGGTGGCAAGTCATTATAACAAGTTGCGAAGTCGTTATAACGAGTTGACTTGCCATTATAACAAGATGACAAGTCCTTATAACGAGTTGTGAAGTCATTATAACGAGATGGTAGGTCGTTACAACGAGATGACAAGTCATTAATGAAATGAAAAGTTGTTATAACATAAAGTTTTGTCGTTCCTGAAGGAAATCAACCTTTTTAATAAATTTTAAGTTGTTTGTTTTTATTATTTCACATTCTCATTCATTCAAGGTTGATTTACGCAGCATTTTCTGAACACTTCATCTCATTTTAACCTTACTGTGTTCATTGATTAATTTTATTCCTCATACTTCATAATTTTTTTCGTTGATTGGTTTTTAAATCCCTCATGGCAAATGGTGATCTATTTTACAGTTCATACCTTTCATCGCCGCGATATAGCCTTTGTTGCTGATGTGGCGTAAAGCACCAATAAATAATAATATAAATACTTGGAAAGCCTTAATTACTTTCGCGACTGTCCCTTTGCGAGCTTGTGCTTTGCACAAACAGTTTCTTGTAATTTGGTGCACTTTTCTACGCCGATTGCCGACAGAGCACTGTCGTCGCCCATCAAGTCTCGTAACCATAAGCCACAATTTATTCAGTCTCAGTCAGCGTCACAGCAGATCACCGTTCATTTGAAAGGTTCGTTTGACGGTTTTACTGTTTTTCATATTTTAAGGTAAAAACCAGGTACCTCACTACCTGTCTGAACACCACAGAGAATTACCGAGAACAACAAAACACTGCAAAATTAATACAAAAGAGCTGCCGAGAACCATAATGTATCGTAGAATACCACAAAGGAAATGCAGATGAAATGTCTCCTCACAAACACAATCGCAGAGAAAAAGATATTTATGACCTTTCAACATGTTAAAAAAAACATATTTTTACAGGACAAGGCGGCAGGGACGATTCGATACGGGACGTTTCGTCCCAGACCGTTCTTGAACTTCTTGTCCGTATCGTTCGGAGTCGAAATTCATACCGGGACGACTTTTCCCACAAAAAATGTCTAGTTATTATTGATAAAGCATAGACGACGAGGGTAATTTTAATGGTGTTTTAAGGGAGACTTGTTCACTACAGATCAGGGGCAGCGGAGAACAGGGAGGGGGGGGGGGGGGGGGGGGTACCTAGGGCATACCAGACATAACGGAATCACGCTTATGTTTTTTAAAGATTAATTCAGTATTGCATGGTAATTTGTAAAATAAAGTGTAGGAATTAGCAAACTTGTGACATTTTAAAGGTAATATCATATCATGTTCATTTTGTGAATATCAATAAACAGTAGTAGCTGAAATGAACTGGAGGATAATTACGAGTTTTTTTTTTTATATTTTCTTGAACATTTCTCTGCTGATAATTCCAGCACTTTGGACGCTCTTTCTCAGAAGAAATAATGTCAAGGACAGAACTTATCAATTAGTGTACAACTTATTTCAGTTTAATTAGTACCAGCTAGTACTTTTCTTTTAGAGGTAATATCATATTTCATTACACGCCTATTACTCTTCCTCCAGTTCCATATTGACAAATCTGTACCGAACACATGTCCCATACAGATTTCTGCTGACAGACTATTTTTCTGACGTCATGGCTCCATCAAAAGAACTCAAGACATGTTAACCTCAGAAAATGTTTTTAGGAAACTTGAGGGTGAGTCTGACCTCCACACATTTTTGTAATCGAAATGTCACATTCTGACCCAAATCAATTCAGAAGCAGCAGTGCATGATAGCCGATAAATTGAATGTCAATTGGTCAATAAAAAACAAACTGTTTTAAAATTTGAAATTTTCTGTGTCTCTGTGTGATATTTGAATTTTTAAATTAATAGATTCTGTGTCATAGAGGCATGTAATATTGTTGAACACATTCACACATCTTGACATTCTGTGTTTGTACAGTGGGACCCTGTTAATTAAATTGTCACTTTGCCAATGAAAATTATTCAATTAACAAGAGTATTCAATTAACAGGGATTGTGTCATTTTCATGCATTCTAGAGATAAACTTAGGATTTATTCTATTATATCTTGTTTGACAGAGCTCCTTGAGTTCTGTCAAACAAGATATAATAGATTAAATGCCTGAATTGGCTGTACATCTACGTAGGCCAAATAGGTCTATATATAAACAAAGGAAAATTGGGGCGATTCAGGGTAATTTTTTGACAGGTTACAAGATTTTTGTTCAATTAACAGCAGTTTACTCTTTAACCTATATTCAATTAACAGGTCAAATTTGTACTGGAGGTATGGTAAATGGTTTTGTCGTGGGATATTATATTCAGTTAAGAGGGTTATTCAGTTAAGAGATATTCAATTAAGTGGCCCTCCACTGTACCATATTATGAATGTGCTGCTTACTTTTTATTCAGTTTATTAAGTTCTTCCCCCCCCCCCCCCCCAAATATTTTTTGAAAATCAAGACAAAAGAAAATGCAATTTCTTTGACTCAGAGTCTGTTTGTGTCCATACTTTATAAGTTGCGAATCAGACTCAGAATCAAGGAAATTGCTAGTTATTAAAATTTCTTGTTTGATGTTCCCTATGTGGGTTAACGTGGTGGGGTGTAAATTAACTTTTGGGGCATGTGCTCTCTCATCTCCCCATGGCCAAGCCACTGTAGTGCAGAGACTTTGGAGGAAATGTCCAATCCAGGCAACCATATTAACCTTAAAAAACAACAGGAAAATGGATGTTGATTTTCAGGGAAATGGCATGAATTTCAGGGAAAAGTTTTATTCACCGAAAAATGTTGTATGCAACCAGTGGATACCACTAAACTGTTCAACTGTTTCACCCTCAGTGAGATGTCTCCTCCTCTCAGGCGATACCACTAAACTGTTAACTGGTTGGGTGCTAGAAGCCATTATCATGGCTCTATTTATTTTAGTCATTTCAGTGGCTTTACACTGCTTGCATAAGTTTGCTGTTTGCTCGGCATTAGAAAACAATTTATATAAAATTGTTTTATTATAATTATTGGAGAGTTTCTATTGACACTGTCCATTGAATTGTAAAAAAACAATTGTTTATGAGCAAACTCTTGCTAAACTAAGGCTCCCCTTGCTTGTGGCATGGTATCTTTAAAAAAAAAAAAAACATTTCAAAGTATCTTTGAAAAATAATTTATCCCTCTACCAATTAATGCTGCTGACATAGGTATTACCAAATAAAAAGGGAGCGCGGTGGCTCAATTGGTAGAAGTGCAGGCTGCAAGCCGAGAGGTCGTCGGTTTGAATCCCATCTGCAGCAACCACTTTGTGTCCATGGGCAAGACACTTCATCTCCATTGCCTGCGTGGGGGCACGATGACGCCGTGTACTAAGGTGTACCGCATGTCGATGGTATGCATGTCTTCAACCAATCTAACCCCGCCTGTGCTGCAGTGCGGAGTTACGATGTTTGGGAGCTGGCAGCTGCTCGTCGTTGCTCGATGGTTCTCTCCAGGTACTCCGGCTTCCTCCACCTGCAAAAACTGTCACAGTCATGATTAGCCATTGTGCATAAATATGTGACCTTAAACATCAATAAATAAATAAATAAATAAATACCAAATAAAAATATGCTGAAAATATGAAAGCATAAATCTTCATTTTGGAGTGATGCTGCTGCTCATTTCAGGTGGTTCTGACTCTTGTCCAACAGCTTATTTAGGGAGCGTGGTGACTCAGTGATTTTGGCATTGGACTTCAAACCAAAAGGTTCATAGTTCGTTCCCCAACCAGGGGTACTGGTAACTCAGGGTATTTTTTGTTTTTAAAAATTTTATAACCAGTTTCCATTTTTGTTTCAAAGAGTGATGATAAATAGTGAATATAAAGCCAATATTTTTGAATAGCATTTTGCGATGTGAATCCAGTCATCAAATACCCTGTAACTGTGTTGTGTTTTTGCACAAGGCACTACTAAATCCCGATTGCCCATTGTGGGGTCACAGTGACACTATGTACTAAGGCGTACTGCAAGTCAATGGTGTGCTTGTCTTCAACCAATGCTAACCCTACTTGTGTGGAGTTAGTATGTTGGGGAGTCTAAATGTTACTCACCCCTGCTTGGAGGTTCTATCTAGGAACCCCACCTTCCTCCACCTGTAAAATGTCATGGTGACCCTCACTGCTGAAAGTGTCATTAAACACCAATAAATAAATAATAAATAAATAACTTAAAATGTATTCTATTATATAAATAAATAAATGAATAAATTAAAATAAATAGCAATATTCAAGTTTGTTGCTTATAGCTTCCTGCCAAATCCACATTAATGTATGTAACAAATTTTTCATATTATATTGTACTCTTGAAATAAATAATGTTTAATCCTTTACCCAACATAACAGCCAAAACCGGCCAGCGTTATTCTAAAAAAATGCCGAATAATTTTCATTATATTTTCATTTTTTTCTCAAAAACATAGGTTATGACCCCTCTTTGGAACAAGCTCATTGAGCTCATTCCAATGAGGGGTCATGACCTATGTTTTCGAGACAAAAAATGAAAAACATTAGTAATTCAAGAATTTTGTTTACAAATGTCGTCTGCTCTTCATGTTAGGTAAAGGGTTAAACTAAGTTTGTATCAATAATGCCCCTTCCACACACTCAATCACTTTTTGTCTGGTGAACAGGAGAAATGAGCTGAAGGAAATCAACATTAAAGAAAATCCCAAGTTGCATAAAAAAGATTACTTAACAGAAGACTTCTTGAAAAATATAAAGTAGGCGAGACACAAAATGAATTTCTCTGTGGATCCTACTCTTTTTAACCGTTTACCCAATATAACGGCCAAAACCGGCCAGTGCTATTCACAAAAAATACCATTCAATTTTTTGTCTAAACAACATAGCTTATGACCCCTCATTGGAACGAGCTCACTGAGCTCATTCCAATGAGGGGTCATGAGCAATTTTTTGATGCAAAAACTGAAAAAAATAGTTATTGAAGAATTTTGTTTGCAAGTGCATCTGCTTTTTATGTTAGGTAAAGGGTTAATATCAGTTTGTGTGGAAAATAATAATACATATATGTAAATAAAATAAAGTAAAATACTTCCAAATGAGGACCTTCAACTTACAATTAAAAAATCAAAGTTGTCATTAGTTTTCAAACACTGGGTTTGGTTCAGTGGCAGTGATGTATATGAAAGCAAGAGGGGATTCCCAGTCTGATATTTTTTATAATTTATACATGACAGACCTAACAGTCTTTAACATTTGTATGGGGTTTGGTGAATGTAGTTTGATTCGTTTTGGAGTTATGGCTGAGACACAAATATTTACCAGTTTAAAGCACTATCTTGAAATGTGACCTTGACCTTGAAGTTACAGACAAAGCAATGGTGTGAAACACATCCCCCATTGTCCTTTATAATTATGTGGAGTTTGACGGTTGTAGCCCCAATATTAATCTTGAGACACGATTTGTGTCCTTGAACATGTGGAGGTCAAGTATGAACTATTATACAGGACACACCTTCTTTGACTGTAGCCCCAACAGGTTTCAAGTCACTCTCAGTCACCCTCAAGCACCCATGACAGGGTATTTTTTGTTTTTAAAAATTTGAACAGCAGTTTCCATCTTGGTTTCATGAAGTGATGATAAATAGTGAATATGAGGCAAATATGAAAGAAAAATGGTTAGCATTTGGACATTTTTGACTAGCATTTTGCGATGCGAATCCAGTCATCAAATACCCTGCATGAACACAATCACTATATGCCACCCAACCTAAGTTGGGGGTTCTTAACAATATTTCTAGATTTCTTTTTAGACTGAGTGCTAAGAAGCCACTATCATGGTTCTACTGAAAAGTGCTGAAAGCCACTTTAATGGCTTTACACTGTATGCATTAGCTTATTATTTGCTAGGCAGTATCAAATAAAATGTTTATATGAAATTTTGTTACAGTTTATTGGAGAATGCCAGGAGGCACCATCCAATAAATTGTTAAAAACAATTAAGAACAAAATCTTGCTAAACTAAGAATCCCTTTGTTGCACAAGCAAATGCACCTTTGATGCAGAGTGCACCTTAGTACACCACACCTCAACATGGGCAATTGGGGTTAACCCTTTACCCAACGCAGACACGTTAACCTCCAGAATAATTTTTCAGGGAACCTGAGGGTGATTTTCAGGGAAATGGGATGGATTTCAGGGAAAAGTTCGCGCGGGGGCAAAATAAAAAAAAAAAACATGTGAATTTTCAGCTCACGGACCACTATTAACACAAGGTTATATCCAGAACTAGTTGTCAACTATGCTGATGCATTTATGCTATGTTGAAAAATTAAACAAATCATAAAATAACTGTTGATTTGACCCCCCCCCCCCCCCCCCCCCCCCCCGGTATCCTCTACTTCCTGAGTCCCCCCCTCCCCACCCACCCACACTGTCCCACAGAGCACATCCACCTGTGGTTTGCTCTTATCAATGTCTATTTAGCTAATAATTTCCCAAGTCTGGGAATGTTAAAAGGAAAAGATGTCCTGTTGTTCAGTTACTTCAAGAACATTAGTACTCAGAAAGTATCTTTATCAAACTTCATGCATGTGGGACGCTTATGCCCTACACAAAACTTTTCTTTTCATCACTGAAGCATTTTTGTTCAATTCCATTCAAAATTTTCTGGTTACAGATGGCCAACAGTTAACAGTTCTTTAGTCAGCACAACAGAATAAATGTGGTGTTAGAAAAAAAGTCCATTGTGTTTAAATATGCTGTCATAATTTTTCGGCATCCTAAGCGACATTAACCTACTTTTAAGGGGTCCAGGTCGTTTCGTCCCCGGGACGTTTCGTCCCCTACTTGGTGGGACGTTTCGTCCCCGTGACAGGGTGGGACGTTTCGTCCCCAGTTGGGGACGAAACGTCCCACTTCAATACCAAATTATTCAGAAGATATGGGATTGGATTTTTTTTTCATAAATGAGGGAAGCATCTGCTCCTAACCAATGATGGTCACTCATATGGCATCGGGGTTGAATTTTATGCATAATTAGATATCATATCAGCAGACTATAATACAAACAATGATTTTGGAGTTTTTATAACCACTCAATGATAATAGATCTCACTGATAAGTCGGTGCCTCAAGAAATGTTTTTTTAATTGTTCAATCATACATTGTTTTCATAAGCGTTCAAGAAGAATGCATCTCACTGATGCCAGTATAATAATTATCAGTATGTTTTCATTAACACTCGAGGATAGTGCTAGGCCTGTGTGATCCAAGTGAAATAAAATAAGGTTAACCGGGTCGCAAGGGATTTGTAAATCCCACATCGTCCCTGCGCGTCTTCGGCGCTAAAACTTTTCATTCATCATATATGGGGGACGATCCGATTCCTCCTCGGTCTATCTCGAAATGGCTTACAACTTGAGATTAGCGCCCACGGCAGAATACCCATGCCTTGAATGTGGAAGGAATGTAAGACCGAGACAACAAGCTATTGATCGTGATCGTTGTGGACGCTGGCAGCACCGAACATGCAGCACTGGTATCCCACAAAAGATTTACAATGAGGCAAAAAAATCTATCTGCATTATTTATTTTAATTGCAAAAATTGTCATAATTCTGGGTTTTGCAAAGCCACCTATATATATGAACCTACATCAGAAACAGAAATGTGAGTAAGGTGAGTAAAAAATAATTGATTAAAAATATCTAACAATTAACGTTTGGAAAGCAAATAAAGTTATATCAATGAAATATACCACTGTTAGTTATTTATAACACTCATCCTTTACAGGAATTTGCATTGGGGACGAATAGTCCTGGGGACGAAACGTCCCACTAATAGGGGACGAATCGTCCCGGGGACGAAACGTCTCGGGGACGAATCGTCCCGGGGACGAAACGACCCGATCCCCTTTTAAGCTGTGCTAAATAGTTGATGTTCACGTTTTGATTTTGGAAAAGGGATGAGAATTAAAGCTATTCTCTGAAGGAATAAATAAATATATATTATTTAATTCCTTTTCATATATTTTAATTTCCCAAAACTGCATTTAAATGAAGGTGGAGTTTTCAATTTTTTGAAAGTAAGTCACCTATTTTCACTTCGACACTCGCACATTTATCACAAATCTCCGAAGAAAAACCCCAGAAATAAACATGAACACAGTTGAAATATATATCGTAAAATAGCCTTTTCTTAAATAAATTTAACGTAAATCCATATTTTACTGCTTCGTGAGTTTTTACAAGAGTTTGAAATGCATGTGATTTGACTCCGAACGTTTTTCATAAGTTACAACGGGAACGAAATATTTGACTGTTGTTTTCCGGGATTTTTGGTCCAAAACTGATTCCCCTCCGGGAGGCCGGGAACTACACTGAAATTCCGGGATTTTCCCGGGCATTCCGGGAGAGTTAACATGTCTGACCCAGCGTACGGTCAAAACCGGCCAGCGCTATTCACAAAAATCGCCAATTAATTTTCATTTTTTGTTTCAAAAACATAGTTATGACCGGTGTCGGGTCGTTTCGGCATCGGGTCGTTTCGGCACCCGGTCGTTTCGGCACCCAGGTCAGGTCGTTTCGGCACTAGCCAAGTCGTTTCGGCACCGACGCTTTTGGAATCGGGTCGTTTCGGCACCTAGGTCAGGTCGTTTCGGCACCAAGGGATTTTCTACTCGGGAACAATAAAAAAAAATTAACATCAATTTAAAGGAACTTTTTTATTTATTATATCAATGAACCTAACAACATTTTTAACATTTTTAATAGAAAATAGCAACAATATTTATAGCATATAACATATATAAAAGATAGTACTGTTTTCAAGCAACCAAAACATTAAAATAAACATATAAACATTTTTTTAAAATGACGTCTAGTTCGGGAGGTTACTCTGTTGGAGCGTCGGGTCAGTATATGGCGATCAAGACGAACGTAACGAAAACGTGTCACAATAATCATAAATAAGTTCGGGAGTTTACTCTGTTGGAGCATCGTGCCAGTGTATGGCGTGCAAGAAGAACGTAACAAACGTGTCACAATATTACTAAATAAGGGGGAAATATTGTGACACTTTTTTATTACGTTCCTCTTGCGCGTCATACAGTGATACGATGCTCTAGTAGAATCAGTGGCATATGAACCGGGGGTAAAGGGGTGGGTACTAGTATTTACACCTCACCCCCAGCCCCCCCCCCCCCCCCCCCCAAATCAAAATCCAAGGTTAGGGGTGTTGGTACCTTCAAAAACTGGCGTTAATTAATTCGTGATAATTCTTTTCTTTTCCATCCCTCCCGATGAAGCCAGGTACAAAGTGCATTGGTACATTAATTTTTCGTGTTGCTTATGGAGTAATTTTTCGTGCAATGACAGCGTACGCCGCTGCATGGAACAGAAGTAGCCCAAAAACGAGAACCCCGTAGAAGGGTGTAATCTCCCGAAATAGACGGCATTTTTTACTAAAACATATAAACCCAAACATAAACACAGCAGAATAATTACATTTTTATGGCCCGTAAATTCCGGCACATCTCTTCAGTAACCTACTTGTACTGATTTCACCTTTGTTGTAAGCGTCCCAAAGTTCAAATAACTGCGCCTGTACCTTAGTCGCATTTTTCCTTTGTTTTCTCTGCAGCTTATGTTCTGAAAGTAATTTTATTTCTCTCTCTCTCTCTCTCTCTCTCTCTGTTCGGGTCTAATAGCTCAGAGGATAAATCAAGAAACTCAGGATATGCACACTTCACAAATTTGTAAGAAAACCAACCAAACCGATGTGACTATAGACATCCGTATTTGTGTGGTTTTATTGCAAATATTGTGAAAAATATCCTTTCTATTCCAGGCGTTTGTAAATAATAATAAATGAAAAAAGAAAAACATTTCAAAAACGTCGAATTGTTTTTTTTTTCTATCTATTCTAGGTATAAATCGAGAAAGTCAGGAAATACACACTTCCCATATTTAAAATATATATATATGTATATAATTTGTTTAATTACCTCAGCTCTTATGGTCACTGCTATATGTTTGCCAGGCTCAGCTGGATGAGCGTGTTCCTTCATGCCTTTCTTGTACGTCTCGCCATCTTGAATAACGGTTGCTGGACAGTTTGCTCCTCGTTCCCGCTTTGTACACCGCCATAGGATGTGGTCATTTTTCTGCTTTTTTACGGTAAAACTATGGCCACTGTCATCTACTAACATGCGTTTTCCACGTTTTGTGCCGGAATCTATGACATGATACGTTTTCTCTTCATCGGAAATTTGTGTCTGTGCAATAGTCCCTGTCTCTTCTGTGATTGAATTTTCATTTATACTTTCACGTGTTCGAAAGGATGAATCTATATTAAAAGATTGTGTTTGTTCACTCCCAGCGGCTGCTTCATCATCTACAGTGTTGAATGAATGTTGAACCACGAAAGTAGCATTATTCCCCAAAATACTGTCAGCGTCATTACTATTGTCACTAGTGCCATTATTATTTTGTTGTGAGCATTCCGTGCACGACCATTCTACATTTCTGTGCTGTCTTATTGCTTCTCTATATTCACTCTGACTAACTCCAGTATCACACTTTCTATGTTGCCACCTTGCGCACCCATCGCATTGAAGACCATGTTGACGGGGTCGGACTGCAGTGTTACACTTTATACATATATCTCCAGACATTTTGAATAATGACATGATGAATGAATGAATGAATGAAATGAATGAATGATTTGAACCTAGACCCATCTTTATAGGAAATTTTTCCCTTCTAACAACAAACATCTAATGGGCCGTTTTTTCTTTGTTGACTGAATACTGTTGGTCACACCTCTTATGTCTAATCACTACAAAAACAACTACCCCGACCATCCTGTTATGCTTAACAACTGAAACAACAGCTGCATAGGATTGATCATAAATGGGCCGACAATGTGATCACTTTGAAAACAAAGCCATACAAAACATTGAAATCATTACCCTTTATTAAAATTTTATACCACACAATACTTCAAACTACTTCAAACCAACGATAAACAAAACACAAAACAGAAAAAATATTTATAGCATATAACAAATTTTTCATAATATACTTCAAAAAATACTGCACAACAATGTTAGAAATGAGTTCTTAAAAATATTTAGCAGGTGCCGAACTGACTTATAGCAGGTGCCGAAACGACCTGGTCTGGGTGCCGAAACAACCTTTCCCAGGTGCCGAATCGACTTGACTGCCGGTGCCGAAACGACTCGGTGCCGAAACGACCAGCATTCGTTATGACCCCTCTTTGGAACGAGCTTGTCGAGCTCGTTGCAGTGAAGGGTCATAAACTATTTTGGGGGACAAAAAATGAAAAATATGAGTTATTCAAGAATTTTGTTTGCAAGTGTCGTCTGCTTTTTATGTTAGATAAAGGGTTAAGTGCCTTGCCCAAATACAGAACTCAGTTACCACTAGTCAGGATCAAATCACGCACATGAACATTTTTGTTTGAAGTTCCAGGGCTGGCATTTTCAGGAGAGCGATTTATTCGCTCGCCTACTTCACGCCTTAAAAAAATTAAGGAGGGTGAAAAGAAGCCCTCCTGGCTTTAGAAAATAATGATTGCCTTAACAGCCTAATCATAAAACCCACATCTTTTCAGATCTCTGCTATGTTAGTGATCTCTGTAAGATGGTCATACTGCTCCTTCCACACATCCGGGCCTTGTCGAGGCCTGGAGGTGTGGGAGGGGCAGTGTAGCCATCTCACAGAGACAACATTGTTTGCAGCGCCAAATAAAATGTATAAAAGCCCACTGGGCAGAATTAATTAATACAGTGGATCCCACTTAATTGGATATCTCTTAACTGAATAACCCTGTTAATTGAATATAATTTCCCAACACAAAACCATTTACTGTACCTCCAGTACAAATTTGACCTGTTAATCGAATATGAGTTATAGAGTAAACTCTGGTTAATTGAATAAGAAATCTTGGAACCCGCCAGGAAATTACCCTGACTCTCCCCAGTTTTCCTTTGTTTATTGACCTATTTTGTCTCAGTACATCCAATACAGGCACTTAATCTATTATATCTTATTTGACAGAGCTCATGGAGCTCTGGCAAACAAGATATAATAGAATAAATGCTAAGTTTATCTCTAGAATACAGGAAAGTGATACCCTCCCTGTTAATTGAATACTCTTGTTAATTGAATAATTTTCATTGGCAAAGTGGCTATTCAATTAACAGGGTTCCACTGTAGTAAAACTTCATTTTGCCACTTTAACTTTTGTAAGCTTGAGGAGAGCTAATCGCTCTCCCAGGTCATGCGAGGGGAGCAATTTTTCACTCTCCTGATTTTTTAAGAATGTCAGGTCTGAAGTTCAATACTGTAACCACTGAGCCACCATGATCCCCAGGTCATACATCAAAATCATATATCAGGAAACATCTCTCTCTGTTAGTGTGCATCTCATGGACAGGTCATGATTCTGTCTATATGTTTGTTTATTACTTTCCAATGTTTGATTTACTGGGATTTCCGGGTTTGATTATAAACGATAACTTCACAAGTGAATTATGCAATCAACAATTGGGTCATGTATCCATGCACGCAAACGAAGATGCTTTGCCATGGGTGTAATGGGGACTTCATTGTTTTTTTTGTTTTTTTTTAACCCTTTACGTAACATGAAAAGCAGACGACACTTGCAAAAAACTGTTCTTGAATAACTATTACTTTCATTTTTCTGTCTCAAAAACATAAGTTATGACCCCTCATTGGAACAAGCTCGAGGAGCTCGTTCCAATGAGGGGTCATAACCTATGTTTTAGAGACAAAAAATGAAAAAAATAATGAAAATTAATTGGCGATTTTTTAGAATAGCGCTGGCCGGTTTTGGCCGTTAGGTTACGTAAAGGGTTAAATAATATAATTATCGTTAATAATGAAAAGTAATAAACAGAGTAATTGCTTGACTGGACTGGTTTTCTTGAAATAATTCATTCAAGGCGAGGGACTATATTATAAAACACTCGTGCGCATTCGCACACTCGTCTTTGTACAACGTCCCACACCTCTCATTAATTATTTCTTGTAAGCAGTCCAGTCAAGCGATTACTCTCTATATCTTCTACTTCGAGTCACCTTTCCACCAAGATGTCAGGCTTTAGACTGGCAGTTGTTTGGAATAGAAGAAATAGACCAAACAAGCGAGAGATGGAATTCTTTAGGTGGCTGCAAGTAAATATCTTGACATTTGCTGATGATACACAACAGCAATGGATGGATACTGACAATGTGACACATCTGTATACACATATATTTTAAAACTCATTGTATAATCATTGTGTATGTGTTTGTTGGGGTGGAGGGGAGGAGTTTGGAGGGGAGATACAGTATTGCTTCATTTGTATTCATTATTTATTGGTGTTTAAGGTCACATATTTCTACACAATGGCTAATTGTGATCACAACATGAAGATATAAAGTCGTTTTAGTCAATTGTTTATACCCATTTGCCCATTTTAGAGGACTTCTGTCCCAAACATTGGTGACTGGGTCCTACTTTACCATTGAAACAGAGCTTGTTTTCCACAGTAAACAAGTACTGCTTCACTTCCTGACATCTCCATGAGGGTGTGTTTATTATTATATAGGGTAGAAGCAGTCCTGGAAATGAGACGGGTGCAAGTGGATTTGCTCCCGTCAGCACCCATTAGGGCCCTGCGAATCGGGAAATTTATGTTCGAATCGAATCTCGAATCGAATCGGGACTGATGTCGACATCGAATCGAATACTCGAATCGAATCGGGATAAACTGGAGAAACAACTATAACTGGCATTATCTTGTGCAGAAATGTCCGGAAAGCACTGCGAGAAGAGATCGTTGACTTAACTTGACAACTTGGCGTTGTTTTAATTTTCTTTCTCGTTGAATGGCCATTCAGATGTTCACTTGGCCGATAATAAATTCAAGACATAAATATGGACAGAAAGGTGTTAATGCCCAGATTGGCCCAGAGACATTTGAGACAAAGCGCTAAATTGAAACATGAGAATTAAAAGCACAAATGTAATACAAGTGGCACATTAATTCCCATGGGTTGAAGTCGGCTACAGCAGCTACCTTCACGTACGTTAGCGTGGCTAAATACATGCACAATTGTACATCTTATAACGCTGACTCGTGAGCATACGGGATTCCACGAATAACTCTCTGGAAATCTATAAATAGCGAATTAGCGATGTGTGGTTATCTGGGAATCTGAAACTGAAAGTGAAACAATGCGGACTGACAGAATTTTGCAATGAATTTGACTATTTTCCGGATAGAAACATTAAAACTAGAAGAGTTCGCTATTTATTTCAACCGATTTCGACATGATTCATGTTCCTGGAAGCTTCGTTTGACTAACGAATCGGCAAACTATTTGAGATCGATATACGAATACCAAAGCGATGTCGACATCGAATCGAATACTCGAAGCTTCGCAGGGCCCTAGCACCCATGTTTTCTATTTTACGGGAGCTAAAAAATGCACTAGTTGAAAAATATTGCGGAACACTAATATACTGTGAGGGCATATAAATGGGTGTTAATTTGAGAAAGCTACACCCTGTGGCCAATGAGAAGTTACTGTCATAGTTCAACAGCTCCCTATACATTTAAAGTTTCTGGTGTTTGGTGGCAGTATTCCCCCAAAATTCATGCACAGGCATTTTATGGGTGCAATTTACTCACATCACTGATTTCACAGGAGCTTAAAACTGCACCCGTCGATTTTGTTCATTTCCAGCATTGGGTAGAAGTGATTAATCAATTAACTGGTACTGGAATCGTTACTTTGTTTTCAGTTATGATTTTGCCACAAGTTTAGCACTCACTCATTACAGAAGTGTTGAAATCTTTGTTGTTAGTGAGTTCAGACAATTTTTAATGGGAAATATGTAGAGCGGAACTTTAGAAAATCTTGCATGAAATACTCATCAAATAGAAATATTTAATGTGAGATTTTGTTTCCTTCGGCCAGGCCATGATATTTTATTAAAGATTGCAAAAGTAGCATTTTGTAACAAGCAAGCTGTTAATTGAAAATAGAGTATGCTTTCATTTTTGAAATTCCCTTAACCGGTAAAGTGCTGGAAGCCCAAATTTGGACTTTATTCAGAAATGTAGGTACAGCAACTTAATGGCCATTTATTCAGTGGATGTGCTTCATATTAATTTTGAAGTGAAATTATTTCCTCTGTAAGGATTTGCCTTGTTACAATTTATGGGAGAGTGCCTAGAGGCACTCTCCCATAAATGGTAACAAAGCAAAGACATGTGAACAAATTTTGGTGATCAAAGATAATATAGCACTGTTCCAGTTAAAAGACATTTCCACTATCCAATATTAGTAAATCTATTAGTTCCTTGAATCCAGCACCCTGTGTGACATGTAACCAACTAATCATGGCTTTTCTACAGCCTAAGGCAGTGTATATTTTCATGTGGAGTGGGAAATGATACTTACCAATGTTCTTTTACCAGAAAGGGTTACTAACTCTGGTTAGGCTTTTCCCTCTGGAAAAGACTATTGTTTTTCTATGGATTATTATTATTTTTTTTGGGGGGGGGGGGGGGGGGGGGGGGGGGGGGGGGGGGGTTTCCACACATTTTGTCCGTACGATTCAGAAGCCATTTTCGAACCGATTTTCACAAAATTTTGCACTTGCATAGAGGGGCACAAATTCTAAAAATGTACCGAAGCGGAATTTTCGATTTAACCATTATTTTGCCAGAATTGGCAAAAAACTGCCAGAATTGGGGGTTATCAGCACTTTCTTGAAACACGTCTTGTAGATTTTTTTTATACATTCGTCATTGCTAGACCTGTCTGTGACACGCCCTTTTATACACACGACATATCAGGCGATGCATATGGTAACCCTCACAGGCTGCCAAACATCAAAATTTTGATGAAATAGGCCGGTTTCAGGCCCCCACTGTACCCAAACAATACCCGATAGATAAACACAACTTCCTTTATTGGGAGTGGAATTCACTGAGGATCATTTTTGTCAGTAATAAGGGTGTTCACAAAACCAAGCGTTAACCCGTTTTGGGCTGGTTAAACAGCAATACCCCCATAAAGCTAAAAAATTCATGATTTCCGTGGATTTCTCTAAACGAGTCTTGTAGATTTTCAAGAAAAAATTGTCACTCCCAGGCCTTGATGTTACAATAGAAGCTGCACGGACAAAATACTGCGGTGAGCATTTGTTAACCCCCCCAAAGGCTACTAAAAGTCAAAATTGTGAAAAAATGGGCTGTTTTTGGATGCCAACAGCACCCAAAGGGTACGCCACAAAGAAAAGTGTCTTCTTTTATCGAGCGCACAATCTATACGGAAACATTTTTGTAAGTAGTAAGGGTATTCAAAAGTCGAAGTCTTAACCCATTTTGGGCAGGCTAAAGAGAGAGACCCCTTAAAATCTTAAAATTCCCATTTTCTGTGGATTTCTCTAAAAACATCCTGGAGGTTTTCAAGAAAAATTGACAACTCGCAGGTCTTTGTGTGATATTACAAGTTGCATGGACAAAATATTCCGGTGAGCATTTATTAACCCTCTAGAGGCTGCCAAGCATCGTAATTTTGTTGAAATGGGCTGTTTTCGGGCACGCACATCACCCAACGTGTACCTGAGAAATAAACATAATCTCCTTTGTTGGAAGTGGAATTCACTGAAGACCATTTTTTGTAAGTAATAAGGGTATTCAAAAAACCGAGCGTTAACCCATTTTGTGGTTGTTAATAGTGATACCCATCAAAGGCTTAACAATTTATGTTTTCCCTGGATTTCTTTACAAACATCTGGTAGGGTTTTCAAGAGAAAATGGCCATTGATAGGTTATGGTGTCACATTACCAGTTGATTGGATAAATTATTCCGGTAAGCATCTGTTAACCCTCCATGGGCTGCTAAATGTCAAAATTTTGAATAAAATAGTCTGTTTTTGAACACCAACAAAATCAAATGGGAATACAACAGAGAAACGTAACTTCTTTTACCGGACGCAAAACTGACAGGGAAACATTTTTGTAAGTAGTAAATGTATTAAAAAATCGAGGTCTTAACCCATTTTAGACTGGTTAAGGAGATATACCCCTTAAAAGCTTAAAATTCCAGTTTTCTGTGGATTTCTCAAAATAAAATTTCAAGAGCAATTGACCATTCGCAGGTCTTCGAGTGACATTACAAGTTGCATGAACAAAATGTTTCGGTAAGCATTTGTTAACCCTGCCAAGCATAGACATTTGGAGAAAATGGGCTGTTCTTGGGCAACCATAATACCAAATGTGTACCTACGAGATAAACATAACCTCCTTCATTGGAAGTGGAATTCACCGTCGATCATTTTTGTAAGTAATGAAGATATTCACAAAACCAAGCATTAACCCTTTAGATCTGGTTACAGAGAGATACCCCTCAAAAGGTTAAAAATTCGTGTTATCTGAGGATTTCTTTAAAAACATCCCATAGATTTTCAGGAAAAAATGGCCATTCTCAGATCTTAGTGTGACATTACAAGCTGCATGTACAAAATATTCCTGTAAGCATTTGTTAACCCTATGCAGGTTCTCAAACATCAAAATGTTGATAAAACAGGCTGTGTTTGCGTACCCACAGCACCCGGAGTTGGGAGGAGAGATCAAAATAAGTGGAAGTAGAATTCACTGAGAATTATTTTTGGAAGTAATAAGAGTATTCCAAAAACAACACTTAACCCGTTTTGGGCTGGATAAACAATGATACCCATCAAAAGCTTAAAATTCCTGTTCTCCCTGGATTTCTCTTAAAACATCTTGTAGATTTTAAAGAAAAAATGGATATTCACAGTTCTTGGTATGACATTACAAGTTGCATGAATAAATATTCCTGTTGGCACTTGTTAACCCTCTACAAGCTGCCAGACATATCAATATTTTGGATACATTTGAGATAAAATGGACCATTTTTAAATTGACACAACACTCAGTGGGTATATGTCAAACAAACATAACTCCTTTTGTCGGTCATTGACTTGTTGGACGACGATATTGAAATTAACCCACTCCACCGTTAATGATGGTTTTTACCTAAACAATTTTTTTATCAAACTGTGTCATTTGAGACTACTATCTTCACCTTTCTCATAACATCAATGAAGGAACTTCAGTGAGACAGTTAAAAACAATTCATCAGACACTGTGGGGTCATGCAAAATCATGGAATCTCATCGGGAAAAGCCATGATTCTCCAGAATCATAAAGTCTAGTTATAACAATTTTTCATCAGTAACTAAGTAACTAACCCTGTGCATTTATACAATCTTATAGTCAGTGTATATTTTCATGTAGTGTGGGGAAATAACACTTACCATTTTTTTTATAACCAGAAAGGGTTACTAACTCTGGTTATAACAGTTTGTCATAATTAACTAAGTAACTAACCCTGTGCATTTATACAGTCTTATGGTCAGTGTATATTTTCATGTAGCGTGGGGAAATAGCACTTACCAATTTTTTATAACCAGAAAGGGTTACTAACTCTGGTTATAACAATTTTTCATCATTAAGTAACTAACCCTGTGCATTTATACAATCTTATAGTCCGTGTATATTTTCATGAAGTGTGGGAAATAGCACTTACCATTTTTAGCTCAACTTTGACGAAGTCAAATTTGAGCTATTGTCATGGCCCGTCGTCCGTCGTCCGTTTGTCCGTCCGTCCGTCCGTCCGTCTGTCCATCTGTCCGTACGTCAACAATTGGCTATGGCTCGGGCTAGAGGTCGGTCGTATTTATGAACCGATCTTTACGAAACTTCTTGTGTACCTTTGTTATGACCCTGGGACGGGAACGAGTGTTTTTAGGTGTGGTCCGAAATTCAAGATGGCTGCCAGCCACCATTTTGTACCGACGATGCAGAAATCTATTTTTTGTACAGAACTTCCATATGAAAGCTATGATTTGAATAATTTTTTGTATGAATGTTTAGTACCATGGGATACATCACATATAATATGGGTTTTTTTCTCGTGCGTAAATTATGCAAATTAGACTAACTTTGATGTTTTTTGGTGTTACTTTCAGCACTGTAAGTGCAAATGCCAATACGGCTCGGGCTAGAGACCGTATTTATGAACCAATCTTTACGAAACTCCATGGGTACCTTTGTTATCACCGTGGGACGAGAACGAGTGTTTCTGGGTGTGGTCCAAAATTCAAGATGGCTGCCAGTGGCCATTTTGTACCGAAATTAGGTCTAATCAGTTTTTTGTACACAACTTCTATACGGCTCAGGCTAGAGGCTGTATTTATGAACCGATCTTTACAAAATGTCTTGGGTACCTTTGTTATCACCGTGGGATGAGAACGAGTGTTTGTGGGTGTGGTCCGAAATTCAAGATGGCCACCAGCAGCCATTTTGTACCAAAATTAGTGCAATCAGTCTTTTGTACAGAACTTCTGTATGAAAGTTCTGATTTGAATAAATTTTTGTATGTATGTTTAGTAACATGGAATACATCACATATAGTACGGGTTTTTTTCTCGTGCAGAAATTATGCAAATTAGATGAACTTTGATTTATTCAGTGCTACTTATACACTGTAAGTGCACATGTCAATATGGCTAGGGCAAGAGGCTGTATTTATGAACCGATCTTCACAAAACTTCTTGGGTACCTTTGTTATCACCTTGGGACGAGAACGAGTGTTTCTGGGTGCGGTCCAGAATTCAAGATGGCTGCCAGTGGCCATTTTGTACCGAAATTAGGTCCAATCAGTTTTTTGTCACAACTTCTACACAGCTCATATTTGTGAACTGATCTTCACGAAACTTCTTGGGTACCTTTGTTTTCACCTTGGGACAGGAATGAGTGTGTTTTGTGGTGCCTTTGTTATCACTGTGCTATGAGAACAAATATTTTGGGGTTCAGTCAGACCCACTCTAGGACTCAAAGATTTCTTTTCTAGTTTAGCATCTGACTGTCACCCACTTTTACAATACTTTACCTATACATTTGTTACAGGCAACGGTCAGTATTTATGTACAGACTGTTACAATACTTTATATGTACCTTTGTTATCAGGTCATTACCTAGATGTTTGTCATTGCTGTGTCACATACTTTACATGTACATGTCTTTGTCTTGACAAGTTGAGCTACAGTGTCATTGACACTTTCATTTATAGCCAGAAAGGGTGACTAACTCTGTGCATTACACTTTCTGGCTATAACAAATGTTCAAAATTAACTGAGTAATTGAGCCTGTGCACTGTATAGCCTTAGTGTAAATCTTATCTATATTAACCCTTTACCCAACATTATGGTTAAAATCTGCCAGTACTATTCTCAAAAAGCATTCAAATTCAGCTGATGAACCCTCATTGGAATGGATTAAGGAAAGTTTTTTAGTGAATTCCAAAAATGAAAACATATTCTATTTTTAATTAATAACTTGTTCTGTGAATTTCCCATTGTTTGAATCCACAAATACTAAGACAGAAAGCAATGAGGGTGGAGTACAGGGAACTGGAATCAACAACCTGAGGTGGAGTTTTTCCAGTATTTCACAAGCATCTAAGGCATGCATGAAATACAGGAAAAACTCCACTAAGGGTCATTGATTCCTGTCGGGGTGCAGAGGCTTGGTAGGTAGAGCTGCAGGCTGCCAGCCAAGAGGTCTTCAGTTCAAATCCCACCTGCGGCAACCACGTTGTGTCCTTGGCCAGACATTTCACCCCATTGCCCACGTGGGGGCATGGTGGTGTTGTGTACTAAAGGGGTACTGTGCGTCGATGGTGCACTTGTCTTCAACCAATGCAAACTCTGCTTGTGAGGAGTTAGTATGTTGGGGAGCCTGACAGTTGCTCGCCATTGTTCGGTGGTTCTCTCCGGGCACTACGGCTTCTACCACCTGTAAAACTGTCTGACACGAGGTGACCCTGGCTGTTGAAAGTGTCATTAAACCCAATAAATCAATTCCTGTCTCCTGTTGTGTTCTGTATTTATGGCACGATTAAACTTGCGTTAAGTGAATGAAGCTGATCTTAACTCTTTGCATGCAGCGGGTGGATATTCCTGCCCAGGACAGGATTCTCTTGTCACTAAAATATGTTTAATTTAGGCACATTTAATTGAATTTCCACCCTGTAAACTGAACAGATTTTATTGCCAATCATTTCTTGAGTTAAATTTAGATGTATTTTTTTATCAGATCTAGTCATGGCTGCTTCACAGCAGCCATGACTAGATTTGATGAAAAATGTCTTAAAAATACTCAACAGGTTAAGAAAAAATATCACCTCCAGTAGTCTGATAACTTTCTTGCTTGGCATGGATGTGTCAGAGCATTTCATTCACTCATAACATCATTCAGATGCATAATATTCAGTCAGATGCATTCTTACATGAAGTTGTTACTTGTAATCCAGATTACATGTGTGGTACATGTACATGTATCTAGCACATTTCCCAATGTCTGTATTGCTTCACGTAATGCGCACTGCAGTCATGGTATAAAGAATATTTATTTCAACAGTGGAAATCCTAACAACGTTATTGCGATCAAGTATGTATACATAGAAAGACAGATAACTTTATTCAGCAGTACACAAAAGCAAACAATACAATGCATATGAATAACTATTCTGGTAAAATAAAATGTATACCGCTAGGGGATACCATAGGCAGATTGGCTGTCTATCTGGCATTCCCTACATATATCATCACTTAATTCACTAAATGTTTCCGCAATAGAAATATTTTAGAATGATCATAACCAGAGATTCATTGCTTGATAGTTTGCTTATACATGTACTTTTATCCCTTTTCACAGAATATGAGTTATTGTCTGGGTCGAAACTCCACTACATGGGTGTTTTATTAGAGTTAATCCACCCCTCTTGTATTGTAAGCTTCAAAGTGTGAAAAATGCTTCAAATATTTTTTCAGATTGCTTGAACTGATGGTCCATGGAGAAAATCCTTGAAGTTGATGAAAAAAGCTCAAGAAAACCTCTGACAAAGACTGGCATAGCACTGCTGACTCTGTGTGGTACCACATTTGTTGGAGTCTGTGCCCTCACCATACCTTTCTTATCGCCAGCAATAAGAAGATTTTGCCTTCCATATGTTCCAGCAACAACAGAACAGGTGAAGAATATATTTACTGCACTGGAAGGACAAAGTGGCACACTACTGGATATTGGAAGCGGTGATGGAAGAATTGTATGTTGTTTGTTATAAAAAATGTAATAAGAAACGGGGGTTCTTTAAATATCTCCCAAATATATCCTACTTACTAGAACTTCTAGGCTTCATCTGGCCGCTCTTTGTTATACCCCCCCGCAAACAAAGTTTGGGAGGGTATATAGGAATCACCCTGTCTGTCCGTCTGTCCGTCTGTCCATCTATCCATCCTTGTAAGCACAACTCCTCCTAAACCGTTTGAAGAATTTTCATGAAACTTTACACAATGGAAGAACTCCATATGAAGATGTGCATGAAGCAATATAATTCCGTTCTGACATTTCCAAGGGGAGATAATCTAACTTATACCGTCTGTCCATCCTTGTAAGTGCAACTCCTCCTAAACCGTTTGAAGAATTTTCATGAAACTTTACACAATGGAAGAACTCCATATGAAGATGTGCATGAAGCAATATAATTCCGTTCTGACATTTCCAAGGGGAGATAATCTAACTTATACCGTCTGTCCATCCTTGTAAGCGCAACTCCTCCTAAACCGTTTGAAGAATTTTCATGAAACTTTACACAGTGGAAGAACTCCATATGAAGATGTGCATGAAGCAATATAATTCCGTTCTGACATTTCTAAGGGGAGATAATCTAACTTATACCGTCTGTCCATCCTTGTAAGCGCAACTCCTCCTAAACCGTTTGAAGAATTTTCATGAAACTTCACACAGTGGAAGAACTCCATATGAAGATGTGCATGAAGCAATATAATTCCATTCTGACATTTCCAAGGGGAGATAATCTAACTTATACATTTCAGGCGCGGGGGGGAGGGGGGTATCACTTTGTGAGTTTGCTCACAGTACCTCTAGTTTGTTTATTGGGGTTGAATGACACTCTTATAAACCTGGGTCACATCTTGTGGCACAGTTTTACAGGAGGAATCCAAAGTACATCGAGAGAAATACCCAGTAAATGTCAGACTGTCCAATGTACTAACCCGGCACAGTCTGAGTTAGGAGAGGTTGAAGGCATGTGCACCAAAGACATGCAGTATACCTTAGTACACAGCATCACTGTGCCCCACGTGGGCAATCAGGTTGAAGTGTCTGCATCTTTTTATGCCCCCACCCTAAAATGGCTGGGGGCATATAGTGTTACCCTTATCTGTCTGGCATTCCATCTTTCCATTATTCTGTCATTCCAAAATAACTGTTGTCAACACTTTTTTTTCACCACACATTGGGATAATTTTGCTGATTTCTGGTTTGTGGCTTTGTCATGGATACCTACAAATTGGGTTCAAGTTTAGTCATAATCGAACAATATTTTGCAGTGTTATTGACTTTGAACTTTTCCATCATTCCTAAATATCAGTTATCTGGACTTTTTTCACCATTCATTGAGATAATTGGTTGATTTCTGGTGAGTGGCTTTGTCATGGGTACCTACAAATCAATTTGGGTTTGGTCCCAGTTAGATGATTTTTTGAGGAGTTATTGATCTTGAACTTAATTTTTGATTCCAAAATAAGTTTTCCAAGCTTTTTTCAACATACATTGAGATAAGTGTCTGATTTTTGGTATGTGGTTTTGTCATAGGCACCTACATGTACAAATTGAGTACGAGTTTGGTCCTGGTTGGATAATTTTTTGTGAAGTTATTGACCTTGAACTTCAGTTTATGATTCCAAAATAACAGTTTTCCAAACTTTTTTTTCCACCATGCATAGAGATAATTGGCTAATTTCTGGTATGTGGTTTTGTCATTGATATGTAGAAATGGAGTGCGAGTTTTGTCCTGTCGGATGATTTTTTGTGTGGTGTTACAGACCTTGAACTTCAGTTTGTGATGTGAAAACTCGAGAATCAGTTTTCCAGTCTTTTTTTTGCTAATGTGTCTTTGTCATGGGTACCTACAAATCGAGTTTGAGTTTGTTAGGATGATTTTTTCGTGGTGCTACTGACAATGAACTTTGATGGAGGTATTGCAAACAGCCAATCATGCTGCATGGGTGTAAAGCCAATGCTTAATCATGCTACCTCACAGGGGCATTCATGTCATGCTCACTCATCTTGATCTCTTTTTATTTGTCTGGGCATCAGTCGTCATATTAAATGGTAAATGCACTAAAGGAATTTCTGAAGTTGTCTTTATAACCCTACACCTAGTGTATTGGAATCATGACAGCTCTCTGGTTAGCACATTAGACTTCTGATCTAAAGTTTCATTCTAAAATGCTTCATTGGCATTGTGTCCTTGGACAAGATACTTAATCCTAGCTGTGACAGCACAGTGGTGCAGTGTGCTGATTAAGGTGTACAACACGTTCACTGTACACTTTTGTCTCCAATCAGTGCTAATCCTGCTTGAGCTGGGATAGTAAATCAGGGAGTTTGACAAGTATTCGCCACTGCTCAGTGATTCTCTCTGGGTACTCTGGATTCTCCCACCAGTAAAACTAGTCCAGCATGATATAACTCTGCTGTTGAAAGTGTCATTAACTCTTAACCTGCTCAGCATTTTCAAGATATTTTTCAGCAAATCTAGTCATGGCTGCTATGAAGCAGCCATGACTAGATTTTTGGAAAAATTCATCTAAATTGTACTCAAGAAATCATTAGTGAAAAAATCCATTTAATGTACAGAGAAACAATTTGATTAAATTTGCCCCAATTATACTTATTTCAGTAACAAGAGAAATTCTGTCCTGGGCAGGAATATCTGCCCGCAGCATGCAAGGAACCATAATAAACAAACTTAATGTATAGATCAAAGTCACCCAGTGCTATACATAAAATTTTTTTGGCATACATATACACGTAGCTTATGACCCTTGATTGGAACAAGCTCAATATACAGTAAAAACTAGAAGTCCTGTCATGAAATACGAGCAAATGGCACGTCGATCTGCGCGTTAATCTACGCATTATGACCATAGTAAGTCTATCAAATTCTGTGCATATGGCCTGTGCACAAGCAATGTTTCAGCCAATGGACCTCCGGGTAACCCGGAGGTCCATTGGCAGAAACATTGCAGGTGTTTGCTACGAGTAACCAGGAGAACCTGTCGTGCATAGGATGCCATTCGATATGGCAATTGTGCTCAATTCCTATGTGAGATTAAGCCTAGATAAGTGCACAGTTTGTGACAGGACTTCTAGTTTTAACTGTAGGGGCGTAAAATTTGTTTTGGATGCAAAAATGAAATTTGTTTTGTTATTTATGAAATCATGTAAGTGTCATCCACTAGTATCATCCACTAGGCGCTAGTTAGGTAAAGGATTCATGCCTTGATGGATTAAAACAATTTATTGAATAATTGAAACTGTCCATTTCTGTCTCAAAAAGATAGCTGATGGTCTCTCATTGGAACAGCCTCATTCAATGAGAGTCATAACCCCCTGGGAATCCCAGGAAGTGAAGCACGGCTTGTTTACTGTGATAAATGTGATGTTTTACTGGTACTATTATCATCCCCGATGAATCTCGAGGTGTGATGGGGAAATCTCACCCAAGGGGCAAGATATTTGAACCAGACCCGAGGCTTGCCGAGGGTTTGGTTCAAATATCTTGCCCCAAGGGTGAGATTTCCTCATTCCCACCTTTAGACTCATCAAGGAGGATTTTTCTCCCCCCACACGAGGATTATGTCATTATAGATAATTGGCGGTCACATGCTGACATACCCAATTTATCAAGTCGTAGTCCATTTAAAAACAAACAATTTCATCGGAAAGATCATACAAAAGTTAGGTATATACCATAGGTATATACTAAAAAATTGATTTGATCCGTTAAGGGGTTAATGAATTTGAGCATGTCAAACTCTAATGTAAAGGGCATTGTGAGATTATTGATCGATCAATAAATTCGTGCAGTGATATTATTAAATCTGCAGAGAAACATGGGGTTGAAACAAATCAACATTGTTGATTTTGAATGGCACGTTGATTACATGCAGGAAATCGTGAAGCCATTTTGTTTATTTACAATTGTGCAGACGATGATAAAATAGTTCCGGTGACCTAATAAAATATGCAAATGAGTACGGTATGTCACGTGGGGTGGGTGGGATAGAAATATCCCACCCTGCTGTCTCACCCGGGACACACATATGTTTCACGTATAGTGGGAGGGGGGGTGGGGGGTAGAAAATAGGATCCAGTCACAATGCTTGGTGTGGACATCCTCTAAAATGGGCGATATGGTTATAAATGATTAGCTAAACTTGGCTTTATATCCATACTACGATCACAATTAGCCATTTTGCAGAAATATGTGACCTTGAACACCAATAAATAAGTAACAATTAAATAAATACACAGAATGACATGTACATGTGAATGGATTAATCAATATGGCATGAGTGCTAGCACGTAAGGAAGAAATGAGGGGCCGTAGGCCTCGAGTTTTCTCCTTCTGCGGTGTCACAAGTGCCACATCGATTAACCCATTCACCCACGTGTATCATTCTGTGTTTATTACATGCCTTCACATGTATAAAAACAATTATTACAAGTACACTCAGCAATTCATTTGACAACTATCAACAAAAAGAACACATTTTATCACCATCCAAATTTGCAAAGGGAACCCGTGTTACTATTTCATCCCCTGAGTTCCAAAGTGTTCTATGTGCCTACTGGCACATAGAACACATTGGAACTCGGGGGATGATTTTTAGCCATCACTGGCGATTCAAAATGTAATTGCGGTGCATGATTTGTAGAAAATTCCAGTGAAATTTCGCTTCTATTTAAAAATAGGCTGTCAATGATTTCCGTTCCACAAATATGTGCGGAACAGGTTTTCATTTTCCACATGATTTAGTGTTGCTGTATATGGGGATTACATAGAACTGGCGTGTAATAATAGAGTAATACGTAATGTTTTTTGAGGTAAAAATTAAAAAAATAATGAAATTTGAATCATGGCTTTTGAGAATTGCGCTGGATAGTAATGGCCATTATGTTTTACCTGCTGACCATTTTCGAGATATTTTTCATCAAATCTAATGAAAAAGTCATCTGAAATTAAATCATTGCATAAAAATCCATTCAATTTACAGGGAGAAAAGATGATTAAAGGTGCCCAAATTATCCGTATTTCAGTGGTAAGAAAATTCCTCTCCAGGGTTGGAATATCCGCAAGGAGTTAAGAATTCAGTAGATGTGAATTCACTTGAAGAAAGCAGAACAAACCGTTTTCGACCCAACAATTTGCCCACATGAACATCTGTCTTCATCTCCTGTCCTAACAAATTATAAAAATTTTAATTGCAAAAACACACACACACATGTATTTAGGAAATATCATTACCTTGTTCCTCGATTGATGTTCATTTCAGGTAAATGATAAAAATAAGACCATTTTGCAGGGATGGATGGGGTGGGGGATAGGTAGAGGGGAAGAAGGACTTGCCCTCAAAGGGTAAAATTTTGCGAGGAACAAAGAATCTGAATCTCACAGTGATTCTCACAAATTTCTTTCTGAACAATAGAATTGAATAAGAATTATGTCATTTTGATTCTTGCAAAATATTTCTGAATTCTGCCCCTGCCCTGTTGCCATTGATTTGGTGTTAGGAGGCATCCATGAAATTTCATGCAATAATAAGGTGTGCTGTGATCAATACACAATCAATGCTATTTTTCTGTTTTTGAATTGTTCATATGAGTGCTTGTTTTTTTATCTGACACTCACAGTATCAGACTTAAAAATACATAATAATTTAATTTCTTGATATAAAATTGATGAAGAGGAATTTATTGAGACACTGATTCATTAAATTAAGCTTACGAATGTGAGCTATGGGCTTCGGTACTACATATATCTCATTGGACCATTCCTACCCTCTATATAGATTGACTTGCCACCCCACTCCCCCCCCCCCCCCCCCAACCTTCCCTTCCAACTTTCCAGCTCCCCCTTTTCGAGGTCTGATTTAGGGTTCAGTACATGGCGAGTTGCCAAGTCTGCCTTAAAAATCTCAATGTCTGGGAACCATTGATCTTTTGGTGTCCTGAATGAGATGTAGTTTGCTCAACTTAACAGGTTTTGGTGACCTTTGTGGATCCTCACTCAATATGTCTGTGTGGATCCTCATTTGAGAAGAAGGCCTCTTCCCAATTTCCATGATTGAAACTTAGTAGAATAAATAAATGAATAAATGTGATACACTGTTTGAAAGGGCTCGTTAAACCCTCTTCCCCCTCCTGGACCAATAGTGTGTTACAAAATGCCATTTTAGCAGCCTAACTGGCTGTACAACCATAAAAATGGAGAGAATAGGGTTGGGTGGTTTTTTGGTGTTCTGGCTTCATTCTGGGTTTTGTGGCAAACCAGAAAATCTAACTGCAGGGCCCAGCAAAAAATGGCTGAACGGTTTTACTGTGTTTGTGCATAAACTGATCAAACTATCATACTGGGAGGGAACTGGACTTGTGGTCCCAGTGGACACTCATCACTCAGTCTATCCGACAAAAGGTAAAATACATCAATACTCTGGAGTGCATAATAATCATATTTCAAACAAAATTCCCACCTGTACAGGGGGGGGGGGTCTGGAAAAAAAGTCCCATACCTGAGGCTGAAAAAAAAATTTTCCGCCCCAACACCACCCACCGCCCCATTTTGAGGAGGAAAAATTTTTTTTTCCTCTTCTGAGAGAGGACCCACCCCCTAGTATCACCAAAAACCCACGTTTTACACAACTTTTTCCTAGGTTTCACATGTAATTATACTCCATTTAATTAACCTGATACATTCCCTGTAGCTGCTTGTTTAAATCAGCTTTAACCCTTTAACCAAGACAGGAATAAAATGATACTTTCAAATACCAAGGATTTTTTCATTTTTTGTCTTAAAAAGATAGCTTATGATCCCTCATTGTAACAAGCTTGACAAGCTAGTTTCAATAGGACTGATAAGCTATGTTTTTGAGACACAAAACTGCACATAAAAGGAAATGTAAAAAAAATCTGGATTTTCTTTGTATATAGCTTTGGCCGCTTATGATTGATAGTTTGAGTAAAAGCTGCTAAAGGGTTAATCTTTAATACTCTGAGATGTTTGTCTTTGTATGAAATGTCATTCAGTCTTGAGTTTCTAATAGATTTTTCTTAGTTTCTAAGGAGTAACTATAATCAATAATGTCTGACCAAACTGATGTGCCGAAGAAGACAAAATCAACGTTAACTCTCAAATGCAAACATTGTTCCAAAATTTATCATATACTCGTGTCATTTAGTGTACCAGCAAACCAGTTTGACCATTTACTATTGAGTTTAAAAATTACATTTCCGGAATTACAGTTATAAAACGGTTTGTAGGATCAGCTGTAGGTGTCAACTAGAGTAATTTATAGGGTTTTGCGTTACTGTTGCAGATAAGACTGAGTGTCTGATTTTATTATGGTTTTGTTTTATTATTACATGTTGTTTACAAAATAAATCATTTTAAAAACATTAATTTATTTTATTGAGACCCCATTACCAATGTGGTTAAAGTTCACTTTCTGACAAATACAGCAAAACTACTGTGTCTATTGTGACTCCTGTGTCACTACACTGGCAGTCAGGCTGTTTAAGCACATACGTGATAGTCCAGATGTTCACATAACCATCTCAATGTTTAGATGAAGCAAATTTGTTGAAATTTGTTTCTTCAAAATATTGATATGTCAATGTGGGTGAGCTGATTATTTCATTGACAGTTGTTGCTGTGTTCAGTGTAGCAATCCAGTATGTATGCTAGGGTGAGCTTCTCGTTGTCTAACTTATCATTATGATAAAACATTTACATTGTAGTTGAAACTGACAAAAATCCTGGTCAAGCCGACTCGTGTTCTTATTCATGAAAATTGCCATTATTGAACAATATTTGTGTTTCAACACATATAGGGTAGTTATTAGGCCACCCCACCCTCCCCTTGATTTCCATTTATGAGGTTATTGCTCTGGCTGCCCCTCTGCATATAGTATAAGTGTCAAATATTGTTTTATATCAGATTTAAAATACAAAATAAGCATTATTTCATTGCAAGGAAAAAAGTCACTTTTTTCTCAGGCAGACCACCCACCCACCCCGGCCTCGTGTATAGGAAATTTTTCAAGACCCCCCCCCCCCCCCCCCCCCCCCCCCGACCTGTATGATTATTAATTTTCAGCAATCGAATGTGCAGATGGTTGCTTATCTCAAGAAGTTCACCAAAATAAACTAGTAAGGTACATGTACAAGCAAACACAGGATGCAATGGAAATGTTAATAGGTAGAGAGCTGGAAGCATATATTTGGGCTTTATTCTGAAGTACTTCTACCATAACTTTAAGATCTGGTACCCAGTGGATGTACTTCATATCATCACTGAAACAGAATTAATTAGTCTATAAGGTTTTGCCTTGGTGCAATTTATGGGAAAGTGCCTACAGGCACTCTCCCATAAATTGCAACAAGTCAAATCCATGTGAAAATTATGATAACCAAAAGTTATTTAGCCCTTCACCACCCCAAGAGCATCAGACGTCTGAAAACGGTTCAGAGCATAGTGGTTGGCTCACATCTTGGAATTTTCCACCCTATACTATTATTCGACCTTGTACTATTATTAATTTTCAGGAAATTTTCCACCCTGTACTATTATTTTGTGCTGTACATGTGTATTATTATTAGGCACTCGAGAGTAAGGGAGAAAATGTGACAATGAGAACACAACATTAGCTTAGATGAATCTTATTCATTTGTTACCCTGATTTATGGGTTTTATTTGTATTTGAATAGGCTAAACAACTGATCCCCTAGAACCCAAAGGAAAGGTAGGCTGAACCCAATACAGATGGTGATATATACAGTCATAATGTTAAATTATATATTTGTTGTCCTAAAAATCAATGCATGTTTCATTGCATCACTTGTCTCTTACAATAGAAATATTAGCTCTTTATCTAAAATAATTGAAAAATTATAATTCTTGGATAATTAAAAATACCTTTTTTTTACTAAAAATTTAGCTTTTGTGTCCTTATTAGAGGGAGCTCAATGAATTCTTTCCAATGAAAGGTCATAAGCTAAGTTTCTAACCTTTTCCCTAATGAATTGGTCACAATTTGCCATGTGATTTACAAATTGAGTTGTTCAACAGAATCATATGATGTGACCC
Source organism: Pictodentalium vernedei (assembly GCA_031216915.1). NCBI lineage: Eukaryota > Metazoa > Mollusca > Scaphopoda > Dentaliida > Dentaliidae > Pictodentalium > Pictodentalium vernedei. The sequence continues at coordinate 99,269,148 of CM062289.1, read as the reverse complement.
CTTACTGGAATGAGATTGTTGAACTTGATTACGACAGTAAACATGCCTAGGAAGAGGACAGTGCATGTTTACTGTGGTAATCAAGTTCTGCTTCACTGATAAAATAGGACCCATTAATCAATGCCTGGGGTGGAAGTCCTTTAAAGTAGGCAGCATATGTACAAATAATTGACTAACCTTGACTTCATACCTATGTTGTGATCATGATATAGCATAGATTACCTAACAAATTGTCTGCATCTACCCACATAATTTATAAATTGAGCAGTTAAAAAAAAGAATTTCAAACAAAAAATTTCAACAAAACCAGATCATGTGACCCCCTCATTTACAACAGGCTCATTATGCTTGTCCCAGTGAGAGGTCACATGATATGATTTTGTTGAAATTAAAAAAAAAAATTGTCAAAAAATAATTAAAATGGTAAGTTTTGGTTTCATAGTACATTAGGGATAGGGTTTAGACAAAAATTGAAAAAATAATATAAGTTGATTTTTTCAAATAGTACTGGTAGTTTATGCCCATTAATAAGGTAATGGATTAAATAGTCCAGATTTTATCCAGCGGCATAAATTCTGGTGTGTTTGACATCCACCCCCCCCCCACCCCCTCCTCAACCCCCACCCTCCACCCTTTAAAAAAATCTCCTGATCAGGTGTTTGTCGGGCAGAGGTTGGGCAAGAAATTATGTCCTACCAAATTGGGCAGATGTCCTTGCCATCCTGATGGAAATGTACTTAAACTTTGGAGTTATCATTTGGGCAAAATATATGATATTGCTTGTCTGACAAAAATTAACACAGATTAGAAATGGCAATAAATAATGACTAAAAAAATTGGTAGAATTCCACATTCAAGGAGAGAATAACTGATAACAAATTATTTGACCATGACCTGTTGAAAGCTCCCAGATTGCCGGGCACCTCTACCTAGCTGGTGTATAATTGCTGTATGCTTAAAATACAGTATTTTGTTAATGGAAAGTATATTTGTAGTACATGAGTTTTGGACAAAAGCAGTTAGTTATGTTCCAAATGGTTGGACGATTTGACCAAGCTGTCGGTGAAAAAACGTTCTACACACCACCAAACTTTTTGTTAGTTATGGCTCTGATTTTATCATGGAATATCTTTAATTCCATTCATTACAAGGTATGTGTTAACTGAATGCACTACCAAATTACTGCATTTTGAAAGAGAAATTGTTGTCTACCTGAAAACAGCTAATATTTTTTAGTATATTTCTTTCAACTGTTTCAGGTACTAGATGCAGCTAGACTTGGATTCTCTTCCTCTGGTGTAGAGCTAAATATATGGTTAGTTTTGTACTCAAAGTACAAGGCATGGAGGAGTGGGCTGTCAAATAATGCAAAGTTTTATAGAAAAGATTTGTGGAAGGTATTTGATACACATAAACTGTGAACTGTATATGTATCCATATTTGTGTTCCCATGCAAACCCTCAGAAATGGAATCGTTTACAGTGTTAAACAAGTTTTGTTTCACTTCTAAAATATTATTACATCAGCCTGATAGTAGAGATGAGTGGTATATCGTAAATACCATTCAGTATCGGTACTGAACCAATACCGATTTACTGTACCACAGGAATCTCAAAATACCGAGATTACGGTGTTGAAAAATATTCCCGACATTGGTTAAATCTTCAAAGGGCAAACAACGAATGTTGCCCAAAATTCACTACATGAAGAATCCATTGACTGTGGAGTTCAAAAGACAGTTGCCACTGGTCATTTGATGTAACAAAACAGCTGAGAGAGACTGCCCGAGGGGTATTTTCTCTCAGCAGTTTTGTTGCATCAAATGATTGATGGCGGGAGTACATGTTACTTCCAATATTTTTACTATTCTGCAGCTTTTTCTGCTGTACACAGTGACCTATAACTGGGCAATGTATCCAAAGTACCATCAATATTGGTGTGAGTTCATGTATGTTGCTGACACCGAATACCGTACTGATACCAAAGTGAATCATTCTGAAAATACTAATGCTGAAACTGAACTTGAAATTTTAATACCCCCAGCTCTACCCGATAGATTAACCAATGAACAGTCATAACCTTTGAACGAGGACTGAGAAATACACCGACAATAATAGTCAACATTTACCACATATTTATTCAGTAAACCGACACAGGCCATATATTAACCCTTTACCCAATGGAACAGCCAAAACCGGCCAGCGCTATTCTAAAAAATCGCCAATTAATTTTCAAAATATTTTCATTTTTTGTCTCAAAAACATAGGTTATGACCCCTCGTTGGAACGAGCCCAACGAGCTCGTTCCAACGAGGGGTCATAACCTATGTTTTTGAGACAAAAAATGAAAAAAATTAGTTATTCAAGAATTTTTTTTGCAAGTGTCATCGGCTTTTCATGTTAGGTAAAGGGTTAATTGTCACCGTCATTTTGTTTTTATTGCTAAAATCACAGTCTGAGTGTGCCTAATTGGCACGTTGGAATGTTTGTTTTCAGTTTAAAGGGTTGGAGAACTGGCAGAAATGTAAATGTGCTCAAATGTGTCGGATGTAATAAATCGATAAGTTTCTTGACAATCAATGAGATGTTGGATTACTCCCCTTGCATTGCATCACTACTCCTCTGCTTTTGTAAATATTAATGAATGTCAGTAGGAAAATTTATCAAAAGCAAGATGATGAAAATTTCGGAGAAAAAAAGGGTGGCATAATAAATATATTACAGGATGTTTAGTTGGTTGATATGGTGTCATATGAGGCTGAGCGTGAACAATTTTAATCTTGGCTAAAGCCTCGCCTGATATTGTTCTCACTTCGCCTCATGTGATACCACATCTGCCAACTAAATGCCCCATAACTTAATGTAGTGAGTGCTTGGAGTGGAAGCAGGCCTTTAGATTACCCCAGTTTCACCCCGTTTACAGGTGTGCCCCAATTAGAGAAGATGTGAAGCCATAAAGAAAAATATATAAATTCCCTGTCTCTTCTACATTTGAGAATAACTTCCATCATAATATGGCCACAGAAACACAAAGAAAGGCATGGCGTTTAAACATAACAGGATAAGACTGTTATTTCTAGTTTTAATGTGCCCAAATTAGAGCAAAAGGATGTGCCCAAAATAATTGAATTTGAAGGCCTGGTGGAAGTCCTCTAAAATTATCAGCATAGATATAAATATTTGGCTAAACTTATATTTGTTTTCATACTTGTGTTGCAGTTATGTTCAGGGTGCATTGTGTGCAGTCTAGCATTGTAGTATTTGTTACGGTATGGGAATATTATTGATATTGGTAATAGAAAGAAATCTGAGAATCAGCAACAATAACTATGAATTTAACTATTCTGAAATTTAATTTAAAAAAATTAATATAAAAAAAATGATACAAAGATCTTATACACTAATTGGTTTACAGAAAATAAAAACAGTGGTACTTATCAATTATTGAATTAATCCAAAGTACAGTTTGACAGAATCCAGTAATCCAGTGGTGAAGAATCTTGTGAAGAAAGTTACCAGCTGGTAGTATTAAATCCAAGAATGTCTCTTCAGAAACAGTATCCCGTAGATTTGTAATAAAATTTTCACTTAGAAATTTCAGCAGTCTCCAATAAAATATAATAAAATGCTCTGCAAAATTCAAATGGACTAAAAATCCAAGAAGTATTGGTGCCACAGGTAATTTCCAAATAATCCAGTAGAATCCTGGCTTTTCACAAAATATTATTCTTTTTCACAGAACGTATAAATTCTCTTTTCCAAGGCAGAACAAATTCTCTTCAAAATTCTCTTTTGGAATCAATCTTCCAAATTCTCAAAGAAGCACTGCTTCTATAATAAATTCACTGTTCTGAAACAATAATAATCTCCAATGGAAACAACTGAAGTGAGTCTTTCTAGTAACCAGATATAATGTCCTAGAAGATGAAAATTCTACAAAGTTCCAACTGTTTCTAGGTGATTCTGTCATAGTTCAAGTAAACAAGGTCATTGACCTACTTAAACAATCAATGGCTATTTGTACAATAGATCAGTGTAACAAAGATGTAAACAAGGTCACTGAGTGCAAATGAGTGAGACCAGTCAGAAAATGCAAAAAAAAAAAAAAATATATATATCTCGATATAATATGGGGGCCATATAACAGTATTTAGAGGTCATGACATGTACTTGGTTAGTTTCTTATCAGCAGAGATATCAGCCCAAGGTAAATTCATTACAGCCAAGACCAAAGGTCGAAGGCTGATGTGAAGTTACTGAGGACTGATATCTCAACTGATTTGAAACTAAGTTAACTAACCAAGTAATAACCTCTTTATTTATTAACCCTTTACCTAACATGAATTGCAGATTACACTTACAAATAAAATTCTTGAATAACTAATTTTTTTCATTTTTTGCGTCAAAAACAATACTTATGACCCCTCATTGGAACGAACTCATTGAGCTTGTTCCAATGAGTGGGCATAAGCTATGTTTTTGAGACAAAAAGTGTACAAAATAATGAAAATTGGATGGTGATTTTTGTGAATAGTGCTGGCTGGTTTTGGCCCTTACTTTGGGTAAAGTGTTAAATCAAAACAAATGATTAAAAAATTCTCAGATCTGTTACAGTTATAGTTTTCTGACAGTGTAATTGTTTCTCATTCTTTTCACAAAATCTGAAGTTTTCTCTCATCTAGTTAGCTATCCAAACATCTTAGCTTCCCAAGGGAAGTCACCACGTTCGGATAGCTTAACTATCTCATCTGAACATGGGGGAGAATGGAGCTACATGTATACTGAATTACATGTGCCTGTCCATCCGTGCATCTACCTATGCATCCGTCTGTCCACAGTGATATCTTAGCAGTGAGTTGATGGATTTCAATGAAATTTGCAATGAGGGAGCCTTGTGATAAGCCACTCCTGCACATGTCAAAAAAAAAGTTCCTGAATATTTTTCACCCCAGAGTTACAGTCCTTACTTTGTAAATTTTTTCATTTTTTCCATCTGCAGCAATATCTCATCAGTGAATGGATGGATTTCAATGAAATTTGGTATAAGGCATCTCTGTAATAAGCCACTCCAGCATGTTATATTATGTTCTCAACAGAGTTACAGTCCTTAGTTTGTTATTAATTCATTTATGCTTCATCGGTACAGCACTGCAGTGGTAGTATAAACTGGCTGCAGCAATAGCTCTTGTTGTGATCGATAGTGGTGTCTAACTGATCGAGGAGTATTTGTGGTCGATAGTTTCTGCAAATATTGTGCTAGTTTCTGCAGATGTTGTGCTCTATTTTGGCCTCAATATATCCAATATAGGCATTTAATATATCATAGCTCGTTTGCGAAAACAGCCCCAGCCCCTGTTAATTGAATATTTCCTCTCACGGAGTGGGTTTTCAATTAACAGGGTTTCATGGTCCTCATCTGTTATATTCCAACTTTGATTATCTCCCTTGATATGCAGTGGGGTACTTTCTCGTCCTCCTGCCTGCTAGGAAATATCTTTTCTGTCCTTGAATGAATGGACTCGCTAGTTTATTATATATACTGTCCAAAGAAAGTTACCCCCCCCCCCCCCTCCCTATAGTACTTGAGGGTATATGAATATCTCATATTGTGACGTTCCCAATTCCCGTATCGGAGCAGGAATAAATCCTCAAAACTTGTGAACATTTGCTGGCTATTGATCACTTCACTACCGTGCATATCTGACATATGCTGTACCACGTTAAGTCTGATTTTGACAAGACTGTTTAGGTCACTCTCTGTTGCACTTCTTGGAAATGTTCAGCCTGTTGACCATTTTGGTGGTGTTGGCATCATGGTTGGGCCGGTATCTGCTCTCGAGGCAAAACTTCACTTCACATCCTTGACAGAAACATGAAAGCACAAATTTACAGGGACCACATTTTGGAGCCGATTCCATCCCCTATGGTCACTGTTTACTTGGATCATTATTTGGACGATAATGCCAGATTTCACCAAGCAAGACTGGTGTGAGAATTCAAAGATATGCAGTAGGACGTGACCTGGATGGATTTTCCAGCAATGTGCCCAGACAGCAACCCGATAGAACATGTGCAGGGCATGCTCAACAGGAGAGTGGTTAATAGACAGGCACCACCTTAAGACACTGACAGTCTGCGCTATGCACTTATAGAGGAATGGGACAACATCACATTGAGAGAAGTTCGAAGGTCATCAACAGCATGCCACAACAACTAAGATGTGTTAGACATGCTCGAGGCAATCCCACCAGATACTGAACTTGCCGTTTGTTGACGTGATGACGTCCGTGGTGCCTAATGTTAATTCAATAAAAAAATGCTCTAGAAACCCTTCTTTCACTGTTAAGACATATTCCCCCACTACAAATAGCAGGTTTTCTCTCAGCAGAATTTACCCATTTACGGTATACCCACTGGTATTATGGTGTGGGGTGGGGAAGGGCTTAACTTTTTTTGACAGTATATGAAAACGACCTCACTTTTATTGGTAGAGTTTGGAAGCAATATTTTTATTTATTTCATCATTGGTGTTTAATTTTTACTGGTAAAATAGGACCCAGTCACCAACGTTTGGGGTGGAAGTCCTCTAAAATGGGTATAAATGATTGACTAAATTGAACTTTATCTCCATGTTGCAGTCATGATTAGCCATTGTGCAAAAACATGTGACCTTAAACACCTGTAAATAAATAATATAATTTGTGTTTAATCTTTTACTCAATACACACGATATCAAAATTTGTTATTTTAATTTTTTTTTCCCAATTTTTCAAAAAATTTCAACAACCATTTCATGTGTCTTCTCATTAGAACACGCTCCATGAGCGTGTTCCAATGAGGTGTCACATGATATGTTTTAAAAATAATTTTTTTCAACTTCTTAGTTTGTGTAAATTACACGGGTGGATGCAGCCAATTTCGTTAGGTAACGGGTTAAACTAACTGTCATCATCTATGGCTATATCATAACCACAACATAGGAATGAAGTAAAGTTTATTCAATTGTTTGTAACCATGCTGTCCACTTTAGAGGACTTCCACCCCCAGGCATTGATTACTGGGTCCTATTTTATCAGTAGAGCAGAACTTGATTACCACAGTGAACATGCACTACTCCACTTCCTGGAGTTCCCACAGGGGTTTTGGAAGGAATGCAATGCAATTTATTTTGCAGCGGTCTGAATCCAGAATTCTCCAGAGGTTTATCGGATGTGATAGATGTATTGTTGTTTTGTTTCTGTTGAGGGTAACCGCCCTTTGCTTTGTCAGGTTCATGCTATTCGCATTTATCTCAATCTGACACAGTTCATCATGAAAGGTAGGAAACAATTTTTTCTGTCTCTTATTCCTGGTCGACAGAAGATCTCTCCTCAATCCATTTCTTACGCTCGTCTAGCAACTGCCGATTGTATTACCAATCGTATTTCTGCCCATGAGGTGCGTGCATTGTCTTCCTCTTGGGCTTATTCAAGTTGTCGGATGTTATGCAGGCAGCCTACTGGAGAAATGCTTCTACTTTCGCCACCTTCTATCTGCGTCAGTTGCAGGAGCAGTCAGAGGACCTTTTTGCTTTGGGCCCTCTTTCTTCTGCTCAGGCTGTTGTCTACCCTAGCCATTAGGCTTCTTAGAAGGTCAGTTCCAGCTCTGTGCTGTTACTGTCCTTTCTGTCTGTGCATCACACAGACCCATAAGCCTCATCTCTCATTGTCTTTTACTAATGTTTGTGATGCTATGGTTTGATAGGCCTATGGACCTCTTCCTCTGTCCACGGTTCCAGTGCAGTTGGGTTATGTGTGGGTTGGTTATGTGATTCCCTCCAGCCTATTGTCTATGTAGTAAGCAATTGTAGATAGGTTGATAAGAAATTTAAATTTTATAGTAAATTTCCTTTCTTATTATACCTACCACAATTGTTTACAAGGAGGCCGTCCCGTCTTCGTATTCGGGTAAGAATCCTTACTCCCCGCTGATCATATAACTGTATTGTTGGCGGATTCAAAAGAACGAGTCATTAGCGATGTATATGCGCACTGGCAAGTCGTGGAGTTGTACTTGGAGGAGAGTGTCCTCTACTGGGTCTGCGCCGGTAGCACTCGACCCAGTTTTGGCTTATTTTTTCTTGGTGCTTTTGCACCACTTTTCTTTCCCAAATGGCTTGGGAAAATTCAAAATAGAGAGTATATTTTCCAAATAGAGAGTATATTTTCCAAGTTAGGGTCTCCCACTGTAGTGCAAGTCTGTAGTAAACAATTGTGCTAGGTATAATAAGAAAGGAAATTTACTATAAAATTTAAATATCTGTGAGAAATACTGGGGATTTTCCAGAACATGCATCATTGAATGGTTTAGTTTACACAGACAATGGGAAAACTATTTTGATTCTGAGAATCGCGTTTAACAATGTTGCACTATTTGGATCAGGTTGAATAAAATTAAAAGGCTTTCAAATTTTGATGCAATTATATTGTTAATGATCAGTGATAATAATGAACTGCGGTCTCATGAGTGATCTGACGATCTTCCATTTTGGGAATTGACTGAGCACAAGCATTTTTTCTCCCTCCTCCGATAGCTTTTGTGCAGGCAGTAGGTGGGTGTTGAAATCGCCCACCTCAAAATGCCAGGCCTGGGTTGGAAATGTTTAGTGTCCAGTTAGGATATTCACAGAAGTAATATTAACCCTTTAACTAACATGAAAAGCAGACAACACTTGCAAACAAAATTCTTGAATCACTAACTTTTTAGCTCATTCCAAAGAGGAGTCATAACCTATGTTTTTGAGACAGAAAATGAAAAAAGTAATGAAAATTAATTGGCGATTTTGTGAATAGCGCTGGCCGGTTTTGGCCGTTATGTTGGGTAAAGGGTTAATTATTGTCTCCAAATTTTTTTTCCAGACAGAAATGAAGAATTATGACAGTATTGTGATATTTGGAGTTGAACAAATGGTAATTATCTTTGAAATAATTATCTACTGAAACTATTGACCTTGTAACCTACTAACTACATGTTATAACCAAACAGGTGCAGCCCCATGGGATGGTCAACCCCAAAAAAGCTATATATTAACTTTGAAAAAAAGATCTTGTCTTGGGTTTCTTTGAAAGGTGAGAAGAAATGGTAATGTGCTGCCAAGATAGTCTTAAGTCCAACAAGAGCAGTAATGCTTGAAGAAATACTTGGACATAGCTGATTTGCAATCCCATTCATGTATTTATTTATTGGTGTTTAAGGTCACATACTTCTGCACAATGGCTAATTGTGACTGCAACATGGAGATAAAGTCGAATTTATCAATCATTCAGTACCCATGTTGCCCATTTTAGAGGACTTCCACCACAAGCACTAGGGTACCATAAAACAGAGCTTATTTACACGGTGGGGACTTTCCATTGATAAAATACTTACATGGCAGGGAACTTTAAATATTAGTTTTATGACGATGCTGTCAATTACACACCAGCTGGGTAGAGATGCATGACCACCTGGGTGCGATCAATAGGTCGTGGTCATAAATATCATTTTTTATTAGTTACTCTCTCCATGGGTGTGGAATTCTACTGATGTGGTATCATAATATACTGAGTCGGGTACTCGGTCATTTATTGCATTTTGTAACTTTTGTGATTGCAACATGAAGGTAAAGTCAAGTCCGGCCAATCGTGTGTACCCATGTTACCCATTTTATCCCCCAGGCATTGGTGACCATGTCCTATTTTACCAGTAACATAGAGTTTGTTTACCACAGTAAACAAGCACTGCTTCACTTCCCGGGGTTTCCATGGGGAAATCCCATTCATGATATCACCAAAAAGCAATATGTCAAATTTGAGAAAAATATCTTTGAACATTTTTCTTTAAAATGTGATGGTTGGATGAAAAAGATGGTTGGAACCCATTCCTATATCCCCCTCCAGTTATCTTTAACCATTCTGTCATTGAGTGTGAGATTAAAACAGTTGAAATTTACAAGGAGTACTCATTTAATTTTATTCCATAGTGCGTATATTAATTCCCATTTAAAATTCAATAACACTCTTGGTCCATCATAAGACTAAGAAATTTTAGGTGGTGTTCATGTTCATGTCTGCTTTCAGTGTTTTTATGGTCCCAATCCCCTGGAAATCTCTAATTATGAATAACCCAAGAAGGCTTGATGGTTGAGTGATACATCAGTGGAATGATTCTCACCCGATTTGAGTCATGCCATGCTGTGTGGATCGGTTCAGTTTGAATACAGGGTTTTGAAAATGGGAGTTGTGTACCTTGTTAAATTCATATATCTTAAAGGGAACAGAACAGATCAAATCAAATATCACTCCTTCAGGTTCTCGGCTTGTGCCGAACACCTGTGGTCGCAACTTTCCTGTTCGTTATTCCGTGGCTGAAATTGGAAAATAATATTTTTTTAACTATTTTTAGCTCACCTGACTTTCAGTCAGGAGAGCTATAGTGATCACTCACCGTCCGTCCGTCGTCCGTGAACATGGTGTTTGCGTCTTCTCCTCCCAAACCTCTGAACCAATTTAATTGATATTTGAGATAATAGTTTGTTATGACATCGCAATTTGATTTTGTTCAAATCAAGTTGCCTCGCCCGTGGGTAGGGCCACACCCAAAAAGTGTGCTAAAATCTTAAAAAATCTTCTTCTCATGAACCAGCAGTAGCAGAGACTTGATATTTGGTGTGCAGCTTCCTTTTGAGGTGTAGACTGAGATTTGTTCAAGAGAAGTTTGTGGGGCTATACTTGGCATCGCCCAAAATTTCTTTTTCCAAACCGAGAGGCTGATTTGACCCAAATTTTATGTGAGGGCTTATTGGGTCATAAGTACCTAATTTATGCTGATTTTTTTTTCCCGTAGCCCCATGGGAACCGCAGGAGCTAAAAATAGAAAAAAATTAAAACGCCCATATCTCCAAAACTGCACGGCACCGAGAATTTTTATTTGGTGTGAAGCTTCCTTAGGACCAACAGAAAGAATTGGTAAAAAAAAATTGCCATCGATTTTATCATAGGGTACAGTTTCGGGACTTTGAAAAAGTGCTGAGTCAGCACTTTTTAACACTGTAGGCAATGGGAAAAACATTAAAAAATCTCTTCTCCAGATGCAGCAGGCAGAATCTTTTGATATTTGGTATGCAACATTGTAGGGTGGATCTGATTCAAGTTTGTTCAAATCGGCCCCCTGGGTTCATATTTGGGCTCAGTATAGGAGCCCGATTTCGAACTTAGTGCATTTCAGGCAAATTTCTTAAAAAATTGCGACATTGATGCCGTAGCTGCGACGGGTGGTGCAATTTCACAAAATTCTAAGTTCATCAAGGGCCATAACTCCGAGAAAAATATTTGGAACAACACATGCATTGAACAGTGGCTAGACATCAGTAAGATACACTTACATGCCAAATATAAAGTCATTCCATCAAGTATTTCAAAAGTTCTTGAGTTTTGAAACTCGCTGGTCACAGACAGACCGACCTACATTCTAAGTTCATCAAGGGCCATAACTCCAAGAAAAATATTTGGAACAACACAGGCATTGAACAGTGGCTAGACATCAATAAGATACACTTACATGCCAAATATAAAGTCATTCCATCAAGTATTTCAAAAGTTATTGAGTTTTGAAACTCGTTGGTCACAGACAGACCGACCGACATTCTAAGTTCATCAAGGGCCATAACTCCAAGAAAAATATTTGGAACAACACATGCATTGAACAGTGGCTAGACATCAATAAGATACACTTACATGCCAAATATAAAGTCATTCCATCAAGTATTTCAAAAGTTATTGAGTTTTGAAACTCGTTGGTCACAGACAGACCGACCGACATTCTAAGTTCATCAAGGGCCATAACTCCCAGAAAAATACTTGGAACAACACATGCATTGAACAGTGGCTAGACATCTATAAGATACACATACATGCCAAATATAAAGTCATTCCATCAAGTATTTCAAAAGTTATTGAGTTTTGAAACTTGTTGGTCACAGACAGACCGACCGACCGACCGACCGACCGACAGACAGACAGACAGACAGACAGACAGACAGACAGACAGACAGACAGACAGACAGACAGACAGACAGACAGACAGACAGACAGACAGACAGACAGACAGACAGACAGACAGACCGACATTGCCACTTATAGAGCTGCTAGTCGCAACTAAAAATCTTCTTCTCCAGATCCAGCAGGCAGAATCTTTTGATATTTGGTATGCAACATTGTGGCATGGATCTGATTCAAGTTTGTTCAAATCGGCCCCCTGGGTTTATATTTGGGCTCAGTATAGGAGTCCAAATTTGAACTTACTGCATTTCAGTCAAATTTCTTTGAAAATCTTCTTCTCCAGATCCAGCAGGCAGAATCTTTTGATATTTGGTATGCAACATTGTGGCATGGATCTGATTCAAGTTTGTTCAAATCGGCCTCCCTGGGTTTATATTTGGGCTCAGTATAGGAGTCCAAATTTGAACTTACTGCATTTCAGGCAAATTTCTTTGAAAATCTTCTTCTCCAGATCCAGCAGGCAGAATCTTTTGATATTTGGTATGCAACATTGTGGGGTGGATCTGATTCAAGTTTGTTCAAATCGGCTCCCTGGGTTTATATTTGGGCTCAGTATAGGAGCCCAAATTTGAACTTAGTGTATTTCAGGCAAATTTCTTAAAAAATGTTCTTCTCCAGATCCAGCAGGCAGAATCTTTTGATATTTGGTATGCAACATTGTGGGGTGGACCTGATTCTATTTTGTTCAAATCAGCTCCCTAGATTCATATTTGGGCTCACTATAGAAGCTCGAATTCGAACTTAGTGCATTTCAGGCAAATTTCTTCAAAAATCTTCTTCTCCAGATCCTGCAGGCAGAATCTTTTGATATTTGGTATGCAACATTGTGGGTGGATCTGATTCAAGTTTGTTCAAATCGGCCACCTGGATTCATATTTGGGCTCACTATAGAAGCCCAAATTCGAACTTAGTGCATTTCAGGCAAATTTCTTCAAAACTCTTTTCCAGATCCAGCAGGCAGAATCTTGTGATATTTGGTATGCAACATTGTGAGGTGGATCTGATTCAAGTTTGTTCAAATCGGCCCCCTGGGTTTATATTTGGGCTAAGTATAGGAGCCCAAATTTGAACTTAGTGCATTTCAGGCAAATTTCTTTGAAAATCTTCTTCTCAAGATCCAGCAGGCAGAATCTTGTGATATTGGGTATGCACCATGCTTAGGGGGTGAGATTCAATTTTGTTCAAGCCAAGTCCCTGGGTTCATATTTGGGCTCACTGTGGAAGCCTAAATTATAACTTAGTTCAAAATGAGGAACTTTCTTTAAAAATCTTCTTTAGATCCAGCAGTCGGAATGTTTTGATATTTGGTATGCAGCATTCTTAGGGGGGTGAGATTCAAGTTTGTTCAAGCCATGTCTCTAGGTCCATATTTGGGCTCACTGTGGGAGCTTGAATTGTAACTTTGTTCGAAATGAGGAATTTTCTTAAAAAAATCATCTTCTTCAGATCCAGCAGTCGGAATGGTTTGATATGTGGTGAGTAGCATCCTTGGGGGGGGGGGGGGGGGGGGGGGGGGGAGGATTCAAGTGTGTTAAAGCCAAGTCCATGGGTCCATATTTGGGTGCCCTGTGTGAGCCCAAATTATAACTTAGTCAATATGAGGAATTTTTCTTTAAAAATCTTCTTCAGATTCAGCAGTTGGAATGTTTTGATATTTGGCATGGAGCAACCTTAGGGGGGCTGAGATTAAAGTTTGTTCAAGCCAAGTCCCTTGGTTCATATTTGGGCTCACTATGGGAGCCTGAATGACAACTTAGTTCAAAATGAGGAATTTTCTTTAAAAATCTTCAGATCCAGCAGATGAATGCTTTTGATATTTTTTATGCAGCATCCTTAAGGGGATAAGATTCAAGTTTGTTCAAGCCATGTCCCTAGGTCCATATTTAGGCTGATTGTGGGAGCTCAAATTGTAACTTGGTTCAAAATGAGGAATTTTCATTAAAAATCTTCTTCCTCAGATCCAGCAGTTGGAATGTTTTGATATTTGGTGTGCAGAATCCTTAGGGGTGTGAGATTCAGGTTTGTTAAAGACAAGTCCCTGGGTTCATATATGGGCTCCCTGTGGTAGCCCGAATTATGACTTAGTTCAATATGAGGAATATTCTTTAAAAATCTTTTTTTTAGATCCACTGGTCAGAATGTTTGGATATTTGATTTCAGCTTTTCTTTGGAGGAGCAGATGCAACTTGTTGAAATCAATTCTCTGGGTTGATATTTAGGCTACCATGTCAGGTGAGCGCCCTCAGGCCCCCTGGGGCCTCTTGTTGTATTTGTGTCCAAGAGATTTCTGGAATTAGATGCGTTATGCATACTCATTTCATCATATATCTATTTCCAACCAACCAGGTTACACCAATTTTTTTTTTTTTATTGGGATTTCAAGACATTTTCGTAGCCAGCGTCACCTGGCTTTAGTTTTAGGGGTGGTGGAGGAAGCCAGAGTACCCAGCGAGAACACTGAGCACTGGCGAGCAACTGTCACACTCCCCAATGGACGAACTCCACACAAGCATGGTTAGCATTGGTTGAAGACAAGTGCACCATTGATGTGCAGTATGCCTTAACCCTTTGAGACTTTAATTATCCTGATGTGTAAACGCCACTGGGAATTCAGTTTCTTCAACATTTTTCAAAATGTTGCGTCAAACGTCGGAAAGTACAAATGACAAGATATTTTTCACATTAGTGATTATCTGGTTGAGGACTAGATTATTTTTGGTTGTCTGAATTTGTCATTAAACACTTGTTTTATTACAAATTATTGGAGAGTGCCCACAGGTACTCTCCAATAATTTGTAATAAAACAAATTTATATAAACAAAATATTATTTGTGTTTCACTGAATATGAAATATAAGCAAGAGAAGTGTTGGCTTTTGCTCTGGTGTCCTCATTTTTTTAAAGCCCTGATGGTGGCTTCTTGCAGTTAACTTGTTAAGAGGTCTTGACAGCAGGATTATATTAGTATTTTAAACTGCGATAACATTTGGCTCAACAGTTGTCTCTGAGCACTATTAGAGAGAAAATATGAATTGGGTTTAAAACTTTAAAAAATCGAAAAATAATAACAAAACAAATGACCACAAAGTATCAAGACACTGTTTGATTTCAAACGTCAGAGGACGTACACAAGTATCAACGCGCTATTTGATTTCATACGTCATAAGAGGTACAAAAGTATCAAAGGGTTAATACACAGCGCCACCATGTGGAAATCGGGATCAAATGCCTTTCCCAAGGACACAACGCAGTTACCTCTGGTGGGGATTAAACTGTGCTCCTTTTGGTCCAATGCCATATCCAATGACCTCCCACCCACATCACCAGATGATGGTAACTGACTGCACATAGTATTTTCTCACTGTAGTTGGAACAAAGTAGAATAAAGAGAGGGAAAAAATGAAACTGTGCTTAAAAAAAATAATGCAGAACCTATTTTCCATTTCCAAGATTTTGTTGTGATGGAATCTGCATGGAAAGCAACAATCACTTCTGTGAAATCATTTTTGAAAAATGAATATTTATTAAAATGCTACATTATGTGGAGAAAAAAAATTGCGAGTTAGCACCAAATTAAATAAATTCAAAGTCCAAAATAACTCGAAATAACGTCTGCGAAGGAGACACTTGTATACCAAATATGATGCCTTTCAATAAAGTATTTCAAAACTTATTCATTTTTGGCTTACCTGGCCTAAAAGTCACACATTGGCGGTGCTCAGGGGGGATTCAAAATCATATCAAACCCCCCTCTCCCGCATTACTTGAATCTTGTGTTAGTCATCAAATTGTATAGAAACTGCAAGGCTCCCTATCGTCTGACCGACTCCATAATGCTACTAAGGGCAGAGAAGGACGTGATGAACAAATACACCGTATTTACATAATAACTCACACCAAACCATACCGGTTTGAAGAGAATAACCTCTAACAAATGGTATCATGTCCGATAGGACAACTAACTCAGCCTAGTTGAAGCAGCTAAACGTCTTCCTGTGTGTGAAGACCATTAAAAGCTGATAACTGAGGCCCTAGAAGCTCACTAAGGAGATTTACAATGCTAGCCACAGCTTATAAGTCTTCATCTACGTGAAGTCAGATATATTGGTGTTACGTTGCGACCCAGAAGGCAGACTTAATGGAGACTTACAGTTATTGTCTTGCAAGGTAGGGAATGAAGAGCCGCTATATAAACAGCCCTGAATTCCCCAAGAGACTGCAGTCCCAAGAGATAATAAATTCAGTTATGCCACTGCATAATACTGAAAAAATCTCGCTTATGATTTGAGCTAGGCTACTATGGTGTAACAATAAGACTCAAGTCTGACACCTAGGAAGAACAAACCAAAAAGCACAGTATCTTTTTCGGTTGTATTCCCAAAAGACAGCGGACAGAGCCTAACCGAAGAGACCGCTGTAACTGTACAGAAGGCTACTATGGCGTCCACAATGACATAATTGACTTGACGCCAAGACATATCTCAGCCTATCTATGCACTATCCACCCGGATTCAGGATGAGAAACAGGTGATAATAAAAAACCAGAGAATAATTTCGACGACGTCTAATGCTTTTCTTCAATAGGAAAGCTTATACCTCCAGAAGGAAAGCCTCTCTAGAAAGATTTGTCAAACAAGTATTCTTGTAAATGGAGCTTGCTTGGGCTGATTGCCGCAGGCCTGACAAGACTACATTCTCATCCACTGATCTTCCACAATTTTTCCACTTTTTGCGAGGTTTGTAACCTACTGCCAAGTGACAAGCAATCAAAATCTATTCTTGATGACCTTAACTGATCCCTTCAATAAGACCTCCACTGGGAGCAACTCTCTTTGAAAGGAACTTCCATGATTAACGTCCAGTTTCTCGTGACGTCGATAATCCTCCGTCAACTGGCAAGCAGTTGAGGTCATGTCCATCACCTGTAAGACTTACGATGCTTACAGGAAGAGAAACTACGTCCTCCCTACGAAGAAGTTCGTCTCATCGACCTCAATTGTTCCATTCAATAAGAGAGCCTTTACCTCCACTAGAAGCGACTTCCGGAACTTCCGTGATTAACGTCCAGTTTCTTGTGAAGATGATAACCTTCCGTTAATCATTGGCCTAGGGGGGGTCTGATCCATAGCCTTGATCAGACCTATACCCCTTTCCCCGAGTCGCTTTAATGACAACTTCCATAAGAGGGTTATTGTACCCTCGCGAGACATTCTCATGATGCTTTCTTAGAAGCAGAACGGCCTCGCTTATCCTGGTCTGCTGAAGTGTGTTGATGAGACAGCAACTTCAGTAGCAGAGCACTGAAGCTTCTTGTAGCCTGCACATATATCAATGCAAGCTTGTCGTCAAATAGTATGTTTCCAGTAACAGGAGCGACTCAGAGAGAGCTTTTCACCTTGTCATCTACAAGTGATGATGACACAAGGGCAGCATCACATCTTACCAGCTCCAAATTCACTGTCCGGGCGGAGTTGTACATGACATACATACATGACGGCCCTGCAAAGAACTCTTAGCGAGGAACCATGTCCTTATATTTCTTTCCATTTGAGACATTGCGAAATAGCTCTGGTAAGGTGATCTGCTTAGGACATTGCGCCCAGATTTGCTCTTTCAATGAAATAGCACATTCCATTATTTCGAGCATATATTAAATGATGCAGGTAGGGACATATTTTCATCCCCGGCCTGCTTATCTAAACGCAGACTTATTCAGATGGAACAATATTCTTAAGAGCTCAAGACTTTTCATAGTCTTAAAATGCCCTTCTGTGAGAGATGGCGACTCACACCCCGTATCCCTCTCACCATCCATTCACAAATATGGTCAACTCCATCTGAATGAATGGATGACTGGACCGATGAAGCACCATCTGACAGCTCACCATCGGAGTCTGTTAAACGGTAGTACTAGTCTCAAACGACTAGTTATCAACCCGAACTTGCGAAGTCAGATAGCTAGTCTGTAGCCCTCGAAATTCACTATGGCATTTGGCAATGCCGTAGCAAAATGCCACAGAAAATTGATTTTGCGACGGCATATATTTGCTGTAGTACAGAACAAAATACGAGCCCAGAAACCGAAATCATAATAAGACATTGTTTAGTAACAGCTACGGCAAAACAAATGAAAAAAAAAAGAAAGAAAAGCAGTACCCCCCCTACCAAAAAAAAACAAATGTTAAATTGACAAAGCTTTTGAACGCAAACGCCGTGTGAAGTTTGCTTTCAGTAATTAGAAATTGCTGTTGTTAAAGACGCTTCTTGTTGTTGCTTCGAATGCCACGCGCTATTAAAGCCCTTGATTTGCTCAGTAAGAGGAAAAATTGAAATGCTTTGTCAGTGACGCAGCCACCCATTGCAACCAACTTGAACAAATTGACTTTCAACATATTCGGCCCCCTTTGTGCATTCTGCAGATTTTTCCGAGTCAATTCAGGGGTTTTTCGTTACAAATTTACCCAGGACTAAACTCTTTGCAGATAACGCTGAACACGTTGTCTATCAACTGTTGTGTAGTTACCCCGGCATCGCATGACGTGTACGCATTAAGTTTCAATCAATACCAATGATGTATAAATTTAGTTAAAAATGGAAACAAGTTTTCCCCAGAAAACACTAGATGATGATGAGTACGCACCGAATCTCCCTCAATATCTATGACATGTTTGGTTCAAAATAGAAACAAGTTTCTCCAGCAAACAAAATGGAAGTGGAATGTAATTATTGTTAACTGTGCCGATTGTTTCGGATTTTTTTCTGCAATCGGAATTGGTATGTTTGGGAATGATTTCAACAACATAAAAAGTCATGGCAAAAATACACTTGTCACCCAGGACAAGTGAATTTATGTTTTGGTTGTTGCTGGTAGAAATTACTTGTCAGCGACAAGTAGACACGCGTTATTTCGACCCCTGTAACATGGTAGATAGTGCCAGAATAAATGCCGTAGTAACTGCCGTAGCATTGGAATTTTATTACGGTAAAACGGTGCTGTAGTAAAATATTCTCAATTTCGAGGGCTGAGTCTGTGGTCAACGCGCTTCATTAATGAAGCAAGGGAAGATGCCATAGCTGCCACCGAATCCAGCTGCAGTGTGGAAGAAACGTCCCGAACCGCAAACATTAACGGGCATCCCGACTCACTAAAGTTTCTCGCACCAAAAACTATCGACCCCGACTGCTGACGGAAAGGAGAAGGTTCTTCAGCTCGCAGTCTGCTCCAGACCGTGCCGAGCATTCTGTTTTAGGCATCTATCCCTTATCGTGCATATCCATGGAAGAAGAGGAAGCCGTAACCACAGCCGACCCCAGCTGAAGTGTGGAAGAAGCATCCCGACTCGTCACATAGGATGGATGCTCCTCCTCATTGAAGTTTCTTACAACACAAAACAGTCGTCCCCGACTGTTAATGGGACGAAAAAACCCAGATCTCGTAGAGTATCCTGCTTCCCGCTTAGAAACTTCTAGGCTTAATCCTCTTTCATGCACTTCCATGTAAGTAGAAGCCATAACTGCTGCCGGCCCCGGCTGCAGTGTGGAAGGAACGTTTCGATGTGTGTTCCGACTCAATAAGGTTTCTCACAATGGACACAGTCGACCCCGACTGTTAACGGGACGGAGAGGGTTCTCCAAACGAAGATCTGACCCCAGGAGGCTCGGCAAGGTCTAATAGAGTGGGAGAGGCCCCTCTCTAACCTAACAACATTTGGGGTCAAATGTTGTTATGAGAAACTTGCATGAGCTGGAGCATACGTCCGCCCACTGCTCGGGATGCTCTGTCTAGTCGGCAGCTGGGGTCACCTTCAGCCTCCCAACAAGAAACTTGCTGACTTCCTCCCTATTTCTGTCGTTGCTGGGTGAGCTTATTTATATTTAAGTGCTCGCTCTACCCACATCTACACTTCCTTCGACAGAAACGGACTTACCCGGTGTCACGGCTCCCACAGACAGGAGTAACCGCTTCACCGGTCGTGCTAGCTGCTTGCAAGAGATTAAGAACACTAACTAGAGGCCTTATCCCTTGCATATCATGAGCACTGCAGCTAGCTCTATTTGCTCAACGGAGCACGATGACGGTAGCACACTTGGATGGGTGTCACAATATCATCACCATGTTCATGTTCCTTTGAAATAGAAACTGAAAAAATGAATTATAATGTGGTGAGAGGCCTAGCCTCAGAACCTCACCGCGAACAATGTACTGTGACACCCGTCTCCAACATTAGACATCCCTGTGAACACAAGAATGACAAGAGTCCGCAGCAGTGCATCGACTAAAGTCGATATCAGTCCTCCAAACTCCACAACAAAATATATAATTAAGATACATGAATAATAGCAATCAAAATTAAATTCAAAATATTTTTTGGAAAAAACATTTTTTGAAAAAACGCCTAAGTTCCCAAAGGGAACATTAAGAGCCCAAAGGCATCCCGATAGAGCCTAAGTGTGGACAAAATCTTATTGAGCTACACTACCGGAATAATAATCCATGTATCCTACAATAATTCTACAGCAGTAGAATATAAAATACTACCTATATATGAGGACGTTGTCTAATGTAAACAACGTCAATGAAAAAAATGGAAACAAGGCATCAGGCACACAAAAAAGGCCCAAAGTCAGAAATCAATTTATGCTCCCAGATGCCAAGCTAGATCTTCATACGAAGAAAAAATGATACATCGGATAGAAGATGCAAGACTAAATGACCTGACACCCCAAGGGTGAGGAGGTAACCATGCGGAAGACAAAATAAATATTCTGTAATACATGTTAAACTCCCAAGAAATTTAATAAAAAATTTCAATAGAAAATAGCCAAAAAGCTTAAGAGTTTAACAGGAAGAGTTCATAGAAAGATAGGGAAGGAATACTTAACAAACAGTGGAATAAGCATTATCAAAAAGACATCTGGCGTATGCCCCGAAATTGGGAAACATAAAATAATTTTATAATTATTATAAAGTTACAGCCCTGAATGTCTAAAAACACCGTTGAACACTTCCATCATACAATAACAGCCTTGGCATCAATTCTTGCATTGATTTGTGTCTGGCATCCTCAAATAAACAGCTGCGCCATGAGCGCATGATACGCCCGTTATTAATTACAAGAGGGAAGCACACAATATGAGTATACATGTGTACTTGTCAGGTTTTTTTTTTATATTCTTGTACAATAATCATAACCAACAACATACTGTGTTCATTAATTTGGAAATAAATTATTTGAATTTCATGAATATCTTACGTCAATAGAGATCATAAGTTCAAGAAAAAATGGTAAATGTATTTCAGACAGCGACACAAATACAAAGGGAGATTCCTCCATCAACATATACTTGCCACCAAAAAATCATGAAAATTGCTCAAAGCATTTTCAAGTTATTGTCCGACATGTGGAAAATTGCCTATATTTTGATGAATAAAGTCCCATAACTCTGGAATGGCATATCGGACAGTGACACAAATCGAAAGGGAGCTTCCTTCCATCAACATATACTTTTCACCAAAAAATCACAAAAATTGCTCAATGCATTTTCGAGTTATTGTAAGACATATGGACGGACGGACGGATGGATGGACGGATGGACTGATGGACAGACAGCGGTATACCATAATACAACAGATTTTAAAGCACAGATGTCAGTTCATTGTTGCTGACTTTAAGGCCAAATAAAGAATGATGTTGGCGTCATTTCCAGTCACTTCCTGACGGCTGCGCATGTGCAGAGAGTAAAAGTATGGAGGACCAGATAGGACTTTTAATTTTCGGTTTTGCAAGCAAATTTGGGGGATTTGGGGGGGGGGGGGGGTCAAAATTTGTGTTTAGCCCTTGATAACTTTGAGTTTGCACCAGCTAAGACTGGGCCATTGGGTTATAGTTTAAAAATATCTTCTCCTCTGAAACCACAGGGCCAAATGTTTTGAAACTTTGCATGGTTGATGACTGAGACACCCTCTACCAATGATCCTCATTTAATGTTGATCGGGTTGCAAACATGGCTGCAGTTGTGGCTTATAGTTACTATAGAAACCCTATGGGAAATCACACTTTTATCTTCTCGGGAACTACTGAGCCGACATGAACCAAACTTGGCAGGAATTGTTTATGGGAGGTCTTCTACAAATCATCCTCATTTTGTTCCTGTAGGTTGAAAAACATGGCCACCAGAGGCATTCTTTGATTCTGGTTGGTGGATTTTAAAAAATTTTCTCGGAAACTGCCAGGCCAAATGTTTCGATACTTCGCATAACCGATGACTGGGACCCCCTCTATCAACTCTCCTCGTTTAATGTTGATCGGGCTGTAAACATGGCCACAATTGCAGCTTATAGTTACTATAGAAATCCTATAGGAAAATAACATTTTCATCTTCTCTGGAACTTCTGACCCAACGTGAACTAAACCTGGCAGGGATAGTCTATGGCAGGTCCTCTACAAACGCTCCTCATTTTGTTACCGTGCATCGAAAAAACATGGCTGCCAGAAGCATTTTTTGATTCTGATTGGTGAATTTTGAAAAATCTTCTCCCTCTGAAACCACAGGGCCAAATGTTTTGAAACTTTGAATGGTTGATGACTGGGACACCCTCTACCAACATTCCACATGTAATGTTGATCATGTTGCAAACATGGCCGCAGTTGTGGCTTATTTGTACTATAGAAACCCTATGGGAAATCACATTTTCATCTTCTTTGGAACTTCTGAGCCGACGTGAACCAAACTTTGCAGGAATCGTCTGTAGGAGGCCCTCTACAAACGATCCTCATTTTGTTCCCGTGGTTGGAAAATATGGCCAGCAGAGACATTCTCTGATTCTGATTGATGGAGTTTGCAAAAATCTTCCCCTCTGAAACTACAAAGTCAAGTTTTCAAACTTCACATGATTGAGGACTGGGCCCCCCTTCTACCAATGATCCTCATGTAATGTTGATGTAATGTTGCCAACATGGCCACAATTGCAGCTCATAGTTACCATGGAAATTAAGCCTATGAGAAATCACATTTTTATGTCCCCCGACTTAGGTCGGGTGGCATATAGTGATTGAAGTGAGCGTGTATCCGTCCGTGCGTGTGTGTGTCCGAGCCAATAACTCGAAAACGGTTAGGGCCACAGTCATCAAACTTCACACAATTATAAAGGACCATGGGAGGATGTGTCACACACCATAGCTGGGTTCGTACCTTCAATGTCAAGGTCACATTTCAAGGTCACACTAAAAATTGGTCAATATTCGTGTCTCAACCATAACTCAGAAACGAATCATAGTACAATTGTTAAACTTTTTACAAATGTTAAGGACAGTCAGAAGGTGTATCGCGTATAATAGTTTCTGCCGCATCTGCAAGGTGATGGTCACAAGGTTGGCGGGGGGGGGGGGGTGGGGGGGGGGGGCATGTGTTACCTTAATAACATTCTTCTTGATATATGTAGTTCCTGGTGAGAGATTACAGGCTCTTTAGAGCCTCTGGCAAACCAGGTCACTGGTCGACCGACATTACCACAGGGTTTGTTTTCTTTTTCAATGCTTGCAGCAGTTAAAAAGCCCTTTCCATATTTTGTTGTAACTGTATAATCTAGGAATGCAGATTATTTCTGAAAAATATCAATTAAAAGTATTTTATTTCCACAGATGGCGCCACTCGAAAAGAAACTCGGTGATGAGCTCGGTGAAAGAACTAACATTGTAGCTTGCAGATTTCCACTGCCAACATGGAAGCCGATAAAGACTGTTGGAACTGGAATCGATACTGTGTGGCTGTATAAAAAGCTTTGACATGCTTTAACCCTAAAGTCGTCAGATTAATTTTATGTTAATAATCACCTTATATACATTTGGCAGTGTTTCTACATTATTATTGACTGCCTGCACAGGCAACCAACAATGATGTAAAAAATCTGTCAAGATCCTACAGGAAGTGTTCTCAAGGAAGAATACACTTGGAACAACTTTCTCAGAACAATGCAAAATGGGCAGTTTGTGGCTGTATAGAGTCTTAAAGGTTAAAAGATACTAGATGCACATCATCATCATTGTAAACCTCTCCATATAATAAAAATATATTTATCAGACTCAGTGTTGTCAATATTATGTACCCAGTTCCACATGTGAATAATAAGGTTTTCTATAAGATTTCAACAGGGATGTGAGAGTTTAATTGATCAGTTGATTCCAGATTTTTATCACGAAAGTGTTTATTTTATTAGCTCACCTTGACAAAGTCAAGCTGAGCTAATCTCATTGCTCTCCGTCCGTCGTCCGTCAACACCATGTTTTGCTCTTCTCCTTCAAAGCCAGTGGGCCAATTCAAGTGAAAGTTTGTGTGAGTGATGGTCCCAAAGGGGCATTTCATTTTTGTTCAACTCAGCATGCCCACCCCCATAAGGAGGGAGTGGGGAAAATGCTCCAAAATATTTTTAAAATCTTCTTCTCAAGAACCAGTGTGTACAATGACTTGATATTTGCTATGGAGCTTCCATATGAGGTGTAGAATCAAGTTTGTTCAAACGAAGTTCGTGAAGTAATATTTGGCTTTGTAATAGGAGGGGTAAGATTTTTGGCCCCCGCCCAAAATTTCTATTTTCTGAACCGATGGTCCGGTATGAACCAAATTTGGTTTGTGATAGTATTGGGTCATAAGTACTTGACCCATGCAAAAAAAAAAAAATTCCCGCAACCCCATGGGAACCCTGGGAGCTAAAAATAGAAATATTTTCAAATGCCCATATTTCCCAAACCCCACGGAACAGAGAGCTTTTATTTGGTATGAAGTATCCTTATGACCAGTAGAATTGAATGGTAAAAAAAAAATTGCCATCGGTTATGTTAGGGTGTTCTGTAATGGGCATAAAAAAAAATGCTGAGTCAGCATATTTGCAAAAATTAAAAAAAATCTTTTTTCCAGAACCAATCATCAGAATCTTTTGATTTTTGGTATACAGCATTCATAGGGGGGTCAGATAAAAGTTTGTTGAAATAAAGCTCATTCGTTCATATTTGGGCTCTCTACAGGAGCCCGAAGTTTTAACATAGGGTAATATGGGGAATATTCTTCAAAAATCTTCTTCAGAACCACCAGTCAGAATCTTAATATTTGGTGTACATCATTGTTATGAGGGTCAGATTCTAGATTGTTCAAACCAAGTCCCTAGGTTAATATTTGGGCTTCCTACGGTACAGAAGCCCAAATTTTATCTTTGTTCAATATGGAGGGTAATTTAAAAAAATCTTCTTCTTCAGATCCATCAGTCAGAATGCTTTGATATTTGGTATGCAACATCTCTATGGGGGTCAGATTCAAGTTTGTTCAAATCAGATCCCTAGGTATATATTTGGGCTCACTATGGTAGCCCAAATTTTTACTTAGTGCAATATGAGGAAATTTCTTTAAAAATCTTCTTCTTCAGATCCACCAGTCGGAATGCTTTTATATTTGGTATACAACATCTCTAGGGGAGTCAGATTCCAGGTTGTTCAATTCGAGTGCCTAGGTTAATATTTGGGCTCCATATGGGAACATGAAATTTAACTTAGTACAATATGAGGGAATTTCTTCAAAAATCTTCTTCTTCAGATTCACTTGTCAGAATGCTTTCACATTTGGAATACAACATCTCTTGGGGGGTCAGATTCAAGTTTGTTCAAATCGGATTCATAGGTTAATATTTAGGCTCGCTATGGTAGCCCAAATTTGAACTTAGTGCAATTCGAAGAAATTTCTTTACAATTTCTCGTCTTCAGATCCAACAGTCAGAATGCTTTCATATTCGGTACACAACATCTCTAGGGAAGTCAGATTTAACTGTGTTCAAATCAAGAGCCTGGGTTAATATTTGGGATCTCTATGGGAGCCGGAATTGGCCATTTTGCTGAAGAATTAAAAATTTTGTATTCAGTACCCTCTAGAGGTACTAAGATTAATCCACATAGGTTGTATCAAGGGGCTTCATAGGGGAGCTCTACATTTTACTTATGATCAACTGAAGAAAAGGCATGATGCCCAGATTATTTTTGTCACTCCTGAGGGACTCAAGGATTGACAGTGTAGCCTATGGAGATGGCTTGCTTAATGTAGACTCATTCTTGGACTCTGTTTAAATTGTGTTCTGTACAAGATGAGCGCGTCAGGCCCCGTGGGGCCTCTTGTTTTCTATAAAGTTGGAGGGAAATGCTCTGGAAGATGTTTTCCCTGCAACTGAAATAGAATATACATCAATATATATTGCCTTTAGATACACATTTGATTTTAGCTCACTGAAGGGCACTTAACTTATCACTTGCCGTCCGTCGTTGTCCTGCATCCGTTGTGAACTTTACATTATCGACTTCTCCTCACAAACTATTTGACCAAATTGAACCAAATTATGTTTGCATATTCCGTATCATATGTCAATTCAGGGTTTGTACAAATAAACTTGCTGTGCCCACAGGGGGCATCAGAAGGGGCATAACTCGGATACAACCCATAAATTTTTTCAAATTTTTTTTTTTCAGATACAAACTTGTGTACATAGATATTTAAATATTTGTATACATAGGTAACAATATACAGGGCTGAACTGCTTAATCTTGAAAAAATGAGTTGCACAGGAAGTAATGCTTTTTATGTGTACCCATACTATGTATGGTACACATAATGCCGGCATCTGGGGTGACCATCCGTCGTTCGTCCATCCTTTGTCCGTCCATCTGTCCGTCCGTCTGTTCATCCATCTGTCTGGCGTCTATCCATTTTCTTTGGCATTCGATAACTTGAAAAATATTGCTTGGATTGTCAAGTTACTTTATATTTGTGTTCAGGTTACTGATGTGCCGAGCTGTGTAGTTTTTGGTGTAAATCGGATAATTTGATCCTGAGATCTTAACCCTTTATCCTTCAAATTGAAAATTCCTCCAATCCCTTTGGCATTCGATGACTTGAAAAATATTGCTTGGATTGTCAAGTTACTTTATATTTGTGTTCAGGTTACTGATGTGCCAAGCTGTATAGTTTTGGGTGTAAATCTGTTATTTTGATCCCGAGATATTAACCCTTTATCCTTCAAATTGAAAATTTTTCCAATCCCTTTGGCATTCGATAACTTGAAAAATATTGCTTGGATTGTCTAGTTATTTTATATTTGTGTTCAGGTTACTGATGTGCCAAGCTGTATAGTTTTTGGTGTAAATCTGTTATTTTGATCCTGAGATATTAACCCTTTATCCTTCAAATTGAAAATTTCCCCAATCCCTTTGGCATTCGATAACTTGAAAAATATTTCTTGGATTGTCAAGTTACTTTATATTTGTGTTCAGGTTACTGATGTGCCGAGCTGTATAGTTTTTGGTGTAAATCTGATAATTTAATCCTGAAATATTAACCCTTTATCCTTCAAATTGAAAGTTCCTCCAATCCCTTTGGCATTTGATAACTTGAAAAATATTGCTTGGATTGTCAAGTTACTTTATATTTGTGTTCAGGTAACTGATGTGCCGAGCTGTATAGTTTTTGGTGTAAATCTGATAATTTGATCCTGAGATATTAACCCTTTATCCTTCAAATTGAAAATTCCTCCAATCCCTTTGGCATTTGATAACTTGAAAAATATTGCTTGGATTGTCTAGTTACTTTATATTTGTGTTCAGGTTACTGATGTGCCGAGCTGTATAGTTTTTGGTGTAAATCTGATGATTTGATTTCGAGATATTAACCCTTTATCCTTCAAATTGAAAATTCCTCCAATCCCTTTGGCATTCGATAACTTGAAAAATATTACTTGGATTGTCAAGTTACTTTATATTTGTGTTTAGGTTACTGATGTGCCGAGCTGTATAGTTTTTGGTGTAAATCTGTTATTTTGATCCTGAGATATTAACCCTTTATCCTTCAAATTGAAAATTCCTCCAATCCCTTTGGCATTCGATAACTTGAAAAATATTGCTTGTATTGTCAAGTTACTTTATATTTGTGTTCAGGTTACTGATGTTCCGAGCTGTACAGTTTTTGGTGTAAATCTGATAATTTAATCTTGAGATATTAGCCCTTTATCCTTCAAATTGAAAATTTCTCCAAATCCCTTTGGTATTCGATAACTTGAAAAATATTGCTTAGATTGTGAAGTTACTTTATATTTGTGTTCAGGTTACTGATGTACCGAGCTGTATAGTTTTTGGTGTAAATCTGTTATTTTAATCTTGAGATATTAACCCTTCATCCTTCAAATTGAAAATTCCTCCAATCCCTTTGGCATTTGATAACTTAAAAAATATTACTTGGATTGTCAAGTTACTTTATAATTGTGTTCAGGTTACTGATGTGCTGAGCTGTATAGTTTTTGGTGTTAATCTGTTCCGGAGATATTAACCCTTTATCCTTCAAATTGAAAATTCCTCCAATTCCTTTGGCAGGAGATAACTTGAAAAATATTACTTAAATTGTGAAGTTACTTTATATTTGTGTTCAGGTTACTGATGTTCCGAGCTGTACAGTTTTTGGTGTAAATCTGATAATTTAATCTTGAGATATTAACCCTTTATCCTTCAAATTGAAAATTTCTCCAATTCCTTTGGCATTCGATAACTTGAAAAATATTGCTTAGATTGTGAAGTTACTTTATATTTGTGTTCAGGTTACTGATGTACCGAGCTGTATAGTTTTTGGTGTAAATCTGTTATTTTAATCTTGAGATATTAACCCTTTATCCTTCAAATTGAAAATTCCTCCAATCCCTTTGGCATTTGATAACTTAAAAAATATTACTTGGATTGTCAAGTTACTTTATAATTGTGTTCAGGTTACTGATGTGCTGAGCTGTATAGTTTTTGGTGTTAATCTGATCTGGAGATATTAACCCTTTATCCTTCAAATTGAAAATTCCTCCAATTCCTTTGGCAGGAGATAACTTGAAAAATATTGCTTAGATTGTGAAGTTACTTTATATTTGTGTTCAGGTTACTGATGTACCGAGCAGTATAGTTTTTGGTGTAAATCTGTTATTTTAATCTTGAGATATTAACCCTTTATCCTTCAAATTGAAAATTCCTCCAATCCCTTTGGCATTTGATAACTTAAAAAATATTACTTGGATTGTCAAGTTACTTTATAATTGTGTTCAGGTTACTGATGTGCTGAGCTGTATAGTTTTTGGTTTTAATCTGATAATTTGATCCGGAGATATTAACCCTTTATCCTTCAAATTGAAAATTCCTCCAATTCCTTTGGCAGGAGATAACTCAAAAAATATCAATCCGATTGTCATGTTACTTTATATATTTATTCAGGTTACTGAAGTGCTGTGCTGTATAGTTTTTTATATAAATCTGATAATTTGATCCGGAGATATTAACCCTTTATCCATCAAATTAGACACTCCTCTAATCCATTTCTATATGTACCCATACCTTGTATGGTGTACATAATGTCGGCATCCGTGGTGACCCTCCGTCATACAGCTTTCTACTAGTTGCGTGTATGGGTACACATCTGACGATTTCATCGGCCTATTTTTGTGTATCTTAAAAAGTCATTTATTTTCTGTAAAGGAGTCGGGAGATCTCAAAAGTTTTTTACATATTGTATGAGAGTTATATTTATATGTGACATTTCATTTCACGCTTGTTATTAAGCGCAATGTAATAGGAAGGAGGGAATTACTTTTTATATATTTCTTAGCTCCGGTCCGGGCAGGAAGGACTGAACACAGTGACACAATTCGGAAAAAATTCAAAAAAATCTTCTTCAGATCCGCTAGTCAGAATGCTTTCATATTTGGTATACAACATCAGATTCCAGTTTGTTCAAATCGGGTCCCTGAGTTAGTATTTGAGCTCTCCATTGGAGCCTGAATTTTAACTTAGTGCAATACGAGAAAATTTCGTTAAAAATCTTCAGATCCACCAGTCAGAATCCTTTAACATTTGATCTACATCATCTCTAGGAGGTGTCAGATTCAAGTTTGTTCAAATCAGGTCCCTGGGTTGAAAATTTTGGGTCTGGTTCGGACTTCGAAATTTTTGACCAAAATTCGAGAGAAAAAAAATTGTTTTGGATTTTTTTTATGCATTTCGTTCAATTTTGAGACGAAAAACGTCCAAATTTTTAGCCTGAAAATTTTGGGTCCGTTTCTGACTCCGAAATTTGGACCAAAATTCGGATTTTTTTTCAAATTTTTTATGTGTTTTGTTCAATTTTGAGATGAAAAAAAAAATTTTAGCCTGAAAATTTTAGGTCCGGTTCAGACTTGGAAATTTTGAATCAAAATTTGGAAAATAAAATTCGTTTTTTATGCGTTTTGTTCAATTTTAAGACGAAAAAAAAAATTGGGGGTCAGGGTTGGACTCTCAAATTTTGGACCAAAATTCAGACATTTTTGGGGGATTTTTATGCGTTTTGTTCAATTTTGAGATGGAAAAAAAAAATTTATAGCCTGAAAATTTTGGGTCCTGTTCCCGACTTGTTTTTAAAATCTTCTTCAGACCATGCAAGCAGAATGCGTATATATTTGGTATACAACATCTCTAGGAGGGTTAGATTCAAGTTTGTTCAATCCTAGTCCATGGGCTGATATTTGGGCTCCCTATGGGAGCAGAAATTTTAACTTAGTACAATATAAGAAAATTTCTTTAAAAATCTTCTTCAGATCCACCAGTCAGAATCCTTTCATATCTGGTATACAACATCTCTTGGAGGATATTATTATTTATTGGTGTGTAAGGTCACATACTTATGCACAATGGCTAATCGTGACCGTGACAGTTTTACGGGTGGAGGAAGCCGGAGTACCCGGAGAGAACCACCGAGCAACGACGAGCAGCTGTCAGCTCCCCAACATCGTAACTCTGAAGTCTGCACCGCAGCACAGGCACGGTTAGATTGGTTGAAGACATTCGCACCATCGACGTGCAGTATGCCTCAGTACACAGCGTCATCGTGCCCCCATGTAGGCAATCGGGGTGAAGTGTCTTTCCCAAGGACACAACGCGGCTGCCGCAGGTGGGATTCGAACCGAGGACCTCTCGGCTTGCAGCCTGCACCTCTACCAACTGAGCCACCGCGCCCTCTCTTGGAGGATAAGACTCAAGTTTATTCAAACCTGGTTCCGGGGCTATTAAGTTGGGCTACCTGTGGAGGCCTGAATTTTAACTAAGTGCAATATGATAGAATTTCTTTTAAAATCTTCTTCAGATCCACAAATCAGCATCCCTTCATATTTGGTATACAACATGGTGGGTCAGATTCAAGTTTATTCAAATCCGGACCCTGGGTTAATATTTTGGTTCCCTATTTGAGCCCAAAGTTTAACTTAGTGCAATGTGAGGCGATTTCTTTAAAAACCTTCTTCATATACACCAGTCAGAATTTTTTCCTGTTTGGAATATGACATCTCAAGTGGGATCAGATTCAAGTTTGTTCAATTTGAGTCCTTGACTTAATATTTGGGCTCTATGGGCAGGGGTGGAGGGCATGTTAGGTTCAGGTTTGTTCAATTCCATTCCTTAGTGTTTTTCCATAAAATTAGCCTCTTATGACGTCATTCCTTTGTGGTGTTGATGAACCATGTCTAACTGAATGTGACCCCAAATACTTCTTTGAACCAGTTACATTGTTAAAGTATGATATTTCTTAACTAGTAGAGTGCTAAATTTTTAGGGGACATAAAAATTTGTTAACATGTCTTTGCCTTGTTACAATTTATGGGTGAGGGTCTACAGGCACTCTCCCATAAATTCTAACAAGTCAACTCCATACAGACCAAGTAATTTCACTTCAAAAATAATATGAAGCATATCCACAGATTTTGAAGCCTTAAAGTTGTGGTACCTGTCCTTCAGAGTAAGGCCCAAATGTGGGATTTCAGTACTCTAACAGTTTAACCACAACCTAAAAAAACATTTCCAGCATTCTTGGATGAATAATGCTCTTTGAATATTAATAAAAACGAACAAAATGGCGATAGGATCGCCGATCCAAAGTCAAGTTGTGACAGCACAAAAGTGGGTTTAATCATTATCAACTTATTGTCCGGACACCAATTGTTTACAATTTACTATGTGAAGGGTCACTGTGACCTTGACCTAGAGATTCCAAAATAAATACGAATCTTTCTTGCACCAATGCCTACCCACCTATAATAATGTCAAATTATCATCTGGAAAAAAATTTACGAATTATGTTGAAGGTCCCTGTGGCCATGACCTTTCACCTAGTGAGTCCAAAATAAGTAGGGTTCTCCCTCTCACTGATGCCGACCTACCAATGAGGTTTTATGAATGTGGATCGAACCATTATCAAGTTATCATCAGGAAAACAATTGTTTTCATTTACAATGTTCAGGGTCACTGTGACCTTGACCTTTGACCCAGTGAGTCCAAAATAAATAGGGTTCTTCCTCTCATGAAGGCCAACCTACATATGAAGTTTCATGAATGTGGGTTGAACCATAGTCAAGTTATCATCCGGAAACCAACTGTTTGTGATTTAATATGTTCAAGGTCATTGTGACCTTGATCTTTAACCAAGGGAGTCCAAAATAAATGGGGTTCTTCCTCTCACCGATGCCAAACTACCTATGAAGTTTCATGAACGTGAGTCAAGCCATCATCAAGTTATCATCCGGAAACCAATTGTTTAAGCTCATCAAGCTATAAGTAGAGTTTGACTTCGTCACAACTCGACTAAAAATGTTGCAAGATACAGGAGAAAAAAACTTTTGAGCTCTGGATCTGTCAAACAAGACTGAATTGGTTAAATTCTTATTTGCATTACGGAAAAAAACTGGCTGCTTCAAAATATATTGACATCAGAGTGCAATGGGTTAAAATTATGAAATCTTTTTATGTACCCAAGATACAGTGTCCAAATATATTTATTTTAGCATTTGAGGTCATTTTCAGCATCTTTGGCTATCGGTACTCCTTGAGAATTCCAACTGTTTTGATCTCCCACTCAATGAGAGAATGGTTAAAGATAACTGGTTATTTTCACCCCTGCCAGGAAGTGGGAAGGGGGATGTACAAATGGGTTCCATCCATCCTTCACATTTCTTATCACATTCCAAAGATATTTTTCTCAAAAATTTATCTTGCTTTTTGGTGATATCATGAATGGGATTGCAAGCCAGCTGTGTCCAAGTATTTCTTCAAGAATTATTGCCCTTGTTGGACTTAAGACTTTCTTGATATCACATTACCGTTACTTCTCACCTTTCAATGAAACCCGTTCCAGACCAGATTTTTTTTCAAAGTTAATATATAGCTTTATTGGGGGTTGGCCATCCCATGGGTTTACACTTGATCAGTTATAGCATGCAGTTAGTGGGTTACGAGAATACCGCAGCGACTCAAAATATCACTCCATGGACTTGGTATGAACAAACTTCAAGCTGACCCCCCTAAAGATGGAGTATACCCCTTATATCAAGAGATTTTCACCAGGAGATCAGATGAAAATGATTTTTAAATAAATTTCCTCATATTGCACCAAGTTAAAATTTGGGTTAGCTATATGGGATATGAAGCTAGGGACTTGATTTGAACAAATTTGATATCTAACCTCATGCGGATGCTGCATATCAAATATCAAAAGATTCTAACTGGTAGATCTGTAGATGATTTTTTTTTTCCCCATGAGAAGCCCAAATATGACCCCAAGGACTTTTGGACAAACTTGAATATCACCCCACTGAGAATGCTACATACCCAATATCAAAATATTGACTGATGGATCTGAAGATTATTATTTAAAAAAAAACAAGAGGTCCCAGGGGGCCTGAGGGCACTCAACTGACATGGTAGCCTAAATATCAACCCAGAGAATTGATTTCAACAAGTTGCATCTGCTCCTCCTAAGAAAAGCTTATACCAAATATCCAAAGATTCTGACCAGTGGATCTAAAAAAAAAAGATTTTTAAAGAATATTCCTCATATTGAACTAAGTTATAATTCGGGCTCCCACAGGGAGCCCATATATGAACCCAGGGACTTGGCTTTAACAAACTTGAATCTCACCCCCCTAAGGATGCTGCACACCAAATATCAAAACATTCCCACTGCTGGATCTGAAGAAAATGATTTTGAAAGAAAATTCCTCAGTTTGAACTAAGTTACAATTCGAGCTCACACAATGAGCCCAAATATGGACCTAGGGACATGGCTTGAACAAACTTAAATCTTACCCCCTAAGGATGCTGATAAAAATATCAAAATCATCCATCTGCTGGATCTGAAGAAGATTTTTAAAGAAAATTCCTCATTTTGAACTAAGTTGTCATTCGGGCTCCCATAGTGAGCCCAAATATGAACCAAGGGACTTTGCTTGAACAAACTTGAATCTCAGCCCCCTAAGGTTGCTGCATGCCAAATATCAAAACATTCCGACTGCTGAATCTGAAGATTTTTAAAGAAAAATTCCTCATATTGACTAAGTTATAATTCAGGCTCCCATATATGAACCCAGGGACTTGGCTTTAACAAACTTGAATCTCCCACCCTCAAGGATGCTACACACCACATATCAAAAGATTCTGACTGCTGGATCTAAAGAAGATTTTTTAAGAAAATTCCTCATTTCGAACTCAGTTACAATTCAAGCTCCCACAGTGAGCCCAAATATTGACCTAGGGACATGGCTTGAACAAACTTGAATCTCACCTCCTAAGGATGCTGCATACCAAATATTAAAACATTCTGACTGCTGGATCTGAAGAAGATTTTTAAAGAAAATTCCTCATTTTGAACTAAGTTATAATTCGGGCTCCCACAGTGAGCTCAAATATGAACCCAGGGACTTGGCTTGAACAAAATTGAATCTCACCCCCCTAAGCATGGTGCGTACCCGATATCAAAAGATTCTGCCTGCTGGATCTTGAGAAGAAGATTTTCAAAGACATTTAGGAGAGGTGGTGGTGTAGGCCTTCTGCATAACATATACTGAGCCCAAATATAAACCCAGGGGGCCGATTTGAACAATCTTGAATCAGATCCACCCCACAATGTTGCATACCAAATATCAAAAGATTCTGCCTGCTGGATCTGGAGAAGATTTTTTAATGTTTTTCCCATTGCCTACAGTGTTAAAAAGTGCTGACTCAGCACTTTTTCAAAGTCCCAAGACCCTATGATAAAACCGATGGCAATTTTTTTTTTTACCAATCCTTTCTGTTAGTCCTAAGGAAGCTTCACACCAAATAAAAATTCTCGGTGCCGTGCACTTTTGGAGATGTGGCGTTTTAATTTTTTTCTATTTTTAGCTTCTGTGGTTCCCACGGGGCTGCAAGAAAAAAATTGTTTTTGCATAAATTAAGTACTTATAAACCAATAATACCTCATATTAAATTTGGTTCAAATCGGCCTCTGGGTTCAGAAAATAGAAATTTTGGGCGGGGCAAAAATTCTTGCCCCTCTCAGAACAAAGGTAAATATTGCCCGTCAAACTTCTCTTGAACAAACTTGAGTCTACACCTCAAATGGAAGCTGCATACCAAATATCAAGTCTCAGCAATGGCTGGTTCATGAGAAGATTTTTAAAAATTTTGTGCATTTTGGCTCCACCCCACTCCACAATATGAGCAGAAATCCAATTTGAAGAAAACCCCAAATGCCCCTATATAACCACTACTTACATGAAATTTAATTAAAATGTGGCCAGTGGTTCAGGAGAAAGAGGCTCAAACACCACCTTCACGCAGGACGACGAGCGGACGAAGAGTGATAAGAAAAGCTCACCCTGACTTTCAGTCAGGTGAGCTAACAAGAGGCCCCAAGGGGCCTTAAATCGCTCACCTGACAAAGTAGTTCAAAGGAGCATTTTAAGTCACATTCAGCTGGTCATGGCTTATCAACACTGTAGAGAAATAAAGTCATGAAATTTTTCATACCTCCTGCTGACTGGGTCAAATTCCACCCGCTGTAGACAAGCACGGTCATAATCCAAGGGTTGTTATGTCACTGCAGTTTGAAAGGCATAATTGATGGAAAAATACTAAGGAATGAATTTTAAAAGTAGTTGAAGCGATTGTGCCCACACAATAGACAGGATTTTCCTTCTAGTCTCAATCGATTAGA
Organism: Pictodentalium vernedei; assembly: GCA_031216915.1. Taxonomy (NCBI): domain Eukaryota; kingdom Metazoa; phylum Mollusca; class Scaphopoda; order Dentaliida; family Dentaliidae; genus Pictodentalium; species Pictodentalium vernedei. Next base: position 99,233,022 of record CM062289.1, on the reverse strand, counting down.
TTAGATTAGATTTATTTTATTTTGCGGTATAAATATGCATATATTACAGAATTGGTTACAGAATTGTAATAGCAATACATAATGCAGATGTATATAGCGCACGGAGACGACATAGCCAGATTGGCTGTCTACCTGTCATCCCCTTAGGATAAGTAAATTATCCTCAACACTGCAAGTCGACTGTTAACTAAACATTATTAACCCTTTGATTTCAAGCTAGTATAGCAGACAACAATGTAAAAAAAGCAAAGAATTCTGGAATAAGTAAAAACAAATTGCACTCTTTGCCCCCAAACACACAGGCCATGACCCCTCGTTGGCGCGAGCGCAACGCGTTCGCTCCAATGAAGGGTCAGAACCTGTGGCCCAGAGGCAAAAAACAGAAGACGTAAAAAATGAATAAGGATTTTCGTGTATAGCGCTGTCGATTTTGGTCGTTATGTTGAGTAAAGGGTTAAATGCACAGTCTCACCTTGGACATCCGATATGAATCAGTGCTATTGTGAATACTGTATTGCACACCTGATGGCTCATTGTGACGGCAACGGGACGAGATACTCAGAGGCACATCAAACTAAGGGAAGGATGTGCAGGACAATTAACCTGGTGAGGGGGGGGCAACAATTTGTGCAAGTCTACAGAGCCCCAGGCAAAATAATAGTGACGTTTGGGCTAAGAATATCTACGTGTTGCACTCAGTGCAGTATGGATTGTTACATTGGACACTTGCAGCATATGCTGATAAAAGTTTGAGTTTGAGTTTAATTTCATTACGGTTAATCAGGTTATGAAATTCATCAGCTAGATCATTCCATAACCTTGGGTACGCGAATATGGGTAACTTATCCAACGATTTTGTCTGTGTTTTGTTTACCCGTATTTGCCCTGTTTGCCTGGTGTTCATAAATGATGGGTTGTGTAGAATGCTAAAGTAATTATTCAGTGACTGGGGGAGTATGTCTTGTTTCCAGTCAAACATGAAAAGACAGGCCTGTAATATGAACATGTCACTCACCTTAAGAATTTTATCTTTTAAGAACAGAGGGTCTGTGTGCGAGTTATAATTTTTATTATTTATAATTCGAAGTGAACGTTTCTGTATTGCGAAAAGTTTTCTTACTGTTCTTGAAGTGCCCCATATGTGGATGCCATATACCAAATGGCAGTGTATTAATGCATAATATAAAGTTTTTAGTGCCTCGTGTGGTAATATCTTTTTTACTTTGTTTAGAGCGTAATTTGCCCATCTGATTTTGGAACAGATTTTAGATATATGGGTTTCATAAGATAGGTTTTCGTCGATGTTTATTCCCAGAAATTTCAGAGTTTTTTCTTCTTCGTGGGTACCCACTCTACAAATTTTCTCATTGTTTATATAAATGTCAGGTATTTCCGTTTTCCTATTATTAGGCGTCGGATTTATCAACATATACTTTGTTTTATTCGCGTTTAAAACTAACTGGTTGGCCGAGCACCACTCAAACACTTTGTTGAGCTCATCATTAGTACGTGTCGCCTTCTATTTTCAGTTTCTGCACTTTTTCGTCCCAAAATTGAGATAAACGCATAAAAAAACAGATTTTTTTTTATTTTTGTTTGCAAATTTTCGAAGTCCCAAACAAAATATTTTCAGACTAAAATTTTTTTTTCTTCTTGAAATTTACCAAAACACATGAAAAAACAAAAAACTGATTTCTGGATTTTGGTCCAAAAAGTCCCATCCGGACCCCAAATTTTCAGTGTAAAAAATTTTTTTTTTCTGGTCTTAAAATTGACCGAAACACACAAAAAACAAAAAAAAAATCATTTCCGGATTTTGTTCCAAAATCTCTTAAGTCCGACCGGGACCCCAAATTTTCAGCCTAAATATGAATCCAGGAACTTGGCTTGAACAAACTTGAATCTCAACCCCCTAAGGATGCTACATACCAAATATCAAAAGATTCTTATTGGTAGATCTGAAGAAGATTTTTGTAAGAATATTCCTCATACTGCAGTAATTCAAACATTTGGGCTCCCATAGAGAGCCCAAATATGGACCCAGGCAATTGATTTCAATAAACATGTGAAACAATCTTCCAAAGATGTTAATGTGAAATTTGAAAGCTTTTGGAGCAGTGGTTTCAGAGAAAAGTAATCTTAAATGTTTTTCCCATTTCCCACAGTGTTAAAATATGCTAACTTAGCACTTTTTCGAAGTCCCCCAAAAAGTACCCCCATGATGAAACGGATAGCAATTTTTTTTTAACCATTCCATTCTGTTGGTCCTAAGGAAGCTTCACACCATATTAATAAGACTTCTCAGTGCAGTGCAGTTTTGGAGATATGGGCATGTTAATGTTTTTCTATTTTTAGCTCCAGCGGTTCCCATTGGGTGACGGGAAAACATTTTTTGGCATAAATTAAGAACTTAAGACCCCAAAAGCCCTCAGTTCAAATTTGGTTCAAATCTGCCTCTCAGTTTGGAAAAAAGAAATTTTGGGCAGGGCGACAATTCTTGCCCCTCCCATAACAAAGGCAAATATAGCTTCTCGAACTTCTCTTGAGCGTGTCTGAGTCTACAACACATAAGGAAGCTGCACACCAAATATAAAGTCTCTGCTACTTCTGGTTCATGAGAAGATGTTTGAAGATTTCGGTCTCCATTGGGGGCATGGCACCACTCAGGGAGAGGAGAAACGTCATTTGAACAAATCCGAATTGGCATTAGGTAATAAACATTTACCCAACATTTGAATAAAATTGGGCTTTGGAGAAGTCGGTTTTGTCAAGTTTACGACGGATGAGAAGTGATCAGTAAAGTTCCCCTTGAGCTGTGCTCAGGTGAGCTAAAAAATTGTCATATCACACAAATTTAAATTCTCGGCTCCAACAGAGCACAAATGTAATTCCAGGAACTTGATCTAAACAAACTTCAAGATGACCCCAAAAGATGCAGTATACCAAATGTCAAGAGATTTTGAATGGTATATTTATTTATTTATTTATTTATTGGTGTTTAAGGTCACATATTTTTGCACAATGGCTATCATGACCACAACAGGAGTATCAACTCAAGACCAGCGGTGAGCGTTAATAACTAAAATAATAAGCCGTGTTGCCCATTTTAGAGAAGGTGTGCACCTCCCAAGCACTGGGGACTGGGTCCTATTTTATCAGTAAAACAGCCTGTTAACTGGTAGATCTGAAGATTTTTTAAATACATTTCCTCATATTGCTCCAAGTTGAACTTTCAGTTCCAATAGGGAGCCCAAATATGAACCTAGGGACTTGTATGAAACAAACCTGAATCTGATCCCTCTAAAGATGTTGTGTGCCAAGTATCAAAAGATTCCGATTGGCTGTTCTGGAGATTTTTTATGTTAAAAATTTTTTGTGGCAGTGCCAACAGAATTATGGTCCTTTTGGTGCCCCCTTTGGGCATGGCAACTTTATTTGAACACATTTGAATTGGCATATGATGAGGAACGTGCATTTCAAAGTTGGTTCAGTGGTTTATGAGAAGTCGGTAATGAAAATTTCATGCCGGATGGACAGAAAGGAATCACTTTAGCTCCCCTGATTTTCAGTTAGGTGAGCCAAGATGAAGGGGAGTTGCAAAAATTTAAATTTATAGGAAGAAAATTTTGAAACAATGTTAATCTCTCTGTGGTTTGCACACTTTTAAAAACTTTGAAGTCACTGCATTTAAAGAGCATCTTGTGCACTACAAAAACAAATTTCCCCAGATGTTTTGGCACCCAACCAACCTATCCTTTGGGTGACCTCATAACCGGAATGCTGGTTATCGAAAGGAACCATCCTCTAGTCATGATTAATCAACCATAAAAAAGCAGCATCTGTTGGATCTTGAGTTTTCAAGTTATCGCGTGGACAATCAAAAGTCCCTGAAAATCCAAGGTGGGTGCCGTGGTGGCCATACTGGATATGCCAGAATGCTGGTTATCGAAAGGAACCATCCTCTAGTCAGCGGCCGTATAAAAAGCATACATGGGCCATGGGCTGAGTTTAATTATTTTTTAACACTATGTACAATTTCATTCATGTTGAAGGAACTTCCTTACATACAGTTGGGTTGAGGGAATTGAAAATGGAGTCTCATTATTTTGATCAGTTGAGTGTGCGTGCAGTTGTTTTGTTTAAGGACTATTTTTTGAGATAGCCGGAAAGAACCACCGAGCAACTGCCCGACTCTCCAACATTCTAACTCCACACAAGCAGGGTTTGCATTGGTTGAAGACAAGTGCACTATCGATGCGCAGTACACCTTAGTACACAATGCCACCATGTGGGCAATTGGGATGAAGTGTCTTGCCCAAGAACACAATGCAGTTGTATCAGGTAGAATTCGTACAGAGGACCTCTCATCTTGAAGCCAGCATCTCTACCTACTGAGGCCCCATTCCCATTTTAATTTTGGAAAACACTTTATGGGTGCTATCAGTTATGACCCTTGTGGTGCCCCTGTAGGTGTGGCAACTTTATTTGAACAAACTTGAATTGATATGTAAGAAACATGCATATCAAATTTGGTTTGATTCGGCCAGTGGTGTACAAGGAGAAATCGATAATGTAAAATGAACGATGGACAGAGAGTGATCACTTAAGCTCCCCCCACCCCCACCGACTTTTAGTCAGGTGAGCTAAATGAAAGTGTCAATGACACTGTAGCTCAACTTGTCAAGACGAAGATATGTACATGTATAGTATGTGACACAGCAATGACAAACATCTAGGTAATGACCTGATAACAAAGGTACATATAAAGTATTGTAATGGTCTTAATACTGAGCGTTGCCTGTAACAAATGTATAGGTAAAGTATTGTAAAGGTGGGTGACAGTCAGATGCTAAACTAGAAAAGAAATCTTTGAGTCCCAGAGTGGGTCTGACTGAACCCCAAAATATTTGTTCTCATAGCACAGTGATAACAAAGGCACCCCAAAACACACCCATTCCTGTCCCAAGGTGAAAACAAAGGTACCCAAGAAGTTTTGTGAAGATCAGTTCACAAATATGAGCTGTGTAGAAGTTGTGACAAAAAACTGATTGGACCTAATTTCGGTACAAAATGGCCACTGGCAGCCATCCTGAATTCTGGACTGCACCCAGAAACACTCGTTCTCGTCCCAAGGAGATAACAAAGGTACCCAAGAAGTTTTGTGAAGATCGGTTCATGAATACAGCCTCTACCCTGAGCCGTATTGACATGTGTGCTTACATTGTGTAAGTAGCACTGAATAAATCAAAGTTCATCTAATTTGCATAATTTCTGCACGAAAAAAAACCCCTTAGAATATGTGATGTATTCCATGTTACTAAACATTCATACAAAAATTTATTCAAATCAGAACTTTCATACAGAAGTTCTGTACAAAAGACTGATTGCACTAATTTTGGTACAAAATGGCTGCTGGTGGCCATCTTGAATTTCGGACCACACCCAAAAACACTCACTCTCATCCCACGGTAATAACAAAGGTACCCAAGAAGTTTCGTAAAGATTGGTTCATAAATATGGCCTCTAGTCTGAGCTGTATAGAAGTTGTGTACAAAAAACTGATTAGACCTAATTTCGGTACAAAATGGCCACTGGCAGCCATCTTGAATTTTAGACCGCACCCAGAAACACTCGTTCTCGTCCCAAGGTGATAACAAAGGTACCCAAGACATTTCGTGAAGATCAGTTCATAAATACAGACTCCAGTCTGAGCCGTATTGACATGTGTACTTACTGTGTGTAAGTCGCACTGAAAAAATCAAAGTTCATCTAATTTGCATAATTTCTGCACGAGAAAAAAACCCGTATTATATGTGATGTATCCCTTGGTACTAAACATTCACACAAAAAATTATTCAAATCAGCGCTTTCATATGGAAGTTCTGTGCAAAAATCTGATTGCACCTAATTTTGTACAAAATGGCTGCCATCAGCCATCTTGAATTTCGGACCGGACCCCAAAACACTCGTTCTCGTCCCACGGTGATACCAAAGGTACCCAAGAAATTTCGTAAAGATCAGTTCATAAATACGGCCTCTAGCCCAAGCCGTATTGGCATTTGCACTTACAGTGCTGAAAGTAACCCCAAAAAACATCAAAATTAGTCTAATTTGCACAATTTACCCACGAGAAAAAAACCTGTATTATATGTGATGTATCCCATGGTACTAAACATTCATACAAAAAATTATTCAAATCAGAGCTTTCATATAGAAGTTCTGTACAAAAAACAGATTTCTGCATCGTCGGTACAAAATGGCGGCTGGCAGCCATCTTGAATTTCGGACCGCACCCAAAAACACTCCTTCTCGTCCCACGGTCATAACAAAGGTACCCAAGAAGTTTCGTAAAGATCGGTTCATAAATACGGCCTCTAGCCCGAGCCATAGCAGCTTGGCACTTACAGCTCTGAAAGTAACACTAAATAAATCAAAGTCAGTCTAATTTGCATAATTTACGCACGAGAAAAAAACCCGTATTATATGTGATGTATCCCATGGTACTAAACATTTATACAAAACTTTATTCAAATCAGAACTTTCATACAGAAGTTCTGTACAAAAAACTGATTTTTGCATCATCGGTACAAAATGGCCACTGGCAGCCATCTTGAATTTTGGACCACACCTAAAAACACTCGTTCCCGTCCCAGGGTCATAACAAAGTTACACAAGAAGTTTCGTAAAGATCGGTTCATAAATACGACCTCTAGCCCGAGCCATAGCCAATTGTTGACAGACGGACGGACGGACGGACAGACGGACGATGGGCCATGACAATAGCTCAAATTTGACTTCGTCAAAGTTGAGCTAAAAATCAGTTAAAAGATGTGGGAGTTGTGCACAAAATAACAAACAGACATACAGGGCAACAGGACTACACAGAACCACCTCCTCCCCCACTTCAAAAAAGACAGAAGTCTACAGAAAAAACATTTACCCTGCCTGGGAATCTCATTACTACTCCTGAGCTTTTGCCTCGTATAGGTGGATTTTCCTGACCAATACAATATTAAGAGGCTCTAGCTAACAAAATCAAATATTAATCCTTGTAAATATCAATACAAGAATTTTAATATTTTCCTGAAAATCAAGTCATGGCTGCTTTGCAGCAGTCAAGACTTAATTTTCTGAAAAATTCAAGAAAGCACTTAGCAGGTTAAAAGCTTCTTTTTATTTTAATGGGGTTTAACAACACTGTTGATGGCCAGTGTCACTTCATGTTGGACAGTTTTATGGGCGGAGTAAGACGGAGGTTAAAACTTAATCATGAAAATGTTACTCTACAGTGTGGAAAACAAGAAATAATTCAACAAGTAGCTGTATAAATGCCTTTTTTTATTTAAAATAAAAGTTACAGTTTTTCTGTATAATGAACAGTGAACAAAATAAAAAAGTTCAATTGAAATAATACTTGAATACTTCGAGATCTAACAACAACCTTAAGTAGAAAAAATACATTACATTTAAGTTTCATGAACAAATTTGTATGACGAAACAAAGAGCACCATTTACAAAACATTAATCAAAATACACTTTTAAAAACTTATTCAAAATAAATGAGAAGAGAATCCCATGATATTCACTTTTAATATATTAGCATACAAAATAATAATTGGGTAAATTTCACCAATAATTTGTCTATGGAGCAGGGGAATCTAGAGTATTTCTCTACAGACACACAATGAAGTCAGTCATTTCCTCAAAGTGTAGGATGAGTGTAGACCTCCCCGGCAGGGAACACATTGGTGGTGGTAGGACACATTTGGTTTCAAAATTCTTGAGATCCTGGCTGCAAATGATTTGAAAGTTTCATTTAACCCATTACACAATACACAAAATTTATTATTTTAATTATTGTTTACTATTCAAAAAAATTTCAACTAAATCATAATTGTGTAACCCCTCATTGGAGGGATCGAATATTATGGTTTTGTTGATATTTTGAAGAAAAAAATTTTCAACTGCTTAATTTGTCAATTATGCAGGCAGATGCTGCTGATTTGTTGGGTAAAGGGTTGGATGGATACGATTTTTTAGTTGTGACCACAACAGAAATATAGAAGAGGCCTCTCAGGCTCTATAGACAGCTCAACCAGGATTACTGCTTTCAGGGGAAGCTAAATACATGACAATAATCCAAGTGTAACTGCTTGTGACCTCAAGTATGCTGCTTGTGATTTTGACCTTGATATGGCCTTGAATCAAGGTCACAACACAAATTTGCATCATAAGCAGCAAATGTACCAAGTAGGAGTAAGATCTGTCAATCATACCAAGTTATATCGACCGTACAAGGGCTGTATAACAACAGCAAAGTTTTGCTGTCTGTGACCTTGATGATATGGTCTTGGGTCAAGGTCACAACACACTATTCAGTCATGGGCAATATTTGTTTGATGTATTAACAAGATCTGCCAATCAAATCAAATTATATGGACCGAACGAAAGTTAAAAAATTTATAGTAATTTATATATTTTTTATACTTACCAATGACCCAGACTTAGCTGGTGCTAACTCTAACAAAACCAGGGCCAAACACAAATTTTGCCCCCCAATCCCCAAAATTTGCATCCAAAACAAAAAGAAATCATGTCCTGAAGGACCTCCATACTACGCCTCTACTGCGCATGCGCAGTGACGCAGACGTCCCGAAATTGGCGCCAATTATCATTCTTACTGGCAGTGCCTGGTCAGCGCTATGTACTCAGCGGGGAGGCAAGAGTTCCCAACTCCAGGGAGGGCCATCCCCGTCTGGGTCATTGGTAAGTATAAAAAATATATAAATTACTATAAATTTTTTAACATTTTTATACTGTACCAATGACCCAGACTTAGCTGAATAGTAAACAGGCTGGAGGGCCTAGGACATAGAGGAAAATCCACTAAGCTCAACTATATAGTAAAGAGGTAACCCCTTAAGGAGAAAAGGAGTATTAGGCTTTACATGTATCTTTCTTATTTAATATTCAATTAGAAAGATACACTACCCTTAATAATTGAGCACAATAACATTCATGTTCTCTATTAACATCCAGTATATCCCTTATACTAATTATTTTTAAAGTAAGCCAATAAATAAAGTAGTCCAGAGAATTGAGACTCTTTATAGTCATTTAAAAGTGTCCATTGTATATTAAAGCCCGTTTGACACTTGACATATACAAATGCTTCACACCGAGCTACACTTTAAAAATAAGACATGAATGAATTTTAACATTAATATTACACTTTAAAACCATCCCGGAAGCGACTCAGAAATACTGACTTGGAGGAGGCATTCCCTTGCTTTTCACTATAAAGCAGGTGACCTAAGGGAACACCCCCCCCCCCCCCCCCCCCTCTTCCCCTTGCCCTGGGTCAAATAGCCCAGAGCGAAGAGGGCAGCCGGACGGAGTCACTGCCGGAACAGAAAGCCTGCATAACTATAGTTGCAACTGTTTAGTGGACGACATTCTGAGCAACAGATAACGGACCTAAACAATGCACAACAGATAACGGACCTAAACAATGCAGGTCTCCAGAAATGGACTCAATATTTCTGAGATAAAAATTCGAAAATGTGGATGGCTGAGACCAATAAGCAGCCTTCATTAAATCTGTAATAGCAACACTATTAGCATAAGCCCAGGAATAGAAAGAGCTCTTACTTCATGAGCGGAAATCTTAAGCACAGACTGCTAAGAAGATAAATTTTCATAAGCAGTACGGATAGTTAACTGAATCCATCTAGCAATAGAATGGACCGAAATGTCCTTTCTATTAGGCATCAAAGACAGAAAGAAACGTTTCCGTCCCTTTCTGATAAACTGAGATCTCTGTTTATAGATACGTAACGCTCTAACAGGACAGAGTAAAGGCCTACGCCTGTCTGAAGACTTAAGAGCCTTAATAACAATAGGTTCCGGATATTTATTAGGAGCCTGATTCTTAGCTAAAAAACCCACATTAGTAGTGAAGGTGATAGTGTTCCCGACACTACGATAGTGAGAATCATCCGACAGTGCATGAAGCTCACTGACTCTTCTAGCAGAAGAGAAAGCTAAGAGAAAAGCTGTCTTATAAGATAAGAATTTGAAATCTACTGTCCCAAGAGGTTCAAATGGCTTTTCCTTCAATTTAAGAAGAACCCAAGCTAAATTCCACTTAGGAATTAACCTAAGAGTTCTGGGTCTATTTATCGAAAAGTTTCTAACCAACTTCGATAAAGAGACATTAGATCCAATTTGTAAACTATCATATGTGCATAGGTATCAGATAACATAGATCTATAACCCTTTATAGTAACAGGCTGCAGTTTGATTTCGTCAAACAAGTATACTAGAAAGTTTGCAATGTCTGGTATAGAGGAATCGAATATATCTACAGAATGATCCCTACACCAACGACGAAAAACCTTCCACTTAGCCGCATAGTTTAGCGAAGAGGAGGTCCTCCTACAGTTAGAAATCGCGTCCACTGCTCGTCCTGTAAAGTGTTTGCCATGCAAGAAGGACCGCACAACGGAAAAACGTGAAGGTTGAGACCTTGCGGGTTGTGATGGAGTTGGCGCGATTTCCCCTGCGAAAGAAGATCCTCCCGTGGAGGAAGCTTTCGCGGTAGGTCCCACAACAGACACCTGAGTAGATTTATCCACGGTCTCTGTGGCGACAGAGATGCTACCAACAGAATCTTGCATTGAGATTGTTTTATCTTTAGCAATACTTGTTGAATTAACAGCGCTGGAGGATACGCATATCCTATCATTCCGTCCCAAGGGATCGACAGAGCGTCTACTGCAAATGCTCTTGGATCCGGACACGGAGACACATACGTCTGCAACTGATTGTTGAGATGTGTCGCAAATAAGTCTATCATTGGCCGTTCCCATTGGTAGCAAATCTGATTGAATACTTGTTTGTTGAGAGTCCACTCCGACGGCAACAAGTGACCCTTTCGTGAAAGGGAGTCTGCTAGCACATTCAGACGACCCGGTATGTGACGGACCGAAAGAAGAACGTGATGTTCTAGCGCAAACAGAAGGATTCTTTCCGTTAGATTGAACAACGGAACTGAATGAGTGCCTCCCTGATTCCGTATATACGCCACTACTGTCGTATAGGATTTGGACATGAGCATTGTGAATAATGTCCATCCAGTGACGTAACGCAAGCCAAATTGACATCATTTCCTTGATGTTTATGTGCTTCCACAGGAATTGCGGATCCCAAAGACCCTGGCATCTCGAATCCGTTGGGATAAATGATGCACCCCAACCTGTTTGACTGGCATCCGTCATAATGGTAAAACTCGGATCCGGCAACTGAAGCGGAACTCCCTGAGTTAACCACTGAATGTTTGCCCAAGTCTGAATCTCTTGTTTCACTTGATCTGACAAGAGAACGTCTACATCGAGCGAATGAATTTTCACACTCCAATTCTGAGTCAAGAAAATTTGAAGAGGACGTGTGCGTAACCGCCCCATCGGAATGAGATCCGCGGCGGCTCCGCACAGACCTATCAGTCTCATAAATTCTCTCGCTGTGACTTTGTCTGCGTGCAGACAATAGCGAGCGTAACAACTGACTAATTTCGCTCTGGTTAACGGCAGACGAACGAGATTGTTGTGCGTCTCGAAGCTCACTCCCAGATGAGTGAATGACTTGGACGGCACCAGATCCGACTTCTCCTCGTTTACTATAAAACCGAGACGTCGGAGCAATAGAAGAAGATTCTGAACATCGTTCTGAAGCGTTAACTCGTTGCCGCACCTCTGAAGAATGTCGTCCAGGTAGGCCGACACTACCGCAGACGAATGAGCTCGGATCATTACCGAGTTCATTACCCGTGTGAAAGCCCAGGGTGCTAGATTCAATCCGAAGCACATCGCCCGGAATTGATACACCACTCCTAGGACTGCGAAGCGTAGGTACTTTCGGAATGTCGGATGTACCATGACGTGAAAGTACGCATCTTTGAGATCTATGCTCGTTGCATAATCGTTCACCCGAATACTCGCTCTGACCGACCGAATCGTCTCCATATAAAACTTCGGAGCGACGATCAGCTTGTTTATCCAGCTCAAATCTATGACTGGACAGAACGAGCCGTCTGGTTTCGGAACCAGAAACAGATGGCTGTAGAATCCCGGAGATTCCTGGTTTTCTACGACCTCTACCGCGTTCTTCATTAAAAGAGACTGCACCTCTGATAACAGAGCATCTCTTTTCTGCGGATTTGACGGAAGATGAGTCCACTTTGGACTTCAAGTTAATGGAGGCTTTCGTTTGAAGGATATCTTTAGACCTTCCGAAGTCACTCCTCTCACCCAAGGGTCGTCCGTAATCGACGCCCATTCTTGTGAAAAGCTCGACAACCTTCCGCCAACCGGTACGCGATAGAGGTTTAAGCCATTACCTCCTGGACCTGCGAGGCCTGCGGTAGGAGAAACCACGTCCTCCACGACCCGCACCTTGCCCCGTCGACCTCGGGGCGTCCGACCGATTGTCCCAGCCTGAAGGACGTCCCGAACGAGAGTCGCTACCCTGACTGTCTCTCGGATAAGACCAAGAGGACGCACCGGAACCTCTATAGGAACCTCTCTTGGGCACATTAGACCCAGAAGTGCCTGTCTTATTCTTGTCTGCTGTATCCGACTTCTTAGAAGCAGATTTGAACAACAGAGAATCCGAAGCTTTCTTTGTAATTTTATCATAAATAGCAGAAAGCTTGCCGTCAAAGAGAAGTTCTCCTGAGACCGAAGCGACTCTAAGAGAGTTCTTCACCTTAGTATCCACTAGTGTGGATGTAGCTAGGGCTGCGTCACGTCTAACCAACTCCAGGTTTGCCACTGAAAGGGCGGAGTTACACGTGGAATAAGCTACTGCCCTTGAAAGAAGTCTTAAAGAGGATTGTAGGAGGATTTCCCTTGAAGGCGCAGTGATAACGCCTTAGTAAGGTGATCTGCGTAAGATAAGGCATCTAAATTGGCTCTGTTAGACGCAATAGCTGTTTCCAACACCGCGGTTGGAATAGAAGCCGACGACGGTAATGATAGCTCTAAGTCTTCCGCCTCGTCGTCCATACGCAGAGGAACTCTCGTGATACCCTGTCCTGCCGTATCGAATTTATTCCTTGCATTAATGAAAGGCAGGTTGAGAGTATTATCGGACAAGAAACCTGCTTTCCCCGTCTTGGAAGAAAGTTTAAATATAGCGTCGTTCAATAATTCAAATGTTCTTGCAACATTATTGGACTGCGACGGAAACTCGGGAGCGATGTCCCTGAACCGCTCCAAAAATTCAGAGTCCCATGACGCTATAATCCTCTTGTCCGGAACCGCAGCAGTCTGGCCCGACGGAACAACTTGAGGGAGAAAGTGCCGGATGAAGTCCACGGCAGCTTTATGTTGTTCCGAAAGGGATAGCTCCAAGTCATCCGTATCCCTTCCACCATCCGGTCGGACCTCATGATGTTCCCGGTCGTCCGCCCCCGATGCTTCGGCGGAGCGTACCGACCCAGCGCCGTCGGATAATTCTCGATCCGACACCGTTTCTGTCGGCTGCGATAAGCTGTGCTATCTGCACAAGAATGTCCGGCGTCGAGACCTGCGGAGGCGCAGTCTTTCGCTGCTTCGCCGAGGGCAGCTCCGCATCAGATGGCTCCCGCATACTTTTCCTATGCGAACGTCCGGAGTCCATCAGTCTCGAATCCCTGGCTGCCGGATGGTGTGACCTGGTCGCCGAAGAATCCTTGATCGGCGAAGCTGGCAATATATCGGCGGTCACGCAGCCAAGGTGCGGTCGTGTGCGCCGACGAGAAGAGGAAGCCTTAGCAGTCTCCGCGGACTGCCTATACAACGGAGCGTCCCGAGCGACGGACGTATGCTCCGCTTGCGACACATTTTGTACCACAACATCTGGTCCCAGATGTTGTTGTACGAGAGAGGGGCCTCTCTCGCTCGCGGCCCGGCTGGACCTGGACGAGCTAGGAACCGGACTCAAAGGCTTCCTCCGTTCTCGCTTACTATCCGCCGTCACTGGGTGTGCATCTATTATGTTTATAGTGCTCGCATCACCCAAAATTTCCTCCTGGACCGCATCGGACGAACCCGGCTGCCGAACCATTCGGTGAATGGACGCTACACCGGGCGAGCTAGCGGACAACATTTGTCTAATCTCCATGAGCACTTTTGCCGCTAGCTCTGAATTCATTTGTGACGACGGACGCACACTTGTAGAAGATAACATGGAAACATCACCCTGTTCTTGTTCCTCTGAAATAGAAACTGAGAGAGTAGAGTGACCTTGCGGAGAAAGAGCCGGCATAGCCCTTTCTCCAGAAACAACATATCGTGCCACACGTTTCCAATGTTTCTCATCCCAATATTCACATATAGGACAGGGATTAATGCGAGAACACTGACTACAATTAATACAATGATCATGAAAGTCAGAGGAAGATCTCTTCCTATTACAATTTGAAAAATGTCCCTTCATTGTGAAAGGACAACAACAAGTCCTAGTTACTCGCAAAAACCCCTGACACAAAGATACATAATAACATGATCCATTAATAAATGAAAAAACAATTGCAAATCAAAATAATTTTGAAAAAATATTTTTTCAGCGAAGCCCAAGTTGCTGAAAAGTAACGTTGAGCCCCGATGGATCCGATGGCAAAGTGTGGTCAAAAATTTTAAATTTATATTAAATAATTAATGAGACACTTACGGATAATATAAATGTATCTTATAGTGAGATAAACTACAGCAAAGGCAAACAGCCCCCCTCAAAAAAGGCTGTTGCCAATGTAAACAAACAGTGTAAAACACCAGAAAACATGACTCCAGGCACTGAAAAAACTGGCCCGGAATCAGTCATCAAAATTACACTCTATCTGATGCAAAACAGAGACTCCCAGGGGAGAATCTGCAGAACATCAGATGGAAGATGCAGAACACAACGTTATACACCCATGGGTGAAAACGTAACTATGGGGAAAATAACAGAAAACATTCTGTAACCAAGCAACTCTCCCAGGAAATTTTAGAAATGAACTTTCTCAAAAATATGCCAAAAGCATGGGAGAATTGCAAGGGGGGACTTTAGAAGGCTAGGGGAGAGGAAACACTGAATAAGCAGTGCAACATTTAGCAAGAATGACAACAAGAGGCCCATGCCTCGAAAATAGGCAACTTAACATAATTTCATCAAAAATTTTTAAGTACAGCCCTGATTATTTTTTGTCACTTCTTTTTCCTCTCCTCCTTCTATCCTCCTTAGAATCACATTTTCTCCAAAAATTACGTGTCTGGCATCCTTTAAACTGAGATTTACAAGCACAAAGATCAGTGAGATGTTGACTGATGAAGGGCCAAACAGAATGATAATTGGCGTCAATTTTGGGACGTCTGCGTCACTGCGCATGCGCAGTAGAGGCGTAGTATGGAGGTCCTTTAGGACATGATTTCTTTTTGTTTTGGATGCAAATTTTGGGGATTGGGGGGCAAAATTTGTGTTTGGCCCTGGTTTTGTTAGAGTTAGCACCAGCTAAGTCTGGGTCATTGGTACAGTATAAAAATATAATGGCAAAATATTTAAATTTTCTTTACTGTGACCTTGACCATGAGAATATGACCTTGGGTCAAAATCATGACACTCTCTTTGGTTATGGTCAGCAACTATGTCAAGTATGAACAAGATCAGTTGTATGGATCAGATTATCAGAGCAATTTTGAAATATTTTTGTGACCTTTATTACCTTGGATATGGTATTGGGTCAGGTTATGACACACCATTCCATCATGGGCAATATTTGTTTATTAAGTAAGAACAAGATCTGCCAATTTGATCAAACATGGACCGGACAAAAATGGTAGTAAAATATTATTGGAAGTTTTCTTGTGATGTTAACCATGGGAATATAACCTTGGCTCAAGATCACGACACACCCTTTGGTTGTGGTCAACAACTGTGTCAAGAATAAAGAAGATCAATCATATGGATCAGATTAGAGAGACCAGACAAGAGCAATCTCGCAATAATTTTTTTTTTTTTTGGTGACCTACACCTTGAGGGTACAGACCTCGTTATATGACTGATGGCACACTGTCTAGTGACAATATATACCACTCAGAGTTTGCTAAGCACCAAATATTTGACACATCATTGTGAAATTTGCTTGTGACAAATTTGTGTTATGTTTGGTGGATATGATTGAGGAATGTATTGAGATGGTACCCAGTGTTTACATTGGCTCTCTTGACAGGCAGACTTTTCCTGACAGTCATGGAAAGCATGCACCCCTTGATTTTCATGATGTTTTCGTGCACTGTCCACATGTACATGGCATGTGTAGGGTATTCAATCTTCATTGCAGGCCTGAAAATAAGCAGTCTGACATTTGCGAAATGAGGACCCCAGAGGGTGAATTTGAAGATATTATCCCATTCAGTGGGCCTATTTATCCTCTGGGTACCTCTTTGTTTAGTTGAGACCCTTATTCAGATTGAGGTTCAGAGGGTAAATTTAGTGATGCTACCCTGCTGTGCAGGGTAGCATGACTAAATTCACCCTCTGGGGACCTCATTTTGTAGATGTTAGTCTTATTTTCTGGCTTGCTTCATTTCAACACAAACTCTTGTGATTTAATGATTCAATATGGCAAATGTAAGAAGACATTTGTCTGAAGTAGAAATGTGGCGGGCTGTAGGGATGGTGGAGCAAGGGGCATCCTATTGCCAGGTTGGTGAAGCCCTTGGTGTGCACCACATGGTGATCACCATGTGGTGTGCACCACATGGTGATCACCAGATTTCAGCAGTGTGGCACACCAGTAAGACGCATGGTGGTGGCAGAGACAGGGCAACATCTGCAGCTGAAGACCGGTTTTTGATCATTCAGGCCCATAGGAACCGCTTTGCCACAGCAACCCAGTGACCCTCAAAATGCATCTGGGGTAAATGTTTCGACGCAGACTATCCGATCAAGGTTGCACCAAGGTGGTCTCTGATCGAGAAGACCATGTATTCGCATTCTGCTGTCCCATGCATGATATGATTGGGCCTTGGACCACGTTGGAAGGACAATGGAAAATTGGTGACCTGTCCTTTTTACGGATGAGTCAAGATACTGCCTAGACCACACAGATAGGCATTCTAGGTTATTACAATATTTCAACTAAAACATAAAACAGGTAGCTGGATATACTTGGTGCTTAGCAAACTTTGAGTAGTATATATGGGTACAAAGTTTTGTTAACCCTTTACCCAACGAATCGGCCGCATCCGCCTGCGTAATATGCAAATTCAGCAGTTGAAAAAATATTATTTTTCAAAAAAATTCAACAAAACCATATCATGTGACCCCTCGTTGGAACGAGCTCGTCGAGCTCGTTCCAACTAGGGGTCACATGATATGGTTTTGTTGAAATTTTTTGAAAATTCTCAAAAAATGATATTTAAAATAATAAATTTTGATATCGTCTGCGTTGGGTAAAGGGTTAAAAAATATTCAATGGTTAAGAAATTATGGCCAGGACAAAGAAAACATTGACGATGGATGGACTGGCAACTTAGCATTAGAAAATTTTATAATTATGTTCCCCACCTCGATGCCCTTCAACAAGGCAGTGGTTACTGGGTTTTCTAGCAGAGAAGAATTTTTCTACAATAGTAGACAAGCATTTCACCACAAGAAGATTTTAAGCCATTGAATACACAGTGGTGGAGAGTTATTTATTTTATTTTATTGATGTTTAAGGTCACATATTTATGCACAATGGCTAATCATGACCGTGACAGTTTTACGGGTGGAGGAAGCCGGAGTACCCGGAGAGAACCACCGAGCAACAACGAGCAGCTGCCAGCTCCCCAACATCGTAACTCCGCACTGCAGCACAGGCAGGGTTAGACTGGTTGAAGACATGCGTACCATCGACGTACAGAACGCCTTAGTACACAGTGTCATCGTGCCCCCCACGCGGGCAATGGAGATGAGTGTCTTGCCCAAGGACACAACGCGGTTGCCGCACGTGGGATTCGAACCGAGGACCTCTCGGCTTGCAGCCAGCACCTCTACCAACTGAGCCACCGCGCTCCCCAGTGGTGGAGAGATAGAAATAATTATGATGAAACGTGGTCAGTCTTATTCTTTGACATTGGAATGTGTTTATATAATGCATGGTTTGAAAGGTGTAGAGTCCTTTCAAATGGTGCATTCATCACAGCATGAAAACTGTCGAATAAAACTCATTATATAGGCTGTAATATAGCTCATTACGGAAAATATCGTTCACAACACGTCTAACATGGGAACGATGTTAGTCAACATAGACATCTTAACATTGTGAGTTGGTTTTGAAAGTGGAACTGAATTAATCTTCTTTTATATTTCTTTGTTTACCTGATACAAACAGCAGACGATTGCAAAAAAATCCAAACCGTTTCCTAAAATAAGGAGTTTCATTTAGCCTAAAAAATATAGACTATGACACTCAATGGAATGAGCTTGACTAGCTCATTCCAATGAGGGGTCACAAGCTATGTTTTCAAAGCAAAAGCTGATAAAATAATAAAATTTGATTTTAGTGTATATCGCTGGCCAGTTTACATTAGGTAAAAGGTCAAATTACACATTATGTGAAAAATCTCAAATTAATCCCGATTTGACTTGAAATTTTTTAACCTCATTCACTAAAACTGATCTGAGCCTTAGTAAACGTTGGATCAGATCACTTTTAGGGAACTTGAGTCACAAATTGCAGATGAAACGACGACTCATTGGAGATCCTCGATTGCATCACGGTACAATTTGTATACGGAAAGACTTCGCAAACAAGAGCTATTGCTAAAGGCAATTATACCTCCACTGCAGTGCTGGACCGATCAAGCATAAATGAATTAAAAATGAAAGTGTCAATGACACTGTAGCTCAACTTGTCAAGACATGTTCATGTATAGTATGTGACACAGCAATGACAAACATCTAGGTAATGACCTGATAACAAATGTACATATAAAGTATTGTAACGGTCTGTACATAAATACTGGCCGTAGCCTGTAACAAATGTATAAGTAAAGTATTGTAAAGGTGGGTGACAGTCAGATGCTAAATAGAAAAGAAATCTTTGAGTCCCAGAGTGGGTCTGACTGAACCCCAAAATATTTGTTCTCATAGCACAGTGATAACAAAAGCACCCCAAAACACACTCATTCCTGTCCCAAGGTGAAAACAAAGGTACCCAAGAAGTTTCGTGAAGATCAGTTCATAAATACGAGCTGTATAGAAGTTGTGACAAAAAACTGATTCGACCTAATTTCGGTACAAAATGGCCACTGGCAGCCATCTTGAATTTTGGACCGCACTCAGAAACACTCGTTCTCGTTCCAAGGTGATTACAAAGGTACCCAAGAAGTTTTGTGTAAAATTTATTCAAATCAGAACTTTCATACAGAAGTTCTGTACAAAAGACTGACTGCACTAATTTTGGTACAAAATGGCTGCTGGTGGCCACCTTGAATTTTGGACCACACCCAAAAACACTCGTTCTCATCCCACGGTGGTAACAAAGGTACCCAAAAAGTTTCGCAAAGATCGGTTCATAAATACGGCCTCCAGCCTGAGCCGTATAGAAGTTGTGTACAACAAGAGGCCCCACGGGGCCTGAGGGCGCTCACCTGATACTGGCCGAGTCATATCACCAAAATAGCAAGGGATTCTGCCTTGTGGTTATTATCAGTTTTTCAACATAAAAGTGTTTTCTCTACTTAGTAACCCAGAGTGTTCATATGTTAGATCCCCATATTGGGTACTCAATAATTTATCTATTTATTTATTGGAATTTAAGGTCACTTTCTAAGGCTACATCATTACAGAGGCATAATTATAATATCAGGTTTGGTCAATCGTTTATGCCTATTACTGCCCACTTTACAGGGCTTTCAACGCAGGAATTGGTTACTGGGCCCAATTTTATCAATAAACCAGAACTTGAACAAATTTCAATTTGCCGCTTCTAAGAAAACTAAAAATCAAATATCAAAAGATTCTGAGAGGAGTATCAGAAAAAAAAGATTTTTTAAGAATATTTCTCATACTGAATTAAGTTATACATTGGGCTCCCATAGGGAACCCAAAAACAAAAGCTTCTGAAGCAGTGGTTTGGGAGAAGAAGATTATTCAACGTTATTCCCATTTAAGGTCACTTTCAGCATCTAAGGCTACATCTTACAGAGGCGTAATTATAATATCAAGTTTGGTCAATCGTTTATGCCTATCACTGCCCACTTTACAGGGCTTTCAATGCAGGAATTGGTTACTACTGGGCCCAATTTTATCAATAAAGCAGAACTTGAACAAACTTCAATTTGCCACTTCTAAGAAAATCAAAAATCAAATATCAAAAGATTCTGACAGGAGTAACAGAAAAAAAAGATTTTTTAAGAATATTTCTCATACTGAACTAAGTTATACATGGGCTCCCATAGGGAGCCCAAAAATAAAAGCTTCTGAAGCAGTGTTTTGGGAGAAGAAGATTCTTCAACGTTATTCCCATTAGCTACACTGTTAAAAAATGATGACTCGGCACTTTTAGTCCTAGAAAAGAACCTTATGATAAAATTTTTACCATTTTTTTCTTCCGGTCCTAAGGAAGCTTCACACCATATAAAAATTCTCAGTGCCATGTAGTTCTGGAGATATGGGCATTTAAAAAGAAAAATTTTTTTTAGCTCCTGCAGTTCCTGTGGGGGACAGGAAAACAATTTTCGGCATAAATTAGGTACTTATGACCCAATAAGCCCTCATATCAAATTTGGTTCAAATCGACTTTTTGGTTTGGGAAATAAAAATTTTGGTATAATTTGGGCTCCCACAGTGAGCCCAAATATGAACCCAGGTACTTGGCTTTACCAAACTTCACTCTCAGCCCCTAAGAATGCTGTACATCAAATATCAAAACATTTTGACTGGTGGATCTGAAAAAAAATTTTTTTTTAAAGAATATTCCTCATATTGAACTAAGTTATAATTTGGGCTCCCACAGGGAGACCAAATATGAGCCGAAGGACTTGACTTGAACAAACTTGAATCTCACCTCCCTAAGCATACTGTATACCAAATATCAAAAGATTCTGACCGGTGGATGCGAAGAAGAAGATTTTAAAAGAATATACCTCGTATTGCACTAAGTTACAATTTGGGTTCCCAAAGGGAGTCCAAATATGAACTCAGGGACTTGGCTTGAACAAACATCAATCTCACCCCCCTAAGGATGATGCATAGCAAATATCAAAAGATTCTGATTTGTGGATCCGAAGAAGAAGATTTTTAAAATATATCCCTCATATTGCACTAATTTGAACATTTGGGTTCCCATAGGGAACCCAAATATGGACCGAGGAATTTGATTTCTACAAATATGTGAATCAATGTTCCAAAGATGTTATATGTAAAATATGAAAGCTTTTAGAGCAGTGGTTTGGAAGAAAACAATTCTTTATTTTTTTCCCATTGCCTACTGTGTTAAAAAATACTGACTCAGCACTTTTTCAGAGTCCCGAAAAAGTACCCTATGATAAAACCGATAGCAATTTTTTTTTACCAATCCTTTCTGTTGGTCCCAAGAAAGCTTCACACCAAATAAAAATTCTCACTGCCGTGCAGTTTTTGAGATATAGGCGTTTTAATTTTTTTCTATTTTTAGCTCCTGTGGTTCCCACGGGGCTACAGGAAAAAAAATTTCTGCATAAATTAGGTACTTATGACCCAATAAGCCCTCACATAAAATTTGGTTCAAATTGGCCTCTCGGTTTAAAAAATAGAAATTTGGGGTGGGGCCAAAATTTTTGCTCCTCCCATAACATCGCCAAGTATAGACCTACAAACTTCTCTTGAACAAACTTGAGTCTACACCTCAAAAGGAAGCTGCATACCAAATATCAAGTCTCTGCTATTGCTGGTTCTTGAGAAGAAGATTTTTTAAGAATTGGAGCATTTTTGCCCCACCCCTCTGCTCAATATGAGCCGAAACCTAATTTGCCCAAAAATCAAAATGCCGCTATGTAACCCCTACTCACATGAAATTTCATTAACATGCGGCCAGTGGTTTGGAAGAAAAAGACCCAAACACCACCTTCACGCCGGACGACGGACGAAAAGTGATCAGAAAAGCTCACCCTGACTTTCAGTCAGGTGAGCTAAAAAACTGATTAGACCTAATTTCGGTACAAAATGGCCACTGGCAGCCATCTTGAATTTTGGACCGCGCTCAGAAACACTCGTTCTCATCCCAAGGTGATAACAGAGGTACCCAAAAAGTTTAGTGAAGATCGGTTGATAAATACAGCCTCTCGCCCGAGCCGTATTGACATGTGCACTTACAGTGTATAAGTAGCACTGAAAAAATCAAAGTTCATCTAATTTGCATAATTTCTGCACGAGAAAAAAAACCTGTATTATATGTGATGTATCCCATGGTACTAAACATTCACACAAAAAATTATTCAAGTCAGCACTTTCATATGGAAGTTCTGTGCAAATATCTGATTGCACCTAATTTTGTACAAAATGACTGCCATCGGCCATCTTGAATTTTGGATCGCACCCAAAAAACTCGTTCTCGTCCCACGGTGATAACAAAGGTACCCAAGAAGTTTCGTAAAGATCAGTTCATAAATGCGGCCCCTTGCCCGAGCAGTATTGGCATTTGCACTGACAGTGCTGAAAGTAACACAAAATAAATCAAAGTTAGTCTAATTTGCATAATTTAAGCACGAGAAAAAACCCCGTATATGTGATGTATCTCATGGTACTAAACATTCATACAAAAAATTATTCTGATCAGAGCTTTCATATGGAAGTTCTGTACAAAAAAACAGATTTCTGCATCGTCGGCAGAAAAGTTCAGCTATCTTGTCATTCAAGTCCTGAAGGCATTGCACTTGAACTTCCAAGATTCGCCTGCCCAAAGGGAGGACTAGAAAACTAGAACTGGTTCAGATATATTTACACTGTAGTTTTGTCATCACTGCTGGATTGAGAATAAACCTGTGGCACAACATGCTTTTGAAAAACGGCTAAAAGTGGTTAAATATGACGAAACCATTGTAAGGGATAAGAAGTATAGCTTTCCAACGTGTGCCCCATACATAACAATCAAAGAAGCAGCTTGACAAAGTCACACCAGACAGTATAACTTTTTTCCAGTACATTGCAGGCATTCTCACATCATTCTTAGAACGATTTATATAAGTGATCCAAAAGTGACTGACCAATCGTTCCTTTCCTGTGTGGACAAATTGAAGTAATAAGGCGTGATGCATTATGTTGTGAAAACCTGTGTGCTGCAAAATGCATTGCAACATTAAAGCTATTGAAAAATACTGTAAATGATAATTCAGATATAAGAAACTACAAAGAAAGAGACTTACGGTATAGGTGTGAAAAGTTGAACTCATGAAAAAGAATGATGTCTGATAGAGATAATATGGAGTTGCACCAATCATCTTTTATGTGTATCATCGAGCATTTAATGGATAAAACGGGGGCGTGGTGGCTCAGTAGGTAGAGATGCAGGCTGCAAATCGAGAAGTTCTCTGTTTGGATATCCCACCTGCGGCAACCACATTGCGACCTTGGGCAAGACACTTCACCCCCACGTTGATGGTGCACTTCTTCAACCAATGCTAACCCTGCTTGTGTAGAGTTAGTATGTTGGGGAGCTGACAGTTTCTCACCATTGCTCAGTGGTTCTCTCCAGGTATTCTGGCTTCCTTCATCCGTAAAACTGTCTTGTTCATGAATTGCCATTGTGCGGAAATATGTGACCTTAAACACCAATAAATAAATAAACAATGGATAAAACACCAATTAAGTACACATTAGCTAGACACTTGGACTGTCTTGATCCAAAGATCATTGGAAAGCCAGAAATTTCCAAGTCACACTTCAAGATGGTACTTGACAAATTACTGGAAGCAAAACGAATCGACGAAGGAAATTAAGATGCTGTGAAAGATGAGTTCACAGATTTTGTTGACTCTGTGTCAACAAAATCTGTGAGTTCATCTTTCACAGTATCTTAACTTCTGCTTCTAATTGTAGTCGAACAATTAAAAGCAGCGTTGCTTGTTGCACAAAAAGAATTGTACATCATCTCAAAGATATTAGTGGCTTCAGTAATTGCAAGGTAAATTCCAGTATTCTGCAGAATGCATCATCTGCAAGTCAGAGATACAGAATTCACTTAGAGAAGCAGAAGTGTGTTGCAGCAGCGTCTAGGAAAGTTGAAAAAGAGAAAGAAATGCTATCTGATGACATGCGTGAAACAATGAAGCTGGAGGATCATCTTAAAAGCAGATTTCTAAACAGCTGACAAGAAACGGCCCATGATGTTATCTTGTCAATATGTTCTCAATTCCTGTTTGTTCTAAATTGTTGCTCAACATTAATTTTGTGGATGTTTGAGTGTACATACCTTCAGTTCTGTTCAGTTGTGGTTGAAGTTAAAATCTAAAATTTCCAAATTCATCGACTAGGGTGAACAATAATACTTTCTGGCAGACTAGATTGGTTACTGTACATTGTTTTTAAGTGCATTTAAGCTACATGTATTTATTGTACCCAGATACAGTAGCAGCAGAAATAAGTTGTAGGATGACCACTAAAAAACTTCTCTTACAATAACATGGACACTCTATTGATAATTCCAAAACTTGGCATCATTTCTTGAGAAGCTCTCAATGAGAAAATGGTCTTGAAAAACATGGAATCCACTTACTGATTAGCTGCAGGAACCCTGTCATTTACTGGGGTTCAATGACACTTTCAACAGCCAGGGTCACATTGTATCGGAAATTTTATAGGTGAAGAAAACCAGACTACCTGGATAATTAATGAGTAGCATCACAAAATTTACCCCATGTGAACCTCAATCTGTATCAAGGTCTCAAACCTAAACAGAAAGAGGTACCCAGAGGATAAATTGGCCCACTGTGTGGGATAGCATGACTTAACCAAGGGGACACAGTGCAGTTATCACTCCTCAGAATCGAACCATCAACCTTTTGGTTTAACTCCAGGCCTTTAAGGATATTTTTAAGAATCTATGACAAGAATCAAATAAACATTTTGCAAGAAGCAAGATTGATTCTCATAGTTCTCCTTGCAATAATTGATCTAGATTCTCGCATGAATTTTAAACCTCAAAATTTAAGCATTTTTCAACTACTTATGAGGACAGAAATCATTGCATTCTATTTTTTTAAACTATCAGTATCAAATCAGTGTTCATGGAGAATTATTTTTCAAAATTAAAAGCATATTTTGCATGCACAAACCTTTTTCCCAATGCATATTTGCTAGAAACCAATTCAAGCTATCACCCATGTCTCATACAAAACTCTGATACCTATATGACAATGAAAGTGAATGGAATGTTTTGCTTTTATTATATGAATACGATAATCAGACATGTTAAGCTGATAAGTTACGAAGTAGTGGTGAGATTTCCGAGCAAAAACAGCAAGAAAATATGGCTCAAAAAGGGACATTTATTGACTTTAAATAAAATTCTGTTGAAAATTCCCAATTTTCAGGCTTAATTAAATCTTTACCTAACAAATTCTCAGGAGTAATTTACAAATTTAGCAGATGAAAAAATATTTTTTATAAAATTTCAACAAAATCATATTGTGTGATCACTCACTGGAACGAGCTCAGTAAGCTCATTCCAATTGGTGGTCAAATGATATGGTTTTCATGAAATATTTTGGAAAAAAACTCCAAAATTTAATGTAAAAAATTTTGATATCCTGTGCACTGGGTCATGGGTTAACAAAAAATTGTTCCGGAAAATAGGGAGACTTCCTCTAAAAGAGGTGAGAACTAACATGTCTGATGTACTTCATACAAGGCACATGATGAAAAAAATATAATACTAAGAAATGCTGGAATCTCTTTCGGCAGTAAATCCCATTTCATTACATCCATCTATCATTAGTGATGAAATAATCTCAAACTGGTATGAGCTAGTGCAATATTATGTTCATTACAGGCATCTATTATAGCCTGGTCATTTGTTGAGCCAGCTGGAGAACCAATGAACTCTACACCACTCTGAAAATATAACAAGAACATTCATGTTATAATGGTTTCAAATATACAGATAAATATGTGCTCATATAACCCTTGAAGGTCCAATTCTGCTTTTGATCACTTTTATGGTAACTGCAGTTCCTGGGTAAATTTTCAAATTACACTCTTAGTACCCTGACTTTTTTTTAGGAAAGTCTTGGCTGCCTATATAGAAACAACTGCAAAGCCACAGCATATAGACTGTATACAAATGACCAGGACTTTAATGGATAAGTCGTCGTGCACATCACATTCAGCACCAGAAGCCAACTAGGCCCCTGCGAATGTAGATTTTTTTTTCGACTTGACTTTCGACTCGAACTTGAAAAATGTGTTTGAGATGATCGAATTCGAACCAAGTCAGCCATCTGTATGTACCTGATTGCTTCGCTCCCTTGTCTTTAAGCTTGGTATCGTCCAATCTTGTCTTATCATGAAGCGATGGATGCTTCTCACTGAAGTGTACCAGAGGCGATAGTCCCCGTCACTTGGGGTTTGTACGAAGTCTTGCATGTATTACATGTGTATGTAGCCATGGCTTTATTCACTGCAAAATATGAGTGTATTACCAATCAGGGGTCAGCCAAGTGGGCGACTGGGGCGAAGAAGTCACCTTGTCATTCAAGTTGCCTTGGCTAACATTGGGGGCAAAATTCAAGTCGCCCTCCAAAACTTCCTTGGGAGACATGATAGTTTACTGTATTTTCTTATGTTTTATTTCCAAAAGAAAACCGCTTCCGCATTCACAATGAAAGTGTCAATGACATTGTAGCTCAACTTGACAAACTTGAACTTGGTAAGTTATAAATGAAAAGGCAAAATTGAAGAACAGAGTAATCCATCAATTTTTAAATGTAAACTGTAAGACTGGCTAAAGGAAGAATGTTGATACACAAATGCAGTATGTTCAGAGGTTACTGTAAATGGCAACTTTTTTCACAGAAATGAATGCTAATCAATAGTTCTTATTGAAAGGTCTTGTCTAATGAGCACACCAAGTTAAACAAGCATACCAGGTTTCAAAGCAATCCAATCATAAATGTGACCTGTAGGGTGTGCCAAAGAGAAATATTGAGGTCTGACTAAACTAAGTTCTAAGAACGTTGGCTGCGGCAACATTTTCTTATGGAAATTGAAGAAAATCGATAGCTTCCATCTAGAGGTCACCCCAAACAAGCATGCCAGGTTTCAAAGCAATCCAATCATAAGTGTGCCCTATCGGGTGTGCAAAAGGGAAATATTGAGGCAGTGGCAACATTTTTCGATGGAAATGGAAGAAAATCGATAGCTCCCATCTAGAGGTCTCCCCAAACAAGCATACCAGGTTTCAAAGTAATCCGAACATAAATATGCCCTGTAGGGTGTGCCAAAGGGAAATATTGAGGTCTAACGAAACTAAGTTCTAAGAACGTTGGCCTTGGCAACATTTTTTGACGGAAATGGGAGAAAATCAATAGCTCCCATCTAGAGCTCACCCCAAACAAGCATGCCAGGTTTCAAAGCAATCCGATCATAAATGTGCCATGTAGGGTGTGCCCAAGAGAAATATCGAGATCTTCTGACTGAACTAAGTTCTAAGAACGTTGGCCGCGGCAACATTTTCTTACAGAAATTTTAGAAAATCGATAGCTCCCATCTAGAGGTCACCCCAAACAAGCATGCCAGGTTTCAAAGCAATCCGATCATAAATGTGCCCTGTAGGGTGTGCCGAAGTGAATATCGAGGTCTTCTGAATAAACTAAGTTCTAAGAACGTTGGCCGCGGCAACATTTTTTGACGGAAATTGAAGAAGATCGATAGCTCCCATCTAGAGGTCACCCCAAACAAGCATGCTGGTTTCAAAGCAATCCAATCATAAATGTGCCCTGTAGGGTGTGCCAAAGAGAAATATTGAGGTCTTCTGACTAAACTAAGTTCTAAGAACATTGGCCGCGGTAACATTTTTTGACAAAAATTGAAGAAAATCAATAGCTCCCATCTAGAGGTCACCCCAAACAAGCATACCAAGTTTCAAAGTGATCTGATCATAAATGTGACCTGTGAGGTGTGCCAAAGGAAACTGTGGACGTACGTACTAACGTACGTATGCCGACAGACGAGAAGTGATGGCAATAGCTCAGCTTGACTTTGTCAAGTTGAGCTAAAAAAAAAGTAAACACGGCTGCTGTTAAAATCCGTCATACGGCTCTGAAAATAGCCTTAACTAGCCCAATTTTATATTTCTGAAAAGAGTTGTAATAGCGAAGTCATTCGAATAATACGCCCCAAGTGATAGCAACCAGCACAAAATGCTTTTTAATGAAAGTGTCAATGACACTGTAGCTTAACTTGTGTGTTGTGTTTGATGAAAAGGATAATGTTCAATGTTTATAAAAGGATTATGAAATAAGACAAGAATTGTGATAATTGGGAATATGTTCATTTCTGTTCCCTGTATGCTATGTTTATGATAAAAATAATATGAGGTGTACACTGTACTAAAGATCTGAGGGGTGGGTTAATATGACCTCACAGTTAATATATGTGGCCCTCACAGTTAACATATATCAACAAAATTACAATGAAATTATTCCAAAATGAGTCATCCTATCAAGTTACATTAAAATCCCTTCATAAATATGGCCTGTAGACTGTGCTAAAGGTTTTCGGGCTTCGAGCCCATGTAGCCGTCAGTTTCCCAATTGCGTCCAAAGGAGACGTTCTCATCTAGACATTATATGAAATCAACCTACCAAGTTACAATGAAATCCCTCCATAAATACGACCTGTAGACTGTGCTAAAGGTTTTCGGGCTTCAGGCAGCCATCAAGGCTGAATGATCGTGACCAAAAGGGGACGTTCTCATCTGGACACTATTTGGAGTCATCCTACCAAGCTACAATAAAATCCCTTCATAATTATGACCTGTAGACTGTTCTAAAGGTTTTCGGGCTTTGGGCCCCTGAAACCGTCACAGTTGCCCACTCGTGTCCAAAAGGGGACGTTCTCATCTAGACATTATATGAAGTCAACCTACCAAGTTACAATGAAATCCCTGCATAAATATGACCTTAGACTGTGCTAAAGGTTTTCGGGCTTCGGGCTCGGGCAGCCATGATGGTTGAATGATCGCAACCAAAGGGGACAATCTCATCTGGGCATCATCTGGAGTGATCCTGCGAAGTTACAATGAAATCCCTTCATAAATATGACCTGTAGACTGTGTTCAAGGTTTTCGGGCTTCGGGCACCTGTAGCCATCACAGTTGACCAATCACGACCAAAAGGGGATGTCATCATCTAGGAATTATATGGAGTCAACTTAACGATGTTACAATGAAATCCTTCTATAAATATAAACTTTTGCCTGTGCTAAAGGTTTTTGGGCTCGGGCACCCATCAAGGCTGAATGATCACGGCCAAAATGGGACGTTCTCATCTTGACCTTATTTGGAGTCAACCTACCAAGTTACAATGAAATCCCTTCATAAATATGACCTGTAGACAGTGCTAAAGGTTTTTGGGCTTCGGGCACCTTTAGCCGTCAAAGTTGCCCAAACATGTCCAAAAGGGGACGTTCTCATCTAGGCATTATATGAAGTCAACCTACCAAGTTACAATGAAATCCCTTCACAAATATGACTTGTAGACTGTGCTTAAGGTTTTCGGGCTTCGGGTTCGGGCAGCCATCATGGTTGAATAATCGCAACCAAAGGGGACAATCTCATCTGGGCATCATCTGGAATGATCCTATAAAGTTACAATGAAATCCCTTCATAAATATGACCTGTAGACTGTGCTCAAGGTTTTCGGGCTTCGGGCACTTGTAGCCATCACAACTGACCAATCACGACCGAAAGGGGATGTCATCATCTAGGCATTATATGGAGTCATCCTAACAGGTTACAATGAAATCCTTCCATAAATATGACCTTTTGCCTATGCTAAAGGTTTTTGGGCTCGGGCACCCATCAAGGCTGCATGATCGCGATCAAAATGGGACGTTCTCATCTAGACATTATTTGGAGTCATCCTGCCAAGTTACAATGAAATCATTTCATAAATATGACCTCTAGACTGTGCTAAAGGTTTTCGGGCTTCGGGCTCCTGTAGCCGTCACAGTTGCCCAATCGTGTCCAAAAGGGGACTTTCTCATCTAGACATTGTATGAAGTCAACCCACCAAGTTAGAATGAAATTCCTCAATAAATATGACCTGTAGACTGCGCTAAAGGTTTTCGGGTTTTGGGCTCGGGCAAGTCGTCACGGTTGGCAGATCATGCCCAAATGGGGAAATTTGCATCTAGACATCATAAGGAGTCATCCTACCAAGATACAATGAAATCCCTCCACATTAAACATGACCTGCAGACTGTGCTAAAAGTTTTTGGGTTTTCGGGCTTGGGCAGCCATCACGGTTGATAGATCATGCCCAAAAGGGGACGTTCTCGTCTAGGCACTATACAGAGGCATCCTACCAAGTTACAATGAAATCCCTTCATAAATACGACCTGTAGACTGTGCTAATGGTTTTCGGGTTTTGGGCTCGGGCAGCCATACCGGTTGCCCGATCGCAACCAAAAGGGGACGTTCTCATCTAGACATGACCCCAAACCTGCATATGAAATTTCGTGACGATCAGACGAGAACTGCGGGGTGTAGCCCGTGCTAAAGGAAATGTGAACAGACGTCACAGACTCACAGACTTCCGCACGCGTGATGGCAATAGCTTATCTTGACTATGTCAAGTTAAGCTAAAAACAAAAGTGCCAGCAAAAACAACGAATCGCACATGACACGGCCATCTTGAATTTCACACTGGACCCAAAAGCACTCCTTCTCATCCCACAGTGATAACAAAGGTACCCAAGAAGTTTCGTGAAGATCGGTTCATAAATACGGCCTCTAGCCCGAGCCGTATTGGGATTTGCACTCACAGTGCTGAAAGTAACACTAAATAAATCAAAGTTAGCCTAATTTGCATAATTTACGCACAAGAAAAAAACCTGTAATATATGTAATGTATCCCATGGTACTAAACATTCATACAAAAAATTATTCAAATCAGAGCTTTCATATGAAGTTCTGTACAAAAAACAGATTTCGGCATCGTCGGTACAAAATGGCTGCTGGCAGCCATCTGGAATTTGGGACTGCACCCAAAAACACTCGTTCTCGTCCCACGGTCATAACAAAGGTACCCAAGAAGTTTCGTAAAGATTGGTTCATAAATACGGCCTCTAGCCCGAGCCATAGCAGCTTGGCACTTACAGCTCTGAAAGTGACACTAAATAAATCAAAGTCAGTCTAATTTGCATAATTTACGCACAAGAAAAAAACCCGTATTATATGTGATGTATCCCATGGTACTAAACATTTATACAAAACTTTATTCAAATCAGAACTTTCATACAGAAGTTCTGTACAAAAAACTGATTTTTGCATCATCGGTACAAAATGGCCGCTGGCAGCCATCTTGAATTTCGGACCACACCTAAAAACACTCGTTCCCGTCCCAGGGTCATAACAAAGGTACACAAGAAGTTTCGTAAAGATCGGTTCATAAATACGACCTCTAGCCCGAGCCATAGCCAATTGTTGGCGTACGGACAGACGGACGGACGGACGGCGGGCCATGACAATAGCTCAAATTTGACTTCGTCAAAGTTGAGCTAAAAATGGCAGGCCTCTTATAGCACCACTCGCACGTGTCAATGTAAGATGGTTGGCAGAAATTGTCATTTTTCTGAACAGTGCATCATCACACAGCGCAGCAGGTAAGAGAGACAACTGAAATATTTTGTCATTTACCTTAGAAATAAATTAACTCAAATTGTTAATGTGGCTGAATTTACAAAGGATATCGAAAACATTTTTAACTACGCTTTTCAATTCAGTTAGGACATTCAGAAACCATGAATGACCCAGCTTCTTATGTGAACTTGAAATTTATTTTAAATACTTTCAATATTTTTTTTTAAAAGAATATACCTTCTATAACAGAGAACACTCTCACCATGGGTAATGCTAAATTTCAAATCCACTGCACTGAGGCAAATACAAAATCAACTGCATGGCAACCCTAGTCATCACTGTTAGGGAAAGAGTTAGGGTATTCAGAAACCATGAACGACACAATTTTTTGTAGGGGATGGGGAGGATTTTAACCTACATGACTTAGTTTTGATTGTGTATGTATGTTTGTATAACATTTATTTATTTTTTTCTCCACAATTGAGTCCTCTATGTACATTTATTTTGTCACGATGTCATTTACGTTTTATGTTTTTTTCTGACTTTTCACTCCTGTCCCCTGACTTCTCCCTAAAGTCTCTGTAGGGAGAAGTCACTTCTCCCTAAAATCAGCTGCCAGGCTGACCCCTGTTACCAATGTCATTTGGAATCACGCGACATGCGTGATTCCAAATGACATTGGTAATACACTTTAAGTTCCATGTTGACGATATGTGCTTGCGGTTCGTGCTCAATTCCTTGCATTGTTTTGACAATTTAGCCAGTATTAAATGTACGAATGTACATATACCAAGACATTTATCAAGAAGGTTTTTATTTATATTCGATTTTCATATTCCTGATTTTATTTTCGCCTCTCAATTCAACTCAAATTTGTTTATAGACTCGAACAATCGAATGTTTGCAGGTGCCTAAAGCCAACATTATTTACTGGAAGGAGAGCATGGTGGTTCAATGGTTAGGGCATTGAACTTGAAACTGAAAGATCAATGATTCAATCCTGACCAGCAGTAACTGCATGGTATCCTTGGGAATGATACTTGATTCCGATTGCCCATGGGCATGGCAACGCTGTGTACTAAGACATACTGCACATCAACGTTGCATTTGCCTTCAGCCACTACTAACACTGCATGTGCAGAGTTATTAACGCCCTGCACACTGATGTCAAAATATCCAGATTTTAAGTAGCCATTTCCCCCATAATGCAACTGGGAATTTAACCAATTCAATCTTGTTTGACAGAGCTCATTGAGCTCTGTCAAACAAGATTGAATTGGTTAAATTTCTAGTTGCATTATGGGAAATAATTGCACCCTGAACCTTAGATATTTCGACATCCGTGTGCAGGGGGTTAAGTTTCTAAGTATGACTTGCTCACCACCACTGCTCAGTGATTCTCTCAAAGTACCATGACTTCATCCACATGCAAAATTGTGTGACTTGATGTGACCCTGGCTGTTGAAAAGTAAAACCCCAATAGACAATGAGTCTTCAATGGAAAGTGATATTTGGAATCAATTGATAATAGAGAATCAAATTCAAGCACTATTTAAGTATTTTTCAATGAATTTACAAAAGATTTTCAAGGACAATGGAGGCTGTACAAATTGGGGTTATGATCATTCCATTTGCCTGCCATTCACCTAAAAAAAATAATATGGTGACCAAGTTTTTCGTTCATCTACATTCCTAGATCTTCGACAATATCTTTATCCGAATTGCATATTTATTTTTCTACAATCATGATCTACTCTGAAATGATGATAAAATCTATTTTGAAAACATGATGATGAAATGCTGTGATGAGCACTCTCTTGAGCCCTTTCCAAAGTCTATTGTTTCGCAGCATATTAACCAAATTTTTTGTTTGTTTCATTGGTGTTTAACCACCCTTTCAACAGTCAGGGTCATTTCTTGTCAGACAGTTTTATGGGTGGAGGAAGACTGAGTACGCAGAGACACCCAGCGAGCAGCAGTGAGCAACTGTCGCCTTCCCAGTATACTAACTCTGTACAAGGAGGATTAATAGAAGCTGAAGGCAAGTGCTCCACTGAAATGCAGTAAACCTTAGTACACAGCATTGCAATGCCCCCACGGTGGCAATCATGATCAATGATTATTTATTTATTGGTGTTTAAGGTCACATATTTCTGCTCATTGGCTAATCGTGACCACAACATTGATATAAAGTCAAATCCAGCCAATTGTTTATACCAATGTCGCCTACTTTAGAGGACTTTCACCCCAAGCACTGGTGACCAAGTCCAATTATACCAGTAAAACCGAGCTTGTTTACCACAGTAAACAAGCACTGCTTCACTTCCCATGGGGAAACCAAGAAAACACTGAGCCATTGTGCCCCTGTATTAACAGATTACCGACATAAATCCATGACATGCTGCAGTGATCTACAATAAACAACCCAGACAGACAGACATGAGTTATCATGAAACTTGGGGCGTGGTGGCTCAGCTGGTAGAGGTGCAGGCTGCAAGCCGAGAGGTCCTCGGTTCGAATCCCACCTGCAGCAACCGCGTTGTATCCTTGGGCAAGACACTTAACCCCCATTGCCCATCTGGGGGCACGGTGACGTCGTGGACTAGGGCGTACTGCACGTTGATGGTGCACTTGTCTTCAACCAATGCTAACCCTGCTTGTGTGGAGTTAGTATGTTGGGGAGCTGCCAGTTGCTTGCCGTTGCTCGGTGGTTCTCTCCGGGTACTCCGGCTTCCTCCACCTGTAAAACTGTCATGGTCATGATTAGCCATTGTGCAGAAATATGTGACCTTAAACCCCAATAAATAATATCATGAAACTTCTTGTCTCAGGGGTTCAAGGTAAACAAAACTCTAGTACTTTTCACGGAAGGTAGTGGTTCAAAAGATAGAAACATATTCAAGCACTTCTCAAAGAATGGGCTGAAAATCATGGACTTTTCATTTGAGTGCGAACCCTGAACTTTTAAAAAAAATAAGTAGCAAATACATTAACACTTTAACTTCTAGAGTGCTGGAAGCCCATATTTGGGTTCTGCTAAGTGTGACAGGCAATAACAGTCTGTAGCTACATTCTGCCCGAGGAAGCCTTTATTGTCCCCGATATGAATCTGATTTTTAATACAATACCCTGCTCTCTGACTTTTAATTGGATAGTGCCTATAAGGCACTATCCAATTAAATGTAATAGAGCAGTATATGATGAGCTTTGATTTGTTGTCAGAAAAAATAGGCTGATGAAATCGTCAGATGTGTACCCATACGCACAATTAGTAGAAAGCTGTATGACGGAGGGCCACCACGGATGCTGACATAATGTACACCATACAAGGTTTGGTTACATATAGAAATGGATTGGAGGAGAGTCCAATTTGATGGATAAAGGGTTAATATCTCCAGATCAAATTATTAGATTTACATAAAAAACTATACAGCCCAGCACATCAGTAACCTGAATAAATATATAAAGTAACATGACAATCGGATTGATATTTTTTGAGTTATCTCATGCCAAAGGGATTGGAGGAATTTTCAATTTGAAGGATAAAGGGGGTTAATATCTCCGGATCAAATTATCAGATTTACGTAAAAAAAACTGTACAGCTCAGCACATCAGTAACCTGAACACAATTATAAAGTAACTTGACAATCGAAGCAATATTTTTCAAGTTATCAAATGCGAAAGGGATTGGAGGAATTTTCAATTTGAAGGATAAAGGGTTAATATCTATGGATCAAATCATCAGATTTACACCAAAAACTATACAGCCTGGCACATCAGTAACCTGAACACAAATATAAAGTAACTAGACAATCCAAACAATATTTTTCAAGTTATCGAATGCCAAAGGGATTGGAGGAATTTTCAATTTGAAGGATAAAGGGTTAATATCTCAGGATCAAATTATCCGATTTACACCAAAAATTATACAGCTCGGCACATCAGTAACCTGAACACAAATATAAAGTAACTTGACAATCCAAGTAATATTTTTCAAGTTATCGAATGCCAAAGGGATTGGAGAAATTTTCAATTTGAAGGATAAAGGGTTAATATCTCAGGATCAAAATAACAGATTTACACCAAAAACTAAACAGCTCGGCACATCAGTAACCTGAATACAAATATAAAGTAACTTGACAATCCAAAAAATATTTTTCAAGTTATCGAATGACAAAGAAATGGATACGGACGGCGGACGGACAAAGGATGGACGACTGACGGATGGAAATATTAAGTAACTTGACAATCCAAGCAATATTTTTCAAGTTATCGAATGTCAAAGAGATTGGAGGAATTTTCAATTTGAAGGATAAAGGGTTAATATCTCGGGATCCAAAAACTATACAGCTCGGCAAATCAGTAACCTGAACACAAATATAAAGTAACTTGACAATCCAAGCAATATTTTTCAAGTTATCAAATGCCAAAGGGATTGGAGGAATTTTCAATTTGAAGGATAAAGGGTTAATATCTCAGGATCAAATTATCCTATTTACACCAAAAACTATACAGCTTGGCACATCAGTAACCTGAACACAAATATAAAGTAACTTGACAATCCAAGCAATATTTTTCAAGTTATCGAATGACAAAGAAATGGATACGGATGCCAGACGGTCAGACAGATGGATGGACAAAGGATGGACGAACGACGGATGGAAATATAAAGTAACTTGACAATCCAAGCAATATTTTTCAAGTTATCGAATGCCAAAGAGATTGGAGGAATTTTCAATTTGAAGGATCAAGGGTTAATATCTCGGCATCAAATCATCAGATTTACACCAAAAACTCTACAGCTCGGCAAATCAGTAATCTGAACACAAATATAAAGTAACTAGACAATCCAAGCAATATTTTTCAAGTTATCGAATGCGAAAGGGATTGGAGGAATTTTCAATTTGAAGGATAAAGGGTTAATATCTCAGGATCAAATTATCCGATTTACACCAAAAACTATACAGCTTGGCACATCAGTAACCTGAACAAAAATATAAAGTAACTTGACAATCCAAGCAATATTTTTCAAGTTATCGAATGACAAAGAAATGGATACGGATGCCGGACGGACAGATGGACGGACGGACAAAGGATAGACGAACGACGGATGGTCACCCCGGATGCCGGCATTATGTGTACCATACATAGTATGGGTACACATAAAAACTCAGCACTTTACCAGTTAACTGGTAGAATGCTGGAAGCCCATATTTGGGCTTTAATAAATACCCAGACTGTGACTATAACATCCACCTTCTACTGATGATGGTTTCATATTGACCTTGGCAGGAATCAATTTTTGTTGTTGACAGCTTGCTCAGCAACATTTGATTGGATAGTGCCCATTGGCACTATCCAATCAAATGTAACCGAGCAATATATGATGAAAGGAAATCTGTGGTCAAGAAAAATATCGCACTCTACCAGTTAACCAATGCAATTATTTTAATTGTTTTTTTTAAATTTGAAAAAAAATTTCAACACCACCATATCGTGATCCCTCACTGGAACGAACCCAATGAGATCATTCTAATGAGGGGTAACACGATATTTTTTGATAATATACCTTCTTTTTCAACTGCTTAATTTGTAAATTACATGGGTGGATGTGGCTTATTCATCCAGAAAAGGGTTAACTCTTTATCTTATGTGTTAACCATAACTCCACATGCGGCAACCTCATTGTGTCCTGGGCAAGACACTTCAGCTCCATTGCCCACATGGGTGCATGGTGGCATTGTGTACTAAGGTGTACTGCATGCCGATGGTGACCTTGTCTTCAACCAATGCTAACCCTGCTTGTTTGGAGTTGTATGTTGAGGAGCCGAACAGTTGCTTGCCATTTTCTCTCTGTGTACTCCGGCTTCTGATGGCAATAAAACTGTCCGACACGAGGTGACCCTGGCTGACAAAAGTGTCATTAAACCTCAATAAATAAATAAATTAACCATACACTGGCCAGTGCGGTCAACAAAAATTTTTTAATTTTTGCCTCTAAAATTTAACGTATAGAGAGGACTGCCATAACTGTTTCAATGGTAATTAACTTTTCACAGATTGAATTTCAGTCATTTTTAAAATTGTTTGCAGTGTAAAACTACCTAATCTTGTAATGCTGACGGCAAAGATTTGCACCATTTTTATCAAACTTGTAAACATATCAGGAAGATGAACTGTATACTTTAGTGATGGATACCATCTCTGGGACCCCAAAAATCCTAGGCCAAAGTGTTCTCAAGCTAAAGCCTGTAAACGCTTTTCAGGCTGGAACACCTTGTGACCTCCAACTTTTGATTTTTTTACCCTCCACCCTCGCTGATTACAGGGTTCATTCATGGAGATAAAGTCATGCTTAGTCAATCATTTACACCCATGTTGCCCATTTTAGAAAACTTCTAACCTAAGCATTGGAGACTTGGTCCTATTTTACCATTAAAACAGGGCTGTTTACCATTTCCTGGGGTTCCCACGAGGGTGACTGAAACATGAAATTACTTATTTTGATGAAAATGGTCCAGCTGAACTCTTCACCTAGTTTAACAGCCACAAAAAAACCTTCATTCAAATTTGCCTCTAAAAAGAATTCTAAAGTATGAAGGGTAACAGAGTTATATATATATATATATTCACGTCATCTTAATGTCTCTGCAGCAGGTCTGGAAATAACCCGCAAACAATCTTTTTGGTTTACGCAGGGGTTACGTCAATTGTGAAATAAGCGAACAAACTACAGGTTACAACAAAATAACACAACATAAATTAAATTCCAAGTTTTTGCCTGCCAGACCTGTCAATCTCTCGGGACCAGCTTGACTGATTGGTTGTGCATTGCATCCACGTTAGAATGGCATGTCATTTATGTCTCAACAGGATTTATGTCACAATAAATAGCAAAAACTAATGCACAATCTCATTCTGGCATGGCTGGCATAGTATGACAAAGGTGGAGAAGCATCACAACTCCTTATTTCTATCAGGAATCATACACTTTCTGAGAAATAAAATCCATGACTTTTCCAAAACTTTCAACCAAATTTCCATGACCTTTCCCTTGTTAGTATGATGACTACTCTCTCTATTTGGGTACTTTTAAGCATTATTTTTCAAGAAAATGGCATACTGCATCGTTATGGCTTTTCCAAGATTCCATGATCTGTACAAACCCGGTTTTAAAGGTTACCACCATGGTCTTTAGCGTAATCTTCTAACAGGTTATGATATAAGCTCTTTATTTCTAGGCCTGCTGCAGTAATGTAACAATGAACAAAAAATGGTTCAGCTTAAAAGTACTCAAAATGATAATGTTATTACCTGGTAAGCTCTATCTATATTATCTCTAAATGGAAAAAATGCATCAGAACTCAATGAAACATCTTTTAATTTCTTCACCCATTCTATTCTTTCGTCCTTTAGACAAACAAAAAACAATTAAAACTCTCTCAAATTATGAAAAAATCTGGCTTACCCACCAATATGTTCCCACTCGAATGAAACAAAAATGTTGAAAATTTAAAACTAATATCTCAAAACATCTCCAAGATATAGGTGATAACGTAACTTGAGAATGCAAAAAATAGGCAGATTAAATCGTCAGATGTGTACCCATACGCGCAACTAGTAGAAAGCTGTATGGCAGAGGGCCACCCCAGATGCCGACATTATGTACACCATACATGGTATGGGTACATATAGAAATGTATTGGAGGAGTGCCTAATTTGATGGATAAAGGCTTAATATCTCCAGATCAAATTATTAGATTTACATAAAAAAACTATACAGCACAGCACATCAGTAACCCGAATACATATATAAAGTAACCTGATAATCGGATTAATATTTTTTAAGTTATCGCATGCCGAAGAAATGGATTGGAGGAGTTCTCAATTTGAAGAATAAAGGATTAATATCACAGGATCAAATTATCAGATTTACACAAAAAACTATACAGCTCGGCACATCAGTAACCTGAACACATATATGAAGTAACATGACAATCGGATTGATATTTTTTGAGTTATCTCATGCCAAAGGGATTGGAGGAATTTTCAATTCGAAGGATAAAGGGTTAATATCTCAGGATCAAATTATCAGATTTACACCAAAAACTATACAGCTCGGCATATCAGTAACCTGAACACAACTAGTGGTACTTTGAGCAAGCTCACAAAATGATACCCCCCCCACCCCCCCGTGCCTGAAATGTATAAGTTAAATTATCTCCCCTTGGAAATGTCAGGACGGAATTATATTGCTTCATGCACATCTTCATATGGAGTTCTTCCATTGTGTAAAGTTTCATGAAAATTCTTCAAACGGATTAGGACGAGTTGCGCTTATAAGGATGGACAGACGGACGGACAGGGCGATTCATATATACCCTCCCCCCCCCCCCCAAACTTTGCGGGGTGTATAAATATAAAGTAACTCGACAATCCCAGCAATATTTTTCAAGTGATCGAATGCCAAAAGGATTGGAGGAATTTTCAATTTGAAGGATAAAGGGTTAATATCTCAGGATCAAAATAACAGATTTTCACCAAAAACTATACAGCTCGGAACATCAGTAACCTAAAGATATATATAAAGTAACATGACAATTGGACTGCTATTTTTTGAGTTATCTCATGCCAAAGGGATTGGAAGAATTAGCAATTTGAAGGATAAAGAGTTAATATCTCGGGATCAAATTATCAGATTTATACCAAAAACTACACAGCTCGGCACATCAGTAACCTGAACACAAATATAAAGTAACTTGACAATCCAAGCAATATTTTTCAAGTTATTGAATGCCCAAGAAATGGATACGGATGCCGGATGGACAGACAAAGGATGGATGAACAACAGAGGGCCACCCCGGATGCCGGCATTATGTGTACCATACATAGTCTGGGTACACATAAAAATGAACAAACATGGCCCAGCCAACTTGAATTTTTTTTTCAAAACATTTTGACGTGCATCATCCTCCTAGTATGCATGAACAATGTTAGAAACCTGAAACAAATATATTAAAACATGTCTAAGATACAGGTGGTAACATCAAATGAAGCAAAAAATGATAAAAATGGCCGCTGGTCGTCCCTCTTGAATTTTTTTTCAAAGAGTTTTGACGTGCATTGTCCTCCTATTACGTGTCACCAATGGCATAAAAATGAAAGTACAGCGTCGAAGCATCTATGAGATACAGGTGGTAAAATAAACTAAGATACAGGTGGTAACGTCAAATATAGCAAAAAAAAAAATAACCAAAATGGCTGCCATTTGGCCATCTTGAATTTTTTTTTTCAAACGATTTTGACATGAATCATCCTCCTATGATGTCTGACAAATGTTGATAATTTAAAACTAATATCTCAAAACATCTCTAAGGTACGAATGATAACGTAACTTGAGAATGCAAAAAATGAACAAAAGTGGACGTCATTCGGCCATCTTGAATTTTTTTTTCAAACAATTTTGACGTGCATCATCCTCATAGCATCTATGAACAATGTTAGAAACCTGAAGCTAATATATCAAAACATGTCTGAGATACAGGGGGTAACATCAAATGAAGCAAAAAATGACAAAAATGGCCGCCAGTCGACCATCTTGAATTTTTAAATTTTTGACGTGCCTCATCCTCCTATTATGTGTCACCAATGGTATAAAAATGAAAGTACAGCGTCAAAGCTTATATGACATACAGGTGGTAACATAAATGAGGACAGACAGACAGATGGACTGACAGACGAAGTGCAATCCAATAGTCCCCCAAAATGGTAAAACCGTGGGGGACTAATAATTTGAGGTGGACTGTACTAAAGAATTGAGGGGTGGGTTAATGTTGTCCTCACAGTTAATGTATGTCAACCAAATTTACCATGTTACAGTGAAATTATTCCAAAAATAGTCATCCTGTCAAGTTACAATGAAATCCCTTCATAAATACGGTCTGCAGACTGTGCTAAAGGTTTGTGGGCTCTCGCAGAAATCATGGCTGAACGGTTGCGACAAAAAGGGGCTGTTCTCATCTTTGACATTATAGGGAGTCATCCTACTAAGCTACAATGAAATCCCTTCATAATATGACTTGTAGACTGTGCTAAAGGTTTTCGGGCTCTTGCAGCAGTCACAGTTGATCGATCGGGACCGAAAGGGGACGTTCTCATCTAGACATTATATGAAGTCATCCTACCAAGTTACAATGAAATCCCTTCATAAACACGATGACCTGTAGACTGCACAAAAGGTTTTCAGGCTCTCCCAGGCGTCACGGTAACCGATTGCGACCAAAAGGGGACGTTCTCATCTAGACATGACCTCGAACTTGCATATGAAATTTTGTGATGATCGTCTGAGAACTACATGGTGTAGCCTGTGCCAAAGAAAATGTGAACAGACTCACAGACTTCCACACGTGTGATGGCAATAGCTTATCTTCACTTTGGAAATTTAAGCTAAAAATGAACTAATGAACTTAACTGAACTGGATGCTTGTTCTAAGAGTGCAGCATAGCAAATTATTCAATGCATCGTGTCTTTAGATATTCACAGAATTTGCACATACAGTCACACAAAATATATGAATTCCACATGGCAGAGCAGCAAATTAACAAAGATATAGAATATAGAATATTCTCGTCATTGTTAAGAATATTTTGGGGTGAAAATTTGACCATTCAAAGATCCTACATAAAATATTAGATCAATAACACACATTCTAAACTAACCTGAGTGAGCTGTGGTGGAGGATCTTCAAACATAGCTTTCCATGCTGATTCTTCCATGTCCTATAATCAATAGAAAAAATCTCTCAACAGCACATAACCTCATGTACATATAGTTAGCTCAAAATAGAGTACTTTATAAGTGTACTACTGGTTTGTCAATGTAACAGGCTTGGCAATTTCAGGAGAGCGATTTTTTAGCTCTCCTTAATGCCCTCCTGAAAGAATTAAGGAGAGCGAAAAATTGCCCTCCTAAATATTTTGGTCTGGGATGACTGAGGTTACACGTATTATGCTCACATTAAATTTTTTTTGTAAAGCAAAAATGTAATTTAACTTTGAAGTCACATAACATCACGTAATTTCATTTTGAAAGTGGTTTAGTGGTAAAAGGTAATGGCTGCAACCATACCCAAACACAGTTGCAATCATTTGAAGCAAAATGGGTCACAGCAATATTTTTTTTTTCGGTCAGTTTCAAGTTCAACAACTGACATCACAGTTTGAGGGGTAATTATTCAAGGAATATTGACACTATAATATAC
Organism: Pictodentalium vernedei; assembly: GCA_031216915.1. NCBI lineage: Eukaryota > Metazoa > Mollusca > Scaphopoda > Dentaliida > Dentaliidae > Pictodentalium > Pictodentalium vernedei. Next base: position 99,189,915 of record CM062289.1, on the reverse strand, counting down.
TACCATTACTACTATCCTGTCACTTGAAGCACTTGCACCAGGATGTGACTGTAGGTTCAAGCAGACTTGTTGTCCAAGAAAGTCATACGCCTACCACTACCACCTTCAACCCCCCTTGGGGGGTTGAAGGTGGTAGTGGTAGGCATATGACTTTCTTGGACAACAGGTCTGGGTACACACACAAGTCTTGTCAAGTGTGTGTTCGGTTGTTGAGTGAGACATCTAGATGTCTAAGAGATTTCGCTTTACCTTAGTAAAGTTAATAAAATCACTGATGTAGTCTGTTGGTTTCAGTTTCAATGAGTTCGTTCAACTGGATACTTAAAATGCTGTGTAAAGCTAATTGCTCTCCTAAGCTGATTGAGGAGAGCAATTTTTTGCCCTCCTGCATTTTTCAGAATGCCAGGCCTGATGTAATGGGTCATATTTAATGATTCAGGTGTGATATTTATTTATTGGGATTCAGCGACACTTGCGACAGCAAGAGTCACATCGTGTCGGACAGTTTTATGGATGGAGGAATTCGGAGTTCCTGGAGAGAACCATCGAGCAACAACTGTCCGACTCCCCAACCTACCAACTCCACACAAGCAAGGTTAGCATTGGTTAGCGACACATGCACCGTCGACATGCAGTACGCCTTAGTACACAATGTCACCATGCCCCCATGTGAGCAATGGGGGTGAAGTGTCCTGCCCAAGGACACAACGCGGTTGCCGCATGTGAGATTCAAACCGAGGACCTCTTGGCTTGCAGCCTGAACCTCTACCTACCGAGCCACCACACCCCGGATTCAGGTGTTTTAATTTGTCAATGTCTGACAGTATTGAATACAGTGGAGCCTGCTTAATTAGATATCTCTTCACTGAATAACCCTGTCGAATATAATTTCCCCAACACAAAACCATTTACCATACCTCCAATATAAATTTCACCTGTTAAAGAATATAGGTTATAGAGTATACTTCTATTGATTGAATAACAATTCTTGTATCCTGTCGAGATATTATTGTTGTTTGGCAGAGTTCATGGAGCTCTGTGAAAGGAGATATAATAGAATAAATGCTAAATTTATTTCTAGAATACAGGAGAGTGACACCGTCCCTGTTAACTGAATACTTGTTAACTGAATAATTTTCATTGGCAAAGTTGACTATTCAATTAACAGTGTTCCACTGTATTGTACCTATTATAACCGGTTCCCCCACCCACCCACCCCCCCCCCCCCTCCCAAAACGACCAGGATAGCACTCAAACAGTTAACCCTTTGACACAGAAACCTTACTTTTCCTGCCCAGAATTCATAAATAGAAAGATGCTCAGGAATTTGTGTGGTGGACCAATCAAGATTTTCAATGTGCAGGCCTGAGGCTGCATGTTGAAAATATTGATTTGTCTTCGCCTAATAAATGAATATAGACTCTAGTAAATGGTGTCTCTGAACAGGTTGGGAATATACCATCAGGGTTCAAAGGGTTAGAAACAACCTCATATTTTTTATTTACTGAAGTTGAGCCCTCAAAAGCTTAGTTCCAATTTTGGTGAGGTGTTACATGTACATGTGGAACACAGGTTGCCACATGTAGCCTTTTGTTGGTCTTGCTAATGGAAGTAAGTGTCTTAGCAGTGGATTCTGTACTAGTGCTGCACTAGTAATCAAGACTCAACAAGACACCACTAAGTCAAAGTGTGACCTTATTACGAGGGAGCAAAAAATAAATAGAATTCTCCAGGTTTATGAGGACAATTTACAAATCTCTGACTAGACTTCGCCTGCATTAAAATTGATTCTCATTGTTTTCCTTATGAGAATCATTTGTGGTATGAATGCATATTAGGTTGCGGTGGGACAGTTGGATTAACCTAGACTAGACCTTCCTTAATCGTAAAAGTCCAGAAGACTTTTATACATTGTTGCTGGACTTTGACCGTCTCCATCCTGAGGCAAAAAAGTTGTCTCAAGGCTGTCTTTGCAAAGACGCCGAAAAAAATCTACGGTAGGGATATCAAAATGGACACATACTCTGGATAGGAGTTAATACCATGAATTTACAATGTATCAAAAATTGTAGTGCATGTATTGACATTACATATATATATATAAAGCATCAGAAGGGGGCGCGGTGGCTCAGTTGATAGAGGTGCAGGCTGCAAGCTTAGAGGTCCTCGGTTCGAATCCCACCTGCGGCAACCGCGTTGTGTCCTTGGGCAAGACACTTCACCCCCACTGCCAACGTGGGGGCACGGTGACGCTGTGTACTAAGGCGTACTGCACATCGATGGTGCACCTGTCTTCAACCAATGCTAGCCCTGCTTGTGTGGAGTTGGTATGTTGGGGAGCTGACAGTTGATCGCGGGTTCTCTCCGGGTAATCCGGCTTCCTCCACCCGTAAAACTGCCACGGTCACGGCTAGCCATTGTGCACCCCCCCCCCTGCCAACGTGGGGGCACGGTGACGCTGTGTACTAAGGCGTACTGCACATCGATGACACTTCACCCCCACTGCCAACGTGGGGGCACGGTGACGCTGTGTACTAAGGCGTACTGCACATCGATGGTGCACCTGTCTTCAACCAATGCTAGCCCTGCTTGTGTGGAGTTGGTATGTTGGGGAGCTGACAGTTGATCGCGGGTTCTCTCCGGGTAATCCGGCTTCCTCCACCCGTAAAACTGCCACGGTCACGGCTAGCCATTGTGCACCCCCCCCCCCTGCCAACGTGGGGGCACGGTGACGCTGTGTACTAAGGCGTACTGCACATCGATGACACTTCACCCCCACTGCCAACGTGGGGGCACGGTGACGCTGTGTACTAAGGCGTACTGCACATCGATGGTGCACCTGTCTTCAACCAATGCTAGCCCTGCTTGTGTGGAGTTGGTATGTTGGGCAGCTGACAGTTGATCGCGGGTTCTCTCCGGGTAATCCGGCTTCCTCCACCCGTAAAACTGCCACGGTCACGGCTAGCCATTGTGCACCCCCCCTCCCCCACCCCCCACTTCAAACACCTACACTTCCAGCATCCTTGGTCTTGGCAGCCTATAAACAAATGCCAAGGTACTTAAAATATAACTAGTAAGTTTATTCAAAAACTGCATAATGGGGCACCTGTTTTGTTGAAATAAAAAGTGAACCAAGTCGGACTTGGGCCTTTAACTGGCAAAGTACTGATTTATTTTTCAAAGGTGATTTGTAAAATGAGTATTTTTTTTAAAGATACCATGCTACCAGAAGGGCATACTAAGTTTAGCAATAATTCTTCGTGTTTTATTATCATGAATTGTAGCGTGGCTTTTGACACACTCCAATAAACTGTGTCAAAACAATTACAAGCAAAATAAAAATTTTCTACTGCTAAGCAAAAGGAAAGCTAATACATACCGTGTAAAGCCAATCGAGTGGGTTTCAAGACTTTTCATCAGAGCAACAATGGTGGCTTTTAGCACTCAACCAGTTAAGGGTTAACTGTTGGTTGTTAATCATATTGCCAAATTTTCTCTTGCACAAATATTTCCGTGTACGGCCTTGAAAGGGTTAAAACTTTTTAGATGCCATGATTAAGTTTTCATATTTCAATCATATGCATGACATTCTGCTAGGAGCTAATAATTTTGTCAATATCAATTTGTCTTGTTACCATTTTTTGGAGAATATGTCTAGACATTATTGAACAAATTCTGACTATCAAAATAATCTAGCTGTCGACAATTTAAAAATAATGTTCAGATCATGGGAGACTGATGTTGAACAAACACCCATATAGGCCTTGTAGTGAATTTTTAAATAGCTTTCCCATAGCCTGCATTACAAATTTTCCATAGTCTTATATCCACTGAACTACAGAATGCACAGGGAAACAAAGGGGTGGAGATTTACCTGTAACCTTCACTTTTATAACCAGTAGTGATGATGATCCGACAAGCAAATTTGCTAATCATGGACCACCGGGTGGTACATGATTAGGCAGATTAGTTTGTTATGCCATCAAGTTTCTACAGATGTCGCAGTTTAAGATATAAGTATATTTGGCCACATGATGTTCGAAATGGAACTAAAATGTAGTATGGCTGCCCAAGAATTCTCATTATGGTCAACAACAACACAAAATTCTGCAATTTCCTTACTAAAAATAATCAGAATACAAATCACAGTTTGGAACTTATTGCTTGAAAAGTGTATTTACTATTTTTCATCCATTTCGTTATATCATTTATCTACATGTTTATATGGGTGGAAGAACTTTCGGACAAACGGCAGACAGTGTAATCCAATATACCCCCTGCCCCCCACTTTGAGAGTGGGGGTGTAAGTAGACACCATTACACTACAATTACAGAAAAGCTCATCTTCTGCTTGCATGACAAGAATAACTAGATCATTTGAATCGAAGGATATTCCAGTATGCAGCAAACAGATGGATGACAAACTAGAACTAACACTGAAGGTGATAAATACCCACATTTCCAGCTTACTAGATTGTACCTCTGAATGTTGAGCTTGAAAAGCCAATAATACATCAAAGTTCATGGGAGATAACTTGGTTATTTATTTATTTATTTAGAGGTGTTTAAGATCACATACATTTGCACAATGACTAATCATGACCACAAAACCAGGGGTGAGCATTAACAAGCCATATTGCCCCTTTTAAAGAGGGTTTGCACCTCCCAAGCAGTGATGACTGGGTCCTATTTTACCAGTAAATTAACTTGGTTAAAATTGTCGCAGATCATAAAATTTGGAATATGCGCATGCCCACTTGTTAGTCATAATGTTTGAGAAGTTTGATCCAAATTGGTTCATTAATGAAGGTGGTGTCCCACACAAAAAATCCAAGTGTCAGGATTTCACGGTAACGATCGTTACCGGTAGCACGTCGGGAAAGTGGTCACAAAATGACGGAACCGAAATATCGTTACCCACTCAATCTGTCACTAAAGACATTGAAACATTTGTTGTTGAAAGAAATGCTCATAAGAGAGCTGCTCGTTGATGAACAATCATCACTGTGATAGAAAGGAAATGCTGTTTACATCGAATACAGAAACAAGTTGAAGTGGGAAAGACACGTGTACACTGTTTGCACACGTTAGACATTTCAACCAATAACACTCTCGGAATGAGTAAAGTGCAGGACCCTTTTGCTGAAGTGAATGTGATTGGCTCATTCTGTAAACGTTTTTTTTGTCAGTAACATTATCACAAGTAATTTCATTGTGTGTCTGAGAATTGTTTTAAGTATGATAAAATAACAAGCGCCTGTGTTCAAATATTCAATGTCGAAAACTGAAAAGCAGCTTTCTGAACAAAGGTATCATGCACAGGTTTACTGGCGTTATAATATCTAAAACAATAAATATGTATTAAAAAATCAACATCCCAATAACCTCTGTTTGGTATCTATCATGCCGGGGGTAATTCCCTTCACTCCGGACTGTTAATATAGGGGGCCGAAACGTCCCAATATCATTTCACATATAACTTACAAGTGTATCAATGTACGCAGGCAGTTTTATCTAGGAGGGAAACTTGTCTAAAATCTAAAAAGCTACGAATGATATAAAATTCCCTAAATTCGGAAAAACTTCAAAAAGGTTCCCATAACTGCTCACAGACGGTACCTAAATTTCGTTACCGGCGAGTTCCGTGTCTCTTAAACCACGGAAACGATTTTTCAGTTCCGTTGACACCTGAAATCCTGATACTTGAAAATCTCATGTACAAATTTATATTAAATCTTCGAAGTTGAAGGGGATATATTTTTTCTTTACTTATTTATGTTTAAGGTCACATATTTTTGCACAATGGCTAATCATGACCACAACATGAGTATCAACTCAAGACCAGAGGCAGGGTTCGTACAGGTTTAACAAAATGAAATTCTAGCACTATTCAAGGGCTATGTCATTCATTTTTAAGGACTATTTTTCCATTCTAAGAAACCAACTGCGACATGTTCTTTTTATAACTGCTCTCCGCACAGTGCATATTTCAAGAATGAGTGTGTGTCAGGTAATATTCAGGCCCATTTCTGTCCTTTTGGTTAAGTTTCGGAACTTCTTGCAAAGTTGTTGGGTTGTTTGTGGTAATTTGACATTCAAAATCGATTGTTCACAAACAATAATTCATGATTTATTATCAAATACCTGTTATTTTCATGCAAAGTCAAGGTGAATCTTTGATATATTATCGCTTCCAGTGACTACCCTTTTGTGTGATACGATGAAATAAATGAAGCAGGCGGAGATGCAGACATTGATTGGAAAAACCAGTTTGCAAAACACAATTCACCGCTCATTTGAATTGGATGCTCTCCCTAGTATTGCAGCCTGTGTGTACAGTGAGCCACATGATAGTATGCAAATAGATCACATGCTGCCGTTTCAATTTTCTGATTGGTTAAAATTGACCTGTACATTATGATGAACGTCATCGTAATTTGTGTACTTCTGTTTTCTCTCATTATCATGAACAAGAAAAGTAGTGTGCAGAGCACACAGGCGTATTATACTATTTGGGTTTTAAACTTTAATATGCTACAGCGAATTCCCAAATTTTTTTCTTATTTTGGGCACTAAAACGTGGCATTTTGGGGGGGATTTTTTTTTTTTAGCAGAGTAGGTTGGGGTCCAGGATTCAAGGACTTTTCAAGGGGAGTGGTGGTAATTCAAGCACTACTCAAGGAGAAAAGTAAATTTAAGCACTTTTCAAGACAGGCATTGAAATTCAAGCACTTTTCAAAACCGTACGGACCCTGAGAGGTGAGCGTTAATAAGCCATGTTGCACATTTTAGAGAGAGTTTGCACCTCCCAAGCATTAATGACTGGGACCTATTTTACCAGTAAAACCGAGCTTGTTTACCGCAGTGAACAGGCACTGCATCAATTCCTGGGGTTACTCTGGAGATGAAGGGGAGATAACCTCATAAAAATCACACCGAGATGAAAAATTTGGAAATTTAAATTTTATAGTAAATTTCCTTTCTTATTATACGTACCACAATTGTTTACTATAGGCTCGCACTACAGTGGAAGACCCTAACTCGGAAAATATACTCTCTATTTTGATCTTTCTCAATTTATTTATTTATTTATTATTTATTGATGTTTAAGGTCACATATTTATGCACAATGGCTAATCATGACTGTGACAGTTTTACGGGTGGAGGAAGCCGGAGTACCCGGAGAGAACCACCGAGCAACGACGAGCAGCTGCCAGCTCCCCAACATCGTAACTCCGCACTGTAGCACAGGCAGGGTTAGATTGGTTGAAGACATGCGTACCATCGACGTGCAGTACGCCTTAGTACACGGTGCCATCATGCCCCCACATGGGCAATGGGGGTGAAGTGTCTTGCCCAAGGACACAACGCGGTTGCCGCAGGTGGGATTCGAACCGAGGACCTCTCGTCTTGCAGCCTGCACCTCTACCTACTGAGCCACCGCGCCCCCGATCTTTCTCAAGTGATTTGGGAAAGAAAAGTGGTGCCAAAGCAAAACGAACAAGAGCACACGTATCGCTGAAGCAATACAATGTCCCCTACCAGACTAATGAGCATTAATAATTATACAAATGTTATAACCTAGATGTGATCAGCATGAATTCCGTTGAAGCGTTTCCAAAAAAGGTCCGGAAAACTGGTATTTTGGCGCTTTTCCATATTTCCAAGGGCCGTAACTCACACAAGAATAATGCAATCAGCATGAAACTCAAACTTGATCTGTAAGTCATCGTTCTATAGTAGTTTACCAAGAATGAAATCATTCCGTTGAAGCGTTTCCAAAAAAACTCCGGAAAACTAAAGTGTGACTGACAGACTGACGGATGGACAGAGTGCAAACCTATAGTCCCCTCCGGCGATGCTGGTAGGGGACTAAAAAATAAGCCATAACTGGGTCGAACACCTTTGGCGCACACCCAGTAGGGGACGCTCTTCTCTTAATACAAATCCACGACTTCCGGGACCAGTGCGCAAGCAGTAACTAATGAATCATTCTTTTGAGTCCGCCAACATTGGAGTTATGTGATCAGTGGGGAGAAAGGTGTCTTACCCGAATAAGACGACGGGAGGTCCTCCATGTAAACAATCATGGTAGGTATAAGATAATTTACTATAAAATTTAAATTTCTTATCAACCTACCTTACAATTGTTTACTACAGGCTGAATAGACAGTGGGATGGAGGGAATCACATAACCAACCCCCACATAACCCAACTGCACTGAAACCGTGGACAGAGGAAGAGGTCCCTAGGCCTATCAAACCATAGCATCACAAACATTAGTAAAAGATAATGAGAGATGAAGGGGTATGGTTCTGTGCGACACACAGACAGAAAGGGCAGTAGCAGCACAGAGCTGGAACTGACCTTGTAAGCAGACGAATGGCTAGGGTTGACAACAGCCTGAGCAGAAGAAAGAGGGCCCATAGTAAAAAGGTCCTCTGACTGCTCCTGCAACTGATGCAGATAGGTAGAGAAAGTAGCATTTCTCCAGTAGGCTGCCTGCATAACATCCGACAACATGACAGAGTTGGTGTAAGCCCAAGAGGTAGACAATGCACGCACCTTGTGGGCAGAAATACGATTGGTAATACAATCGCCAGTAGTTACAGGAGCGTAAGCCACGTGAATAGCAAGACAAATCCATCGAGAAATGGATTGAGGAGAGATCTGTCGACCAGGAATAAGAGACAGAAAAAATTGTTTCCTACCTTTCCTACTGAACTGCGTCCGACTGAGATAAATGCGAATTGCACGAACCAGACAGGGCACCCTTAATGGAAGGAAAAGCTCTGATACAGATAGGAGGTGAAGTTATTTCTGGTATCTGCTTCTTGGCCAGAAAGGAGCAATCAGTGATAAATGTAACACTGTTGGGAGAGCCCCTGAAAAAGAGTCAATTGAGAGGGCGTGAAGCTCACTAACCTGTCTGGCCGAGGCAAAAGCAATCAGAAAAGCTGTCTTGTATGCGAGAAAACGCATATCCACCTGGGATAAAGGTTCAAATTGCACCTCCCCCCCCCCCCCTCCCAGCAAAGCAGCACCCAAGTGAATGATAATATTGGTCTGCGAGGGATACGTAACCCTTCTCGGTACCTATTATCCTTTGTATTCATTGTTTATATCACAAAAATAGTCAGTAATTTTTACTTTACCCTCGCATATTATTTCATGAAATGGATGTTTTCATACCTCAACTCCGCTCTGGATCAAGCTATTGTCAGCAAATTGTTGATAATCCAAGTTAATTTTTGCCATTTTAATTTTTAAATCCGATAAATTTAATGGCAATGTGGAATTTATTGACACTAAATTTCTGAAAGAATGTACACACTTTGAAGTGTTTGGCATCACGTGACAGTGACTGTCATAAAGTTGATTACGTCAATGAGGAATTCCCGGTAAACCCACATTTTTAGATGACCCGATTGGCTGGAATAAACACTGTGTGCTATATTCCTGGCAATTTTCATCAAGCAACAGTTTCTTGATCCCCAAAATGACCCAAATGAAAACTTCAGACGGTGCTTTGATTTTCACTCGTGTTGTCAGGATTTTGAACTGCATTTACATGTACCTCGCTAAATATTCCACTGTATATTATGCTTTAAAGTCAGAAATTTAGTGGTAAGAAATTGTTATTTTTGTATCATTAAATTTAAACCAATTTGCACTTTATTTCAGTGTATTATTTTGTAAATTACGTAATTGCATCATCTTTTTCATTTTCACAATGTATAGTGCGCCAGGATTTTTTTAAATGAAGGTCTGTGGCTGACTTTGGGCTTGGAAAGCCCGAGGGAAGTGGAGTCCTGATCCAAGACCGTCAAAGTCTGGCAGACTGACGGATTGGCGGAATCGTAGGAGCGATAACACACTGGAGGCAAAAAAGTGTCAACCCTGGTGAAGAACGACGTCTTCATAGCCTTGGAACTCAGCTTAGGGTCCAAAGCTGTAAACGCTTCAACCACCCGTACCAACTGGCACGGTCGAAGGCATCCAGAAGCAGGATGCTCCACAGGCTGTAGACATGCTACTGATGATCGTGGCCTGGACGACACTGTTGGCTGGTTTGAGATCTGGAAGGAACCCAAACATGTCAAGAGCTGCCCACAAGTCAGAAAACTGTCAGCTCTCGACGTCAGGTATGTCGGACTCATCCCCTGAGTCGGAAGACACATAGCCCAGCATGGGCAAACCAGCAGATGCCTCCCATGGTGTAGGCACACCTAAGGGATCATAAAGCGGCCTGCTTCCAATCTCGGGAGGCAGCGCCACAGGGGGCATCTGGAAACCACTAGTAGCCTCGCTGGAAGCATCAGGAAAGCTCTTGGACAGAACCTGAGTGAGCAAGGAGAGGGCCTCCCTAAGCTCACTGCCTGTGTCGGCCGGTTCTACGTGAGAACGAACCAGAAAAGTGGCTTCACTCCGCTGAAAGTAACACTAAATAAATCAAAGTTAGTCTAATTTGCATAATTTATGCACCAGAAAAAAACCTGTATTATATGTGATGTATCCCATGGTACAAAACATTCATACAAAAAATTATTCAAATCAGAGCGTTCATATGGAAGTTCTGCGCAAAAATCTGATAGCACCTAATTTTGTACAAAATGGCTGCCAGCGGCCATCTTGAATTTTGGACCGGACCCAAAAACACTCGTTCTCGTCTCATGGTGATAACAAAGGTACCCAAGAAGTTTCGTAAAGATCGGTTCATAAATACGGCCTCTAGCCCGAGCCGTGTTGACTGCGCAACAGAGGGATGATGTGCCATGACAATGCCTCAAATTTGGCTTCGCCAAAGTTGAGCTAAAAATAATAACCTGATAATGCGTTGGCATTTCAGTTACTAGAATCAACTTTATGTCCCCTTTTTATGGCTTCATTTTCAAAATGTTTATCAGTGAATTTCGAAACTAGGAGGGGGATTCCCCATCTCCTGGTTGGAAATTCACTACCCACTCCCCCCCCCCCCTCAGTCGGAAACCTCTAGCCACATCCCTGTGACAGACAGACATAGATAAATCAATCAATCAATAAAATTTAAAAGATTCTAATTACTTACTTGACCCACAGTTCCAAGAACATAAATGTCTATGGCATTTGACATTTCAGCTCGTTTCACACCTTTCACAAACTTCATTCCTAACACTTTAGGATGCTGTCTCAACCACCTTAAAGGGATATATAACAAGTATTATCTTCCATGTTTATTGAACGAGTTATAATTTAACTTTCCTTCATGAGATCCCACTTGCTTGCACATGACTGCTCAAGGAGAGTTTTTCGTAATTCAAATCATTTACCTACCGCTTTAGCTTTATCCCGCCCAAAGTGGAATGTCAGGGAGACGCATTTACATATTTCAGGCAAGTAAACACGTGTCTCATGAAAAGTAAACTTTACATGTGTTCTGGAACTCATCAGGACATACATAGTGAGAATATAGGATAAAATTAAAAGAATTTGTTAAATTAAAAGATGGGATCAACCTACATCATAGCAATGGATTTTCTTACCTGGACTCATGTAGCACTTGAATACTAGTAAGTAACCCAGCATAATTTCTCTTTATACAATTGGAATGAAAGTATCAATGACACTGCAGCTCAACTTGTCCAAGGGGGGACTGAACTAAATAGAAAGATCCAGAAATGCCATGTGACTCACTCCAGTTTCTACAGAAAAGACACCACACCAAAGCTACAAACAAAATTTGAAAAAAATGCTGATAGGATCACCGATCCAATGTCGAGTTGTGACAGCACAAAAGTGGGTTTAATCATTATCAACTTATCGTCCGGAAACCAGTTGTTATGAACAACAAGTTATGTTCAAGGTCACTGTGACCTTGACCTTTGACCTAGTGAGTCCAAAATAAATAGGGGTCTTCCACTCACCTAGGCCAACCAATCTACAAAGTTTCATGAATGGGGGTCAAACCATTATCAAGTTATCATCCGGAAACCAATTGTTTATGATTTACTATGTTGAAGATCACTGTGACCTTGACTTTCACCTAGCGAGTTCAAAATAAATAGGGTTCTTCCTCTCAAGAAGGGAACCCTACATATGAAGTTTCATAAATGTGGGTTGAACCATAGTCAAGTTATCGTCTGGAAACAATTGTTTATGATTTACTATGTTCAAGGTCACTGTGACCTTGACCTTTGACCTAGCAAGTCCAAGATAAATAGGGTTATTCCTCTCACTTATGCCAACCTACATAAGAAGTTTCACGAACGTGGGTCAAACCATTATCAAGTTATCGTCTGGAAACCAATTGTTTACAGATTTACTATGTTGAAGGCCACTGTGACCTTGACCTTTCACCTAGCACATCCAATATAAATAGGGTTCTTCCTCTCACTGATGCCAACCTACCTATGAAGTTTCATGAACATGGGTCAAACCATTATCAGGTTATCGTCCGGAAACCAAGTGTTTTGATTTACTATGTTCAGAGTCACTGTGACCTTGACCTTTGACCCAGCAAGTCCAAAATAAATAGGGTTCTTCCTCTCATGAAGGCCAGCCTACATATGAAGTTTAATGAATGTGGATTCAACCATAGTCAAGTTATCATCCGGAAACCTATTGTTTATGATTTAGTATGTTCAAGGTCACTGTGACCTTCACCATTGACCTAGTGAGTCAAAAATAAATAGGGTTCTTCCTCTCACCAAAGGCCAACCTACCTATGAAGTTTCATGAAGGTGGGCCGAATCATTAAGTTATCATCCAGAAACAAATTGTTTACGCCCACCCGCCCGCCATTCATCAAACTATAAGTCGAGTTTCACTTCGTCACAACTCGACTAAAAATACTTGCATTACAAATGACCATTGAAAAGTAATTTAGCACTCAACCAGTTAATTACAGTACAAAAAAGAATGAAAGTGTCAATGACACTGTAGATCAACTTGTCAAGACAAAGACATGTATAGTATGTGACACAGCAATGACAAACATCAAGGTAATGACCTGATAACAAAGGTACATATAAAGTATTGTAACGGTCTGTACATGAATACTGACCGTTGCCTGTAACAAATGTATAGGTAAAGTATTGTAAAGGTGGGTGACAGTCAGATGCTGAACTAGAAAAAATCTTTGAGTCCCAGAGTGGGTCTGACTGAACCCCAAAATATTTGTTCTCATAGCACAGTGATAACAAAGGCACCCCAAAACACACTCGTTCCTGTCCCAAGGTGAAAACAAAAGTACTCAAGAAGTTTTGTGAAGATCAGTTCATAAATACGAGCTGTATAGAACCTGTGACAAAAAACTGAATGGACCTAATTTCGGTACAAAATGGCCACTGGCAGCCATCTTGAATTTTGGACCGTACCCAGAAACACTCATTCTCATCCCAAGGAGATAACAAAGGTACCCAAGAAGTTTTGTGAAGATCGGTTCATAAATACAGCCTCTACCCTGATCCGTATTGACATGTGTGCTTACATTGTGTAAATAGCACTGAATAAATCAAAGTTCATCTAATTTGCATAATTTCGGCACGAAAAAAAACACCTTACAATATGTGATGTATTCCATGTTACTAAACATTCATACAAAAATTTATTCAAATCAGAACTTTCATACAGAAGTTCTATACAAAAGACTGATTGCACTAATTTTGGTACAAAATGGCTGCTGGTGGCCATCTTGAATTTCGGACCACACCCAAAAACACTCGCTCTCATCCCACGGTGATAACAAAGGTACCCAAGAAGTTTCGTAAAGATTGGTTCATAAATATGGCCTCTAGTCTGAGCTGTATAGAAGATGTGTACAAAAAACTGATTAGACCTAATTTCGGTACAAAATGGCCACTGGCAGCCATCTTGAATTTTAGACCGCACCCAGAAACACTCGTTCTCGTCCCAAGGTGATAATAAAGGTACCCAAGACATTTCGTGAAGATCAGTTCATAAATACAGACTCTAGTTTGAGCCGTATTGACATGTGTACTTACTGTGTGTAAGTCGCACTGAAAAAATCAAAGTTCATCTAATTTGCATAATTTCTGCACGAGAAAAAAACCTGTATTATATGTGATGCATCCCATGGTACTAAACATTCACACAAAATAATTATTCAAATCAGGGCTTTCATATGGAAGTTATGTGCAAAAATCTGATTGCAGCTAATTTTGTACAAAATGGCTGCCATCGGCCATCTTGAATTTCGGACCGAACCCAAAAAACACTTGTTCTCGTCCCACGGTGATACCAAAGGTACCCAAGAAGTTTCGTAAAGATCGGTTCATAAATACGGCCTCTAGCCCGAGCCGTATTGGCATTTGCACTTACAGTGCTGAAAGTAACCCCAAAAAACATCAAAATTAGTCTAATTTGCACAATTTACGTACGAGAAAAAAACCCGTATTATATGTGATGTATCCCATGGTACTAAACATTCATACAAAAAATTATTCAAATCAGAGCTTTCATATGGAAGTTCTGTACAAAAAACTGATTTCTGCATTGTCGGTACAAAATGGTGGCTGGCAGCCATCTTGAATTTCTGACCGCACCCAAAAACACTCGTTCTCGTCCCACGGTCATAACAAAGGTACCCAAGAAGTTTCGTAAAGATCGGTTCATAAATACGGCCTCTAGCCCGAGCCAAAGCAGCTTGGCACTTACAGCTCTGAAAGTAACACTAAATAAATCAAAGTCAGTCTAATTTGCATAATTTACGCACGAGAAAAAAACACGTATTATATGTGATGTATCCCATGGTACTAAACATTTATACAAAACTTTATTCAAATCAGAACTTTCATACAGAAGTTCTGTACAAAAAACTGATTTTTGCATCATCGGTACAAAATGGCCACTGGCAGCCATCTTGAATTTCGGACCACACCTAAAAACACTCGTTCCCGTCCCAGGGTCATAACAAAGGTACACAAGAAGTTTCGTAAAGATCGGTTCATAAATACGACCTCTAGCCCGAGCCATAGCCAATTGTTGACGTACGGATGGACGGACGGACGGACAGACGGACGGACAGACGGACGACGGGCCATGACAATAGCTCAAATTTGACTTCGTCAAAGTTGAGCTAAAAATCAATAGGGTTCTTCGTCGCACCCAGGTCAACTTACCTATGAAGTTTATTGAATGTAAGCTGAACCACTATCAAGTTATCATCCGGAAACCAATTGTTGTGATTTACTATGTTCAAGGTAACTGTGACCTTGACCTTTGAACTGGTGAGTCCAATATCAATAGTGTTTTTCCTTGCAAGAAGTCAACCCACCTATGGAGCTTCATGAATGTAGGATAAGACACTATGAATTTATCGTCCACAAACCAATTGTTGCAATTTACTATGTTCAAGGTCACTGTGACCTTGACCTTTGACCTGGCGAGTTCAAGATCAGTAGGGTTCTTCCTCACAGCAAGGCCAATGCAGCTATTAAGTTTCATGACTATAGGCTGAACCACTGTCAAGTTATTGTCTGGAAACCAATTGTTGCAATTTGGTCACTGTGACCTTGACCTTTGACCTGGCGAGTCCAAGGTCAATAGGGTTCTTCCTCGCACCAAGGCCAACACACCCATGAAGTTTCATGACTCTAGGTTGAACCACTATCAAGTTCTCATCCGGAAACCAATTGTTGCGATATACTATGTTCAAGGTCACTGTGACCTTGACCTTTGACCTGGTGAGTCCAACATCAAAAGGGTTCTTCCTCGCACCAAGGCCAACACGCCTGTAAAGTTTCATGACTCTAGGTTGAACCACTATCAGGTTATCATCCGGAAACCAATTGTTGCGATATACTATGTTCAAGGTCACTGTGACCTTGACCTTTGACCTGGTGAGTCCAAGATCAATAGGGTTCTTCCTCGCACCAAGGCCAACACACCTATGAAGTTTCATGACTCTAGGTTGAACCATTATCAAGTTATCATCCGGAAACCAATTGTTGCGATATACTATGTTAAAGGTCACTGTGACCTTGACCTTTGATCTGGTGAGTCCAAGATCAATAAAGTTCTTCCTCGCACCAAAGCAAACCCACCTATGAAGTTTCATGAATGTAGGTTGAACTACTATCAAGTTATCATCCGGAAAGGAATTGTTGCAATTTACTATGTTCAAGGTCACGTTGACCTTGACCTTTGACGTAGCGAGTCCAAAATCAATAGGGTTCTTCCCCTCACCAAGGCCAATCTACCTATGAAGTTTCATGAATGTGAGTTGAACCATTATCAAGTTATCATCCGGAAACCAATTGTTTAAGATTTACTACCTTCAAGGTCACTGTGACCTTGACCTTCGACGTAGCATGTCCAAAATCAATAGGGTTCTTCCTCCCACCAAGACCAACCTACGTATGAAGTTTAATGAATGTGAGTTGAACCACTATCAAGTTATCATCCGGAAACCAATTATTTACGCCCACCCGCCATTCACCAAACTATAAGTCGAGTTTGACTTCGTCACAACTCGACTAAAAATAGCATGAGGGATGGGGCCTGTTGGTTGTACTAAAGGAATTGTTGACAATTTATATGACAAAACCAAGATGGCCAGCGGAGGCTATATTTTTCAACAGAATGCAGAAAAATTTGATAACTCCCATCTGGACATCATATCAAAGTTACATATAAAATTTGAAAAAAAGATTGGGTGAGAAACTACAAATGAAATAGGGCTGTCACGACTATCAATTTTCATAGGCGACTAATCGCCAGCATTAATCGATGGTTAGTTGATTAATAGTTGTTTCCCATGAATTCAACAAGCTTTAATATACTTACAAAATAAATTTAAACCTGACGATGTTTGAATGTGTACCTTTCTGCATCGAGATAAAATTGAAACACCGAAATATCTCTGGCAGAATCAGACTGATTTGAAGAATTTAAACAAAAGAACATTTGTGCAAATGTTTCTTTTCTGCAACTAATATTCAGAAATTTTGAATATAAAACCCCTTCCATTCCAACACAAGTTACAACTTAGTACAGTGAAACCCTGTTAATTGAATAGCCAATTTGCCAATGAAAGTTATTCAATTAACAGGAGTACAGAATTAGCAGGGAAAGGGTCACTTTCCTGTATTCTAGAGATAAACTGAGCTCTGTCAAACAAGATATAATAGATTAAATGACTATATTGGATGTACTGAAACCAAATAGGTCTATAAACAAAGAAAAACTGGGGAGAGTCAGGGTAATTTCTCGACAGGTTACAAGATTTTTTATTCAATTATCAGGAGTTTACTCTATAACCTATATTCAATTAACAGGTCAAATTTGTACTGGAGGTATGGTAAATGGTTTTGTGTTGGAAAATTATATTCAATTAAAAGGGATATACAATTAAGAGATATCCAATTAAGTGGGCTCCACTGTATCACAAGTGAAGTTACCGCGTTGGGTCTTGTAACAATTTTCTAACTTTTGCGATTCCAATTATTCCAAAGGGGGTTGTTCGAGTGTACAAGACCAAAGATTCTATTTACTCTGCAGTGACTTCCCAAACAGCAGTTACTAAAAGATACACTGTTTGATATTCTTTAGTACTGACCAACAGGTACTGGTCAATACTACAGAGAACAGGAATTGATCAAATGGCAAGGCTTAGTGTTTTCAAAATTACGTTGTTGCACAATAATGCGGAAAACAAAGGCCATGGGATATTACAAGTAACTATGGGGAGACATTTCAAAGTTAATCTGTTAATTTACCTCATTACACAGCAGAATTTTAATCCGACTTGTACCACTTTAAAAATGAATGATGATCGACTAAAAATAAAAACCGGCGACTATCGCAACAGTCGACGGTTAGTTGATTAACCCTTTACCTAACGAATCGCCCTCATCCACCCGCAAAATATGCAGTTGAAAAAATTAAATTTTTCAAAATATTTCAACAAAACCATATCATGTGACCCCTCATTGGAACGAGCTCATTGAGCTCGTTCCAATGAGGGGTTCACATGATATGCCTTTGTTGAAATTTTTTGAAAAATTTAAAAACATTATATTTAAAATAATAAATTTTGAAATCGTCTGCGTTGGGTAAAGGGTTAATAGAATAATCGCGACAGCCTTAATATGAAATTCAAAAAAGATCAGGTCAGAGATGTGGCCTATGGGGTATGCTAATGGAATTGTTGGACAATTTATATTCAAATCCAAGACGGCCACTGGCAGCCATGTTTTTCAATGAAATTCAGCAATGAAAGTGTCAATGACACTGTAGCTCAACTTGACAAACTTGAATTTGGTAAGTTATAAGTGGAATGGCAAAATTGAAGATCATTGGTACCAATGCTATTTGATGAAATTTCAACATAACAGCATTGTGTGTGCACAACGTCAGAGTAAGGCCATACAAAGTTGTCTGTTTCTCAGGCCATTTTTTTCCAAAAAAGCATGCGGGCGGGCGTTTTTTTTTTTTTTCTTTTTATTTTCTCCCCGAGAGGTTGTTTGTGGTAATTTGACCCCCCACCCAAACGCCTGGTGGACCATGCAAAATTTCGCAAATATATTGGTTATTCACCACAGGGGTGTTGGGTCGTAAATGAAGTGGGGTTTGAATGTTTGTTTTTTTCAGTGAAACATGAAAATTATAACACAGGGCGAAAGTCACAAAACGCCTCGTGGGTGAAACGTATCGGGTTGAAATGTCTCTGGGACAAATCAAATGTCGAACCCGAAGTGCCAACTTTCAGAGATTTATTTGACCAAAAAAAAAAAATCCTTTCACAACCTGCCTAATAAAATCGTGAATCGCAATTTTTCCCCATTATAATCAAAATTATCACAACCCATTTGAACAGGCAGTTCATCCATAAATCATATTTTTTTGAAATCTGAAAATGAAATACAAAACGAATGTTTGCGTGTTTTTATTAACCAATTCGACCGCACATACCTGCCTATATGCGATTTATTTTCAGCTATGACTGTTACTTTTATATCAAGCAACGGTTACTATTAGTTATCCAATTATCCTGCATCTCAAATGCATTTATTTAAATTAACTGGGAAACTCGTAACGGTTTCAAATAACAGTACACAAATTCCCAATGACGGCTATTTACAATACAAATGTTACTAAAAATAAATGCCAGGAGACTGTGTTCCATTCAACATAGCACCTGACTTTGCAGACTTTCTGAGGGTTGGTTCGAATCAAACGTGGTGCGAATCGACCATTCCCCTTTGTGACTGTTTGTTGTCAGACTGAAAGACACCTTCCTTCTTGCTGTCATTATGACTTACCTTTTACAGAATAAAACACTTTCTGTCGTGAATATTGCTAGAACCCACCCACTTCATTAAGGTATGATGTAGAAAAAGCTTGAAGTGTGTTAATTTAAAATTTGCGAACGCATCGATATCGATTTACCGAAATGAGCACAATATCTCAAATTTTTTGAAGATTTTTTTTGTGTCATAAAAAGGTTGCATGCGCACCAAAAATGACCATGCGCGCGGGCCTGAGAAACAGAGGTTCTTTTTTTGATGGCCTAATCCATGCATTTTTAAATGTAAACTGTAAGACTGGCTAAAGAAAGAATGCTGATACAGAAATGCAGTATGTTCAGAGGTTATTGTAAATGGTAACTTTTTCACAGCAATGAATGCTAATCAAAAGCTCTTATCTAAAGGTTTTGCCTAATGAGCACACCAAGTTCAAAAACAATCCAATGATAAACGTGGCCTATAGGCCATGTCAAAGAATGTTGATGCACAAATGCAATAAATTCAATGATTGTTGCTAACAGCAACAGTTTTTGATGGAAATGAAAAGAAAATCAATAGCTCCTATCTTTGTCACCCTGCATAAGCATACAAAGTTTCAAAATTTATATTATTTATTTATTGGTGTTTAAGGTCACATATTTCTGCACAATGGCTAACCATGACCGTGACAGTTTTACGGGTGGAGGAAGCCAGAGTACCCGGAGAGAACCACCGCGAAATGGTGAGCAACTGTCAGCTCCCCAACATACCAACTCCACACAAGCAGGGTTAGCACTGGTTGAAGACAGGTGCACCATTGACGTGCAGTACGCCTTAGTACACAATGTCACCGTGCCCCCACGTGGCCAATGGGGGTGAAGTGTCTTGCCCAAGGACACACACGGTTGCCGCAGGTGGGATTTGAACAGAGGGCCTCTCGGCTTGCAGCCTGCACCTCTACCAACTGAGCCACCGTGCCCCCCTCCCAAAGTTTCAAAATAACCTGATAATGAATGTGCCCTCTGAGGCATGCCAAAGGAAGATGTTAATGCACAAATGCACTAAGAGAAGGTCGTTGCTTATGGCAATGTTTTTTTTTATGGAAATTCATAAATATACCCTGCAGAGAGTGCAAAGGGGATAAAGGGGATAAGTTGATGCACAAATGCAGTAAGTTCAAAGGTTGTTGATAAAGACAATAATTTTTTATGGAAATGAAAAAATAGGCCGATGAAATCGTCAGATGTGTACCCATACGCGCAACTAGTAGAAAGCTGTATGATGGAGGGCCACCACGGATGCCGACATTTTGTACAGCATACATGGTATGGGTACATATAGAAATGGATTGGAGGAGTGTCTAATTTGATGGATAAAGGGTTAATATCTCCGGATCAAATTATCAGATTTACAAAAAGCTATACAGCACAGCACACTAGTAACCTGAATAAATATATAAAGTAACATGACAATCGGATTGATATTTTTTGAGTTATCTCATGCCAAAGGGATTGGAGGAATTTTCAATTTGAAGGATAAAGTGATAATATCTCAGGATCAAATTATCAGATTTACACCAAAAACTATACAGCTTGGCACAACAGTAACCTGAACACAAATATGAAGAAAGTAACTTGACAATCCAAGCAATATATTGCAATATATTTCAAGTTATCGAATGCCAAAGGGATTGGAGGAATTTTCAATTTGAAGGATAAAGGGTTAATATCTCAGGATCAAAATAAGATTTACACCAAAAACTATACAGCTCGGTACATCAGTAAACTGAACACAAATATAAAGTATCTTGACAATCCAAGCAATATTTTTCAAGTTATCGAATGCCAAAGGGATTGGAGGAATTTTCAATTTGAAGGATAAAGCTTGGTGCATACCCAATATCAAAAGATTCTGCCTGCTGGATCTTGAGAAGATTTTCAAAGAAATTTGCCTGAAATGCACTAAGTTCAAATTTGGGCTCCTATACTGAGCCCAAATATAAACCCAGGGGGCCGATTTGAACAAACTTGAATCAGATCCACCCCATAATGTTGCATACCAAATATCAAAAGATTCTGCCTGCTGGATGTGGAGAAGATTTTTGAAGAAATTTACCTGAAATGCACTAAGTTCGAATTCGAGCTTCTATAATGAACTCAAATATGAATCTCGCGGGCCGATTTGAACAACCTTGAATCAGATCCACCTCACAATGTTGCATACCAAATATCAAAAGATTCTGCCTGCTGGATCTGGAGAAGATGATTTTTTAAGAAATTTGCCTGAAATGCACTAAGTTCGAATTCGAGCTTCTATAGTGAGCCCAAATTTGAATCTAGGGAGCCGATTTGAACAAATTCGAATCTGATCCACCCCACAATGTTGCATACCAAATATCAAAAGATTCTGCCTGCTGGACCTGGAGAAGAAGATTTTTTAAGAAATTTGCCTGAAATGCACCAAGTTCGAATTCGGGCTTCTATAGTGAGCACAAATATGAAACCAGGGGACCGATTTGAACAAACTTGAATCAGATCCACCCCACAATGTTGCACACCAAATATGAAAAGATTCTGCCTGATGGATATGGAGAAGATTTTTGAAGAAATTTGCCTGAAATGCACTAAGTTCGAATTGGAGCTTCTATAGTGAGCCCAAATATGAATCTAGGGAGCCGATTTGAACAAATTTGAATCAGATCCACCCTACAATATTGCATACCAAATATCAAAAGATTCTGCCAGCTGGATCTGGAGAAGATTTTTGAAGAAATTTGCCTGGAATGCATTAAGTTCAAAATCAGGCTCCTATACTGAGCCCAAATATGAACCCAGGGGGCCGATTTGAACAAACTTGAATCAGATCCACCCTACAATATTGCATACCAAATATCAAAAGATTCTGCCAGCTGGATCTGGAGAAGAAGATTTTTTAATGTTTTTCCCATTGCCTACAGTGTTAAAAAGTGCTGACTCAGCACTTTTTCAAAGTCCCAAGACCCTATGATAAAACCGATGGCAATTTTTTTTGACCAATCCTTTCTGTTGGTCCAAAGGAAGCTTCACACAACATAAGAATTCTCAGTGCCGTGCAGTTTTGTTGAAATGGACGTTTTAATTTTTTTTCTATTTTTAGTTCCTGCGGTTCCCACGGGCTGCGGGGAAAAAAATTTGGGCATAAATTAGGTACTTATGACCCAGTAAGCCCTCACATAAAATTTGGTTCAAATCGGCCTCTCGGTTCGAAAAACTTAAATTTGGAGTGGGGCCAAAATTCAAGCCCCTCCCGTAAAGTCGCCAAATATTGCCCCTCAAACTTTTCTTGAACAAACTAGAGTCTACACCTCAAAAGGAAGCTGCATACCAAATATCAAGTCTCTGCTACTGCTGGTTCATGAGAAGAAGATTTTCAAAGATTTTGGTGCCCCTTGGGGGCGTGGCCCCACCCAGGAGGAGCTGCAACTTCATTTGAACAAATCTGAATTGACATTAGGTAATAAACATTTCCCCAACATTTGAAAAATATTGGGCCAGTGGTTTCTTCGGAGAAGTTGGTTTTGTAAAGTTTATGCCGGACGACGACGGACGGAAAGCGATTAGTAAAACTCCCCTTGAGCTTCGCTCAGGTGAGCTAAAAAGCATTAGCTCACATATAGAGGTCACCCCAGACACACATACCAAGCTTCAAAGTGATCCGATCATAAATGTGCCCTGAAGGGTGTGTTAAAGGGAAATATTGAGGTCTGACTAAACTAAGTTCAAAGGTCAGCGGCAGACAGAAATGGAAGAAAATCGGAGCTCCCATATAGATGTCACTCCACACAAGCTCACCAAGTTTGCATGCGATCCAATCATAAATGTGCCCTGCAGGGTGTGTCAAAGGAAAATATTGATGCTTAACTGCACTAAGTTTTAATAAGTTCATCGAAGGTCATTGCCAGTGGCAACATTTTTTGACGAAATCAAAGAAAGTCGATAGTTCCCAAATAGAGGTAACCCCAAACAAGCATACAAAGTTTCAATCCGATCTGATCATGCCAAAGGAATATATTGATGCCTAACTAAACTGAGTTCAAAGATCGTTGCCAGCGGCAACATCTTTTGACGGACGGAAATGGAAGAAAATTGATAGCCTTCTATCTAGAGGTCACCCCAAACAAGCATGCCAGGTTTCAAAGCAATCCGATCATAAATGTGCCCTGTAGGGTGTGACAAAGGGAAATATTGAGGTCTGACTAAACTAAGTTCTAAGAACATTGGCCGTGGCAACATTTTTTGACGGAAATTGGAGAAAATCGATAGCTCCCATCTAGAGGTCACCCCAAACAAGCATACCATTTCAAAGCGATCTAAACATAAATGCAACCTGTGAGGTGTGCCAAAGGAAATTGTGGACGAACGTATGTGCGTACGTATGTACGTACATATGTACGCTGACGGACGAGAAGTGATGGCAACAGCTCAGCTTGACTTTGTCAAGTTGAGCTAAAATTTTGGTCTTGAATCGTAGTTTATTTCTAGACTGCTGTACCTGAACCAGCTTGTCGATTTCACAAGGAGCAGTTGCTACAGTGTTAACAGTGTCTATTTCCATCAATCATAAGGCCAGAGAGTTGTCGATTTCACGCGTTGTGAAACTGACAATGTTTTTCATTTAATGTAATGCCTATAGTGTGATGTGGTGGAGGCAAACTTTGCAAAGATTTTGCAATGGCAGAAATATGCTGCCACGCTCCATATAAGAGACAACACTTACGACAGCATTGCCGAATGTCGCCGCAAATTCCGGAGGCTGGAAAAGAATCTCGATTTTATCACTATTTGACATGACTTCTGAACCTTGTTCACTAAAAATCAATCTGACGCTCGACAAACAACAGCTCAGATCGATTTTAGTGAGCACAGTACCAAAAGTTCATATATGAGATCGTAACATATAAGAGATCCCCTGTATATTCAGTTGCTTTGAATTGAAAAAACTATTGATTTGCAAATGTGTTGCTGGATTCTAAGTCAATTTTCCAATTTGTAGGGCACTACTCTCGTACAGAGGAAACACCACTAAAGCAGGGGAGATAATTACCACATACCAGTTATTTGCCTTGTCTCCAGCCAATCTTGTACAATGAATTCTTGATTGTTGTCCTGCACCTATCCCAATAACCTACAGAATTTCACAAAATATTAAGCATGTAAGTTTGTTATACAATAGAAAAATCATTCTCAAGCCACAATCCTTTTTAGACTGTAGCATATACTAGGTTTACATGACACAAGTGAATAAAACCATGCCATCACTTCCTGGGCAAGTCATTGCATTATGACAGGTTGTGTTACCCGTATGACTCAAAATCCATTTAAACAATTTTGCAAGGCTTCACAGCTTTCTTGAAATAAAATTCATGACTTTCCAGGACAGCCAGGGTTACCTTGTGTCAGAGAGTTTTACAGGTGTAAGAAGCCCGATTACCCAGTGTGAACCACTAAGCAAAGGCGAGTGGCTGCCAGACTCCCCAACATACTAACTCCAAGCAAGCAGGATAAGCAATGGTTTAAGACAAGTGCATCATCAATGAGCAGTACGCCGTAACGGGCTTATAATTTCATCTAAATTTGGGCATAATCCATTTGGATTCTCCTTTTGTCTGCAATTTGTCATCATGGTTGAACCCCTGTTGTATAACAACACGTTAGCACTTTACCCAATACATCAATTGAATTTTTAAAAAAATAAACAATATTTACCAACAAGAGGCCTCAGAGTGCCTGAGGACACTCCCCTGACATGGTAGCCTAAATATCAACCCAGGAATTGATTTGAACAAGTTGCATCTGCCCCTCCTAAGAAAAGCTCAGACCAAATATCAAAAGATTTTGACCGGTGGATCTGAAAAAAATAAAGATTAAAGAATATTCCTCAAATTGAACTAACAAGGAGCCCAAATATGAACCCAGGGACATGGCTTGTACAAACCTGATTCCCTCCCCCCCCCTCCTTCAAGGATGCTGCATGTGTAAGACATGTACGTGTATAGTATGTGACAAAGCAATGACACACATCTAGGTAATGATCTAATAACAAAAGTATATGTAAAGTATTGTAAAGGTTTGTACATAAATATCGACCATAGCCTGTAACAAATGTACAGGTAAAGAAATTTGCTTAATTTTTGCACGAGAACCCCCCCCCCCCCTCCCCCCTTCGCCGTGTTATATGTGATGAATTCCATGTTACTAAACATTCATTCAAACATTTTATTCAAATCAGAACCTTCATATAGAAGTTCTGTACAAAAAACTGATTGCACCTAATTTCGATACATAAAATGGCTGCCGGCAGCCATCATGAATTTCGGGACCCCCTCCCAAAAAACTCTCTCATCCCAAGGTGATAACAAAGGTACCCGAGAAGTTTCGTGAAGATCAGTTCATAAACACAGCCTCTAGCCTGAGCCGTATTGACATGTGCACTTACTATGAATAAGTGGCACTCAAAGTTCATCTAATTTGCATAATTTCTGCACGAGGAAAAAACATGTATTATATGTGATGTATTCAAACAAACTAGTCCCAATGTTACCCATATTTCTGTGGTTTTATTGGAACAAAAATGGCCCCAGTCAACCATCTTGAAATTTTTCCCCCCAAAAATTTACTTGCATCAATTTTACATAATGTCCCATCAAATGTGAAAATTTGAAACAAAAGCGTGAAAGCATCTCCAAGATACAGGTGGTAACAGTACACAACATAATACGCACAAAAATATTACACCCCCCAAAAAAGGTCAAGTAAGGCTAATTTGCATAATTTATGCACGAGAAAAAAAACCTGTATGGTGTGTTATTTATCTTATGCTGCTAGACCTTCATACCAAAAATTATTGAAATATGAAATGTTGTTCAGAAGTTCTGGGGTATAATGAATAACACACAATTTCCAACAAAAATAGCCGCCATTTTGTCATCTTGTATTTTTTTTGGAAAAAAATTGATGTGCAACAATTTTTCCTAACGCCATCAAATCTGAAACAAAAGCGCCAAAACATCTCCGAGACACGGGTGGTAACAAGTCAGAGGGATGGAGGACAAGCAGACAGATGGACAGAGAGACGGAGTGCAATCCAATAGTCCCCTTCACGGTGAAACCGTGGGGTACTAATTAGCCAATGCCTGGCCTGACACTCCCCATGGTTCCCATGTAGGAAGGTTGGGAGAGGGTGTCAAAATTTCCATAAAACAGCTTATTTCATAAAGAATCACATCACACTATATATATTTCAATCTACGACAGATGGACTAGTACAGTGCTCAGCTGGTTGATCCACAATCATGGTAATCAAGATTGATATATCATCATCATCATCATTGCACTGATATTTATTTTTATCCCATAAATGGACATTTATTCAAACAATAAAATTCTTGGATAAATTTTTGCTTTATTCACCTAGCAGCTGCTAGAAGGGTGATAAATTTCCCCCGCAGGTTTAACGCTGAAAGAATTTATTCCTATAGTAGAGAGGGAGTTGATAACCTCTGACCTCTACCGCATTCATGTTGTCATGAGCTGTTTTACCTCTGTGGGAGACATAATGAACTGACATTTATTAAACATTGACTGTCTCTGATATGTTTAATTTTAGAATATATGACACATTTCAACTCTAACAATACAAACAACAATTAACAAAGAAAACAAAAAGTAAATCAATTGAAACCAAGTGTTGAAAAGCATACAAATTTGATTGTGAAAGGCGGGGGCATGATGAGCGATGTTTCATTTTCCAAATTTGGAAATTGTAAATAAACAAAAAAATGTGTAGTCTGCTTTGTTGATAAAACTTAAGTTGAATCGACAACGAAAAAAAACAAACAACGAAAATAAAACAAGAGGCCCCACGTGGCCTTAATCGCTCACCTGACAAAGTGACTCTAAGAAGTATTTTAGGTCACCTTCACCATGTCATGCCTCATCAACATTAACTGGTTGAGTGATAGATTTTGTTTGAAGTTCAACATTTGTTACCTAAAATTAGTTTTATTTAAAATCATTGGTGTGTGGCCAATCTCCAATGATTTTTAATAAAGCAAATTTATCTCTGCAGACAAACTGGTTTAGCATGAAGCACAAACAAGGAATGTGAAGAGATAGCCTTGGACATCTCTCCCCAACTGTGGATATCTTCCATGTGCTACATGTATATATTTGCATGCAAGAAAACAAAAATTTCACAAATTTTCCAAAATATTAGTTTTTTTTATCATCATTGGAACAAGCTCAAACAGCTTATTCCAATAGGGGTATGGGAAGATCAGGTATATTTTTGAGACAGAAATGTGAATATATAAATAATGGTGTTTTTTTGTGAATGATGCTGGAGAATTTTGCGTAAAGATATGGTAAATAGTTTGTTCTAGATACAGAATGATGCAAAAGTATTTAAATTTGATTAGGCAAGTTGTTCCTATAATGCATTAAAAAACTGAAGTAACTGTTTTTTTGCTGACGAACTTTTAGATGTGTGTGTCTGTGTTTGTGTGTGTGTGTGTGTGTGTTTGTGTGTGTGTGGGGGGGGGGGGGGGGGTAAGAGTGTTCTTGCAAACAAAATTCCTGAATAAATGGAAAATTTTATTTTTTGTGTGAAAGACATAGTGCGTGAATGTTGATTGGAACAAGCTTAGAGAGCTCATTTTAATGTGAAGTCATAAAGCTGTGTTTTACATACGAAATTCTGGAATAACTAAAAAAATTGCTTTTTTGACTCAAAAAGCATGGTGTGCGACCTCTCATTGGAATGAGCTCAAAAAGCTCATTCCAATGGGGTATTTACAAGCGATAAGTATATGTATGTTTAAGAGACAAAAATTAAAATTTGAATAGCGATTTTTGCGAAGAATGCTGACAAGTTTTGGCAGTTATGCTGGTAAAAAGGTAAGATATGCAAAGTGGTTGTTTTCTAGAGGCGACATTTAATTAAGGGGAATTAACCCTTGATTACTGAGGTAACTTCTAAAAGTACTGAAATTTCATGAAGCAATGTGAATAACAGACAACAGTTGCCTAAAAATTTCATGAATAACTAAAATTTTTATTCCTTTGTCTCGAAAACATGGCATATGACCTTTGTTGGAATGACCTGAATGCGTGTGTTCCAATGAGGGGTTATAAAATTTGAACGGAGATTTGTGTGAATAATGCATTAGTACTGCTAGATTTGGGTAAACGGTTCACCCTGGATACCACCCCTTCTATAGTAGATCTTTTCTGCAAATTTTGTCTAAGATTCTATCAACTTTACAAATAAATATGTTCATGAATCACAATCAGATCCACCCCACAATGTTGCATACCAAATATCAAAAGATTCTGCCTGCTGGATCTGGAGAAGAAGATTTTTTAAGAAATATGCCTGAAATGCACTAAGTTAAAATTTGGGCTCCTATACGGAGCCCAAATATAAACCCAGGGGGCCGATTTGAACAAACTTGAATCAGATCCACCCCACAATGTTGCTTACCAAATATGAAAAGATTCTGAAGCTGGATCTGGAGAAGAAGATTTTTTAAGAAATTTGCCTGAAATGCACTAAGTTCGAATTCGAGCTTCTATAGTGAGCCCAAATATGAAACTAGGAAGCCGATTTGAACAAATTTAAATCAGATCCACCCCACAATGTTGCATACCAAATATCAAAAGATTCTGCCTGCTGGATCTGGAGAAGAAGATTTTTTAATAAATTTGCCCGAAATGCACTAAGTGCGAATTCGTGCTTCTATATTAAGCCCAAATATGAATCCAGGGGGCCGATTTGAACAAACTTGAATCAGATCCACCCCGCAATGTTGCATACCAAATATCAAAAGATTCTGCCTGCTGGATCTGGAGAAGAAGATTTTTGAAGAAATTTGCCCGAAATGCACTAAGTTTGAATTCGAGCTTCTATAGTGAGCCCAAATATGAATCCAGGGGGCCGATTTGAACAAACTTGAATCAGATCCACCCCGCAATGTTGCATACCAAATATCAAAAGATTCTGCCTGCTGGATCTGGAGAAGATGATTTTTTAAGAAATTTGTCTGAAATGCACTAAGTTCAAATTCGAGCTTCTATAGTGAGCCCAAATATGAATCTAGGAAGCCGATTTGAACAAACTTGAATCAGATCCACCCCACAATGTTGCATACCAAATATCAAAAGATTCTGCCTGCTGGATCTGGAGAAGAAGATTTTTTAATAAATTTGCCCGAAATGCACTAAGTGCGAATTCGGGCTTCTATATTAAGCCCAAATATGAATCCAGGGGGCCGATTTGAACAAACTTGAATCAGATCCACCCCGCAATGTTGCATACCAAATATCAAAAGATTCTGCCTGCTGGATCTGGAGAAGAAGATTTTTGAAGAAATTTGCCCGAAATGCACTAAATTTGAATTCGAGCTTCTATGGTGAGCCCAAATATGAATCCAGGGGGCCGATTTGAACAAACTTGAATCAGATCCACCCCGCAATGTAGCATACCAAATATCAAAAGATTCTGCCTGCTGGATCTGGAGAAGATGATTTTTTAAGAAATTTGCCTGAAATGCACTAAGTTCGAATTCGAGCTTCTATAGTAAGCCCAAATATGAATCTAGGGAGCCGATTTAAACAAATTTGCATCAGATCCATCCCACAATGTTGCATACCAAATATCAAAAGATTCTGCCTGCTGGATCTGGAGAAGAAAATTTTTTAAGAAATTTGCCTGAAATGCACTAAGTTCGAATTCGAGCTTCTATAGTGAGCCCAAATATGAATCTAGGAAGCCGATTTGAACAAACTTGAATCAGATCCACCCCACAATGTTGCATACCAAATATCAAAAGATTCTGCCTGCTGGATCTGGAGAAGAAGATTTTTTAATAAATTTGCTTGAAATGCACTAAGTTCAAATTTGGGCTCCTATACTGAGCCCAAATAGAAATCCAGGGGGCCGATTTGAACAAACTTGAATCAGATCCACCCCACAATGTTGCTTACCAAATATGAAAAGATTCTGCCTGCTGGATCTGGAGAAGAAGATTTTTTAAGAAATTTGCATGAAATGCACTAAGTTCAAATTCAAGCTTCTATAGTGAGCCCAAATATGAATCTAGGAAGCCGATTTGAACAAACTTGAATCAGATCCACCCCACAATGTTGCATACCAAATATCAAAAGATTCTGCCTTCTGGATCTGGAGAAGAAGATTTTTTAAGAAATTTGCCTAAATGCGCTAAGTTCGAAATCGGGCTCCTATACTGAGCCCAAATATGAACCCAGGGGGCCGATTTGAACAAACTTGAATCAGATCCACCCTACAATGTTGCATACCAAATATCAAAAGATTCTGCCTGCTGGATCTGGAGAAGAAGATTTTTTAAGAAATTTGCCTGAAATGCACTAAGTTCGAAATCTGGCTCCTATACTGAGCCCAAATATTAACCCAGGGGGCCGATTTGAACAAACTTGAATCAGATCCACCCTACAATGTTGCATACCAAATATCAAAAGATTCTGCCTGCTGGATCTGGAGAAGAAGATTTTTTAAGAAATTTGCCTGAAATGCACTAAGTTTGAAATCTGGCTCCTATACTGAGCCCAAATATTAACCCAGGGGGCCGATTTGAACAATCTTGAAACAGATCCACCCCACAATGTTGCTTACCAAATATGAAAAGATTCTGCCTGCTGGATCTGGAGAAGAAGATTTTTTAAGAAATTTGCCTGAAATGCACTAAGTTCGAATTCGAGCTCCTATAGTGAGCCCAAATATGAATCTAGGGAGCCGATTTGAACAAACTTGAATCAGATCCACCCTACAATGTTGCATACCAAATATCAAAAGATTCTGCTTGCTGGATCTGGAGAAGAAGATTTTTTAATGTTTTTCCCATTGCCTACAGTGTTAAAAAGTGCTGACTCAGCACTTTTTCAAAGTCCCGAAACTGTACCCTATGATAAAACCGATGGCAATTTTTTTTTACCAATCCTTTCTGTTGGTCCTAAGGAAGCTGCACACCAAATAAAAATTCTCAGTGCCGTGCAGTTTTGGAGATATGGGCGTTTTAAATTTTTTCTATTTTTAGCTCCTGCGGTTCCCACGGGGCTGCGGGAAAATTTTTTTTTGCATAAATCAAGTACTCATGACCCAATAAGCCCTCACATAAAATTTGGTTCAAATCAGCCTCTCGGTTTGGAAAATAGAAATTTTGGGCGGGGCAAAAAATTTTGCCCCTCTCATAACGACGCCAAGTATAGCCCCACAAACTTCTCTTGAACAAATCTGAGTCTACACCTCAAAAGGAAGCTGCATACCAAATATCAAGTCTCTGCTACTGCTGGTTCATGAGAAGAAGATTTACAAAGATTTTGGTGCCCCTTGGGGGCGTGGCACCATCCAGGAGGAGGGGCAACTTCATTTGAACAAATCTGAATTGGCATTAGGTAATAAACATTTAGCCAACATTTGAATAAAATTGGGCTAGTGGTTTAGGAGAAGTCGATAATGTAAAGTTAACGCCGGATGGACGACGACGGACGACGGACGCCGGACAGAAAGTGATTAGTAAAGCTCCCCTTGAGCTTCGCTCAGGTGAGCTAAAAAACATAAACATTGTTCATTTAATAAAGTATTTTTGCAACTTTATCTCAAGTTTGTAGGGGAATTATTTATGACAGAAATGTACCACTGCACTGCGCCTTGTTTATTTTTGACAGTTTTGCTTGTCAAAAATAAAACTTCTCGCAGTTTTGTAGTGGGTAACAGCACGATTTCGCCGCAACAGTCCTGTAAATGATTTATGGGATAAATGAACGTATAGTGTTTTCAAGTAAAAAATTTATTCTACGAGCAGGCTGAGCCGTATTGATGTGTGCACTTACTGTGTATAAGTCGCACTGAATAAATCAAAGTTAATCTAATTTGCATAGTTTCTGCACGAGAAAAAACCCTGTATTATATGTGATGTATTCCATGTTACTAAACATTCATTCAAAAATTTATTCACATCAGAAACTTCATATAGAAGTTCTGTACAAAAAACTGATTGTACTGAATTTTGGCCCAAAATGGCCACCGGCAGCCATCTTGAATTTTGGAGCACACCCCAAATTTATTTATTTATTGGTGCTTTACGCCACATCAGCAACTAAGGCTATATCGTGGCGATGAAAGTATGAAATGTTAAAAAAGATCATTATTTTCAACGCAGAAGTTAAAAAAGAGATGACAACACATGAAAAACGTAAAGTACACCTGACAAGCGAACAATAGAATTAAAAAATGAGTGCAGTTCATCAAAACAGTTGTGAAAATCAACCCATGAAACAGATATAAATGATAGATGAGAATTTAAAATAATAAAACCAGACTATTTAAAATTTATTAAAAAGGTTGATTTCCTTCAGGAACGACAAAACTTTATGAGAGTTTGTCTTGTAAAACAGGTCTCTAAGAGACGCAACATTAAAATACTGTCGTCTAACAAGATGAAAATCTGTACAGTGCAAAAGAATGTGCTCCACTGTCAATACCTGCTGGCAGGGAACACACTCTGGTCGCATATTACCCTCTAACAAAAAGGAATGTGTAAGTCGTGTATGACCAACACGACATCGTGTCAGAATAACATGATCCTTTCTACAAAGGTTACTAGACGGGTAGTGATCTGATATAGTTGGTCGGAAGCGATGAAGCTTGTTATTTGTCGCTCCATCCCATTCCGCCTGCCACATAGATTTGATGTAACTACTGATATGAGGCTTGAAATTACTGAACGGAATCTTAAAATCAGTGAGAGGCTTTGTTAAAGCCTGTTTTGCTGCACTGTCTGCTTTGGTGTTACCAGCGATACCTACAAGTCCAGGTAACCAGCAAAACACGATATCATATTGGTCAGACATGAGAGTTGTTAACTTCTCACGAAGTTCCAAAATGAGAGGGTTCTTCAACTTGGGGTTGAGCAAAGCAAGCAAAGAGGAAAGAGAGTCAGAAAAAATAATCGACTTCTTTTCCTGGACATTTTCGATATGTTCGAGTGCGAGTTGCAAAGCTTTAACTTCAGCTGTGAAGATAGAACTTTGATTCGGTATTCTGATTGAAGTGACATGATCATCTGTGACAACAGCTGATGCTACTTTGTCACCATCTTTTGATCCGTCTGTATAGATCCTTGTATATGTACTGCACTTGGACTTAATTTCAGCATATTTCTGCTTAAACTGCAGAGAATTTGTTTCAGACTTTTTAGTAGATGCTAGGTCCAAAATAACTGTTGGCTTTTTAAGATGCCAAGGAGGAGTTTGTGGTTCACGGTTCTCTTTTATGGTAACTGGTTCAATTTCGGCAGACTCCATATGAGGTTTTATTCTAATTCCCAATGGAGGGATATGTTTCTGATGACGGTTAAAAAATTCAGTATTTTGAGGTTCTGAGACACAATTGTATGCGGGGTTAGACGGATTAGAAAAAAGTTTTGAAACATATTGGAGTGAAAGTTTAATTCTGCGCTTCTCAAGAGAAGGCTCCTCTGCCTCAACGAGCATCGAATCCACCGGTGATGTTCTAAAAGCACCAAGGCTGATTCTTATGCCACTATTATGAATGGCATCAAGAGGTTTGAGATATGACTTTCTAGCAGAACCGTAAACCACACAGCCGTAATCTAATTTTGATCTGACAAGTGATCTATACAGATGGAGTAATGTTTTTTGGTCAGCACCCCAATCAGTGCTACCAACTACCTTCAAAATGTTCAGTGCCCTTTTACATTTTATCTTTAGTTGTTTTATATGAGAAGTGAAATTAAGTTTGCTGTCAAACAACAAACCCAAGAATTTCACTTCCTTAACAACATTAATACGACTCCCGTCTATTTTCAATTCCGGATCAAGGTGGTGCTTCCGAAGCTTACAGAAATGAACACAATTAGTTTTCGTTTTTGAGAATTTGAAGCCGTTTTCTGTAGCCCATTTCTGGATTCTGTCAAACACAGCTGAAGTTTGCGCTCTATAGCATTCATTTTTTTGCTGCTATAGCAGATTAAAAAGTCATCTACGTACAATGATGAATCAACCATATTCTCAATTGCATCAATAATACTATTGATTTTCACTGAAAAAAGGGTAACAGATAAAATACTTCCTTGAGGCACCCCCAATTCTTGCCCGTGAGGATCAGATAACGTTGACCCAACACGAACCTGAAATCGGCGGTCCCTCAAAAAGTTTTCAATAAAAAGAGGCATACGCCCTCTCAACCCCATGTTAAAAAGATCTTTTAAAATCCCATACGTCCACGTAGTGTCATATGCCTTTTCCAGGTCAAAGAAGATGGCGACCACATGTTCTTTTCTGGCAAAGGCATTTCTTATAAACGTTTCTAATCTAACCAAATGATCCACAGTACTTCTCTGGTTTCTGAAACCACACTGAACATCTGCAAGCAGATTGTTCGATTCCAGAAACCAGACAAGTCGATCATTGATCATCCTCTCCATGGTTTTACACAGACAACTTGTTAAGGCAATAGGCCTGTAATTGCTTGGGTTGCTGTGATCTTTATCAGGCTTAGGAATAGGAATTATAGTAGCGTTTCGCCAGGAAGGTGGAAACTGGCCAGTCACCCAAATGTCATTAAGAATATATAATAAAAGTGCAAGTGAAGTTTGAGGCAGATGTTTTAAAAGTTGATAGTGTATTTGATCAGGTCCAGTGGCAGAATCCTTTGCTCTATGCAAAGAGTTACTTAACTCTTCCATAGAGAAAGGTTCGTTATAATCCTCTAAGTTATTGGATGAAAATTTAATCTTTTGTTTTTCTTGTTGTTTTTTAAGTTTGAGGAACTCTGGGTTACTATTTTCAGACGACGAATGTTTAGAAAATGTAGAGGCCAACTTGTTTGAAATTTCCTGCTTTGATGTTATGAGTGTGTTGTTGTTATCTTTTAGGTGTTGTACAGCTGATTGTGTTTCTTTTCCTTTAATTTTTTTAATCATTTTCCAAATTTTAGTGATGGGGGTGTTTTGATTTAGTTTCGAAACGTAAGTTTCCCATGATCTTTTCTTTTTATGTTTTAAAAGTCGTCTTGTTTTTGCCCGATTTATACGTAATCTATCCAAATTTTGTGTAGTTGGTGACTTATTAAATTCCTTCTCAAATTTCTTGCGATCTTTTATAGCCTGTTTGCACTCAGTATCAAACCATGGTTTAGTGAAACGTTTTGGATTTGCCGAGGTTTTAGGAATGACTTGGCTTGCAATGTCAATCAACTCTGTGGTGAAGTGTTCAATCTGGTCATTACTGTCCTGAAATTTCTCCCGTGTGAGGCGTTCAGAACAAAACGATGAGAAAGTGTCCCAGTCAGCCTTTTTAAAGTTCCACTGGGGCACCCTCTCATCATCCGCCGGAACTACACTCTCCAACACAATCGGAAAGTGGTCACTCCCACACAAGTCATCTTCAACCTTCCAAGAAAAATCAAGGAAGACGGAAGGGTATGCAATTGTTAAATCAATTGAAGTGTATGAACCAGATGCGGGGTGCAGGTAGGTATCTGACCCATCATTGAACACGCACAAGTTATATTTTGTAATGAACTCTTCTATAGTTTTACCTTTTGCATCTTCTTGACTGCAGGAATTACCCCAAAGGGGGCTATGTGCATTAAAATCACCCAACAAAACGTACGGAGTTGGGAGCTGATGAATCAGATGTTCAAGATCCGTCAGCTTAAGTAGTTTACTTGGTGACACATAAATTGAACATAACGTGACTGTCTTGTCTAAGGTCAGGCGTATCGCTACAGCCTGTAAATTTGATTGCAATGGTACAGAACTGTGAATAATGTCATTTCTGACCAAGACAGACGTTCCACGGATATGAAGGTCATTTTCATCTGCCCAAGCGTTATATAAATTGTAACCCTTAAGGACGGGATGAATATTTGTGACAGGTTTCTTCAGAAGTGTTTCCTGCAAGCAAAAAGCAGCAGGTTTATATTTTTGACTTAGAAGGCTCAGTTCATTAAAATTCGCTCTAAAACCTCGACAATTCCACTGTATTATACTGTGTTTACGTGTATTATCCATGCTTGGATGGCGACTTGGATGGTGGACGTATGGGCGAAATTGCCCCCGTGTTTTTTCTAGGTGACGTTTTTCTCGGAGACCTACCCTGAGAGGAGTTCAGGCGTAGTTGACTGGAGAAAGTGTCATCGATGCATTCATCGACTGACATTTCTTCAATCCCATCAAACATGTTGCTAGTGACAACATTTTTCAAAAATTTCGGTGTTCTTTCCGAATTAACTTTTTGTTGTTCTTTATCTTTTTTCTTCCTTTCTTTTTCTTGACTTCGTCTCTGATTCTGACTTAGGTTTTGTTGTTGTGGTCTATGGTTCTGATCTGGTTTTGATTTGTTCGGTATATTTCTCTGTTCTGGTTTAGTTTTGTTGTCCTTAGTTGAATCTGATTTTGGTGCCTCATTTATTTGTTTGCGCTGTGCTATTTTATCCGTTATTGTTGAAGTGTATGATGTGGTTTGGGTTGATTTTGGTTCGACCTTATTAGAGTGTTCTATAGTGAAGGCTTGCAATAAGGATGGAATGTTATTGTCAAGCCAAGTCCACGGTGTCTGACATTCTACAGATTTTGTTGGTAACTTTTGTGTTAATTTGGTAGCATATGATGGTGAAGATGCACTCATGCCAGGCATTGAAGCTACGATGTCTCTAGCCTCTTTGAAACTGACCTGCTTCTCACATTTGATTTTTTGAATTTGTTTCTCCCTTTTCCAAACAGGGCAATCTTTAGATGCAGCTACATGATTGCCCTGACAAATACAACATTTAATTGTGTTAGTGCAAGGGTCCTGATGTTCCTGACCACATTTAAAGCAAATTGTCTTCCCTCTACAACTGTTTTGACCATGACCAAATTTATGACAATTGAAGCAACGGAGTGGATTTGGTACGAACAAATCCACTCTGATGTTCATGTATCCGACCTTGATTGATTTTGGCGGTTGTGCAGATTCAAATGTAAATATATAAGTATTTGTTTTAATGAGATTTCCATCTTTTTTAATTTCAATTCTCTTTACATCTGTTACACCCTGTGGTTCTAACTCCTTTTTAATTTCCAAGATATCAATGTCTGACAATTCCCTCGTTCTGACAACACCCTTGCTGGTATTAAGGCTTTTGTGAGGGAAGACATTTACCTGCATATTGAAAAGTTTATCAGTTTTCAACAAATTCTTTGCCTGAGCTTCATTTTTACATTCCACCAACAACATTCCAGATCTTAACTTTTTCACATTTATGACATTGCCTGCTATTCCCTTTATCGACTTTTCTAAAGCGAAAGGATTGATATCAGTTGCAAGCTTTCCTTCTTCAGCAGAGCTGATCATTACAAATTTTGGCCATGTATTAATTTGTGGTACGATGTGTCCCAAGTCAGAATCAGAATCATCATCACTAAAAACGTAACCCCGTTTTTTAATTTTGTGTGGTATATTAGCCATAGTTAGTGTTGTAAATTGTTCACTGCCCCGGCTCCCACCCACCGCGGAGTCCAACAAGGGGTAGGGTTACTGCCATGCAGTGAACCCACCGGGTTGCCGGTATTCCCACATACCTGGTATGGGGCAGTATACTCAGCCAGTGTTGATACCGAAGTATGCCACTGGCTGATTGGCCCGTGTGTGGAAGTGCCAGGTCTTCAAATGGCGGCCATCCAATCAATCACTGTATGAAACACCGTAATAAAAGGTTGCCATGCATAACCGAAACAGACAGTGCAGCAAAACTAAGTGGCTATTAAAATATAAAGTGTTTAAAAACAGTACACAATGGCAATTATGTTATGTGAATAAAAGAAATGATTGAATGAATGGTCACCAAATGCCCCCCGACGTGACACCCAGTACTTTTTGGGGTGGGGGCTCCCGATTGGCCAGAACGGACCATCCGACCATCCTTCTACTCCCGAAATTGGGGCCAAAGCAGTGTGTTGAACAAGATTATCCCGGAGACTGCCCTAACCGGGGCCACAAGTCCTCAACTGCCAAGATTCCTTCTTCCGGGGCCTTCGGAATGCACCTCACGGGAGAACAAGGTGCCTGCCAGATGGTATTAGCAGGATTGATCATTTTGGTCCGGGGCTGCGTATTTATGTATTTCGCAGCGAACCAACTCAATTGAGCAAACCTGCCAATTAGAAATTAGCAAACCTGCCCAATTGAGCAGGCCGTCCTCTATCCGCCACCTGAGGACCCGCCTAGTAGGGGATGATCAAACCCCCCAAGGCACACCCCAAAACACTTGTTCTTGTCCCAAGGTGATAACAAAGGTACCCAAGAAGTTTCGTGGAGATCGGTACATAAATACATCCCCAAGCCTGAGCCGTATTGACATGTGTACTTACTGCGTATAAGTAGCACTGAATAAATCAAATTTGCATAATTTCTACACAAGAAAAAACCTGTATTATATGTGATGTATTTCATGCTACTAAACATTCAAACAAAAATTTATTCAAATCTGAACTTTCATACAGAAGTTCTGTACAAAAAATCGCGACATTGACGCCGCAGCTGCGATGGGTGGTGTAATTTCACAAAATTCTAAGTCCATCAAGGGCCATAACTCCAAGAAAATACTTCGAACAACACATGCATTGAACAGTGGCTAGACATCATTAAGATAAACTTACATGCCAAATATAAAGTAATTCCTTCAAGTATTTCAAAAGTTATTGAGTTTTGAAACTCGTTGGTCACAGACAGACCGACCGACATTCCAAGTTCATCAAGGGCCATAACTCCAAGAAAAATATTTGGAACAACACATGCATTGAACAGTGGCTAGACGTCAATAAGATACATTTACATGCCAAATATAAAGTCATTCCATCAAGTATTTCAAAAGTTGAGTTTTGAAACTCGTTGGTCAGAGAGACAGACCGACCGACATACAGACCGACATTGCCACTTATAGAGCTGCTAGTTGCAGCTAAAAACTGATTGCACTAATTTCGGTACAAATTGGCTGCTGGTAGCCATCTTGAATTTTGGACTGCACCAAAAAACACTCGTTCTCGTCCCAAGGTGATAACAAAGGTACCAAAGAAGTTTCGTAAAGATCGCTTGATAAATACGGACATCTAGCCCAAGCCATATTGAATTGTTGACGGACGGATGGACAGACAGATGCCAGGCCATGACAAAACCTCAAATTTGACTACGTCAAAATTGAGCTAAAAATGGATAGCATTGGAACTGGCTCAATGAACCGGTTCCAATGACAGCCATATTTGTCCAATTTTAGTGACAAAGTGTCAACATTTCAGGTCACGTTATCCTTGTATTGGTTAATTTGCTGTTATTATGTTAGTTAAGGGTTTAAATTAACTAAATTCTTTTCATCCGAAACCTAGCAGAGGTGCAGCGAGAATCTACATGAA
Source organism: Pictodentalium vernedei (assembly GCA_031216915.1). NCBI lineage: Eukaryota > Metazoa > Mollusca > Scaphopoda > Dentaliida > Dentaliidae > Pictodentalium > Pictodentalium vernedei. Next base: position 99,150,201 of record CM062289.1, on the reverse strand, counting down.
TTATCTCTGGTTTTGTTGCACGAATCTTTGCTTGAATCGATTCTTGTCGATATATAAGCCACACCATATTACACAGCGCCATGTGGGCAAGTGGGATGAAGTGCCATGCCCATGGACACAAAGCAGTTACCCCTAGCGTGGATCGAACCATGGACCTTTTGGTTTATAAGTTCAATACCAGAACCACCGAGCTACCTCTGGCATGCAACAAGTACATATGATGCAATAATACCACATAGCAAATTTGGTTTTCAGTCCACTCGTTCTGAAAATAAAAATTTTGCACATGTCAAAAAAATCCAACTTATCTGGGTGTTTAAGGTCACAGCAAGCCAGAAAATAAGCAGATTGTCATCTGAAAAATGAGGTCACCAGAGGATGAATTTGGTGATGCTACCCTGCACAGCAGGGTAGCATCACTAAATTTACCTTCTGTGAACCTCAATCTGAACCAAGGTCTCAAACCTAAACAGAAAGAGGTATCCAGAGGATACACTGGCCAACTGTATGGGATAGCATCAGCACACTCACCCTCTGGGGCCCTCATTCTGCAACTGATAGATTGCTTATTTTCAGGCTCGGTCACCAGGGCTTAAAATCTGTTTTCTGCTGCGAGAATCAATTCTCTGTTTATAAATAAGTGAGAATATGAGAATACTCTAATACCCTTGTGAGTGCAACCAGTATATTTTTCATACTTGTTTAGGCAGCCAAGACTTCAATAGACACCAGTGCTAAGGTACAGCATTACCTTACTATGAGGGAGCAAATTATATGGAGAATTTTCCAGTCTTTTAAGTGCAATTTCAAAATCTATGAGGAGAATCAAATGAACATTTTGCAAGAATCAATGTTGATTCTCACTGTTCGAGAATTATTTGCGAGAATCGAGTTTGATTCGCGCATCAGTTTTAAAGCCCCGAATCAATTTCTCTTGACCACAACATAGAGATGAAGTCAAGTGTAGCCAATCTGTTATACCTATGCTGTCCACTTTAGAGGACTTCCACCGCGGGCATTTGTTCTGGATCCTATTGTACCAGTAAAGCAGAACTTGCTTACTGCATTAAACAAGTACTGCTCCACTTGTTCCATAAGATAACAAAAATCTTGCCCCTTCCAGAATGGGAAATTATTTATTTATTTATTTATTTATTTATTGGTGTTCAAGGACAGATATTTTGGCACAATGGCTAATCATGACCACAACATGAGTATCAACTCAAGACCAGGGGTGAGTGTTATTAAGCCAGGATGCCCATTTTAGAGAGGGTTTGCACCTCCCAAGCATTGGTGACTGGGTCCTATTTTACCAGTAAAACAGAGCCTGTTTAGTGTAGTGAACAGGCACTGCTTCACTTTCTGGGGTTCCCGCAGGGACAGAATGGGAAATACTTGCTCTTAAGCTTCCCTTTAACCAACTTGAGTGTACACATCAAAGGAAGCTCCCTCCATTCCTACACTGGTGACAACTTACAAGTGAATGGACTGTTGGAGTCTTGTGGCTAATTTCTCACTTTTGTGGTTCAGATTGTTCCAGTGGGGTTGTTCCAGTGAACAAGACGGAAGATTCTACTTAATTGTGAGATCCTATTTACTCTGTAGTCTGCAATGACTTCATAAACCGTGAATAATTCAGAGGTACACCATTTGAATAATACTCTTCAGTACTGACTAACAGAGTGCTGGTTAATACTAAACAGAAAAGAGTCTTTTCAGAGATTGATCAAATGGCAAGGCTTAGTGTTTTAAAGTATAAGTATATAAAATATATAAATTATTTTAAATTTTTTCATATTTTTATACTGCAACCAATGGTCCAGACTTAGCTGAATAGAAAAAATGCTGGAGGGCCAAGGACAAAAAGGAAAATCCATTAAGCTCAATTATATATACAGGAATATCCCCTCAAGGAGAAAAGGAGAGAAAGGATTTACATGTCTTTCTTATTTATTAGAAATAAGAAAGACACAATACCAACCAGATAATTGAGCAGTATATCATTTATAATTCTCTATTAACATCCAGTATAGCCCATTATACTAATTTAATAAAGGAAGCCAATAAATATTGTCCAGAGAAAGACTCTCTTTACACTCATTTCAAAGCGTCCGAGGATAGTATATTAACGCTCGTAGGACACGTGACATATAGAAATGCTTCACACTGAGCTACACTTTAAAAATATTACATAAATGAGATATATATTAGATTTACACTTTAAAACCATTCCAGCACCGACCCAAAATTACGGACATCAGAGGAGGAATTCCCTTGCTTTTCACTATAAAGCCGGTGATATAAGGGACCCCCCCCCCCCCCCCCCCAACTTCCCCTTGCTCTGGGTCAAATCACCACAAAACGAAGAGGGCAGCAGGACAGAGTCACTGCTGGAACAGAAAACCTACTTAACTATAGCTGTAATCGTTTAGTGGACGACATTCTGAGCAACAGATAACGGACCTAAACATCTAAGGTCACCTGAAATAGACTCTATATTTCTAAGGTAAAGCTTTGAAAATGTAGAAGGCTGTGTCCAGTAAGCAGTCTTCATGAGATCAGTAATGGCAATACTATTAGAAAAATCCCAAGCTGTGGACAACGCTCTAACTTCATGCACTGAAATCTTAAGCACCGACTGCTGATTAGAAGGTAAACTTTCATAAGCAGTACAAATTGCTAATTGAATCCATCTAGCAAAAGAATGAAAGAAATGTCCCTTCTATTGGGAATTAATGATAAAAAGAAGCGTTTTCTTCCTTTTCTGATAAACTCTGGTCTGCATTTATAAATGCACACAGCTCTTACTAGACACAGCAAAGGTCTACGGCAATCTGATGACGGAAGAGCCTTAATGATAATAGGCTCAGGATATTTATTAGGAGCCTGATTCTTAGACAAAAATCCCACATGAGTAGTTAAAGTAATAGTATTACTAACACTACGATGAGAATCTTCTATATATAAAGCTTGAAGTTCACTAACACTTCTTGCGGAAGCAAAGGCTACGAGAAAAGCTGTTTTATATGTCAAGAATTTGAACTCTACAGCATCCAACGGTTCAAATGGAGCTTCTTTAAGCTTCAACAGAACCCAAGCTAAATTCCACTTAGGAATTAACCTAAGGGTTCTAGGCCTATTGATCAAAAAGTTTTTAACTAACTTAGATAAAGAAACATTAGATCCAATTTCAAAGCGATCATGATGATGAGCAAAAGTGTTCGATAGCACAGACCTTTAACCCTTAATAGTGACTGGCTGCAGTTTGAGAACGTCAAACAAGTAGACCAGAAAGTTTGCAATGTCTGGAATGGATGGATCGTAAACATCTATCGACTGATCCTTACACCAACGAGAGAAAACCCTCCACTTTGCCGCATAATTTAGCGAAGAGGAGGCCCTCCTACAGTTACAAATTGCGTCCACTGCTCTTCCTGTAAAGCACCTTCCGTGTAAGAAGGACCGCACAACAGAAATACGTGAAGGTTGAGACCTTGCGGGTTGTGATGCAGTGTGAGAGATTTCCCCTGAAAGAGAAGGTCCCCCCGTGGAACGTCCCATAACAGACACCTGAGTAGATTTATCCATGGTTTCTGAGACAAGAGATGCTACCAGCAGTATCTTGCACTGCGATTGCTTGATCTTTAACAAGATCTGTTGAATCAAAGGAGTTACAGGATATGCATATCCTATCATTCCGTCCCAAGAAATTGAGAGAGCGTCTACTGCTTATCTGGGCATGGCGACACATATGTCTGCAAATGATTGTTGAGTTGAGTCGCAAATAAGTCTATCATTGGTCGATCCCATTGGTAGCAAATCTGCCTGAATACACACTTGTTGAGAGTCCATTCCGAAGGCAACATGCGACCTTTCCGAGAGAGCGAGTTTGCTAGAACGTTCAGACGACCCGGTATATGAGGGACCGATAGATGAAGGTGATGTTCCAAGACAAACAGAAGAATTCTCTCCGTTAGTTTGAATAATGGAATCGAATGTGTGCCTCCTTGGTTATGAATATACGCTACTACAGGCGAGTTGTCCAACAGTGTTTGTACATGTGAATTCTGAATTATGTTCATCCAATGACATAGCGCTAGCCATATTGACATCATTTCTTTCATGTTTAAATGGTTTGTTCAGGAACACAGGGTCCCAAAGACCCTGACACTTCGAGTCTGTTGGGCTCAGGGTCGCGCCCCAACCTGCTTGACTCGCATCCGCCATAATCGTAAAAGCCGGATCTGGCAGCTGAAGCGGAACTTCCTGAGTTAACCACTGAATGTCTGCCCAAGTCTGAATCCTTTGTTTTACTTGGTCCGATAAAAAATATTCGTTTCGAGCGAATGCGTCTTCACACTCCATATTTGAGTGAAAAATATCTGGAGTGGACGTGTGTGCAAGCGGCCCATCGTAATGAGATCTGCCACCGATCCGCACAGCCCCATCAGTCGCCTAACTCCCTCGCTGTTAATATGTCGAAGTGTAGACAAAAGTGAGCATAACAACTGACTAATTTCGCTCTGGATAATGGAAGACGAACCAGATTGTTTTGAGTCTCGAAGTTCCTTCTCAAGTAGCTAGATCCGACTTCTTTTCGTTTACAATGAAACAGACGCCTGAGCAATTGAAGCAGACTCTGAACATCCTTGTGAAGAACCATTTTGTTGCCGTATCTCTGAAGAATGTCGTCCAAATAGGCCGACGTTACCGCAGACGAATGAGCCCGGAAATATGCCACTACCAAGTTCATTATTCGAGTGAATGCCCAGGGTGCTAGATTGAGTCGCTCAGAACTGATAAACGACCCCCAGGACGGCGAACCGTAGGTACTTTCTGAATGCTGGATTTACCGTGACATGAAAGTACGCATCCTTTAGATCTATGCTTGATGCATAGTGGTTCACCCGAATGCTCGCCCTTATTGATCGAATAGTCTCCATATAAAACTTTGGAGCCACAGTTTGTTTATCCACCTCAAATCTATTACTGGATGGAACGAGCCGTCTGGCTTCGGAACAAAGAACAGGTGACTGTAAAAAACCAGTGATTCCTGGTTTTATACGACCTCTATTGCGTCTTTCTCCAAAAGAGATTTTACCTCGGATAGAAGAGATTCTCTTTTTAGAGGGTTTGTCGGAAGCCGAGTCCAGCATGGACTTCGTGTTAATGGAGGTTTCTCTCGGAATGATAGCCTTGAGCCTTCCGAGATAATCCCTCTGACCCAAAGGTCGTCTGTAATTGGAATCCAATTTTCCAGAAACCTTGACAGTCTTCCGCCAACAGAACCGCAATAGAGATCCTGACCATCACCTCCTGGACCTGCGAGGCCTACGGGAAGAGAAACTACATCCTCCCCGTGCAGCGCCTCGGCCCGTCAACCTGGGGACGTCCGACCGGTAGTCTCGGCAAGACACACGTCCCCTACCTGAGTCACTATATTGACTATCTCTAGGGTAAGTACCTGAGGATTTCTTGTATCCTCTATAGGAGCTTCCTTTGGACAAACTTTGTCCTGAAGCTCCTACTTTACCCTTTTCTGCTGTATCAGTTTTCTTTGAAAAGAGGGCAAGTGATAAGTTGAGCTCCCTTCGGTGAGCTAAAAACTGTGAGCACTGCTCACAAAATGATACCACCCACTCCCACAAAGAGACATTTTACAACAGTAAAAGTGTGTTTAATGTAGAGAGTACAAACACTGACACCAAAGTTTGAAGGTTTCATTGAAATCCATTCAGATCTGTATAGAATGTCAATTGAATTTGACAAAGTTCATTTTTCAATATGGGAAACTGTAAAAAAAAAAAATATCTGAAAACAAAATAGGAGGGGCACATCTTCAATGTATGTAAAAGAATGTCTGAGAGTTTCAAAGAAATCCGTTCACTGGTTTAAGAGGAGTTGCGGATAGCAGATATGTAACCCCCTCCCCCCCCCCCCCCCCCAAAGCGAAACACCACTAGAGCATAACGGACGAACGGATGCACGTCAGAATATGAAAATATCTGAAAGAAAAATAGGAGGTGCACATCTTCAGTGTATGTAAAAGAATGTCTGAGAGTTCCAATGGTGTTTGTTCAATGGTTTAAGAGTAGCAAATAGCAGATATATACCCCTCCCTACTAAAACCTGAATTGACAAAGACCATTTTTGAATATGGGAAACTGTAATGAAAGTGTCAATGACACTGTAGCTCAACTTGTTTAAGACATGTACATGTATAATATGTGACACAGCAATGACAAACATCTAGGTAATGACCTGATATGAAAGGTACATGTAAAGTATTGTAACAGTATGTACATAAATACTGACCATAGCCTGTAACGAATGTATAGGTAAAGTATTGTAAAGGTGGGTGACAGTCAGATGCTAAACTAGAAAAGAAATCTTTGAGTCCCAGAGTGGGTCTGACTGAACCCCAAAATATTTGTTCTCATAGCACAGTGATAACAAAGGCACCCCAAAACACATTCGTTCCTGTCCCAAGGTGATAACAAAGGTACCCAAGACGTTTCGTGAAGATAAGTTCATAAATACGAGCCATGTAGAAGCTGTGACAAAAAACTGATTGGACCTAATTTCGGTACAAAATGGTCACTGGCAGCCATCTTGAATTTTGGACCGCACCCAGAAACACTCGTTCTCATCCCAAGGTGATAACAAAGGTACCCAAGAAGTTTCGTGAAGATCGGTCCATAAATACAGCCTCTAGCCCGAGCCGTATTGACATGTGCACTTACTGTGTACAAGTAGCACTGAAAAAGTTCATCTAATTTGCATAATTACTGCACGAGAAAAAAACCCGTACTATATGTGACGTATTCCATGTTACTAAACATTCATACAAAAATTTATTCAAATCAGAACTTTCATACAGAAGTTCTGTACAAAAAACTGATTGCACCAATTTTGGTACAAAATGGCTGCTGGTGGCCATCTTGAAGTTTGGACCACACCCCGAAACACTCGTTCTCATCCCACGGTGATAACAATGGTACCCAAGAAGTTTTGTAAAGATCAGTTCATAAATACGGCCTCTAGCCTGAGCCGTATAGAAGTTGTGTACAAAAAACAGATTGGATCTAATTTCGGTACAAAATGGCCACTGCTAGCCATCTTGAATTTTGGACCATACCCAGAAACACTCGTTCTCGTCCCAAGGTGATAACAAAGGTACCCAAGACGTTTCGTGAAGATCGGTTCATAAATACAGACTCTAGCCTGAGCCGTATTGACATTTGTACTTACTGAACTGAGTGTAAGTTGCACTGAAAAAATCTAAGTTCATCTAATTTGCATAATTTCTGCACGAGAAAAAAACCTATATTATATGTGATGTATCCCATGGTACTAAACATTCACACAAAATATTATTCAAATCAGCGCTTTCATATGGAAGTTCTGCGCAAAAATCTGATTGCACCTAATTTTGTACAAAATGGCTGCCATCGGACATCTTGAATTTCATACCGCATCCAAAAACACTCGTTCTCGTCCCACGGTGATACCAAAGGTACTCAAGAAGTTTGGTAAAGATCGGTTCATAAATACAGCCTCTAGCCCGAGCCGTATTGGCATTTGCACCTAGTGCTGAAAGTAACACTAAATACATAAAAGTTAGTCTGATTTGCATAATTTACGCACAAGAAAAAAACCTGTATTATATGTGATGTATCCCATGGTACTAAATATTCATACAAAACATTATTCAAATCAGAGCTTTCATATGGAAGTGCTGCGCAAAAATCTGATTGCACCTAATTTTGTACAAAATGGCTGCCAGCGGCCAACTTGAATTTTGGATAGGACCTAAAAACACTCGTTCTCGTCCCACGGTCATAACAAAGGTACCCAAGAAGTTTCGTAAAAATCGGTTCATAAATACAGCCTCTAGCTCGAGCCGTATTGAATTGTTGACGAACAGACGGCCAGACGGACTATGTAAATGAATGTCCGAGTTTCAATGAAATCCGTTCACTGGTTTAGGAGGAGTTGCGGATAGCAGATGAGTAACTCGCTAAAGCGTAACAGACGGACAGACAGGATGGACGGACGTACGGATGGACCAAGTGATCACTATATACCTCCCACTTTTCAAGTGGGTGGTATATATATTACACTGTTGCAATATTACACTGTCATTTGGGGAAAAAAGGCCATGGGATATTAAAAATGAAAGTGTCAATGACACTGTAGTTCAACTTGTGTAAGACATGTACATGCATAGTATGTGACACAGCAATGACACACATCTAGGTAATGACCTGATAACAAAGGTACATGTAAAGCATTTTAAAGATCTGTACATAAATACTGACTGTAGCCTGTAACAGGTAAAGTATTGTAAAGGTGGCCGACAGATGCTAAACTAGAAAATAAATCCTTATAGGGTTAATGTTACAATGGGGATCAGTGTACGGCATACCATAAGCCAAATGTTAGCAACTGTTTTGGCCTGTTTGATTCAAACCCTTCTAAGGTTGATTCATACTAATTAATATTTATCCAGTCTTTCTTAAAATATAGGTATTTGAATTTTTTATCTTTAGCTCATAGGGTCCCCACGGGTGAGGTGGTTTCATTTTTCTCATTGAAAATAGAAAATCGGGTTGTGGTTATAATGTTTACCCTCCCCAAACAACACCAAATATTAACATAGGAACCTGGCTTCAACACATTTGAATATACACATCCTAGGGATGCTGAATTCAAGAAATATTATTTTGTCTGGTGTTTTTGGAAAAGATTTTTAATTATCTCCCTTTTTGAGTCCCTAAGTGGGTCTGACTGAACCCCAAAATATTTGTTCTCATAGCACAGTGATAACAAAGGCACCCAATAAATTTATAGCAAACATTACTGACATAAAAAATCTTCTTTACAGGTTCTGAACAAAAAACGTAACACAGAATTCCCGTAAATATGACTGCCAACAGGCATTTTGAATTTTTGGCCAAACCCCAAAGCACTCGTTACCATCCCATGATGATAACAGAGAAGTTCTGTACAGAAAACTTATTGCACCTAATTTCAGAATAAAATCGCCATCGGCTGCCATCTTTAATTTCGAACCGCACCCAAAAACACACGTTCTCTTCCCAAGGTGATAACAAAGGTACCCAAGAAGATTTGTGAAGATTGGTTCATAAATACAGCCTCTAGCCCCAGCCGTATTGACATGTGCACTTACTGTGTATAAGTAGCACTGAATAAATCAAAGTTCATCTAATTTGCATAATTTCTGCATGAGAAAAAAACCTGTATTATATGGGATGTATTCCATTGTATTAGCCATTCATTCAAAAATTTATTCAAATCAGAACCTGCATATAGACATTCTGTGCAAAAAACTGATTGAACCCAATTTTGGTACAAAATGACTGCTGGCAGACATCTGGAATTTTGGATTGCACCCCAAAACACTCGTTCTCGTCCCAAGAAGTTTCGTGAAGATCAGTGCATAAATACAGCCCCTAGCCCGAGCCATATTGACATGTGTACTTTCTGTGTATAAGAAGCACTGAATAAATCAAAGTTCATGTAATTTACATAATTTTTGTACGAGAAAAAAACCTGTATTTTTCGTGATGTATTCCATGTTACCAAACATTCAAACAAAAATTTATTCAAATCAGAAATTTCATACAGAAGTTATGTACAAAAAACTGATTGCACTAATTTTTGTACAAAACGGCTGCTGATGGCCAGCTTGAATTTCGGACTGCACCCAAAAACACTTGTTCTCGTCCCACGGTGCTAACAAAGGTACCCAAGAAGTTTTGTAAAGATCGGTTCATAAATACGGCCTCTAAACCGAGCCGTAGAGAAGTTGTGTACAAACAAGACCAATACCAGGTCTGGACCTGCATCGCTGCATGCAACTGAATCGGCAAACAGGAAGTGGCTGCACGGCAGATCTGAAAATTGCATACACGATACAACTGATCATTATGAGGCTCCAGATGAAATATAAAATCAATCCCTTGCATAGAAGCCGAGAAAACCTTGACGGAAAATTTCAATGTTCATTGGGTACAGTAAAATTTCAAAGTATCGGTAAACAGGAAGTGGCTGCACGGCAGATCTGAAAATTACTTACACGATACAACTCATCATTATGAAGCAGCAGCAGACCAAATATATAATCAATCCCTTGCATAGAAGCCGAGAAAACCTTGACGGAAAATTTCAATGTTTAGTGGGTACAGTAAAATTTCAAAGTATCGGCAAACAGGAAGTGGCTGCACGGCAGATCTGAAAATTGCTTACACGATACAACTCATCATTATGAAGCAGCAGACCAAATATAAAATCAATCCCTTGCAGAGAAGCAGAGAAAACCTTGACGGAAAATTTTAATGTTCAGTGGGTACAGTAAAATTTCAAAGTATCGGTAAACAGGAAGTGGCTGCACGGCAGATCTGAAAATTGCTTACACGATACAACTCATCATTATGAAGCAGCAGACCAAATATAAAATCAATCCCTTGCAGAGAAGCCGAGAAAACCTTGACGGAAAATTTTAATGTTCAGTGGGTACAGTAAAATTTCAAAGTATCGGTAAACAGGAAGTGGCTGCACAGCAGATCTGAAAATTGCTTACACGATACAACTCATCATTATGAAGCAGCAGACCAAATATAAAATCAATACCTTGCATAGAAGCCAAGAAAACCGTGACGGAAAATTTCAATGTTCAGCGGGTACAGAGTAAAATTTCAAAGTATCGGTAAACAGGAAGTGGCTGCACGGCAGATCTGAAAATACAACTCATCATTATGAAGCAGCCGACCAAATATAAAATCAATCCCTTGCATAGAAGCCAAAAAAAACCTTGACGGAAAATTTCAATGTTTAGTGGGTACAGTAAAATTTCAAAGTATCGGCAAACAGGAAGTGGCTGCACGGCAGATCTGAAAATTTCTTACACGATACAACTCATCATTATGAAGCAGCAGACCAAATATAAAATCATTCCCTTTCATAAAGCCAAGAAAACCTTGATGGAAAAAGTGTTTCGGACGGACTGACTGACGGAGTCGAGCGGTTACTAGACCTGCTCTGCCGCTGGCGACGCAGGTAAAAACTGATTGAACTTAATTTCAGTACAAAATGGCCGCGGCAGCCATCTTGAATTTTGAACCAAGCCCCAAAGCACTCGTTACCATCCCATGATGATAATAAACGTAGTCCTAGAAGTTCTGTACAAAAAACTGATTGCACCTAATTTCAGTATAAAATGGCCATCGGCACTCATCTTGAATTTCGGACTGCACCCAAAACCACTCGTTCTCGTCCCAAGGTGACAACAAATGTACCCAAGAAGTTTTGTGAAGATCGGTTCATAAATGCAGCCCCTAGCCCCAGCTGTATTGACATGTGTACTTACTGTGTATAAGTAGCACTGAATAAATCAAAGTTCATCTAATTTGCATAATTTTTGCATAAGAAAAAAACCTGCATTATATGTGATGTATTCCATGTTACTAAACATTCATACTAAAATTTATTCAAATCAGAACTTTCATACAGAAGTTCTGTACAAAAAACTGATTGCACTAATTTCGGTACAAAATGGCAGCTGGTGGCCATCTTAAATTTTGGACTGCACCCCAAAACACTTGTTCTCGTCTCATGGTGCTAACAAGAAGTTTCGTAAAGATCGTTCATAAATACGGCCTCTAGCCCTTGCCGTATTGAATTGTTGACATCAATAGCTCACATCTAGAGGTCACCCCGAACATGCATACTACCAAGTTACAAAGTGATCCGATCATAAATGTGTCCTGAAGAGCGTGCCAAAGGGAAATATTGAAGCCTGATTAAATGAAGTTCAAAGGTCAGCAGCAACATTTTTTCACAGAAATGGAAGAAAATAGATAACTCCCATACCCATATAGATATCACCCCACACAAGTACACTAAGTGATTCAATCATAAATGTGTCCTGCAGAGTGTGTCAAAGGGAAATATTGATGCACAACTGCATGAAGTTCATAGAAGGTCATTCATTGTCAGTGGCAACATTTTTTGACAGAAATTGAAGAAAATCGATAGCTCCCATCTAGAGGTCACCCCCAAACAAGCATGTCAGGTTACAAAACAATTCGATCATAAATGTGCCCTGTAGGGTGTGGCAAAGGGAAATATTGAGGTCTGACTTAACTAAGTTCTAAGAATGTTGCCAGCGGCAACATATTTTGATGGAAATCGAAGAAAATCGACAGCTCCCATCTAGAGCTCACACCCAGACAAGCATACCAAGTTTCAAAGTGATCTGGGCAAAAATGTGCCCTGCAGGGTGTGTATATTTATTTATTGGTGTTTAAGGTCACATACTTATGCACAATGGCTAATCGTGACCGTGACAGTTTTACGGGTGGAGGAAGCCGGAGTACCCGGAGAGAACCGAGCAGCTGTCAGCTCTCCAACATCGTAACTCTGAACTCTGCACCGCAGCACAGGCAGGGTTAGATTGGTTGAAGACATGCGCACCATTGACGTGCAGTACGCCTCAGTACACAGCGTCATCGTGCCCCCATTTAGGCAATCGGGGTGAAGTGTCTTGCCCAAGGACACAATGCGGTTGCCGCAGGTGGGATTCGAACCGAGGACCTCTCGGCTTGCAGCCTGCATCTCTACCTACTGAGCCACCGCGCCCACCTGCAGGGTGTGCCAAAGGGAAATATTGATGCATAATTGCACTAAGTTCATCGAAAGTCTTTGCCAGCGGCAACATTTTTTGATGGAAATCGATAGCTCCCATCTAGAGGTAAAACCAAACAAGCAAACCAAGTTTCAAAGTGATCTGATCATAAATGCAACCTGTGAGATGTGCCAAAGGAAATTGCGGACGTACGCGAAGTGATGGCAATTGCTACGCTTGACTTTGTCAAGTGGAGCTATAAGTATGGTTATACATTTCAAAGGTTAATAATCAAACTGTTCATTCACCTCCTAACCCAGTACAATTTAACCCTTTACCTAACATGAAAAGCAGACGACACTTGCAAAAAAAAAATTCTTGAATAACTAATGTTTTTCATTTTTTGTCTCAAAAACATAGGTTATGACCCCTCATTGGAACGAGCTCGATGAGCTCGTTCCAATGAGGGGTCATACCCTATGTTTTTGAGACAAAAAATAATGAAAATTAATTGGCGATTTTTAGAATAGCGCTGGCCGGTTTTGGCCGTTACGTTGGGTAAAGGGTTAAACCAGATTTCTACCATTTTACTAGAACAACTACACAAATAATCGTGACAGCACTAGACCATTAACATTTTCAACGTTCAGGCATGAAATTTGTTTCTAGTGCAGGTCAAAATGTCCTGCCCCAAGTGGTTGGTGGGGTCATTTTAATTTGGTGCAGGTCATTTTCAACATATAGCCTTACACATTGCAAATTCCGAGACTTCCGTCTGTTTACAAAGCGAACTGAAAATTAGACTTTGCAGAAGATGGAATATTTCAAAAATGGAACACATCTGGACATTGAAAACTTACAAGTTACACTTTTTAATAGATTTTTTAATTTTTAGCAATGTGCTTCTGTTGGAGGAAAACCCATGATTAGTCACATCCACTTTTTTCACTATTTTTGAGTTTATTGGATTTTTTTTTTTTTTTTTTGCGAACTGACGTGAGGCCATTTCGTTGTTAATTCGGAATGGAATTTAAGTTTATACTAGTGTATTTTAACCTCAGATTCTAAAAAAAAGGAGAACTTTGCATTGTTCAAAATGTCAAGATAGATTTCGAAGTATGTCAAAGAAAGTTTGGCATCGGTCATTGTCCTTGTCTGACCACTTATTATACGTGCAGCTTTTTTTGATGAAAGTGTGATGTATCATATTTCTGGACTGACAAAGACATCTTTAGGGTTGAAAGGGTAAAGGTGACAATTGTGAAAATGTTTTTGCAACAGTGTTAAAAGTACATGTACAAATAATCCAACTTCAACTAATATCTAATCCTTCAAAAACTCAATTATTCTTACCTGTCCATCTTTAGCAAAGCAAACAGAATTTGACTGCGTGTACTTCAATGCTATTGTGGCCACTATCAAATCTCTTTGAGCTTCGTCAGGCAACTGTAATTAGAAAGCAAGAAACTATCTCAGGTCTAACAAATTTTTGATAAATTTGAGTTAACCTTAACCGGTCGAGTGCTGGAAGCCCATATTTGGGCTTTATTCTGATGTGCCAGAACCACAATTTAAAGGCTTCATTTTTTGTGGATATGCTTCATATAATCTTTCAAGTGATATTATTTATCTGTTAGGATTTGCCTTGTTACAATTTATGGGAGAGTGCCTACTGGCCTAAAGGCACTCTCCCATAAATTGTAACAAGACAAAGATGCACAAAGAAATTTTAAGGACAAAATATAATTTACCAATCTTCCAGTTAATCAAATGGGAACTTCTGATTCTGAATGAAAGAACAAATTACAAATATGTTTTAAGGGGAGAACAGATTTTAGAGATAACCTTCTTATATTTTATTATTGGCCGATGTAAATGACAGTTTTACTGGAGCAAATTGGTGTTGATTTATTGGTGTTTAAGGTCACAGATTTCTGCACAATGGCTAATCGTGATCTCAACATGGATATAAGGACAAGTCCAACTAAGTCTCAAGCTGCCCATTTTTGAGGACAGAGCTTGTTGACCACAGTAAACAAGAACAGCACCGCAAAGCAATTCCAATCCCCCCCCCCCCAAATGTACTGGAAGTTCAGCTTTGGAAATATAATTTTTTTATCCGAAGACTACCTCAGTGAGTCTTTAGTTAAAATCCGATCAACCATTACCACGAGAGACGCTGCATGCTTTCAACAGATTTTCCAAGAAAATGTGTATCCCATGGCACTCCCATGCACTTTAGGCTTGAAAACCATACCAAATCGAAGTTTTGAACAGTACCCATTGATTGCAAGCATTTCATTTCAACTCAATTGAAAAGCAAAATTCTGTGAATGTCCAAAGTTGATATGGGTACGGCTATTGCTCTAATTATGCAGGGCCCATTGCAACATCTCGTCGCCCATCAATTTGGAGTCCATGAGTCAACGTTAGCTCGTTTAGTTGGGTGTCCCAGAACCACAGGAAAATTAGCAAATGCCAGGCCTGATACTCCCCAGGGTTCCCATGTTGGAAGGCTGGGAGAGGGTGTCATTTATTGGGGTTTTAGGTCACATACTTATGCACAATGACTAATTATGACTGACAGTTTTACGGGTGGAGGAAGCTGGAGTACCCAGAGAGAACCATCGAGCAATGACAAGCAACTGTCAGCACCTCAACATTCTAACTCTGTTCAAACTCTGCTCAATCAGGGTTACCACAGTTGGAGACATGTGCACCATCGACGTGCAGTACGCCTTAATACATGGGGTTATCGTGCCCCCATGTAGAAAAACTGGGATAAAGTGTCTTACCCAAGGACATAACGCAGGTCATCCCGGATCGAATTCGGGACCTCTAGATTAAAGTCCAACAGTCTACCACTGAGCCACTGCACACCCCCGGGAGAGGGTGTCAACATTTCCATAAAACAGCTTATTTCATGAAGAATCACATCACACTATATATATTTCAATCTACGACAGATGGACTAGTACAGTGCTCAGCTGGTTGATCCACAATCATGGTAATCAAGATTGATTTTTCATCATCATCATCATTGCACCGATATTTATTTATTGGCGTTTAAGGTAATTTTCAGAATCTTTGGCTATAACAGTCCTGGCAATTCACCCTTGTTTCCTCAGCAAAAAAATTGCTGTGGAAAACTGGTGCTACTACGGCAATTGCTGTGAAGCCTGTTTGATTGTGTAAAAATCATCAGGGGACAGGGCATAGTCTCAATTGCTATGAAAATGTACTATTTATTTATTTATATATTTATTAGGGTGCAACGACACATTAACAGCCAAGGTCATATCGTGTCGGTGACCGTTTTATGGGTGGAGGAAGCCAGAGTACCCGGTAATAATTACTGAGCAACCACGAGCAGCTGTCAGCTCCCAAACATTGTAACTGCGAACTGCAGCACAGGCAGGGTTAGACTGGTTGAAGACATGTGCACCATTGACGTGCAGTACGCCTTATTAAATGGCGTCATTGTGCCCCCATGTGGACAATCGGGGTGAAGTGCCTTACCCAAGGACACAACGTGGGAGTCGAATTGATCGCACAGATGGTCACCCATCCAAGGACTAACCAGGCTCAACATTGCTCAACTTTGGTGATCTGACGAGAACAGGTTACCGCAATGCCACAGCGCCCCCAAAAATTACTATACAGTGAAGTGAAAACTTTTAAGTAACTTTAACATGTGAAAGTAGTTCGAGATACATGTGTATATAATCACAATCAATGTGCAGAATCTTTCACTCAATTAGATCATGCCAATATCATGAACAATGTGAATGCCGAGAAAAAATCTTGGAAGTAAGCAGGCAACTTGCTCAATATGTATAGTGCGAGTGAAAATAAGATGTGGCATAACCACAAACTAAGTATCTGCTGCTTCTGTGTTGATAACACCAAAATCTGACATCAGTTTCTGGAAAGCTCTGCAAGAGCTTTCCAGAAACTGATGTCAAATTCTGGTGTTATCAACATAGAAGCAGAACACATAGTTCCTAGCGGTTATGCTGCAAATTGTACTGTAAATTGTAAGATTAACAATACATCGTAGTCGAACCCACATGGTTTGATTCCTTGTGTAACCTGGAAGTTGTGCAATTTTTGCCACCACAAGGCTTTCTGAAGAAGCCATCCTCGGCAGTATTTTTGCTGTGGATATTTTTCCTTTCATCGGCACTGCTGATTGCTGAGGGTGAATTACCAGGGCTGCTATGACATCACCACAACATTTAATCAAACATTTATACCTGTGCTGCCTATATTTTAGAATACTTCCATACCATGCCTTGGTTTCAGATTCTAGTTTACCAGTAAAACAGAAATAGTATACAGCAGTGAACTAAAACGGCTCTACTTTCGAGGTTCTCACAGAGACATTGCACTGTTAATGCACAACAGGAAAGAAAGAGCTTACTTCATAACCTGTTAGCAGCCAACACTGGTAACCTATAAGAGAAAATTGTGGTGTTACTTTGGCACTGGTTACCAGTTCCAATTTAACCAGTGTTCAAAACGGAAATTGCGGGGTGAGGTGAATTTATTTATTGGTGTTTCAGGTCACATACTTATGCACAATGGCTAAGCGTGATCGTGACAGTTTTACGGGTGGAGGAAGCCGGAGTACCTGGAGAGAACCACCGCGTATCGATGAGCAACTGTCAGCTCTTCAACATACTACCTCTGTTCAAGCTCTGCTCAAGCAGCTTTACAGTGGTTGAAGACATGTGCACCATCAACGTGCAGTATGCCTTAGTACAGTGCGTCATCGTGCCCCCATGTAGGCAACCGGGATAAAGTGCCTTGCCTAAGGCCACAACGCAGGTCATACCAGACGGGGATCGAACTCGGGACCTCTAGCATAGAAGTCCAACAGTCTACCACTGAGCCACCGTGCTCCCCCAGGTGGGGTGAATAGAATTCAATTTTCAGTAAAAAAGATTATTTCATAAGGAATCATATCACACAATCTTTTAGATTCCACTGATCTATTCGACACAGCTTCCATCTGCGACAGATGGCCCAGTACAGTGCTCAGCTGGTTGATCCACATTCACAGCAATCAAGACTGATTTATCATCATCATCATTGCACTGTTAAGGGACCGTGTGCTAAATGGAATCCTGTATTTGGGTTCCATTCTAACTGCAGGGACAGCAACTTGAAGGCTTCATATCTTTGAAGTGAAATTAGTCTGTGTGGATTCGCCTTGTTAAAATTTATGGGAAAATGCAAAGAGACACTCTCTCATAAATTGTTAATAAGACAAAGACCTGCAAACATATTTTAAGCCCCCCCCCCCCCCCCCCCCCCCCCCCCAATTTGGCATTCACAGGCTTTTGGACTGATCTAATTTGGACAAATATGGCAAACAAGGACATGCAACCTCTTGCAATATTTGCCATGAAGCATAGCTCACAGCGACATTATGTTTGCATTGCTTTTCATCACCAACCAACCACTGCCCCCACACTTTTTCTGGAATATTTGTTACGTAAAATAGAAATCTTGTTCAAATATAAAGTTACATTTGAATATCAGGCCTGTAAATATGTAACCGGGTTTGCAACCTATTTACAGGACACGTCTATTTTAGTGGGTGTAACCTGTTTTGTTATGTCGTCCTCTGAATTATATTTTAGCAGTTTTGTGATAAAATATTGAAATAAAGTTGATTTTACTCAGAAATTAGAGTCCATTTAATGTTTTTACCGACATCATTTTGAATAACTTGAGTTCCAACAAGAAAATTCAGTGAATTCATGTCTCTTGCTGGGTAGCAGTTTCAAGGGAAATTAATGCATCCAGTGGAAAGTTAGAGTCTGGAAACCATCAGCCAATCAAATTTAAGCAACCTAATTAAATATGGGTGAAAAATGTCCATGTTCGAACTTGGACCCACAATTGATGAAAGTGATCTACTACCCAAATTTCATAGAAATCGACTGACTGTAAGGAAAGTTAGAGTCTGGAAACGAAAAACACGGAAGGTGTGTACTAACTGTGTATTAGTAGTAGCACTGAATAAATCAAAGTTTCCATAATTTGCAAAATGTTTGCACGAGAACAAAAACCTGTATTATATGTGATGTATTGCATGTTACTAAACATTCATACAAAAATTTATTCAAATCCGGACTTTCATTTTGAAGTTCTGTACAAAAAACTGATTACACCCAATTTTGGAACAAAATGGTCGCTGGCGGCCATCTTGAATTTTGGACCAAACCCCAAAACACATATTCTGGTCTCACAATGATAAAGATACCCAAGAAGTTTCGTGAAGATCAGTTCATAAATACGGCTTTTAGTCCGAGGTGAGTTGATGCACAGGGCCGACGGACAGATTTTCGGTACAAAATTTCCCACATTCGAACTTGACCTAGGTATTGATAAAAGTAATCCATATATGAAATTTCATCGAAATCGGTTAATTTTAAGGAAAGTTAGAGTCTGGAAAGCGTCAGCCAATCAAATTTCAGCAACCTACTTAAATATGAACGGAAAATGCCCATATTCGAACTTGGACCCACAATTGATGGAAGTGATCTATTACCCAAATTTCATAGAAATCCGGTCACTGTAAGGAAAGTCAGAGACTGGAAACGAAAAACATGGAAGGACACTCCCAATTTAATATCTCCCGTTTTTTTCAAAAAGCAGGAGACAATTATTGAGCTGTGGGAAGTTACTGTGATGAAGACAGGTCGATTCGCATTTTGTATGAATCAGACCCTAGATTATTTGGATGGAAAATGTGGATATTTGAACAACCAAGGTCCAAATTGTCTCCAAATTAGTATTAGCCCCAAGAGGTAGACAATGCACGCACCTCATGGCAGAAATACCATTGGTAATACAATCGCCAGGCGCTAGACGAGCTTGTTCAATGAAGGCTCATTAGCTTTGTTTATTAGACAAAAATTGAAAAAAAAAAAAGATTTGGCAAATACATTGGTGTTACTTTGACCAGGTAGTCTGTGACCTTAACATTGATGAATACAGACCTACTTGTGATTGATGGCACACTGTCTAGAGACAATACATACTGTTATAAAGTTTTGTTAAAAAAAACTCCAGTGGTAAAGAAAATGTTGTTTTCGTGAGTGTTACCTTTACCATGTCGCCTGTGACCTTGACCTTGATGGATGCAGACCTTATTGTGATTGATGGCACACTGCCTATTGACAATACATACTGTTATAAAGTTTTGTTAAAAATATCCAGTGGTAAAGAAATTATGGCTCGGAGAAACAAAATGTTGAAACTGGATGATGGATGGATGGACAGCTCGACGGACAGATGATACAGACCTTATTATGATTGATGGCACACTGCCTGGTGACAATACATAATTATGGTAAAGAAATTATGGCTCGGACAAACAAAATGTTGACATTTTACCGAGTGTTACCTTTACCATGTTGCCTGTGACTTTGACCTTGATGGATACAGACCTTATTGTGATTGATGGCACACTGCCTAGTAACAATACGTACTGTTATAAAGTTTTGTTAAAAAATATCCAGTGGTAAAGAAATTTAAATTTTATAGTAAATTTCCTTTCTTATTATACCTACCGCAATTGTTTACTACAGGCTTGCACTACAGTGGAAGACCCTAACTCGGAAAATATACTCTCTATTTTGATCTTCCCCCCCCCCCCCCCCCCCCCCCCAAAGAGATTTGGGAAAGAAAAGTGGTGCAAAAGCACCACGAAGAAATAAGTCAGAACTGGGTCGAGTGCCATCGGCGCACACCCAGTAGGGGACACTCTTCTCTAGTACAATCCCACGACTTCTGGAAAAACCAGTGCGCAGGCAGTAACTAATGAATCATTCTTTTAAGTCCGCCAACATTGGAGTTATGTGATCAGCGGGGAGGAAGGATTCTTACCCGAATAAGAAGATGGGAGGGCCTCGAAAAAACCACTACGGAGGAGACAGGACCTGACAAAAGATATGCGCGAACGCACAATGAAGTTGGGTCGACATGAAACCTCTTCGGGCGACCTTGGCAAAGAAGGTTGCGACACAGAGGGAAACGTGCCGGAACCGCCGCCAACAGAAAGCGGAGCAGATTGATCCACACCCACTGAGGCAACAGGGGTGCGATTGAAAAGATTCAACAACTGCAGGTTCGTATCTTGGCTAGAACCCGAAGCAGAATCGGAACCGGCAGGAAGGCGCAGCCGACAAGACCGTTCCAAAGGAGGGACAGAGCATCCACGGCGAAAGCCAAAGCATCTGGACACGGCGACACAAAAGTGTTCACCTGATGGTTCCAACAAGTCGCAAAGAGATCGATGTGGGGACGACCCCAAAGTGACTGGAACACACTTTGACCAGAGATTGCCTATCGCCGTGATCAAAAGTTCCCAACATGTAACATTGAAAGGAACCTGCGTTGGAAGAGGCACTCTCGACTGAGTTGGATGCCTCAACCTGGGACGGAACGAGGTGATTACTGCCAATGCCTACCCTTATCCTGTGAGTAAGCAGAAGCGGTGGCAGAGGGATCAGCTCTTGGCATCGCAGTGGAAGCAGAAGGGTACTTGTTAGGCATTGGACAGTCCCTGCCTCCAACAGAAGGCTGATCAAGCTGACGAAGCAGCAGCTGATCTATGGAATGACATAGGGAGTCATCCCGGACCGCCGCCATGGAACCATGAAATAGTTGCGGACCCGCCGAAGAAGCAGATCGAATAGCAGCGCACTGCCCCCTCAAGAAGGAAATGGCTTGTGTCCAGCACAGCGCCCCTGTGAACTAAAATGGCCGGCCTGGGAGTTGGACTCCTGGTCCAAGACCGTCAAAGTCTGGCAGACTGATGGATTGGCGGAATCGTAGGAATGATAACGCACCGGAGGCAAAAAAGTGTCAACCCTGATGAAGAACGTCTTCATAGCCTTGGAATGCAGCTTCGAGTCCAAAGCTGTAAATGCTTCAACCACCAGTACCGACAGGCACGGTCGAAGGCGCCCAGAACCGGATTGCTCCACAGGCTGTAGAAACGCGACCGATGATCGCGGCCGGGCTGACACTTCGGCTGATTTGACAGTTTGAGATCTGGAAGGAAACCAAACACAAAGTCAAGAGCTGCCCCCAAGTCAGAAGACTGTTGGCTCTCGACGTCAGGTATGCAGAGATGTAAGTGAAAGTCATTGAAAAATCCTGAAACTGCCCATCTACCCTTAAAATAGGGTTCTTACAGTACCAGTACACAGAGAGCCATAATTTTCTTCAGTTTGTTGTTAAATCAAGCCATGGCTAGCAGTCATGGCTTGATTTGACAACAAACTCAAGAATATTTTTTGTTTTGAGTGGTGTACACTTAAAAAATCTTGGTAATAAACCTTTGGGTTTTGGAAGAATATACAAGGCTTGTCATAAATTTACATAAAATCCTGAACTGGCGGATCAATTTTCGTGAAAAATCCTGAATTCAGGAAAAATCCTGAAAACTTACATCTCTGGGTATGTCGGACTCATCCCCTGAGTCGGAAGACACATAGCCCATCATGGGCAAACCAGCCGATGCCTCCAATGGTGTAGGAACACCAGGGGGATCAGAAAGCGGACTGTTTCCAATCCCGGTAGGTGGCGCCACAGGGGGTGACCGAAAACCACTCGTAGTCTCGCTGGAAGCAATGGAAAAGGCTCTTGGACAGAACCTAAGTGAGCAAGAAGAGGGTCTCCCTAAGCTCAGACTGTGTTGGCCGGTTCGACATGGGAACAAACCGACAAAGTGGCTTCACTCCTGACCCATTTAACCAGCGAAGGGCCATGATCCTCAAATACACCCGACGTGGGACGACGGGCTGCAACCTAAACATCTGAAGGCAGGCTGCACAAAAAGTGTTGGTCCTGCAAAACTGGCCATGGGACCAGAGTGCGTAGACGGAAAATGCCACGGAGGTCATGGTGACCCCACCATGAACATCCGAATCCAGTGAGAAAAACTGCGGTACTCGACCGGTTGAGACCACAGTAGAGGGTTCGGCCAGCAGCCACTTCCGACTTCGCCAAGTTGAAGTCCAGGAAGGCCGAGGCCGATACCCCACGTCTACACTACCAGACATCTCTGCAGGCCCATGCAGGGATAAAACTGCTGTGCTCAACGGCTGAGAGGACACAGCTTAGGGTTGGTCAGCAACCACTTCCAACTTTGCCGAGTTGAAGTGAGGGAAGGCTGAGGCCAATACCCCACAACAACACTACAGACATCGCTGCAGACCCCTGCAGGGATAAGCCAAGGCCGGCTGAAACGGTGACCGATGACGTTGTAGACGGAACAGCAGTAGCAGCAGATACGAGAGCTGTTGAAACTGGCGGAAAAGGGGAGAGAGCAACTGAGCTCGGCCTCCAAAGCAGGAGTCACAACCCTAGTGACAGCCTCAGATGTCAACTGGAGGGGGACCATAGTCCCAGAACCAGGCATCTCTTCACCAGAGAACTCAACAGCTCCCGCAGTATTCACCACGGTTAAAAAACTGCACATCCCCCACTGAGGGGGTATAATTCTCACCAGACGTGGTCGTGTTGGGAGGCCCGAAACGACGGCATTAACTTCCCATCCCCACAGCAGGAGCGGGAATAACTGCACCCCCCCCCCCCCCCCCCCCCCCCCAGGGAGGGGGTATAACTCTCACCAGACATGGTCATGTCGGAAGGCCCCTAAACGACAGCGTTCCCCCTCCGTGCGGGAGAAATGGCCACAAGAATGCATCAAAGCGAGGGCAAAAGGAATTGCCCTAAACGAACTGTACTGGAACATAAGAGATGAGAACAGTAGAAGAAAAAGGTGAACTCAACAGATATAGACAGTAGAACAACACCCCCCCAACTACGAGGGAAAGGTGGCAGAAAAAGTACCTGCTGGAACACAACAGAACCCAGATGGCAGACAGGGACCTAAATGAAAGTGTCAATGACACTGTAGCTTAACTTGTGTGTTGTGTTTGATGAGAAGGATAATGTTCCATGTTTATAAAAGGATTATGAGACAAGAATTGTGATAATTGGGAATATGTTCATTTCTGTTCCCTGTATGCTATGTTTTTGATAAAAATAATATGAGGTGTACACTGTACTAAAGAGCTTAGGGGTGGGTTAATGTGACCTCACAGTTAATGTATGTGGCCCTAACAGTTAACGTATATCAACGAAAGTTACCAAGTTACAGTGAAATTATTCCAAAACGAGTCATCCTATCAAGTTACATAGAAATCCCTTCATAAATATGGCCTGTAGACTGTGCTGAAGGTTTTCGGGCCCCTGTAGCCGTCAGTTTCCCAATTGCATCCAAAGAGGACGTTCTCATCTAGACGTTATATGAAGTCAACCTACCAAGTTACAATGAAATCCCTTCATAAATATGACCTGTAGACTGTGCTAAAGGTTTTTTGGGCTTTGGGCTCAGGCAGCCATCATGGTTGAATGATCGCAACCAAAATGGGACATTCTCATCTGGGCACCATCTGGAGTGATCCTACGAAGTTACAATGAAATCCCTTCATAAATATGACCTGTAGACTGTGCTCAAGGTTTTCGGGCTTCTGAAGCCGTCACAGTTGACCAATCATGACCAAAAGAGGATGTCATCATCTAGGCATTATATGGAGTCAAACTTACAGGTTACAATGAAATCCTTCTATAAATATGACCTACAGACTAAGCTAAAGGTTTTGGGCTCGGGCAGCCATCAAGGCTGAATGATTGCGACCAAAAGGGGAAGTTCTCATCTAGACATTATCTGGAGTCATCCTACAATGGTACAATGAAATCCCTTCATAAATATCACCTGTAGACTGTGCTAAAGGTTTTCGGGCTTCAGGCCCCTGTAGCCGTCACAGTTGCCTAATGGTGTCCAAAAGGGGCTGTTCTCATCTAGACATTATATGAAGTCAACCTACCAAGTTACAATGAAATCCTTTCATAAATATGACCTGTAGACTGTGCTAAAGGTTTTCGGCTTCGGCTCGTACAGCCATCATGGTTGAATGATCGCAACCAAAGGGTACAATCTCATCTGGAGTGATCCTATGAAGTTACAATGAAATTCTTTCATAAATATGACCTGTAGACTGTCTTCAAGATTTTTGGGCTTCGGGCACTTGTAGCCATCACAGTTGACCAATCAAGACCAAAAGGGGATGTCATCATCTAGGCATTATATGGAGTCAGTCTAACAGGTTACAATGAAATCCTTCCATAAATATGATCTTTTGCCTATGCTAAAGGTTTTTGGACTCGGGCACCCATCAAGGCTGAATGATCGCGATAAAAATGGGACGTTCTCATCTAGAAATTATTTGGAGTCATCCTACCGAGTTACAATGAAATCCCTTCGTAAATATGACCTGTAGACTGTACTTAAGGTTTTTGGGCTTCGGGCCCCTGTAGCCGTCACAGTTGCCCAATCACGTCCAAAAGAGGACTTTCTCATCTAGACAATATATGAAGTCAACCCACCAAGTTACAAAGAAATTCCTCAATAAATATGACCTGTAGACTGTGCTAAAGGTTTTTAAGTTTTGGGCTCGGGCAGTCGTCTCGGTTGGCAGATCATGCCCAAATGGGGAAATTCTCATCTAGACATCACAATGAGTCATCCTACCAAGTTACAATGAAATCCCTCCATATTAAACATGACCTGCAGACTGGGGTAAAAGCTTTTGGGTTTTGGGCTTGGGCAGCCATCACGGTTGACAGATCATGGCCAAAAGGGGACGTTCTCATCTAGGCATTATACAGAGGCATCCTACCAAGTTACAATGAAATCCCTTCATAAATACGACCTGTAGACTGTGCTAATGGTTTTCGGGTTTTGGGCTTGGGCAGCCATATCGGTTGACCGATCGCAACCAAAAGAGGACGTTCTCATCTAGACATGACCCCAAACCTGCATATGAAATTTCGTGACGATCAGACAAGAATTGCAGGGTGTAGCCCGTGCTACAGGAAAATGTGAACAGACTCACAGACTTATGCACACGTGATGGCAATAGCTTATCTTGACTTTGTCAAGTTAAGCTAAAAACAGAAAATCTGCTCTCAATAGAGTGGAGAAATCCTGTCCATACAGTCCCCCATTGACACCTAACTCCATTAATAATAAAATTGATCAACCAAAAAAACTTTATGTACGAACCACACGGTACGCAAAAGTCGCATGCGACACGTAAAATATATAAAAAACAAAGAAAATGTGGTTGAAAATAATAACGAGAATATATAAAACACAATCCTGTTATTATACAATACTCAGATCCATAATTCCAGTCACAGGAAACCTGGATCTAAAAAAAAGAAGAAGATTTTTAAAGAATATTCCTCATATTGAACTAAGTTATAATTCGGGCTCCCACAGGGAGCCCATATATGAATCCAGGGACTTGGCTTTAACAAACTAGAATCTCACCCTCCTAAGGATGCTGCACACCAAATATCAAAACATTCCTACTGCTGGAACTGAAGAAGATTTTTAAAGAAAATTCCACATTTTGAACTAAGTTAGAATACAAGCTCCCACAGTGAGTCCAAATATGGACCTAGGGACATGGCTTGAACAAACTTGAATCTCCACCCCCCCCCCCCCCCTGCCTGAAATGCACTAAGTTCGAATTTGAGCTTCTATAGTGAGCCCAAATATGAATCCAGGGGGCCGATTTGAACAAACTTGAATTGGATCCACCCCACAATGTTGCAAACCAAATATTAAAAGATTCTGCCTGCTGGATCTGGAGAAGAAGATTTTTAAAGAAATTTCCCTGAAATGCACCAAGTTCGAATCTGAGCTTCTATACTGAGCCCAAATATAAACCCAGGGGGCCGATTTGAACAAACTTGAATCAGATCTACCCCACAATGTTGCATACCAAATATCAAAAGATTCTGCCTGCTGGATCTGGAGAAGAAGATTTAAGAAATTTGCCTGAAATGCACTAAGTTCGAATTCGAGCTTCTATACTGAGCCCAAATATAAACCCAGGGGGCCGATTTGAACAAACTTGAATCAGATCCACCCCACAATGTTGCATACCAAATATCAAAAGATTCTGCCTGTTGGATCTGGAGAAGAAAATTTTTGAAGAAATTTGCCTGAAATGCACTAAGTTCAAATTTGAGCTTCTATACTGAGCCCAAATATAAACCCATGGAGGCGATTTGAACAAACTTGAATCAGATCCACCCCACAATGTTGCATGCCAAATATCAAAAGATTCTACCTGCTCGATCTGGAGACGATTTTTTAAGAAATTTGCCTGAAATGCACTAAGTTCAAAATTGGCTTCCTATACTGAGCCCAAATATGAACCCAGGGGGCCGATTTGAACAAACTTGAATCAGATCCACCCTACAATGTTGCATACCATATATCAAAAGATTCTGCCTGCTGGATCTGGAGAAGATTTTTTAATCTTTTTTCCATTGCCTCGTGTTAAAAAGTGCTGACTGAGCACTTTTTCAAAAGTCCTGAAAAAAGTACCTTGTGATCAAACCGATAGGGATTTTTTTTTAACCATTCTATTCTACTGGATAAAAGTAAGCTTTATACAAAATAAGAATTCTCTGTGCCATGTAGTTTTGGAGATATGGCAGTTTTAAGGTTTTTCCTATTTTTAGCTCCCGAGGTTCCCACTGGGCAATGAGAAAATTTTTTTTGCATCAATCAACTACTTATGACCCATTATCATCTCATATCAAATTTGGTTCAGATTGACCTGGCGGTTCTGAAAATAGAAATTTTGGGCGTGGCCAAAATTTTTGCCCCTCCCATAACGAAGGCAAATAATGCCCGACAAACTTCTCTTGAACAAACTTGATTCTAAACCTCAAAAGGACTCTGTATACCACATATCAAGTCTCTGCTACTGGTGGTTCGTTAGAAGATTGTCAAAAACTTTGGCCATTTTTTCCCCACACCTCTGCCGAGCTGAAACCTATTTTGGATAAAAATCAAAATGCCCCTATATAACCACTACTGACATGAAATTTAATTAAAATGTGGCCAGTGGTTTAGGACAAAGAGGCTCAAACACCACCTTCACGACGGACGACAGACGGAAAAGCTCACCCTGACTTTCAGTCAGGTGAGCTAAAAAACAAAGTGAGCAGGGGCTCACGAGAAATACGACCGAGACAGACGACGGACGAAAAGTGATCAGAAAAGCTCACCCTGACTTTCAGTCAGGTGAGCTAAAAAACAAAGTGAGCAGGGGCTCACGAGAAATACCTACCTACCTATGCCCCCCCCCCCCCCCCCCCCCCCCAACATCTGAAGGTGATTCAATTAACCATTTATCCGATGAAACAGACAAAGCCAGTTATAGCTTTGTACACAAAAGAAAACCCAAGTTATTGCATGGAAACCAACTCAAGTTAAAATTTGGACAAAAAAAACCCCATGTTTTCTGAGTCGAAAAAGGGCTGTAATTCTGGTGAAAATCACCGGACCATGTCCATTTGCAAACTTAACCTGCATTACCTCCCAAGTAAGTTGTATAAATTTGGTTACAATGAATTCACCCAAACTCAAGTTGAATTTTGGATGCCAGTGTTTTTGGCAGTACGACAGACGGACAGACGGATGAGCGGCAGACGGACGGATGAACCTCTTGATGCACAGATGACAGAATTTTCTGTGTCGAAAAAGAACCATAACTCCGGTGAAAATCAATGGACAGTGTCCATTTATGAACTTAGCCTGCACTACCTCCCAAGTTCGACCTATGCCAAATTTGGTTACGATCAATTCATCCAAACTCAAATTAAAATTTGGACAACACAAAAACCATGTTTTCTAAGTCGAAAAGGGACCATCACTCTGGTGAAAATCAATGGACCATGTCCATTTTCAAACTTAACCTGCGTTACCGCCCAAGTAAGCCGTTTATCAAATTTGGTTACGATGAATTCACCCAAACTCAAGTTGAAATTCAGATGCCAGTGTTTTGGACGGACAGACATCTCGATGCACGGACGGACTGATAGACACCGCTCATTAATATAAAGGAAAACTAAATTTACTGCATGGAAACCAAAAATCTATTTATTATAACAGTTACCCTGACCTTTGAACCCAAATGCAATTCCAACGATCGACACCTCAAATGCAATCATTATCAAGCTATAGCTTTGTACACAAATGGAAACCAAAGTTATTGCAAGGAAATCAAAAATCTATGAAAATCTATTTATAGTAAGTGACCTTGACCTCTAACCTACTGACCCCAAATGCAATCCCAATGATCGTCATCTCAAATGCAATCCCAATATGAAGTTATAGCTTCGTACACAAAAGAAAACTAAAGTTATTGCACGAATACCAAAAATCTATTTATAGTAACAGTGACCTTTGCCTTTCACCTACAGATCTCAAAATCAATCCCAATCATCCCCCCATTACAAGAAGCCTACCTATGACGTATGGGTTCTGTGCGACCAACGGAACGAAAGTCATTGCCCGAAAACGAGTGTGATGGACGGACAGATGGAAGGATGAATGGACAAAGTGATTACTATATACCCCCTTTATATAAAAGGGGAGGGGGATAATAAAAAGGGCCGCATGAAAGCCATCTTGAATTTTTTTTCGAAAAAAATAGATGTGCATCAATTTTACATAATGTCTGATCACTGCTGAAAATTTGAAACAAAAGCGTCAAAGTGTCTTTGAGATACAGGTGGTAACAGGACAAACTACGATAGTACATACAACAAGAGGCCCCATGGGGCCTGAAGGCACCCACCTGATCAAAGTTGTTTAAAGAAGGATTTAATTACCATCTATGGCTAGTTAACACAACAGAGGAATGACATTATTTAATTATAACTCTGCTGTCCATGCCAGATATTTATTATGGTCACATACTTATGCACAATGGCTAATTGTGACCGCATCCATGCCAGATGATTTTTTTTTCTAGTATTGAGATATTACCACAGAAATAATGCCCAGATCTTCAGTAATGAAAAAACAGTGAGTCCAAATATCAAAAGATTCTGATTGGTGGTTCTGGAGATTTTGAGAATATGACCAATTTTGAAATAAGGTAAAATTTGCACCCCCCCCCCCCCCCCCCCCCAATAACGAACATAAATATCAACCCAGGGCTTCATTTGAACAAACTGAATCTGAGCCCTCAAATGATGCTGTGTACCAAATATCTAAAGATTCTGTTGACTGCATCTCAAGAAACAGATTTTTGAAGATTATTCCTCATATTGGACTAAGTTAAAATTCAGGCTGCTACAGGGAGCCCGAATATTAACAAAGGGACGTGATTTGAACAAACTTAGATCTGACCTTCCTAAGGATGCTGTATACCAAATATCAAAAGATTCTGACTGGTGGACCTGAAGAAGATTTTTAAAGATTACTCCTCATATTGCACTAAGTTAAAATTTGGGCTCCTTGATTTGAACAAACCTGAATCTGATCCCCTAGAGATGTTGTATACCAAATATGAAAGCATTCTGTCTGGTGGATCTGAAGAGGATTTTTAAAGAAATTTCCTCTTGCACCAAGTTAAAATTTGGGCTCCAACAGAGAGCCCAAATATTAAGCAAAGGACTTGATTTGAACAATCTTGAATCTGACCCACCAAGAGATGTGAAATATGTAACGATTCTAATTGGTGGTTGTGAAGAATAATTTCTGAAGAAGATTTTTAAAGATTATTCTCCATTATTGCCCTAAGTTAAAAATTTGGGTTCCTGTATTGAGCCAATATGAACCAAATTTGGGTTCCTGTATTGAGCCAATATGAACCAATGACTTCATTTTACCAAACTTGTATCCCCCCCCCCCCCCCCCCCCCCCCCCTATGGAAGCTGAAAACCAAATTTCAAAACATCTGAATCTGTGGTTCTGGAGAAATCTTTTTTACATTTCTGCAAATACACTGACTCAGCATTTTTTCAATGCTCCCTACAGAACACCGTGACACATCTGATGGCAATTTTTTTTACCATTCAATTCTACTGGGCCTAAGGATGCTTCATACCAAATAACAGTTCTCTGTTCTGTGTGGTTTGAGAAATAGGGGCGTTCAAAAAATATTTCTAATTTAAGCAGCTGGGGTTCCCACAGGAATTTTTTTTTGCTTAGTCAAGTACTTATGACTCAATAATACCACATACCAAATTTGGTTCAATTCAGACAATCAGTTCAGAATATATAAATTTGGGGCGGGACCAAAAATCATGCTCCTCTCATTACAAAAGCAAATATTGCTCCACAAACTTCGTTTGAACAAACTTAATTCTACACCTCAAAAGGAAGCTACATACCAAATATGAAGTCATTGTACACCCTGGTTCATGAGAAGATTTTAAAAAAAGTTTGAGAGGATTTTCCCCCACCCAAACCCTATGGGGCTCGGCAAGTTTATTTGAAAAAAAAAAAAAAAGCGATGTCAGAACAAGCAATCGCCTCAAATCGAACAAGTTCAGTGATTTAGGAGGGCAGGTGCAAAGACCGTGGTTACGGATGACAGACGGCGGACACTGGACGGCGAGTCTCACTCTGACTTTTAGTCAGGTGTAGGGTTGGGACGATACACCAAATTCACAGTACGATACGTATCTAGGTACTCGAGTCATGATACAATATGAATCTAGATACGTATCTTGATATTCATCCTGGTATTGAAGCTACAGTTAAGATCACAGGGACAATGGTCAAGCCAGTAATTAATAGATGGGGAGCACAGATACATTAGAGAGGAGAGGGATCAACTTCAGCCTCCCACTCCCCATTTTCTATCATGTACTGCACTAACTGGTTACGCATGTCTGAGAGCTCATACTCTGGCATAAGCCCATCAATAACTTTACAAATATGAGTTACCAAGTGGCCCCTCCGAGTCTTAGCACATCCTTCTACTTTTCAGTTTAAGAATAAAGACTATGTTAGTCACAGGCACTGGTAATTACAACGGAAACAGGTAAGATATTGAATCGCACTATGCGAGCGAAATTTCGGTGATTAGATCGCACCTGGGAGATCTTGCTTCTCAAACAGTGATGTGAACCTAAGCCAAAAATATGATTTTTTTTTTTTATTAATCGGTATTCCGGTGTACCCTGGTGTTTTATTCAGAAATGCGGGGTATTTGAGTTGGCCAAATCACCCAAACCAAAAATGTGATGTGTTGAATATAACGAGAGTGAAAGAGTCAAATTTTAAGATTAGTGACCAGCTTATATAGTGGTATCACAATACAAAATTTGGACGTCTGCACCGGTATCATGGGTTGCTGTATCAGTACATATCGGAGTACTGGAATATCGTCCCAAGCCTAGTCAGGTGAGCTAAAAATTCCTGGAAAAAATGCTAAAGTTCATCTAATTTGCAAAAATTATGTCTTGAGAACAAACCTGTATAAGTTAACTACGCCTCCATACAAAATATTATTGAAATCGGAAAATTTGTAAGTTCCAGGCAGAAAACTAATTATTTACACACAATTTCCAGCAGAAAAATGGCAGACAGTCTGCCATCTTGAATTTTTTTTGAAAAAAGTTTCATCATCTTTCCATAATGTCTGATTAATGTCGAAAATTTGAAACACCAACATTCAGACAGACGGACGGAGTGCAATCCATAAGTCCCCATCACGGTGAAATCATGGGGACTAACAAATTTAGCTAACGGAATATTGTTTCTCACCCAAAGCATCGGTTACCATTTCCAACAATGCTAATAAACCATAACTTGTCTACCTCAGTAAATAAGTCTCATAGTAATTTTTTTGCTTTTTTTTTTTTGGGGTTTAATTACACTTTCAACAGCCAGCGTCCACTCATGTTGGACAGTTTTACGGGTGGAGGAAGCCAGAGAACACAGAGAATCAATGAGCAGTGGCGAGCAACAGTTTAACTCTGTTAACTCCACACAAGCAGGGTTAGCACAGGTTGAAGACAAGGGCACCATCGACATACAGTATGCCATAGTACACAGTGCCCACATGAAGACCTATGTCAAAACCATTGAGCCACCACGCTCCCTGATTTTACAAATAACAGCTTGCTTATTTCTAGGCTTGCTGATATTGCTATATGTAGCTACAAGTGTTGTGTGCTGACTGACTTCTTCCAAGAAAAAATACTGGCTAAAGTGGTGCTCAGTTGGTTGATCCACAATCATAGCACTCATGAATAACCTATTAGATCATCACTGCACCATCAAAAAATCTCTACTTCATATCGCAAATTGAATCGCTTGGACAACTGGGCCATGGTTAATGTTCGTTTTAGTATTACTTGCCTCATTTAGTTTTTTGCCTGAAATTATGAGGCAAACAGCAAAATAGTCTTTGTTTTACAGCAAAAATTAATTTAACCCCACCTTGGGCTGCACGGTATAACGGTAAACTGGTAATTACCGGTATTGAGAATGATACTGGATGAATGTTGGTATTGTTTTAAAAGTACCGGTATATCGTAAGAAACGGCATTGGATCAAATTATCGAAGTTGATGTCGATATATTATTAGGGGTAAAAAACAGTCAATGCATTCTATCATGTCTGTCATACCCCAAATGTCATTTATACAAAATAGATGATATACTACTTGACCGTTTACCCAACGAATCGCCGCATCCGCCCGTGTAATATGCAAATTCAGCAGCTGAAAAAGTACTATTTTTCGAACAATTTCAACAAAACCATATCATGTGATCCCTCTTTGGAACAAGCTTGTTCCAAAGAGGGATCACATGATATGGTTTTGTTGAAATTTTTTGAAAAAATTTAAAAAATGATATTTAAAATAATAAATTTTGATATTATCTGCATTGGGTAAAGGGTTAACTCCGCCCAGACTGACAACTCCTGCAATGAAGTACATGTCACTCAATCTTCACAGTTTGCAGCGTATTTTACCCTTTGAACCCTAAAGGACCTTTTTTCCGGCCAGAGAACATTATAAGTCATACTTTCATAAAGTAGGATGGCTCCTAAGTTAAAGTGTTGGGTAGACCAATCAATATTTTCAATTAGGGCTGCAATGATTCATCGAGATTTCAATGCATCGCGACACATTTGTACACGATATGCATATCGTATTGTTTCATGTGTATCACGATACAAACGATACACGTCCAGAAGGTTGGCATGATGTAGTCAGCAGGTTGCATTTTCAGGCCCAAGTCTATTTTGTGCTTTTCCAACTTATAACTAGAAAGTGTTTTAGCACACCAAAACATATGTCTCCCCTTCCTTTCTATTTTATGCACTACAAATGATCTGGTCTGGACAATTACTCCCTATTTAAAGAACATAAATTAGACCTTGTGGTCAAGGTCACATGAAGGTCATTATCACATGTGGTTTCATTGTGATACATCCACATGTCAATAATCTAAGTCCTATGTCAAAAAACAAAAAAGTTCTGATCTGGACAATTACTCCCTATTTAAAGTACATAAATTCGACCTTGAGGTCTAGGTCACATGAAGGTCATGATGACATGTGGTCTCATTGTGAGACATCCACATGTCAATCATCTAAGTCCTAGGTCAAAAAACAAAAAAGTTCTGATCTGGACAATTATTCCCTATTTGAAGTACATAAATTTGACCTCGAGGTCAGAGGTCAAGGTCACATGCAGTTCATCAAGGTAGCGGACAAGTGGTTTCATGGTGACACATCCACATGTCAAAAAAAAAAAAAAAAAAAAATCTGGTCTGGACAATTAATCCCTATTTAACGTACATAAATTTGACCTTGAGGTCAAGGTCACATGAAGGTCATGATTACATGTGACAAGCGGTCTAATTGCGATACATCCACATGTCAAATATCTAAGTCCTAGGTAAAAAAAAACAAAAAAGTTCTGGTCTGGATAATTATTCCCTATTTGAAGTACATAAATTTGACCTTGACGTCAGAGTTCAACGTCACATGAAGGTCATCGAAGTTGACGACATGCGGTCTCATGTTGACACATCCACATGTCAAATAACCAAGTGCTAGGTCATAAAAAAACAAAAAAATTCTGGTCTGGACAATTACTCCCTATTTGAAGTACATAAATTTGACCTTGAGGTCAAGGTCACATGAAG
The DNA here is from genome assembly GCA_031216915.1 of Pictodentalium vernedei. Taxonomy (NCBI): domain Eukaryota; kingdom Metazoa; phylum Mollusca; class Scaphopoda; order Dentaliida; family Dentaliidae; genus Pictodentalium; species Pictodentalium vernedei. Next base: position 99,115,475 of record CM062289.1, on the reverse strand, counting down.
GTCACAATGGTATGCGACACACCGGCTCATGGTGATACATCCACGTGCCAAATATCTAGGGCCTGGCTCAAAAGACAAACAAGTTTTGGTCCGGACAAAGTTTCCTTGAAAAAAAGCACAAATCTGACCTTCAAATCAAAGGTCAAGGTCACAAGAAGGTCACAATGGTACGCTACACACCGGCTCATGGTGATACATCCACATTCGAAATATCTAAAGCTTGATTCGAAATACAAAAAAGTTCTGGTTCAGACAATTTCCCTTAAGTGCATAAATCTGACCTTCAGGTCAAAGGTCAAGGTCACATGAAGGTCACTATGATACACTGCACACCGGTTCATGGTGATACATCCACATGCCAAGAATCTAAGGTGTAGGTCAAAAGACAAAAAAGTTATGGTCCGGACAAAGTTTGTATGAGAAGATGAAGAAGAAGAAGAAGAAGAAGAAGAATAAGAATATGCACTAAAACAATATGTCTCCCTTCTGGGAAGGGGAGACATAATTCCACCACAGGTTCTGAAGGGGATTACTTTGGGAACGGAATATCATGTTGAAAGTGAATTATAGCTATACTGATAGAATTTCAGACTCCTGTGATTCCACTTGTTCATTTGTATTTCAGTAAAATATCAACTGTCTAATAAATTATAAGCATAGTTTGAGGCAACAGACCTCTCACCTCTGAGTTGAACCCAGACTCCCAGAGGTCCATTGGCATTAAAAGCATTAAAAGAGAAATTGGATGTTACTGGCCAAATGAAAGTTGGACTCTGTGAAATTTGTGGGCCTTTTATTACTGATAATTCACTCTCAATGAACTGCATGTAATGTATCGTGAAAAAATTGTATCGAGAAAAAAAATTGCGATACATATTGTATCATGAGTGAGACGTATCATTGCATCCCTATTTTCAATGTGCTGCATGTTGAAAATATTAATTGCTCCACCCCCAAATAATGAATATGGACTATCCCAATTGCTAACATTGAACGGACATGGAAGATACCACCATTGTTAAAAGGGTTAAGCTGCCAAGTTACAAGTATACACATACCTGCAATTTGAAACTGAAAATTGAATATTTCAGGAGTGCGTCAAATTCCGGGAATGAATACTTTGACACATTTGTGTATGTAATCTCACGTTTTCCTGTGTGGATAAAAAAATTATTATTATCATTCAGGGCTTAAATTTCGACGAGAATCCAAGAATCGATTCGCACAAAGATTCGCGCGATAAAACCGGCGAGAATCCATGTAGATTCTCGCTGCACCTCTGCTAGGATTCGCATGAAAAGAATTGAGTCAATTTAACCCTTTATCCAATACAGCGGCAACAAATTAACTAATAGAAGGCTAACATGACCTGAAATATCCTGACACTTTGTCAATAAAATCTTACAAATATGGCTGTCATTGGAACCGGCTCATTGAGCCGGTTCCAACGACAGCCATATTTGTAAGATTTTATTGGTACATATTGTTCATTTAATTATTTTATCATTTATTTATTATTTATTGTTTAAAAATTATCAAATTTAGTTTTAAAAATTAAAAAGGTGTGTTGGGTAAAAGGTTAACATGTGTTATCAGTATACAACAGTGGTTGAACCATGGTGGCGTCCTGGGATCCTGGGACACTCATAGTAGGTATGGATTCTCGCAACCAATTTCACGAGAATCCAAATGGATTCCCACAAATTTAGACGAAACATAAGCCCTGTCATTATAGGGAGAGTTTGTTTTATTTATTCTATCCCTCTCAAATCGAGATAAAACCTGAAGCCAAGTTGATCAACATTTCCAACAACATTGTCATTGTGAACTTTGAACTTATGAATGTTATACTACTCAAAGTTTGCTAAGCACCAAGTATATCCAACTAACTGTTTTACGTTTTAGTTGAAATAATGTAATGAAAAGTGTATATATTTTTTATTTAATTATATCTTTAATGATTTAAGTTCAGAAATTAAGATTTTATTTGTGTTTGACATTATTTTTTAGCTTTTGAATACGATAACTACAGAAAATGGATATTATTGGTAAAAGAGAAAATTTTTCAATTTGCCAAAAAGTTGATGAAGCGAACTGATATGGGTATATCGAGTATGAGACCCATTTCTATTATTTACAGCTTGCCAACGCCTTCTCATGCTCCCAATCAGGGTCCTGGTGGTTCTTTGTGGGATGTTGTTCCATTCTTGGACAAGCATGGCTCAAAGCTCCTGGACACTTCTTGGCTGGACTGGACGGGCTGAAATTGCAAGCTGCAACTCATTCCAGATATGTTCGATTGGATTGAGGTCAGGGAATCTTGCTGGCCAGACCATACGCTCAATCCCCTCCCTCTGTCAGTACTCCTTGACAGCATGGGCAACATGAGGACTGGCATTATCGTCCATCAGAACAAATCTATCACCCACTGCACCTGCATACAATCAGGATCTCATCAATATACCATGTTCAAAGACACAGAGCTCTGTACGTCCATCCCTGCTGATGCCGCCCCAGACCATGATTGACCCTCCACCATAGCGGTCATGCTCAGCAATGTTGGCTGCATGGAATTGCTCTCCTGGTCTTCTCCATACCCTAGAACGCCTATTTGTGTGGTCTAGGCAGTATCTTAACTCATCTGTAAAATGGACAGGTCGCCAATCTTCTCTGGTCCATCCAATGTGGTCCATGGCCCATTCATATCATGCCTGGTGGTGGTTCTGGGACAGCGGAATGCAAATACATGGTCTTCTTGAACGGAGACCACCTTCGTGCAACCTTGCCCGGATAGGCTGCGTCGAAACATTTACCCCAGATGCATTCTGAAGGTCACTGCGAAGCTGGGTTGCTGTGGCAAAGCAGTTCCTACAGGCCTGAATGATCAAAAACCGGTCTTCAGCTGCACATGTTGCCCTGTCTCTGCTACCACCATGCCGTCTTACCGGTGGGCCATACTGTTAAAATCTTGCCCAGGCTCTAGTGATCACTGTATGGTGCACGGGCTTCACCAACCTGACGATGGGTAGCCCCCTGCTCCATCATCCCTACAGCCCGTCACATTTCTGCTTCAGACAAATGTCTTCTTACATTTGCATTTGCCATATTCAATCATTAACCCTCTGCACTCTGATGTCAAATGGCAAAGTTTTCAGCAGAAAATATTTCCCATAATGCAGTTTGATATTTAACCAAATATACCTTGTTTGACAGAGCTCAGTGAGCTCTGTCAAACAAGATATAATTGGTCAAATTCAAAGTTAAACAAGAGAAAAACAGAGTGATTGGAGAAAATTCTGTTGCACTACCAGAGTGCTAAGGGTTAAATCACAAGGGTTTGTGTTGAAATGAAGACTGAATACCCTACACATGTCATGAACATGTAGACAGTACATGAAAACATCATGAAAATCAAGTGGTACATACTTTCCATGACTGTCACGAAAAGTCTGCTTTTTAAGAAAGTTAATGTAAAGACTGGGGACCATATCAATACATTCCTCAATCATATCGACCAAAAATATCGCAAATATGTCATAAGCAAATTTTACAATGATGTGTCAAATATTTGGTGCTTAGCAAACTTTGACTCAAAAACATAGGTTATGACCCCTCATTGGAACGAGCTCGACGAGCTCGTTCCAATGAGGGGTCATAACCTATGTTTTTGAGACAAAAAATGAAAAAAATAATGAAAATTAATTGGCGATTTTTGAGAATAGCACTGGCCGGTTTTGGCCGTTACGTTGGGTAAAGGTTAAGAACTGTGCTAACCATGCATCACAACTGGTAAAATTTTGGGGGTATGAACATACACGGTACAGAAACAGAAACAAAGGGAAGCCTGCACAATAATAATCCATTCAGACATCAATAATTACTGCTCACATGAACATTAATTACAAACACGCCACTGACCATATCTATCAACACTTAAAATACAATAGGTCATAAGAAGAACCAAACAATGGAGAGGACAATGCAGAGTGTGAAATGCACACACTCCATAAAACAACTGTTTTAATATTCATGAACAAAGGAAAAATGAAGGCAATTCATACCCCCATTGCAGTGCTGGACTGATGAAGCATAAATGAAATAAGTTATGAATTTATTTATTTATTGTTGTTTATGGTCACATACTTCTGCACAATGGCTAATCATGACCACAACATGGAGATAAAGTCAAGGTCAGTCAATCGTTTATACCCCAAGTTGCCTATTTTAGACGACTCGCACCCTGAGCATTAGTGACTGGGTCCTATTTTACCAGTGAAACAGAGCTTGTTTACCACAGTAAACAAGCACTGCTTCACTTCCCGGGGTTCCCACGGGGGAAATAAGTTATGAAAGTTATGAATATTCTCGGATGGACTCACACAGGGACGGACACATGTAATCCAGTATACCCCCCATTTTCTTTGAAAGTGGGGGTATAATAATTTGACAAAACTGAAAATCATTCTAGTCTTGGGAAATGTTACAATTTAATAACATAACAAGTTCCAGAATAATAACTTACTTAAGTTATGAAGGTTATGAATATTCTCGGATGGACTCACACATGGACGGAAGGACAGACGGACGCATGTAATCCAGTATACCCCCCCCCCCCCCCATTTTCTTCAAAAGTGGGGGTACTCCAACAATTTCTAAGTCAAAAGGTATGGTACATTGTTTGACGTTTGGAAGTTTTATGCAATGAGGCAGAAGTCTTTGTCATAGGCATACTGCATGCCATATTTCACTGAAATCCGATAACCCATACCTGAGATACAGGCTGAACAGACAAATGAGGTCTATTTCCTACAATTTCTAAGTCAAAAAAGGGGATAACTCTAAAAAGGATAATGTGAGAAATATCGTTGAATCCTTTTTTAACGCCTATACCATAAGCAGTGTTCACAGCAAATTTGATTGCAATAGAACATTCAATACCTGAGATACAGGCTGAACAGACAGAATTTGGCTCGGACGGACACAATTTCTAAGTGAATAAAAAAAAAAAAAAAAAAAAAAAATAATCTGACAAGACCGAAAATCATTCTAGTCTTGGGAAATGTTACAATTTAATTACATACCAAGTTCCATAATAATAATTTACTTAAGTTATGAATATTCTCGGACGGACTCACACACGGACGGATGCAAGGACAGAGACGGATGCATGTAATCCAGTATACCTCCCCCCCATTTCTTCGAAAGTGGGGGTATAATAAACACTACAGCCAGGTACAGTGACGAATTAAGGGATATTCTTTTCGAACAGAAAAGTCATGGCACTTTGTTTTCCCTCTTGTCTGAGCTGTCTCTGATGTGATGTGATGTGATTTTAAATTAAAATAACGTTATGCAGGGTGGTAAAAAAAAAAAAAATGAAAGTGTCAATGACACTGTGGCTCAACTTGTTCAAGACATGTACATGTATAGTATGTGACACAGCAATGACAAACATCTAGGTAATTACCTGATAAAGGTATATGTAAAGTATTGTAACGGACTGTGCATAAATGCCGACCGTAGCCTGTAACAAATGTGTAGGTAAAGTACTGTAAAGGTAGGCGACAGATAGATGCTAAACTAGAAAAGAAATCTTTTGAGTCCCAGAGTGGGTCTGACTGAACCCCAAAATATTTGTTCTCATAGCACAGTGATAACAAAGGCACCCCAAAACACTCGTTCCTGTCACAAGGTGATAACAAAGGTACCCCAAGAAGTTTCGTGAAGATCAGTTCATAAATACAGACTCCAGCCCCGAGCCGTATTGACATGTGCACTTACTGTGCATAAGTAGCACTGAACAAATCAAATTTCATCTAATTTGCATAATTTCTGCACGAGAAAAAAACCTGTATTATATGTGATGTATTCCATGTTACTAAACAATCCTACAAAAATTTATTCAAACCAGAACTTTCATACAGAAGTTCTGTACAAAAAACTGATTGCACTAATTTTGGTACAAAAAGGTTGCTGGTGGCCATCTTGAATTTTGGAACGCACCCAAAAAACACTCGTTCTCGTCTCTCGGGGACAACAAAGGAACCCAAGAAGTTTCGTAAAGATCGGTTCGTAAATACGGCCTCTAGCCTAAGCCGTATTGACATGTGCCCTTACTGTGTATAAGTAGCACTGAATAAATCAAAGTTCATCTAATTTGCATAATTTTTGCACGAAAAAAAAACCTGTATTATATGTGATGTATTCCATGTTACTAAACATTCATACAGAAATTTATTCAAATCAGAACTTTCATACAAAAGTTCTGTACAAACAAGAGGCCCCAAGGGGGCTTAGGCGCTCACCGAATGTTCCATACTGTTAAGACACAAATTTTATCAAAAGCTATTCTTAAGGTTCTACAGAGTAAATCTATACTCTCCGTGGAGCTAAAACATCAACAGGACTGAATGGAACAATGCTGCTGATCAAATATCAAAAGATTCTGCATGATGGTTCTGAAGAAGATTTTTAAAGAATTTTCCTTGAATTGCACAAAATAAACATTCACGCCCCCATAGTGAGGCCCAATACTGATCAAGGGACTCAATTTGAACAAACTTGAATTAGAACCTTACTAAGATGCTACATACCAAATATCAAAAGATTTTGTCCACTGGTTCGGGAAAAGATTTTTAAAGAATTTTTTCTTAAATTGCACAAATGAAAATTCACAGCCCATAGGGAGCCCCAATCAAGGGACTCCATTTGAACAAACTTGAATTAGACTCATACCAAGATGCTGTATACCAAATATCAAAAGATTCCGTCCACTGGTTCTGGAGAAGATTTTTTAATAATTTTTCTGTAATTCATACGGTGCTATCCGAGTTATGCCCCATACAGAGCCCCCCCTCCCCAAGGGACGTGGCCATTTCATTTGAACAAACATGAATTGCCATATAGCAATGAACATCCACATGAAGTTTCATGAAATTCGGACCAGTGGTTTCAGAGAAGTCATTTGAAAAATGTTCACGACGACGGACGATGATGGGCGTAGTGATAAGTTGAGCTCCCTTCGGTGAGCTAAAAACTGATTGCACCAATTTTGGTACAAAATGGCTGGCGGCAGCCATCTTGAATTTAGGACTGCACCCGAAAACACTTGTTCTCGTCCCACGGTGATAACAAAGGTACCCAAGAAGTTTCGTAAAGATCGGTTCATAAATACGGCCTCTAGCCAGAGCCGTATTTACATTTGCACTTACAGTGCTGAAAGTAACACTAAATAAATCAAAGTTAGTCTAATTTGCATAATTTACAAATGAGAATAAAACAGGTATTATATGTGATGTATCCCATGGTACTAAACATTCATACAAAAAAATTATTCAAATCGGATCTTTCATATGGAAGTTCTGTGCAAAAATCTGATTGTGCCTAATTTTGGTACAAAATGGCTGCCAGCAGTCATCTTTAATTTCGGACCTGACCCAAAAACACTCGTTCTCGTCTCATGGTGATTATTTATTTATTGTTGTTTAAGGTCACATAATTCTGCACAATGGCTAATCATGACCACAACATGGAGATAAAGTCAAGGTCAGTTAATTGTTTTTACCCCGTGTTGCCTATTTTAGAGGACTCGCACCCCAAGCATTAGTGACTGGGTCCTATTTTACCAGTGAAACAGAGCTTGTTTACGACAGTTCCCACGGGGGTGGGGGGGGGGGGGGAGGGTCTCATGGTGATAACAAAGGTACCCAAGAAGTTTCGTAAAGATCGGTTCATAAATACGGCCTCTAGCCCGAGCCGTGTGTACGGCACAACGGACGGATGATGGGCCATGGCAATACCTCAAATTTGGCTTCGCCAAAGTTCAAAGTTGAGCAAAAAATGCTTTCTTGAAGATATTGGTTTCAGCTGAACGTAAGGTGCCAAGTACAGTAAATCTGTAAATTTTATTCAATTGTTAACCACCCAAAATATAACCGTTCATGAACTCCGTTCACCAGACCATCGCCCAAGTTTTTCACACTCTGAACTAGACTATCATATACCGATATATCATATCGCGTTATTTTTTTTAATACTGATACCGGTATTGAAATTTGAATACCGTGCAGCCATTAGGTAACTGAAAACCGTAAACACCTGTTACCGAAGTCTAGTGATGATCAGACCATCCACATTTATTTATTGGTGTTTAAGGTCACATACTTATGCACAATGGCTAATCAAGACTATGACAGTTTTACGGGTGGAGGAAGATGGATTACCCAGAGAGAACCACCGAGCATCATTGAGCAACTGTCAGCTCCTGAACATTCTAACTCTGTTCACGCTCCACTCAGAGTTTCAGCGGTTGAAGACATGTGCACGACATGCAGTATGCCTCAGTACACAGCGTCATCATGCCCCCATGTAGGCAACCGGGATAAAGTGCCTTGCCCAAGGACACAACTCGGGTTGTCCAGGACAGGGATCGAACTCGGGACTTCTAGCATAAAAGTCCAACAGTATACCACTGAGCCATGGCGCTCCCAAAATCGCAGGTGTACAGGTCCCTATTGTGGTTAATATTCATGTCAAGTTTGAAAAGTATCAGTTGAAAGCCGACGGAGAAAACATCTGGACAAAAAATTTGATGGCCAAACCGAGGGTAGACCAATCCCACAAGTCCCTTTTTTTTCATCAAAAGGCACAAAAAAAATCCAATAAACAGAACTCAACAGGAATTTCATCACTTTCCTGTATCAAAAGTGATAAACTAAGCATTTATTCTTATTTGTATCTCATTTCTTAGAAAGCTGTCCCGATTTATTTATTGACGTTTATTTATATATTTATTTATTGGTGTTTAAGGTCACATACTTATGCACAATGGCTAATCGTGATCATGACAGTTTTACGGGTGGAGAAAGCCGGAGTACCCGGAGAGAACCACCGAGCATCAACGATGCAACTGTCAGCTCCTCAACATTCTAATTCTGTTCAAGCTCGGCTCAAGCAGGGTTACAGCAGTTGAAGAAATGTGCACCATCGACGAGCAGTATGCCTTAGTAGCACCATCATCGTGCCACCATGTAGGCAACCGGGATAAAGTGCCTTGCCCAAGGGGACAATGCGGGTCGTCCCGGATGGGGATTTATTGACGTTTAAGGTCCCATGTTTCTACACACTGGCTGGTCGTACCTGCAACAGAGTTTGTTCCAGTGTTGCTACAGGACCAGTCCTGGGAATCGGCGACGGCATTCGGCAATGCCGTCGCAAATGCTGCCGTGAATCAGATTTACGACGGCAACGAACTGCCGTCGTGAATTACTAGTCTCCAGAACTCGAGCGGGGCGTGCGCACGATTTTATCCTCACAATTTCTCTGTGACCTTTGCAGTCCGTAGTCGTCAAATAATGCACGTGAAAAGGCATGTGACGATTTTCATTGCACTATCACAGATTACAAATCCGAGAAACTGTTCAAAAACAAAGTAGAAATCGAAGATTTTTTCAATGAAACAAAGCCAGAAACCCGGGACAAGTGGCAATAAATATGAATAAAAACGATTACATCCCCTGATATCCACACAACACATGCAGGACGTTGTACCTGAAGACTTGACCGAAATGAAAATAAAAGACTCCATGGCCTGATTTATCCTAGCGAAATGTACTTGCGCTGAACTCAGTAGCGAAGGAAGGGGTTATACTTTAGTGACTTGTGTAATGATATAGGGTTGACTCGCACAAGGTGTCTTGTGTTGTGGATGTGGTTGGGGATCGTGTGCACAAGGGCGCTAGAGAGAGAGAGAGAGACTAACATTACGTACGCCTCCCCCCCCCCCCACTCGCCGAACCTCCCCCACCCCAGTAAATATGTTTTTTCTTGTTATGACTTGCACTTACAGACCTTAAAGGGCATTCATTTCTATCTCAAATTCTCTTTTCTGCATGTATCTGTCCGTCGAAAATTATTTTGGACAAGTGATCAAATCAGAATGGGTATTTAACAGAACTCCGGCTAACAATGGGCGCGACCAGGCACGTAGCTAGGATCCAAATTTGGGGGGGGGGGGGGGGGGGGGGGCAAGGAGAATTATGGTAGGGCGAGCCTAGGACAAGATGCCGAAGGCCCGAGTGTGGGGGAAGGCACGGGAGGGGGTCGCCCCTCCCATAGGTGGGGGGTCTGGGGGCCTCCCCCAGGAAAATTTTGGATTTTAGCATGTCTCAGACGCGATTTCCTGGCTCCTGCGGTATATTTCGACTCACATTTCCGAAGGAATATGACCCCATTCCCAATGGCAAAATATGTCATTTCTCTAACAAGCCCTGAAAATCTTGCATGAAGAATATTTTTTTTTTTGGGGGGGGGGGGGGGGGGGCAAGACTGAGTTTTTTGGGGGGGGGGGGGCAGTTGCCCCCCACCCCGTTCACCCTCATAGCTACGTGCCTGGGCGCGACGGGAGCGCCCCCTCCGGATCCGCCCTTGGTATCATCTGGCTACTATAGGGTATATTTTGGGATGTATTGGGAAGATCGTTGCGTCTGCTGGGTGCAACTCGCTGTGTTGTCACAGCATTCGCGGGGTACCGTATGTCATGCACGTGCAGCGTTCTTTTCAATTTCAATGCGAGGCCCTGGATGCGTTTCTACCCAAAAGTATAAACAAGCCTTTACCAACATTCAGGATGGTTAAACAAAAAACAGTTGATAATTGGGGAATAAGTGAATTAGTGGGATATGAGACGAACAGTGATGGAGATATCACACTCATTTTCTGTAAACTGTGTCGGGAGTTTTATACTCAATCCAAAAGTCTGAACTCGAATATCCGTAGTCGTTGTGAAGGTCAGGTGGATAAATTTGTTAGCGGTACGACCGTTGTGAAAAAGGCGAACTTTATTGACCATATTACAAAAAGCAATACTCATAAGAACGCTTCTCTCCGTAAGTCGGAAGAGGCACAAACTGCTTTAAAAATGTCTATGCCATTTGAAGGAAACTCTGTGATTGACGTGAATAATTCTTCTTCAAGTTCAAGTGTCCAAACAACATTGAAGCCACACTTTAGGCTAATTACACAACAACAAAGGTCGAAACTAGTCCTAAAATTTTAACTGGCCCATTTTGTAGCTAAAAATGGTTCTTTTCGCCAGTATCAGCAGTTCGCAGACTTTGAAAAAAATATACGGAAGGTGGATATCGGGAGTGCCTACACGGACAGAAAATCATGTGCAGAAATCATCAAATACATAAGTTTGGCAAATAAGGAAAGGAATATCACCGAGCCGCTGAATAATAATAAAGTCCATTATTATAACGTGATGTGCGACGGTTCATCCAGCGCAAAAGCAGCTGATGAAAAAGAACTATACTTAGTTAAAATCTGCAAGGACGGAATGCCGTCTTTCTGTGTAGCAGGATTAGAAGAGCCGAGTGAAGCTAATGCAGAAGGGTTAAAAAGTTCTATGGAAGAAGCATTGAAGAAATGTAACGTTGGAATGAAAAGAGAAGGAAATCGGCATTTGCAGTGATGGGGCAGCTGTGAATCAGAAGTTGTATAGAATGATTAAAGACGACATAGGATCCCATTATGTACTTGTTTTATGCCCTGCCCATAAATTTGAACTTTCTTTAAAAGACGCATTTAAGGGTTCCCAACTCAACAGTGTTTCCGACGACGATTATCTCGCGGTATACAAACATTTCAGAAGAGCTAATTTGAAATGGAGATTATTCAAAAGGCAGGGGATATTTATGGGACTGCAGGTTTTTCGATATAAACGCCCCGCGGCGACTCGGTGGGTAGAACACCAAGAAGCAGCGTTGAAGTCCCATATCAACAATCTTCCCATATTGGTAGGGTTCCTTAATCATCAGATAAAAGAGCCCCATAATGCTACAATGAAAAAGGCAGTTCCTGTCATGAGGGGTATCCTTAAAAATGTCAGTAACACTGAACACATACTGTACACATGCGTCAAGAGTGATATTCTGAATGTGTTAGCACCAATGAGTAAAATTTTACAAGATAATTCCATACTCACACCAGCATTGTTTACCATGATTAATTCCACTCTAGCAAACATAAATGAAAGTGTCAATGACACTGTAGCTCAACTTGACAAACTTGAACTTGGTAAGTTATAAATGAAATGGCAAAATTGAAGATCATTGGGACCAATGTCAGTTTTTTGCCAGTGGCAACATTTTTTGACAGAAATTGAAGAAAATCGATAGCTCCCATCTAGAGGTCACCGTAAATAAGCATACCAGGTTTCAAAGCAATCTAATCATAAATGAGCCCTGTAGGGTGAGCCAAAGGGAAATATTGTGGTCTGACTAAACTAAGTTCTAAGAATGTTGGCCCCCGGCAACATTTTTTGACAGAATTGAAGAAAGTCGATAGCTCCCATCTAGAGGTCACCCCAAACAAGCATGCCAGGTTTCAAAGCAATCCGATCATAAATGTACCCTGTAGGGTGTGCCAAAGGGAAATATCGAGTCTTCTGACTAAACCAAGTTCTAAGAACGTTGGCCGCGGCAACATTTTTTGATGGAAATTGAAGAAAAATGATAGGTCCCATCTACAGGTCTCCCCAAACAAGCATACCAGGTTTCTAAGCAATCAAATCATAAATGTGCCCTGTAGGGTGTGCCAAAGGGAAATATTGTGGTTTGACTAAACTAAGTTCTAAGAACGTTCGCCGCGGCAACATTTTTTGATGGAAATTGAAGAAAATCGATAGCTCCCATCTAGAGGTCACCCCAAACTAGCATGCCAGGTTTCAAAGCAATCCGATCATAAATGTACCCTGTAGGGTGTGCCAAAGGGAAATATTGAGTCTTCTGACTAAACTAAGTTCTAAAAACGTTGGCCGCGGCAACATTTTTTGCCGGAAATTGAAGAAAATCGATAGCTCCCATCTAGAGGTCACCCCAAACAAGCATAAGAAGTTTCAAAGTAATCTGATCATAAATGCGACCTGTGAGGTGTGCCAAAGGAAATTGTGGACGTACGTACTAACGTACGTACGTACGTACGTACGTACGTACGCCGACGGACGAGAAGTGATGGCAATAGCTCAGCTTGACTTTGTCAAGTTGAGCTAAAAACATGCACAGAATACTCTGTGGCGAAGGTATCGAGGCCTTTAAGCAAGAGAACCTTTTCCCAGACACAAACTCAGTTATGAGAGAAATTAAATAAAAGTGTCAATGACACTGTAGCTCAACTTGACAAACTTGAACTTGGTAAGTTATAAATGAAATGGCAAAATTGAAGATCATTGGTACCAATGTCATTTTTTTTGCCAGTGGCAACATTTTTTGACAGAAACCGAAGAAAATCGATAGCTCCCATCTAGAGGCCTCCCCAAACAAGCATGCCAGATTTCAAAGCAATCCGATCATAAATGTGCACCGTAGGGTGTACAAAAGGGAAATATTGTGGACTGACTAGACTAAATTCTAAGAACGTTGGCCGTGGCAACATTTTTTGACGGAAATGGAAGAAAATCGATAGCTCCCATCTGGAGGTTACCGTAAATAAGCATACCAGGTTTCAAAGCAATCTAATCATAAATGTACCCTGTAGGGTGAGCCAAAGGGAAATATTGTGGTCTGACTAAAACTAAGTTCTAAGAATGTTGGCTGCGGCAACATTTGTTGATGGAAATTGAAGAAAATCGATAGCTCCCATCTAGAGGTCACCCCAAAACAAGCATGAAAGGTTTCAAAGCAATCCGATCATAAATGTACCCTGTAGGGTGTGCCAAAGGGAAATATTGAGTCTTCTGACTAAACTAAGTTCTAAGAACGTTGGCCGTGGCAACATTTTTTGACGGAAAATGAAGAAAATCGATAGCTCCCATCTAGAGGTCTCCCCAAACAAGCATACCAGGTTTCAGAGCAATCAAATCATAAATGCGCCCTGTAGGGTGTGCCAAAGGGAAATATTGTGGTCTGACTAAACTGAGTTCTAAAAACATTGGCCACGGTAACATTTTTTGACGGAAATTGAAGAAAATCGATAGCTCTCATCTAGAGGTCACCCCAAACAAGTATGCCAGGTTTCAAAGCAATCCGATCATAAATGTGCCCTGTAGGGTGTGCCAAAGGGAAATATTGAGTCTTTTGACTAAACTAAGTTCTAAGAACGTTGCACGCGGCAACATTTTTTGACAGAAATTGAAGAAAATCGATAGCTCCCATCTAGAGGTCTCCCCCAACAAGCATACCAGGTTTTAAAGCAATCAGATCATAAATGTGCCCTGTAGGGTGTGCCAAAGGGAAATATTGAGGTCTGACTAAACTAAGTTCTATAAACGTTGGCCGTGGCAACATTTTTTGCCGGAAATTGAAGAAAATCAATAGCTCCCATCTAGAGGTCACCCTAAATAAACACACCAGATTTCAAAGCAATCAAATCATAAATGTGCCCTGTAGGGTGTGCCAAAGGGAAATATTGTGGTTTGACTAAACTAAGTTCTAAGAACGTTGGCCGCGGCAACATTTTTTGACGGAAATTGAAGAAAATCGATAGCTCCCATCTAGAGGTCACCCCAAACAAGCATACCAAGTTTCAAAGTAATCTGATCATAAATGCGATCTGTGAGGTGTGCCAAAGGAAATTGTGGACGTACGTACTAACATACTAACGTACGTACGCCGACGGACGAGAAGTGATGGCAATAGCTCAGCTTGACTTTGTCAAGTTGAGCTAAAAAGACCCTCAATTGATAACACCCGAACTGAGTACTCGATCGACAAATGATCATTTTCAAACCGAGCGTCAGACTTTCCATGGTTACTTGTTAAATGGCCCATGTGTAACAGATTCATTAGCCCACATTTTAAAAGACTTCATTGGCATTCTCAAGCGCCTGGTCGATTCGATCGAAAAAAGATACAAATCATTAACAAGTGACCAGCTGTTCAAATCTATGAGCGTTTTCCTAAACACAACTGGCTTTCAGTTTGCTAACGTTGATGATTTGTACCCTTCAGTCGAAACTATTGCGAATCATTTCCGCACGCCACTCATAGCAAATGGTTGTGACCTGTTAAAACTCAAGTCGGAACTTGGTATTTTGATAGACCACGTCAAGAGTTTTTACCCAAAATCAAACCCCCCCAAAAGTATGGCCACAGTTATTTTCAATCGGGCAGGGAATTCAGATTTTAAACATCCTACACAATGCTGAACTTGCGATTGCAATACCCCTTTCAAATGCAGAAAGTGAGAGGATATATTCGTATTTGTGGAAACATTTTACCAAACGAAGAATGTCCCTACACAACGACACTCTTGAACACTTACTTCAGCTGCGCGGAGACCACGACTTTAAGGCTGAAAGCTACGAGCGCGCAATAGACCTTTTCCTCAGCGTCTATCCTGACGGAACGGTCCGGAAACGTGCTCGTCGTACTGATGGGCATGCTTATCCGAAAAAACGAAAAACACAAAAAACTAACGCCACCAATTCTTTAAATGACATTACAGCCATGTTAAACGATGCCGCTGAATCTATTGATACTTGCGAAGCCGAAGGTGCTTGTGAGTCCCCGGAAAAACCAACATCTCCAAGCGACATTGATATCGAGGAAAGAAGTTCAGATAATTCCTGGTCTGATTCCACAGGGTCTTAAGATTAAACTGAATTTTTACGTATTGAGAAATGAAATTGTTTCGCTTGTTAAACTTTCTGTCAACATTATTTTCAACCTAAAATTCTAAAGATTCCAACCGACTATAATCTGCTCGGTTGCAATAAATCGGCAATTACGTGTCATTACAGCCCAATCATCGGCGAGGTCTATGTACAGTCCTGCTTACCTAGACCTAACCGATAATTGAGTTGAAGTGGCGCGTAGTCTTTTGATGCCACTGTTTAGACCCCAAAAGGCTCCACTCAAATACATGTTATGTACACCCCATTATAGCCTCTCCACATTTTTGTCGTGCTAGCTCAACAAAAATGTGGAGAGGCTATAATGGGGTGTCCACATGGGCGTACGACCCAGGGGTGGGGGTGCCCCCCCCCCCCCCCCCCAAATTCGGGCAAAGTTGAATACTTGACTACATACAAGGGAGGTACTAAATATTGAAGTATGGGGCGGGGGGGGGGGGGGGGGGGTAACACAACACAGCAAAGGGTTAACTCTTGGCATTTTTTTAGGCCTGTCGGAAAATTTGAAGCTTGGCCCCTCCACCAGCAAAAAATATCTACGCCACTGCCCACTGGCTATACTAGAAGAGATACGGCCATATCTCACCCTCTACCCTAGTTCGCCGTTGTGTGTTTGGGGATTCACTTGACGTACCCGCTGTGACACACGGCAGTATCCCAAATTGGGATACTGCCGCGTGTCACAGCGGGTACATCACGCGATACATTCCACGAAGTATGATACTCCTGAGTCCCGAGACAGGCTGAGTGACGGAGTCCTCACGAGAAATAAACTTTTTTCATCTGGATGTTAACTGTAAGGGGAGATTATTTGTTTCTTGCCATTTCTTCTCCATTTTCAGAAAATTAATTTTGCAGTTTTCATCAAACTTTTCACTCTTATTTTTTTTTTACAACGAACTGATAAAGTTGGTATAAACCGTAACGAATTATATATGTCACTTAAATTGAATATATACGAGGGATTAAAATTTTTATTGAACACATATTTAATTTTAGTTATTCTAATTTTTAAATTTGTGCGTAACCATGACAGTATCGAAATTTATTTGTTACAGAATTCGTTAAACGAAAAAGCTGAATCGTTTTGAAAAGTTCAAGTGGCATTGCAAGTATTGCACCTGGCTCTGGCAATGGGTTTGTTAGGGGTTCAAACATTATCACGTCCCCCTCAAAACACAAGAATTTAAGAGGAGATTGGTGATTTCAATATGATTGAAATAAATTACGCCCATGTCAAAAACAGGGCTTGCAGTTATCCACCGACATACTGGATTCGGCCCTGTTTTTACAGTTCTGGTAAAACAACATTTGGTAGGAACGAAAATTTACGAAATAAATATTGAACACACACCCGCCCTCCCCTACACTTTTTACAGCAATTAAAAGTACAGAGACAGGAATTATACCAAAGCCGAGTCGATAAGCACACACATCGCTCCAGATGATAGAAGTACACATGTGCTACGAGTCACGTACATAGGCGTACGAGGTTGGGGGGGGGGGGGGGGTGCTAACCCCCGAATTTGGGTAACATTTTCTCATTCGGGCAATTCAAATCTAAAAAAATCTGTTAAAATTCAGGCAAATTTTATGTCCACCCCCCCTCCCCCCCCACACTATTCGGGTATATTTAATGTCAGCCCCCAGGAAAAAATTATCCCGTACACCTATGGTCACGTAGTACCTTGGCAAGGGTGTTTATCATTATTTCCCATTGATCTTATTTGGGGCTGCAAGCCCCCAGTACACTAATTCGAGCCAACTGAAGCCTTCTGCAATTCTGTGAATAATAGACATGAGCACCGGACATGGGAAAAACCATTTGAAAGCCTGATCTTTTAAAATCGTACTTTCGGTTTAGATGTTCTGTTGTTCATGGATTGGATCACAGAATAACATGAACATACAGAAAATGAAAGTACGGTTTCAAAAGACGAGGCTATCAAAATGATTACTCGCCCTCGAACGCGACAGTAAGTGCAGGATTTTTTATTTGTCTCTGGCCCCTTGCTTCATCAAATATTTCAATCCCGTGGATCTGCCCAGTGTTCACTTTCGACTTTGCTGAATTAAACGTCCTGGTCTTATCGCGGTTCTTTGATCACTTGAAAAAATGCCGTCGCAAATCTGAAATTGCTGTCGCCGATTTTTTGGCGACGGCAATGTTGTGCCGTCGCAAAAATTTGCCAATTCCCAGGACTGCAGGACTGATGAAATTCAAAGGCTATTCAAGACTCTCTCGACATTTTTATTGCTCCTGATAGATTCAAGGCCCTGCCTCCAGTCCTAACTAGGGTCCTCTGGTTCCATTTATTCATTGCTACTGACGAGGACTGATGAAATTCCAAGGTTGTTCAAGGCCGTTTCTCAACATTTTTCTTTGCACTACAAGTTCCAGTTTCAAGCTGCAGTCGTCACTAGAACCCTGTTGTCAATATCTCCTCCTCCTCCAACTTCCCTTCATGGTAAGTGTAGGGGAGGTAATGACCAGAGGGTACTAGTTAGTCACAATCGCTGGTATATCATAAATCTACAGTTTAAATGATTATGCGTTTTTGTCAGCACTTTTATTTCATGGGTACTCGAGGCTTTTCAGACTTCCTGGCCCATATTCCAGGATGTCAAGGTCTTGGATGGTACTTCGCCAAATTTAAGGCATTCCTTGAATCCATGGTCCCACAGGATCCCTGTTATCCAGTTTCTGTAATTTATCCAACCAATTCTGGTTAATGGTGAACGAGTTCAAAGACAAGATGTACTCCAAAAAACTGAGAATAAAAATTAATTTCCAAGTATGAGTTGTACAGAGATCAGGGTCTAGATATAATCAGAAATCATGCGAACGAGTAAACTCATCATTTCTCTGTAAAACACAATATAATGGAAAGCAGCCAAAAGAAAATCATATTTTTATACTGTACCAATGACCCAGACTTAGCTGGTGCTAACTCCAACAAAACCAGGGCCAAACACAAATTTTGCCCCCCAATCCCCAAAATTTGCATCCAAAACAAAAAGAAATCATGTCCTAAAGGACCTCCATACTACGCCTCTACTGCGCATGCGCAGTGACGCAGTCGTCCCGAAATTGGCGCCAATTATCATTCTCTGTTTGGCCCTTCATCAGTCAACATCTCACTGATCTTTGTGCTTGTAAATCTCAGTTTAAAGGATGCCAGACACGTAATTTTTGGAGAAAATGTGATTCTAAGGAGGATAGAAGGAGGAGAGGAAAAAGAAGTGGCAAAAAATAATCAGGGCTGTACTTAAAATTTTTTGATGAAATTATGTTAAGTTGCCTATTTTCGAGGCATGGGCCTCTTGTTGTCATTCTTGCTAATTGTTGCACTGCTTATTCAGTGTTTCCTCTCCCCTAGCCTTCTAAAGTCCCCCCTGGCAATTCTCCCATGCTTTTGGCATATTTTTGAGAAGTTTCATTTCTAAAATTTCCTGGGAGAGTTGCTTGGTTACAGAATGTTTTCTGTTATTTTCCCCATAGTTACGTTTTCACCCATGGGTGTATAACGTTTGTGTTCTGCATCTTCCATCTGATGTTCTACAGATTCTCCCCTGGGAGTCTCTGTTTTGCATCAGATAGAGTGTAATTGATGACTGATTCCGGGCCAGTTTTTTCAGTGCCTGGAGTCATGTTTTCTAGTGTGTTTACACTGTTTGTTTTCATTGGCAACAGCCTTTTTTGAGGGGGGCTGTTTGCCTTTGTGGTAGTTTATCTCCTTATAAGATACATTTATATTATCCGAAAGTGTCTCATTAATTATTTTATATAAATTTAAAATTTTTGACCACACTTTGCCATCGGATCCATCGGGGCTCAACGTTACTTTTCAGCAACTTGGGCTTCTCTGAAAAAATATTTTTTCAAAATTATTTTGTTTTGCAATTGTTTTTTCATTTATTAATGGATCATGTTATTATGTATCTTTGTGTCAGGGGTTTTTGCGAGTAACTAGGACTTATTGTTGTTCTTTCACAATGAAGGGACATTGTTCAAATTGTAATAGGAAGAAATCTTCCTCTGACTTTCATGATCATTGTATTAATTGTAGTCAGTGTTCTCGCATTAATCCCTGTCTTATATGTGAACATTGGGATGAGAAACATTGGAAACGTGTGTCACGATATGTTGTTTCTGGAGAAAGAGCGATGCCGGCTCTTTCTCCACAAGGTCACTCTACTCTCTCAGTTTCTATTTCAGAGGAACCAGAACAGGGTGATGTTTCCATGTTATCTTCTTCAAGTGTGCGTCCGTCGTCACAAATGAATTCAGAGCTAGCGGCAAAAGTGCTCATGGAGATTAGACAAATGTCGTCCGCTAGCTCGCCCGGTGTAGCGTCCATTCACCGAATGGTTCGGCAGCCGGGTTCGTCCGATGCGGTCCAAGAGGAAATTTTGGGTGATGCGAGCACTATAAACATAATAGATGCACACCCAGTGACGGCGGATAGTAAACGAGAACGGAGGAAGCCTTTTAGTCCGGTTCCTAGCTCGTCCAGGTCCAGCCGGGCCGCGAGCGAGAGAGGTCCCTCTCTCGTACAACAACATCTGGGACCAGATGTTGTGGTACAAAATGTGTCTTTAGCGGAGCATACGTCCGTCGCTCGGGACGCTCCGTTGTATAAGCAGTCCGCAGAGACTGTTAAGGCTTCCTCTTCTCGTCAGCGCACACGACCGCACCTTGGCTGCGTGACCTCCGATATTTTGCCAGCTTCGCCGATGAAGGATTCCTCGGCGACCAGGTCACACCATCCGGCAGCCAGGGATTCGAGACTGATGGACTCCGGACGTTCGCATAGGAAAAGTATGCGGGAGCCATCTGATGCGGAGCTGCCCTCGGCGAAGCAGCGAAAGACTGCGCCTCCGCAGGTCTCGACGTCGGACATTCTTGTGCAGATAGCACAGCTTATCGCAGCATCCCAGCAGCCGACAGAAACGGTGTCGGATCGAGAATTATCCGACGGCGCTGGGTCGGTACACTCCGCCGAAGCATCGGGGGCGGACGACCGGGAACATCGGGAGGTCCGACCGGATGGTGAAAGGGATACGGATGAATTGGAGCTATCCCTTTCGGAACAACATAAAGCTGCCGTGGACTTCATCCGGCACTTTCTCCCTCAAGTTGTTCCGTCGGGCCAGACTGCTGCGCTTCCGGACAAGAGAATTATAGCGTCATTGGACTCTGAATTTTTTGAGCGGTTCAGGGACATCGCTCCCGAGTTTCCGTCGCAGTCCAATAATGTTGCAAGAACATTTGAATTATTGAACGACGCTATATTTAAACTTGCTTCCAGGACGGGGAAAGCAGGGTTCTTGTCCGCTAATACTCTTAACCTGCCTTTCATTAATGCAAGGAATAAATTCGACACGGCAGGACAGGGTATACCGAGAGTTCCTCTGCGTATGGACGACGAGGCGGAAGACTTAGAGCTATCATTACCGTCGTCAGCTTCTATTCCAACCGCGGTGTTGGAAACAGCTATTGCGTCTAACAGAGCCAATTTAGATGCCTTATCTTACGCAGATCACCTTACTAAGGCGTTATCACTGCGCCTTCAAGGGGAAGAGTTTCAGGATATACAATCCTCTTTTAGACTTCTTTCAAGGGCAGTAGCTTATTCCACGTGTAACTCCGCCCTTTCAGTGGCAAATCTGGAGTTGGTTAGACGTGACGCAGCCCTAGCTACATCCACACTAGTGGATTCTAAGGTGAAGAACTCTCTTAGAGTCGCTTCGGTCTCAGGAGAACTTCTCTTTGACGGCAAGCTTTCCGCTATTTATGATAAAATTAAAAAGAAAGCTAATGATTCTCTGTTGTTCAGATCCGCTCCTAAAAAGTCGGATACAGCAGACACGAATAAGACAGGCACTTCTGGGTCTAATGCGCCCAAGAGAGGTTCCTATAGAGGTTCCGGTGCGTCCTCTTGGTCTTATTCGAGAGAACGTCAGGATAGCGACTCTTGTTCGGGACGTCCTTCAGGCCGGGACAATCGGTCGGACGCCCCGAGGTCGACGAGGCGAGGTGCGGGTCGTGGAAGACGTGGTTTCTCCTACCGCAGGCCTCGCAGGTCCAGGAGGTGATGGCTTAAACCTCTATCGCGTTCCGGTTGGCGGAAGGTTGTCGAGTTTTTCACAAGAGTGGGCGTCGATTATGGACGACCCGTGGGTGAGAGGAGTGACTTCGGAAGGTCTAAAGATATCCTTCAAACGAAAGCCTCCATTAACTCGAAGTCCAAAGTGGACTCATCTTCCGTCAAATCCACAGAAAAGAGACGCTCTGTTATCAGAGGTGCAGTCTCTTTTAATGAAGAACGCGGTAGAGGTCGTAGAAAACCAGGAATCTCTGGGATTCTACAGCCATCTGTTTCTGGTTCCGAAACCAGACGGCTCGTTCCGTCCAGTCATAGATTTGAGCTGGATAAACAAGCTGATCGTCGCTCCGAAGTTTTATATGGAGACGATTCGATCGGTCAGAGCGAGTATTCGGGTGAACGATTATGCAACGAGCATAGATCTCAAAGATGCGTACTTTCACGTCATGGTACATCCGACATTCCGAAAGTATCTACGCTTCGCAGTCCTAGGAGTGGTGTATCAGTTCCGGGCCATGTGCTTCGGATTGAATCTAGCACCCTGGGCTTTCACTCGGGTAATGAACTCGGTAATGATCTACTTCCGAGCTCATTCGTCTGCGGTAACGTCGGCCTACCTGGACGACATTCTTCAGAGGTACGGCAACGAGTTAACGCTTCAGAACGATGTTCAGAATCTTCTTCTATTGCTCCGACGTCTCGGCTTCATAGTAAACGAGGAGAAGTCGGATCTGGTGCCGTCCAAGTCATTCACTCATCTGGGAATGAGCTTCGAGACGCACAACAATCTCGTTCGTCTGCCGTTAACCAGAGCGAAATTAGTCAGTTGTTACGCTCGCTATTGTCTGCACGCAGACAAAGTCACGGCGAGAGAATTTATGAGACTGATAGGTCTGTGCGGAGCCGCAGCGGATCTCATTCCGATGGGGCGGCTACGCACACGTCCTCTTCAAATTTTCCTGACTCAGAATTGGAGTGTGAAAATTCATTCGCTCGATGTAGACGTTCTTTTGTCAGATCAAGTGAAACAAGAGATTCAGACTTGGGCAAACATTCAGTGGTTAACTCAAGGAGTTCCGCTGCAGTTGCCGGATCCGAGTTTTACCATTATGACGGATGCCAGTCAAACAGGTTGGGGTGCATCATTAATCCCAACGGATTCGAGATGCCAGGGTCTTTGGGATCCGCAATTCCTGTGCAAGCACATAAACATCAAGGAAATGATGTCAATTTGGCTTGCGTTACGTCACTGGATGGACATTATTCACGATGCTCATGTCCAAATCCTATCCGACAATACGACAGTAGTGGCGTATATACGGAATCAGGGAGGCACTCATTCAGTTCCGTTGTTCAATCTAATGGAAAGAATCCTTCTGTTTGCGTTAGAACATCACGTTCTTCTTTCGGTCCGTCACATACCGGGTCGTCTGAATGTGCTAGCAGACTCCCTTTCACGAAAGGGTCGCTTGTTCCCGTCGGAGTGGACTCTCAACAAACAAGTATTCAATCAGATTTGCTACCAATGGGAACGGCCAATGATAGACTTATTTGCGACACATCTCAACAATCAGTTGCAGACGTATGTGTCCCCGTGTCCGGATCCAAGAGCATTTGCAGTAGACGCTCTGTCGATCCCTTGGGACGGAATGATAGGATATGCGTATCCTCCAGCGCCGTTAATTCAACAAGTATTGCTAAAGATAAAACAATCTCAATGCAAGATTCTGTTGGTAGCATCTCTGTCGCCACAGAGACCGTGGATAAATCTACTCAGGTGTCTGTTGTGGGACCTACCGCGGAAGCTTCCTCCACGAGAGGATCTTCTTTCGCAGGGGAAATCGCGCCAACTCCATCACAACCCGCAAGGTCTCAACCTTCACGTTTTTCCGTTGTGCGGTCCTTCTTGCATGGCAAGCACTTTACAGGACGAGCAGTGGACGCGATTTCTAACTGTAGGAGGACCTCCTCTTCGCTAAACTATGCGGCTAAGTGGAAGGTTTTTCGTCGTTGGTGTAGGGATCATTCTGTAGATATATTTGATCCCTCTATACCAGACATTGCAAACTTTCTAGTATACTTGTTTGACGAAATCAAACTGCAGCCTGTTACTATAAAGGGTTATAGATCTATGTTATCTGATACCTATGCACATCATGATAGTTTACAAATTGGATCTAATGTCTCTTTATCGAAATTGGTTAGAACTTTTCGATAAATAGACCCAGAACTCTTAGATTAATTCCTAAGTGGAATTTAGCTTGGGTTCTCCTTAAATTGAAGGAAAAGCCATTTGAACCTCTTGGGACAGTAGATTTCAAATTCTTATCTTATAAGACAGCTTTTCTCTTAGCTTTCTCTTCTGCCAGAAGAGTCAGTGAGCTTCATGCACTATCGGTGGATGATTCTCATTATCGTAGTGTTGGGAACACTATCACCTTCACTACTAATGTGGGTTTTTTAGCTAAGAATCAGGCTCCTAATAAATATCCGGAACCTATTGTTATTAAGGCTCTTCCGTCTTCAGACGGGCGTAGGCCTTTACTCTGTCCTGTTAGAGCACTACGTATCTATAAACAGAGATCTCAGTTCATCAGAAAGGGACGGAAACGTTTCTTTCTGTCTTTGATGCCTAATAGAAAGGACATTTCAGTCCATTCTATTGCTAGATGGATTCAGTTAACTATCCGTACTGCTTATGCAGATTTATCTTCTTCTCAGCAGTCTGTGCTTAAGATTTCTGCTCATGAAGTAAGAGCTCTTTCTACTTCCTGGGCTTATGCTAATAGTGTTGCTATTACAGATTTAATGAAGGCTGCTTATTGGTCTCAGCCATCCACATTTACGAATTTTTATCTCAGAAATATTGAGTCCATTTCTGGAGACCTGCATTGTTTAGGTCCGTTATCTGTTGCTCAGAATGTCGTCCACTAAACAGTTGCAACTATAGTTATGCAGGCTTTCTGTTCCGGCAGTGACTCCGTCCGGCTGCCCTCTTCGCTCTGGGCTATTTGACCCAGGGCAAGGGGAAGGGGGGGGGGGGGGGGGCGGGTGTTCCCTTAGGTCACCTGCTTTATAGTGAAAAGCAAGGGGATGCCTCCTCCAAGTCAGTATTTTTGAGTCGCTTCCGGGATGGTTTTAAAGTGTAATATTAATGTTTAATTTCATTCATGTCTTATTTTTAAAGTGTAGCTCGGTGTGAAGCATTTGTATATGTCAAGTGTCAAACGGGCTTTAATATACAATACTCGGACACTTTTAAATGATTATAAAGAGTCTCAATTCTCTGGACTACTTTATTTATTGGCTTGCTTTAAAAATAATTAGTATAAGGGTTATACTGGATGTTAATAGAGAACATGAATGTTATTGTGCTCAATTATTAAGGGTAGTGTATCTTTCTAATTTAATATTAAATAAGAAAGATACATGTAAAGCCTAATACTCCTTTTCTCCTTAAGGGGTTACCTCTTTACTATATAGTTGAGCTTATTGGATTTTCCTCTATGTCCTAGGCCCTCCAGCCTGTTTACTATTCAGCTAAGTCTGGGTCATTGGTACAGTACAAAAATGTTAAAAAATTTATAGTAATTTATATATTTTTTATACTTACCAATGACCCAGACGGGGATGGCCCTCCCTGGAGTTGGGAACTCTTGCCTCCCCGCTGAGTACATAGCGCTGACCAGGCACTGCCAGTAAGAATGATAATTGGCGCCAATTTCGGGACGACTGCGTCACTGCGCATGCGCAGTAAAGGCGTACTATGGAGGTCCTTTAGGACATGATTTCTTTTTGTTTTGGATGCAAATTTTGGGGATTGGGGGGCAAAATTTGTGTTTGGCCCTGGTTTTGTTGGAGTTAGCACCAGCTAAGTCTGGGTCATTGGTAAGTATAAAAAATATATAAATTACTATAAATTTTTTAACTTTCATTAGAAAATATGGCCACATATATACTACTCAAAGTTTGCTAAGCACCAAGTACTTAAGAAGATTTTGTTTGTGTTTGACATTAATTTTTAGATTTTGAATATGATAACCATGGAAAATGGATATTATTGGTAAAAGAGGAAATTTTTCAAATTTGTCGAAAAGTTGACGGAGCGAACTGATCTGGGTTTAATATCGAGTGTGAGACCTATTATTGTTAACTACAGCTTGACAACGCCTTCTCATGCTACCAATCAGGTTCCAGATGGTCCTTTGTGGGAAGTTGTTCCATTCTTGGACAAGCATGGCACCAAGCTCCTGGACACATCTTGGTAAGACTGGACTGACAAATTGCAAGCTGCAACTCATTCCAGACATGTTCGTTTGGATTGAGGTCAGGGGATCTTGCTGGCCAGTCCATATGCTCAATCCCCCCCTCCCCCCCCCCCCCCCCCCCCCCCCCCCCCCCCCCGCCTCTGTCGCTGTCGGTACTCCTGGACTGCATGGGTAACATGAGGACGGGCATTATCGTCCATCAGAATGAATCGATCACCCACTGCATCTGCATACAATCTGACGTGGGCGTCCAGGATCTCATCAATATACCACAGTCAAGGACACAGAGCTCGGCACGTCCATCTCGGCCAATGCCGTCCCAGACCATTATTGATCCTCCACCACATTGGTCATGCTCAGCAACGTTGGCTACATGGAATCGCTCTCCTTGTCTTCTACATACCCTAGAATGCCTATCGGTATTGTCTAGGCAGTACCTGGACTCATCTGTTAAAAGGACAGGTCGCCACTCTTCCCTGGTCCATCCAACGTGATCCATGGCCCATTCATATCGTGCCTGGTGGTGGTTCTGGGACAGCGTAATGCGTATACATGGTCTTCTCGATCGGAGACCACCTTCGTGCAACCTTGCCCGGATGGTCTGTGTTGAAACATTTACCCGGATGCATTCTGAAGATCATTGCGAAGCTGGGTTGCCAAATCAAAGTGGTTCCTACGGGCCTGAATGATCAAAAAACGGTCTTCAGCTGCATATGTTGCCCTGTCTCTGCCACCACCATGTCGTCTGACTCATAGTGCTGAAATCTTGCCCAGTGCACACCAAGGGCTTCACCAACCTGACAAAGGGTAGCCCCTCGCTCCCCCATCCCTACAGCCCGCCACATTTCTGCTTCACGCAAATGTCTTCTTACATTTGCATTCGCCATATTCAATATTAAATCACAAGGATTTGTGTTGAAATGAAGACTGAATACCCTACACCTCTCATGTACATGTCGACAGTACATGAAAATCAAGGGGTACAAGCTTCCATGACTGTCACGAAAAGTCTGCCTGTCAAGAGAGCTAATGTAAACACTGGGGACCATCTCAATACATTCCTCAATCATATCCACCAAAAATATTGCAAATGTGTCACAGGAAAATTTCACAATGATGCGTCAAATATGTGGTGCTTAGCAAACTGCGAGTAGTATATTTTGAAACAAGAGCTGAAGGCAGTTATACCTCTGCTGGAGAGCATAAACAAATTTTTGGTGAATTTATTGACGTGGGAGGTAGGATTTCTATTCTGCAGTTAAGGACGGTAGATGTTCATACTTTCTTCTACACTTTATTAGGCTAGATCCTGTGGTCTTACAGTTGTTTATAGGCAAGTCTTAGCTACCTATAAATGCAGAAAAGACTTGCCTTTTTAAAAGCTTGCCAAAGTACTTAGAATATCTCATTTCTCAGAGAGCTGTCCAGATTTATTTATTTATGTTTAACCCTTTACCCAACGCAGACGATATCAAAATTTATTATTTTAAATATCATTTTTTAATTTTTTTCAAAAAATTTCAACAAAACCTTCGATGAGCTCGTTCCAACGAGTGGTCACACATGATATGGTTTTGTTGAAATTTTTTGAAAAATAATATTTTTTCAACTGCTGAATTTGCATATTACGCAGGCGGATGCGGGTGATTCGTTGGGTAAAGGGTTAAGATTATATGTTTCAACACACTGGCTGGTCATGGCCGCAATACAGTTTATTCCAGGGTTGCTGCAGGCCAGGACTGATGAAATTCAAAGGCTATTCAAGGCTCGACATGGGGGCGCGGTGGCTCAGTTGATAGAGGTGCAGGCTGCAAGCCGAGAGGTCCTCGGTTCGAATCCCACCAGCTGCAACCGCGTTGTGTCCTTGGGCAAGACACTTCACCCCGATTGCCTACATGGGGGCACGATGACGCTGTGTACTGAGGCGTACTGCACATCGATGGTGCGCATGTCTTCAACCAATCTAACCCTGCCTGTGCTGCTGTGCAGAGTTCAGAGTTACAATGTTGGAGGGTTGACAGATGCTCATTGTTGCTCGGTGGTTCTCTCCGGGTACTCCAGCTTCCTCCACCCGTAAAACTGTCACGGTCACGATTAGCCATTGTGCATAAGTATGTGACCTTAAACACCAAAAAATAATAAATAAGGCTCGACATACTTCTTGCTCCTGATGGATTCAAGGCCCTGCCTCCACAGTCCAACTAGGACAATCTGGTCCCATTTATTTATTGCTACTGACAAGGGCTGATGAAATTCCAAAGTTGTTCAAGGCTGTTTCTCAACATTTTTCTTGGCACAATTGCAAGATTCGAGGTCTTGCCTCTGCAGTCTTGACTAGAACTCTCTTTTCACTATCCCCTCCTCCTCCAACTTCCTTTCATGGGAAGTGTGGGGGAGGGTAATGACCAGAGGGTACTAGTTAGTCACAATCTCTGGTATATTATAAATCTACAGTTTAAATGATTATGCGTTTTAGTCAGCATTTTTATTTCATGGGTACTCAAGGCTTTTCAAAAGTCCTAGCCCATATTCCAGGATGTCAAGTTCTTAGATGGTCCTTAGCCAAAAGGCATTCCTTGAATCCATGGTCCCACAGGATCCCTGTTATTCAGTTTCAGTAATTTATCCAACCAATTCTGGTTAATGGTGAATGAGTTCAAAGACAAAATGTACTCCAAAAAAAAAAGAGAATAAAAATTAATTTCCAAGTATGAGTTGTACAGAGATCAGGGTCTAGATATAATCAGAAATCATGCGAACGAGTAAACTCATCATTTCTCTGTAAAACACAGTATAATGGAAAGCAGCCAAATGAAAATCATTTTCATTAGAAAATATGGCCACATATAGTATGAAATTTATTTACTGTGTGGAAGAGAAGTGCACCATCCACATATGGTATGTCCTAGTATATAGTGCTACCATGCCCCCACACTGCTTATTGGGATTAAGTGCCTTGTCCAAGGACATAAAGCAGTTTACACCTGGCAAGAATTGAACCATGGACGTTTTTAGTCAAATTTTATATTTTTCATAAAATTTGGTCATGGCCGCTTCACAGAATTAGATCTCATGAAAAATATTTTAAAACAAGAGCTGAAGGAAGTTATACCCCTACTGGTCCCTGTTTCATAAACAAATTTTTGTGAATTTATTGACGTGGAAGGCAGGATTTTTTTCTATTCTGCCGTTAAGGATTGTAGATGTTCATACTTTTTTCTGCACTTTATTAGGCTAGATCCTGTGGTTTTGCAATTGTTTATAGGCAAGTCTTGGCTACCTATAAATGCAGAAAAGACTTGCCAAGAAGCCAAAGTACTTAGAACATAACATACAAGTTTTCACTTCATTCATATTTATTTATTTAATTTATTGGTGTTTAACTAGTTGAGTGTTAGAAGCTACTATCATTGCTCTAATTAAAAGTGCTCAACTTGACAAACCTGAACTTGGTAAGTTGGGAAGTTATAAATGAAATGGCAAAATTGAAGATCACGGGTACCAATGTTATTTGGTGAAATTTAAACATAACAGCATTGTGTGTGTACAACGTCAGAGTAATCCAAGCATTTTATTTATTTATTTATTGATGTTTAAGGTCACATATTTATGCACAATGGCTAATCATGACCGTGACAGTTTTACGGGTGGAGAAAGCCGGAGTACCCGGAGAGAACCACCGAGCAACGACGAGCAGCTGCCAGCTCCCCAACATCGTAACTCCGCACTGCAGCTCAGGCAGGGTTAGATTGGTTGAAGACTTACGTACCATCGACGTGCAGTACGCCTTAGTACACGGCGTCATCATGCCCCCACGTGGGCAATGGAGATGAAGTGTCTTGCCCAAGGACACAACGCGGTTGCCGCAGGTGGGATTCGAACAGAGGACCTCTCGGCTTGCAGCCTGCACCTCTACCTACTGAGCCACCGCGCTCCATCCAAGCATTTTTAAATGTAAACTGAAAGACTGGCTAAAGGAAGAATGTCGATACACAAATGCAGAAAGTTCAGGTTTTTGTAAACGGCAACTTTTTTTCACAGAAATGAATGCTAATCAATAGCTCTTATCTAAAGGTCTTGCCTAACCAGCACACCAAGTTAAAAAAAACAATCCTATGATAAATGTGGCCTGTAGGCCATGTCAAAGAAGAATGTTGATGCACAAATGCAATAAATTCAATGATTGTTGCTAACAGCAACAGTTTTTAATGGAAATGAAAAGAAAATCGATAGCTCCTATCTTTGTCAACTTGCATAAGCATACAAAGTTTCAAAACAACCTGATAATGAATGCACCCTCTGAGGCAAGCCAAAGGAAGATGTTAATGTACAAATGCACTAAGTTTTAAAGTCATTGCTTGTGGCAATGTCTTTTTCTCACTTTTTTATGGAAATTCATAAATATACCCAACAGAGAGTACAAAAGGGATAAGTTACTGCACAAATGCAGTAAGTTCAAAGGCTGGTGAAAACGACAATAATTTTTTATGGAAATGAAAAAAGAATCAATACCTCACATCAATAGGTCACCCTGAACACACATACCAAGTTTCAAAGTGATCCGATCATAAATGTGCCCTGAAGGGTGCACCAAAGGGAAATATTGAAGCCTGACTAAACTCAGTCCAAAGGTTGTTGCCAGCGGCAACATTTTTTTTACAGAAATGGAAGAAAATTGAGAACTCCCATATAGATATCACCCCAGACAAGCACACCCAGTTTCCAAGCAATCCATTCATAAATGTGTCCTGCATGGTGTGTCAAAGGGAAATATTGATGCAAAACTGCACTAAGTTTTTACTATGTTCTTCATAGGTCGTTGCCAATGGCAACTATTGTTGATGGAAATGGAAGAAAATCGATAGCTCCCATCTAGAGGTCACCCCAAACAAGCACACCAAGTTTCAAAGCGATATAGTCAAAAATGTGCACTGCAGGCTGCGCCAAAGAGAAATATTGATGCATAACTGCATGTCATTGCCAGTGGCAACATTTTTTAACAAGAAATTGAAGAAAATCGATAGCTCCCATCTAGGGGTAACCCCAAACAAACACACCAAGTTTCAAACCATTTTGATCATAAATGTGCCCTGTAGGGCATGCCAAAGGAATATATTGATGCCTGACTAAACTAAGTTCAAAGGTTTTGATGCATAACTGCACTTAGTTCGTCAAAGATCGTTGCCAGAGGCAAATTTTTTTTTGGAAATGGAAGAAAATCATTAGCTCCCATCTAGAGGTCACACCAAACAAGCATACCAGAATCGATAATAAATGTGACCTGCAGGGTGTGCCAAAGGGAAATTTTGATCCATAACTGTACTAAGTTCATCAAAGGTTGTTGCCACCGGCAACATTTCTTGGCAGATAATGATATAGCTCCCATTTAGAGGTAACCCCAAAAAAGCATACCAAGTTTCAAACCGATCTGATTAAAGATATGCCCTGAACAGGGTGCTAAAGGAATATACTGATGCCTGACTAAACTAAGTTCAAAGGTCATTGCCAGCGGCAACATTTTTCAACACAAATGGAAGAAAATCGATAGCTCTCATCTAGAGGTCACCCCAAACAAGCATGCCAGGTTTTTTTTCAAAGCAATTCGATCATAAATGTGCCCTGCAGGGTGTGCCAAAGGGAAATATTGAGGTCTGACTAAATCAAGTTCCAAGAACATTGTCCGCGGCAACATTTTTTGACGGAAATTGAAGAAAATCAATAGGTCCTATCTAGAGGTCACCCCCCAAAGAAGCATTCAAAGTTTCAAAGCCATCTGATCATAAATGCGACCTGTGAGGTGTGCCAAAGGAAATTGTGTACGCCGACGGAAGAGACGTGATAACACTCCCTAATAAATTGTAATAAGACTATTTACAGGGGTATGATAACTCCTATAAAATAAATTGAAAATATGTTTACAAAGAAGGAAATTTAAATTTATGGAAACAAGTGCAATGCCAAGGGGCCACCCCCCCCCCCCCTCCCCCAACCTCCACAGCCAAGCAGGAGTTTCTAGGCATTTATCTTTGTTGATACTGAATTAATGAATATCTTATCTCCATTAACCCTTTACCTAACATGAAAAGCGCATGAGTTTCTAGGCATTTATCTTTGTTGATACTGAATTAATGAATATCTTATCTCCATTAACCCTTTACCTAACATGAAAAGCAGACGACACTTGCAAACAAAATTCTTGAATAACTAATTTTTTTCATTTTTTGTCTCAAAAACATAGGTTATGACCCATCGTTGGAACAAGCTCAACGAGCTCGTTCCAACGAGGGGTCATAACCTATGTTTTTGAGACAAAAAATGAAAATATTTTGTAAATTAATTGGCGATTTTTGAGAATAGCGCTGGCCGGTTTTGGCCGTTACGTTGGGTAAAGGGTTAAACCTTAGCACCAATACAGCAGGCCACCAAATGTGTCCAAGAGACACTTATGTGGCAGTGTGCAAAATAGTTGTACCACATTATTAATATTTAAATACTTTTATTTATTTTATTCTGCAGGTTGACTCTGAATGCTAATGCAGATTTTTTTAATAATTTAATATTTCAGCTAAGTAGTTGGTTGTGTGCGCTTTGTTTTTGCGATTTGGTTTCTTTTGGGTTAAGGAAGTTTTTGCGAGTTGTACTCATTCATGCTGCATGGGTTCGTTAAGTGGGTAATTGGTCTGGTCTGTTTCATTCTGATCTTGGACGTTGTAGATATCAGTACTGGTTTATGTGGAAGCAAGCCTTTGAAGAAATGTGTAAAGACCTACTGTATTTACTCTATGTATTAATACACTTTTTATAATGATATTCCCTGGTTTTCCTGAAAAAATATTTTTCAAAACCACTCTAATAATTGAGACAGGTCAAAATTTATTTTTTAAGTATTGATTCAGCCAGAATAAGGATGTCTGCTATGTGGTTAAAGGTTGTTCATTTGGTTGAGATATGTTTTTGAACGAAACTGTACTATACATTGCCTTGTATATTGTTAAAATATATTTTGACTGTACTGATATCCGTATTTCGTTGTGACAAAAACATACTTTTGTTGTGTACATTTGATTGAAATTTTGAATGAAACTGTTCATTTCCGTGTATACTGTATGTTTATTAAAACAAGAGGCCCCACGGGGCCTGAAGCGCTCATCTTGTACAGAACACAATTTAAACAGAGTCCAAGAATGAGTCTTCATTAAGCAAGCCATCTCCATAGGCTACACTGTCAATCCTTGAATCCCTCAGGAGTGACAAAAATAATCTGGGCATCATGCCTTTTCTTCAGTTGATCATAAGTAAAATGTAGAGTTCCCCTATGAAGCCCCTTGATACAACCTATGTGGATTAATCTTAGTACCTCTAGAAGGTACTGAATACAAAATTTTTAATTCTTCAGCAAAATGGCCAATTCCGGCTCCCACAGAGAGCCCAAATATTAACCCAGGCTCTTGATTTGAACGCAGTTAAATCTGACTTCCCTAGAGATGTTGTGTACCGAATATGAAAGCATTCTGACTGTTGGATCTGAAGAAGAGAAATTGTAAAGAAATTTCTCCGAATTGCACTAAGTTCAAATTTGGGCTACCATAGCGAGCCCAAATATTGACCTATGGATCCGATTTGAACAAACTTGAATCTGACCCCCCTAGAGATGTTGTATACCAAATGTGAAAGCATTCTGACAAGTGAATCTGAAGAAGATTTTTGAAGAAATTCCCTCATATTGTACTAAGTTAAATTTCATGTTCCCATATGGAGCCCAAATATTAACCTAGGCACTCGAATTGAACAACCTGGAATCTGACCCCCCTAAAGATGTTGTATACCAAATATAAAGGCATTCCGACTGGTGGATCTGAAGAAGATTTTGAAAGAAATTTCCTCATATTGCACTAAGTAAAAATTTGGGCTACCATAGTGAGCCCAAATATATACCTAGGGATCTGATTTGAACAAACTTGAATCTGACCCCCATAGAGATGTTGCATACCAAATATCAAAGCATTCTGACTGATGGATCTGAAGAAGATTTTTTTAAATTACCCTCCATAATGAACAAAGATAAAATTTGGGCTTCCGTAGGAAGCCCAAATATTAACCTAGGGACTTGGTTTGAACAATCTAGAATCTGACCCTCATAACAATGATGTATACCAAATATTAAAAGATTCTGACTGGTGGTTCTGAAGAAGAAAATTTTTAAAGAATATTCCCCATATTACCCTATGTTAAAACTTTGGGCTCCTGTAGAGAGCCCAAATATGAACCAATGAGCTTTATTTCAACAAACTTTTATCTGACCCCCCTATGAATGCTGTATACCAAATATCAAAAGATTCTGATGATTGGTTCTGGAGAAAAGATTTTTTAAAATTTTTGCAAATATGCTGACTCAGCATTTTTTCGATGCCCATTACAGAACACCCTAACATAACCGATGGCAATTTTTTTTCACCATTCAATTCTACTGGTCATAAGGATACTTCATACCAAATAAAAGCTCTCTGTTCCGTGGGGTTTGGGAAATATGGGCGTTTGAAAATATTTCTATTTTTAGCTCCCAGGGTTCCCATGGGGATGCGGGAATTTTTTTTTTTGCATGGGTCATGTACTTATGACCCAATAATACCACAAACCAAATTTGGTTCATACCGGACCATCGGTTCAGAAAATAGAAATTTTGGGCGGGGCAAAAATCTTACCCCTCCTATTACAAAGCCAAATATTACTTCACGAACTTCGTTTGAACAAACTTGATTCTACACCTCATATGGAAGCTCCATAGCAAATATCAAGTCATTGTACACACTGGTTCTTGAGAAGAAGATTTTTAAAATATTTGGGTGCATTTTCCCCCACTCCCTCCCTATGGGGCTGGGCATGCTGAGTTGAACAAAAATGAAATGCCCCTTTGGGACCATCACTCACACAAACTTTCACTTGAATTGGCCCAGTGGCTTTGGAGGAGAAGACCAAAACATGGTGTTGACGGATGACGGACGACAGACGCCGGACGGGAAGCGATGAGATTAGCTCAGCTTGACTTTGTCAAGATGAGCTAAAAATATTTTGACTGTTTCTTATTACTCACGTAAGAGAAGAAATCAACTTATTACAGCTGTCCAAAAGTGAGTATCCAAATGTAAGTATGAGTCCACCGGCGTGTAGAAAACAAACATTTTTTTTTTTAATTTCGATCTGCACAAAGAATTTATCGATAGTGTTACCAGCGATAAACACTGCGAGTGCATTGAAAGAGAAGAGCATTTGCTTGGGTGTTTGGAGTATTATAGAAGAGGAACAAGATTTCAGTTCTACTGATTTATTTATAGCACATCACAATGAAGTAGCGGTACATAAAAAATATAAAACGCAACAAAAACTTAGATGTGAGTCTTCCATGGAAGACTGTGTTGCCTGCACTATATTTTAATAGCGTGTCTTTAAATATTTACCTCAAACCTTGTTAATCAAGTTCTTCTATGTAAGTTATATGGAATTCCAAGTCGAAAAAGGGACATAACTCTGAAAAAATATGTGGATGATAACGGTTGTATGTGGATATCCTTTCCCCCATCCTGATTCATGTGCATACCAAATATCATTAAAATCCGCCTGACAATGACAGATATATACACTCCAAGGCGTTTCAGACAGAATTCTAAGTTGAAAAGGGGCATAACTCTGGAAAAAATACAGCGGATCAAAAAATAAAATAGGAGGTGCACAATGCCATTATGTGATAAAGAATAACTGAAAGTTTCATCAAAATCCATTCATAGGTTAAAGAGGAGTGGCGGATAAGAGAAAGTGTGACGCTGACGACAATGCAAGACGACAAAAGTAATCCCTAGGTGTCGCTCCCCACTTCGTGGGGCAGGCGACACAATAAAAACATGAATGAGCAGGGATTACCTGAATCACAAACCATACCCCCATCATTGTGTGCATGTATACTATCACGTATACCAACACTATATGCAGCATACAGAATCATCAAAAATAAAACTCAATACGTTCACTTAAATTTGTGTCATAATAACAAAGTTCCAGGCATTTCCAATTGACTTTGAACCTGTATTCACATTTTGTATTAATTGATGAAATACAGTAGTCTCCCTTGAATCATACATTTTTACAAACATTCAATTTTTAAAACAAAGTGGAATCCCAATATTTCAGAGTGAGGTGGAACACAGAAAGTATTTCAGAAAATCTTCATATTGATGATAGAGATCAATACGTATTGAATACCCCGCAGTCATCATTATTATTATTTATTATTACATATCTATTACTAAACACAACATTTGTGGACACCTCAAAAATTCTCCCAACATATTTCAATACAATCGCCATGTGACATGCACTGTTCCAAAGTTAAGTACAGCTTCTTTGGGGTTCACGCTTGAAAATGTCCCTCGTTCCCATCACAAAAAAATAACAAAATAATTTAGGGGACACGTTCATTTAACCCGTGGGTGTTATTAACAGAGAAGGAAAAAATAGAGAATTATTCTTGCATTTATCGCACAACTTTCAGTGAGGCATTGTGGGACAAGTGCAAGAAAAACGCTTCATTTTTTGCTTCACAGATGACAGTCTGTACACATTGATGGCTAAAAAAAACAACTTAAATAAAATAAGCTAAATTAGCAATAATTTTATAATTAGTTTTCATCAGGCAGTTCATCATCTGAGTTGAAAAATTCATTCACTGCATCATCCATTGACATTAATTCATCCAAGTCATGGTACGAGTCACACGCGTCCTGTAATTCATTTAAACTCTGAAATGGTTTATCTACAGGATCCCATGGGTGTTGTTGAATTAAATTGTCCTCAAAACCATTTATATTCACATTTATGCCACACACTTTGAAAGAGCGTCTTATCATGTCTTTCTTTTAATGCAAAGATTTTATGGCAAAGTCAATCCATTGTACTACATTTTGCTTCGTTGCTGGCTTTATTCTTTCTTCCTGGCTTATTGATGCTGACATCAGGAGGCTGCAGTTTTGATGTGCATCCACCAGGAATAATTGCTGGCAAAATGTTTTTGCGAAGAGCCTTTTTCACACCATCAGTTAAGTGGCTCCTAAAACTGTCCATCACCAGAAGACATCGCTCCTTTTGGGTGTGCTTCCAAAGTATATCCTTAACCCATCGTTGCATTAACTGATCATCCATCAACCCTTTCTCTTGTACACAAACTATCCAGTCTTTAGGAACATCCAATTTAAGTTCACGCTTCCCTTTGAAAATTACCATTGGAGGCAGTATGCTCCCACTGCATGACACAGCTGAAGCCAGAGTGAGGTGCCTTTTTCGGATCCCTTAGAATGCAGGCAAACAGACTTGGCTCCAACTTTGTCAATTGTTTTGTTCTGGATCAAATCAAAATAAACAGGTGTTTCATCAATGTTGACTATATATTCGTCTTCAAATTCATACTCCATACATTTTTCTTTGATGTACCTCAAGAAGGTAGGAGTCTTTTCCTCTAAATCTTTTGGAAGTCGCTGGGCAAGTGAAGCTTTTGACCGTAATGTAAATTCATGATGCTGCATAAATTTGATAGCCCAACCATAGCTGGCTTTGAATTCTCCAAGCTTTTCCAATTCTGCTTTCTTTACAAGCTCTCTAGCATACGAGAACATGGATTCGATCGAAACAGGCAACTGCAAATCTCATTCTGCAACTTTGTCATCAATGACCGTTCCATAGGATATCGGTCTTCCAGATTTATTCACAATGTCCAGCCTTGTTCCTTCCAGCCTTGTTCCTTTTCTCGTTTGTGTCATTAAAATCAATCTTACACCATCTACTAAGCGAAGCAGGGTGAAGTTTTAGCTTAGATCTTGCTTTTCATATCCCAACTTGACTTGCCAAATCCACTGCTGCTTTCTTCTCTTTGACGTTCAAACTTTTGTACTTTCCTTTAACAGTGACCTCAGTTTCCTCTTCACTTAGTTTATTCAACTTTTTAGGAGGACTTTGGGTATCTGCAACTTCATCTATTTTTCTTTTTGCCGGCCTTCCAACTGGTCTTTTTACCACTGGCTTCTGTGGGCTCAATTTCACACTAGGTCTCGCTTCCCCTGCTGTTTGTACTTTACTATAAATCGATCCATGATTGCAAACTGAACTGTTTGTCAATTTGAGGTTGTATTCAGGTTTTATAATATTTGAGGGCTTAAAAAAACCCAAGAAACTCACTTTGATGTTATACTTATTTTCATTACTTGCTGAATCCGTATCACAGAAAATGCAAACCGCTTGTGGTGCTTATTGTTCTCAACACACAAGCGGTAACAGTTTTTTGTTCAACCCTAAGCACGTGATTGTTTTGTTTATAACAGCAGTTTGTTTGATGAGGAAACACCTGTTCCATGGCAGTAATGTGTGATCAAGTACTTACAGTCCGGTGTTATTTTAAATTCCATCAAAAAAGGAAAAGGTAACAAACATGATTTATTGTATATCAGAGGCGTGGTCTGATTTTTTTTGTCAAAACCTGAATGCATGTTTGAGTGCTATTGACCTGTATTGACTGGAAAAGTGTGTCGTAGGCATGTTCAAGTTTCTTGAATGAAAGTGTCAATGACACTGTAGCTTAACTTGTGTGTTGTGTTTGATGAAAAGGATTATGTTCAATGTTTATAAAAGGATTATGAAATAAGACCAGAATTGTGATAATTGGGAATATGTTCATTTCTGTTCCCTGTATGCTATGTTTTTGATAAAAATAATATGAGGTGTACACTGTACTAAAGAGCTGAGGGGTGGGTTAATGTGACCTCACAGTTAATGTATGTGGCCCTCACAGTTAACGTATATCAATGAAAGTTACCAAGTTACAGTGAAATTATTCCTAAACGAGCCATCCTATCAAGTTACATTGAAATCCCTTCATAAATATGGCCTGAAGACTGTGCTAAAGGTTTTCGGGCTTCGGACCCTGTAGCCGTCAGTTTCCCAATTGTGTCCAAATGGGACGTTCTCATTTAGACATTATATGAAGTCAACCTACCAAGTTACAATGAAATCCCTTCATAAATATGACCTGAAGACTGTGCTGAAGGTTTTTGGGCTTTGGGCTCAGGCAGCCATCATGGTTGAATGATCACAACCAAAAGGGGACATTCTCATCTGGACATCATCTGAGTGATCCTACGAAGTTACAATGAAATCCCTTCATAAATATGACCTGTAGGCTGTGCTTAAGATTTTCGGGCTTTGGGCACCTGTAGCCATCACAGTTGACCAATCACGACCAAAAGGGGATGTCACCATCTAGGCATTATATGGAGTCAACCTAACAAATTACAATGAAATCCTTCCATAAATACCACCTATAGACTATGCTAAAGGTCTTTGGGCTCGGGCAGCCATTAAGACTGAATGATCGCGATCAAAACAGGATGTTCTCATCTAGACATTATTTGGAGTCATCCTACCAAGTTACAATGAAATCCCTTCATAAATATGATCTGTAGACTGTGCTAAAGGTTTTCGGGCTTCGGGCCCCTGTAGCCGTCACAGTTGCCCAATCACGTCCAAAAGGGGATTTTCTCATTTAGACATCATGTGAAGTCAACCCACCAAGTTACAATGAAATTCCTCAATAAATATGACCTGTAGACTGTGCTAAAGGTTTTCGGATTTTGGGCTCGGGCAGTCGTCACAGTTGGCAGATCATGCCCAAATGGGGAAATTCTCATCTAGACATCACAAGGAGTCATCCTACCAAGTTACAATGAAGTCCCTCCATATTAAACATGACCTGCAGACTGTGCTATAAGTTTTTGGGTTTCGGGCTTGGGTAGCCATCACAGTTGACAGATCATGCCCAAAAGGAGACGTTCTCATCTACAAGTCTGGAAATAAGCAATCTGTCATTTACAGAATGAGGTCCCTAGAGGATGAATGTGCTGATGCTATCCCATACAGTGGGCTAGATTCCCCCAATTTATCTTCTGGGTACCTCTTTCTGTTTAGGCCCGAGACTTTGATTCAGACTGCGGTTTACATAGGATAAATTTGGTGATGCTACCCTGCTGTGGAGGGTAGCATCACCAAATTCACCCTCTGGGGACCTCATTTCTGCAGATCACAGTCTTCTTATTTCCAGGCTTGCATCTAGGCATTATACAGAGGCATCCTACCAAGTTACAATGAAATCCCTTCATAAATACAACCTGTAGACTGTGCTAATGGTTTTTGGGCTTGGGCAGCCATACTGGTTGACCGATCGCCACCAAAAGGGGACGTTCTCATCTAGACATGACCCCAAACCAGCATATGAAATTTCGTGACGATCAGACAAGAACTGCGGGGTGTAGCCCGTGCTACAGGAAAATGTGAACAGACTCACAGACTTACGCACGCGTGATGGCAATAGCTTATCTTGACTTTGTCAAATCCTCTACGTACTGATTGTTAAGCATAAATTCTTTTCCTGGTAAAAAATTATTTTTCCACTACTTCAGAATCTAAATGAGATAAAATTTGATTTTTTCCCCAATAGTCTTACTTAACCCTTAGCACACCAGTGATGCAACAGAATTTTCTCCAATCATATTGTTTTTCTCTTGTTTAACTCTTTGCATGCTGCTGGCGGATTTTCCAGCCCCACATTGTTTCTCTCGTCACTGACATTAGTATAATTTGAGCATA
This sequence comes from Pictodentalium vernedei, assembly GCA_031216915.1. Classification (NCBI taxonomy): domain Eukaryota; kingdom Metazoa; phylum Mollusca; class Scaphopoda; order Dentaliida; family Dentaliidae; genus Pictodentalium; species Pictodentalium vernedei. Next base: position 99,074,787 of record CM062289.1, on the reverse strand, counting down.
TTTAAACATATTTTTGTCTGTGAATTGAAAGGATTTTTTCATCAAAGATTTCTTGTTATATCTAGATTAATTTTTCATCAACTCTAGTCATGGCTGTTTTACAGCAGCCATGACTAGATTTGATGAAAAAATATCTTGAAAATACTCAGCGGGTTGAGAGTTAATTATGAATTTAACCAATTATATCGTTTGACAGAGCTCACTGAGCTCTGTCAAACAAGGTATATTTGGTTAAATATCAAACTGCATTATGGGAAATATTTGCTGCTGAAAACTTTTCTATTTTGACATCAAAGTGCAGAGGGTTTAATGAAAATATCAAGTGATAAAACATTAAGAGAAGCGTACATCAATTACTTACAATATTTCTCTTGGTTACTACATTTGAGAAGACATTTTTGTCAATGACACAATCATTTCTCTTTTGCTGCATCTGTAAACCAAACAGTGTTCGTGTTTCCAATTCTGGTGGATTATAATTAGGATCCATCTGTAAACAGTAAGATATAAACAGATCATTGTACAGATTGTTTTTTAACACTACAGAAGCTGTTTTTTTAAAGCTGAGACAGTCCTTTTATTTCATACTACTCACTTTGCACTGTGATGGAGTCCTATTTTACGATAGTAAACAAACAAGCACTGCATCACCTTCCAGGGTTTCCGCATTGAGTTAATTTAATAGTATTAAATATTAGCATGCAAAACAAGGGGGCAGGGCTAGTTCATGCACAGTGGATGAAGTTTTTTTTTTGGGGGGGGGGGGGGGGGGGGGGGGGGGTGTTGCATGAAAGCAATCTGTTCACAAAAGTATCTTGTTTGTTTGTTTGTTGGTGGTTAACGTCACATATTTATGCACCATGGCTAATCGTGACACAACATGGAGATGAAGTCAAGTTTAGTCAATCGTTGATCTACATGTTGCCCATTTTAGACGACTTTCACCCCAAGCATTGGTGACTGGGTCCTATTTTACTAGTAAAACGGAACTGGTTTACCACAGTAAACAAGTGCTGCTTACTTCCCGGGGTTCCCACGGGGAACAAAAGTATCTACAACCGGATGAAAGGAAATAATGAGAAAATGATGGTGGGGTTGGGTGGGGTGGGGTGGGGTGGGGTTATGTGTGGAGATGGTAACTTCAGTAATTACACATAGATAATGGTGAACATCATATTTTGTCCAGAACTCACATTGCATCATGTCAAATTTCAAGAACATTGATCGAAAAGCAAAGGAATAAACAGTGTTAACCCTTCAAGTTTTATTTCTGACTTTTACGACCTCAGAACAGGTCCCCTTAACATACCATCACGAGAAGGTCCTGCTGACAATAAACAAATTACATACAAGCCTGAAAATAAGCAAACTGTCATTTGCAGAAGGAGGTCCCCAGAGGGTGAATTTGCTAATGCTATCTCATACAGTGGGCCAATTTATCTTCTGGGTACCCCTTTCTGTTTAGGCTTGAGACGTTGATTCAGATTTGAGGTTTGCAGAGGGTAAATTTGGTGATGCTACCCTGCTGTGCCGTTAGATCACCAGATTCACCCTCTGGGGATCTCATTCTACAGATGCCAGTTTGCTTATTTTCAGGCTTGATCACATAGGCAATGGGGGGAAACAAAATAACTAACTTCTTCACAATTGTTTAGTCCACAAGTTAGTTCTTATTGTGGCTTAAAATATACATATACAAAAATATACAAAAACTTCTTTCATAAAAAGAGAATGCCAAAAAATCTGTCCGAGCTTCTCAGCCCTGGTAATTCACTCTCAGCAATCAGCAGTGCCAAGGAAAATGCAGAGGAAACGAAAAATATCCACAGAAAAAAATACTGCCGAGGATGGCTTCTTCAGAAAGCCTTCGTGGTGGCAGAAATTTCACAACTTCCAGGTTACACAAGAAATCAAACCATGTGGGTTGCACTACGCTGCATTGCTAATCTTACAATTTTCAGTACAAGTTGCTGCATATCCACTAGAAACTATGTGTTCTACTTCTTCTATGTTGATAACAGCAGAACCTGACATCATTTTCTAGAAAGCTCTTACAGAAGAAGCAATGAGATACTTTGTTTGTGGTTATGCTGCATCTTATTTTCACTCTGTACATATTAAGTCACCTGCTAACTTCCAAGATTTTTTCTCAGCGTTCACATGGTTCATAATTATTGGCATGATCTAATTGAGTAAAGATTCTTCACATTGATTGTGATTATATACATATGTATCTCGAACCACTTTCACATGTTAAAGTTACTTGAAAGTTTTCAATTCACGCAATACTACATATACATGGCAATTAAGATGCCCTGCACCCTGATGATTTTTACACAATCGAACAGGCTTCACAGCAATTGCCGTAGAAGCACCAGTTTTCCACAGCAATTTTTTTGCCAAGGAAACAAGGATGAATTATTACCAGGACTGGCTTCTAAAATGGAAATGATGTACCTCAAATGCAGGGCTCAGCTTAGAATTATAGCTGTTATCATGTAACAATCAATCCATCCCAAAACTCATCATAGCCCTGCACACACCGTACAGTCACTTTCCATGGGTAGCAATATTTCCTCAGACACAATACTATTTGATTCCACACACTAATTATAGGAATACTCATCAATAATTTAATTAATGAAGCACCGTTACAACCTGGTGCTTCATAAATTAAAATTTTGCAGATGATTTTTATTACCGGGTAAGGGTATGCTATGCGTGGACATCACTGCCCACGTGCGGATTACGACCAGTCAACAGCAACTTAGTGTACACATGGAAATATTGAATCAATACAAAACCTAATCCTTTATCGGTGCCATTTATTTATTAAGGTTTAATGACACAGCCACATCATGTTGGTGACAGTTTTGCAGGTGGAGGAAGCCGGAGTGCCCGGAAAATACCACCGTACAATGGCAAGCAGCTGCCAGTTCCCCAACATCGCACTGCAGCATAGGCAGGGTTAGATTGGTTGAAGACATGCGCACCATCGACGTGCAGTATACCTTGGTGCACAGCGTCATCATACCCCCATGTGGACAATCGGGGTTAAGTGCCTTGCCTAAGGACACAACGGGGGAGTCTAAATCAATCGCTCAGATGGTCATCCATTCACGTTTGCTTAACTCTGGTGAAGAGATGAGAATAGGTTACTGGAACGCCACCACGCCTCTCAGTGCCATTTCACCTGTTGCCTATGAAGTGATGTCTAAAGGATGACAACCAACAAAGTTTTGAATACTTAAAACTTTCCATTTGAGCCTTCAAAATAAAGACATGAGCATTGGCATCTTTATATGTCCACTTCATGTAAATTCAATCATTCTACATTGAAATATACATCTCATACATTTAAAATGTACCTTACTGTAATCGTGAGAACTTGAAAAATGCATTAGTCGTTTTTTTGGAGTTATTTCTCGGACATGACAGCCATGTTGGATTTGCAAGAATGCGATTCATTGAAAGGCATCTACCTACAATCACTAGGAACGACACCAGAAAGGAAAGTGTCAACGACACTGTAACTTAACTTGTGTGTAGAGTTTTATGAAAAGGATAATGTTCAATGTTAATGAAAGGATTATGAAATAAGACAAGAATTGTGATGATTGCGAGTATGTTAATTTCTGTTCCCTACATGCTATGTTTTCAACAAGAATAATTTCAGGTGTAGACTTTACACAAGAACTGAGGCCTGGATTGATGTGGCCCTCACAGTTAATGTATGTCAACCAAATTACAGTAAAATCATTCCAAAATGAGTCATCCAAAGTTATAATGAAATCCCTTCATAAATATGACTCGAAGACTTAGCTAAAGGAATCTAGGTCACGTGCCAGTCTAGCAGTCACAGTGCACAGACTGTGACCAAAATAGGACAGTCTCATCTAGATATTATAGTTATCCTACAAAGTTACAATGAAATCCCTTTATAAAAACAACCTGTAGACCGTGCTAAAGGAATCTAGGTCACGTGACCAGGCGGCGGTAACAGCTGACTGATCGTGATCAAAATAGGACAGTCTCATCAAACCAAGTTATCCTTCCAAGTTACAATGAAATCACTATCATAAATATAAACTGCAGACTATGCTGAACAAATCTACGTCATCACGGCTTACCGATCACAGCCAAAATATGACGTTCTCATCTAGACATTATAACAAGTCATCTTACCAATTTACAATGAAATCCCTTTATAAATGCAACCTGTAGATTGATCTAATGGAATCTTGGTAACGTGCCTCTGTGATGTCATGGCTGACACACAACCAAAATAGGACGTTCTTATCTAGACATTATACTTTGTCATCCTACCAAGTTACAGTGAAATCCCTGCATAAATATGAGCTGTAGACTGTGCTAAACCTTTTTGGGCCTGCACAACCGACATGGTTGACCAATCGTGACCAAAAAGGGATGTTCTCATCTAGACATGACCTTGAACCTGCATATGAAATTTCGTGATGATCGGACAAGAACTATGGGGTGTAGCCTGTGCTAAAGAAAATGTGAACAGACTCACAGACTTCCGCACACATGATGAAAATAGCTTATCTTTGACTTTGTCAAGTTGAGCTAAAAATTGGGAATCATTGTAGGGACCTGCGAACCTTCGATTATTCGATTCGATTTCGAATCCTTGCAGCTATTCGATTTGATTCGATGCTGGTGTCATGGGTTCGAAATTTTCGAATCTCGTCGGACTAGGTCGGGAAAACTTTTTTCACGCCACTGTGCCGATACGTGTGTTTCTGCTCCGATAATAGGCTTGCAATCACGTTCGTTTATCAATTAGTTAGGCGCGTGCATCGGAGTAGCACCCCCACCCACCCCCATCTGGTAACATTCCCGTTATAATATAACCTCGCAACTTGGTCTTAAATCGGCATGCTTGCATCGTATATGCATTATGCACACCACTTCGTCTTACGGGAGTTTGACGAAACCAGCATGTTTTACAGTAAAGTGCAGTATAACAGAATTACCACCCTTACATTGCAATTTGCAATGAAGCGGTCACGCGTTTACATAAAGACGCCGACACGGAATGTATATAAAACGGAGAGGTCAATGTGTGTTTATATGTGTCGTGAATCACTCGTGATTAAAGATCAGGGGAAGTTGGTAACAGCAGTTATTGTCGATACATGTGATGACCCAATGAAGTTGAATGAACGTACCAGAACAAGCTAACTTATATGATATACCAGGCTGCAGAATTGCGTTTCGTTTAGTTTGAATGGTTTAATTTAGCTTTCGATATTTTAATTCGCGCGTGACGTGTGTTTACAAAAGTTCAGTATGGCCAAGTATGTTTCCGTTTCCTGCCAGTTATCACCGCCGGTCTATTATCCAAAAATGCCAACGATCCTACGGCACCCGAAACAACAATTGTCAGCATATACACGACCACTATTCGATATTCGATTCGATTCGAAATCCTCGTTCACATTCGATTCGAGACAAAATTTGATATTCGCAGGTCCCTAAATCATTGGTAATTATTTTTAAAGTTATTGCAAGGAGAAACAAATGAAAGTGTCAATGACACTGTAGCTCAACTTGTCAAGACAAAGACATGTACATGTATAGTATGTGACACAGCAATGACAAACATCTAGGTAATGACCTGATAACAAAGGTACATATAAAGTATTGTAACGGTCTGTACATAAATACTGACCGTTGCCTGTAACAAATGTATAGGTAAAGTATTGTAAAGGTGGGTGACAGTCAGATGCTGAACTAGAAAAAATCTTTGAGTCCCAGAGTGGGTCTGACTGAACCCCAAAATATTTGTTCTCATAGCACAGTGATAACAAAGGCACCCCAAAACACACTCGTTCCTGTCCCAAGGTGAAAACAAAAGTACTCAAGAAGTTTTGTGAAGATCAGTTCATAAATACAAGCTGTATAGAACTTGTGACAAAAAACTGATTGGACCTAATTTCGGTACAAAATGGCCACTGGCAGCCATCTTGAATTTTGGACCGTACCCAGAAACACTCATTCTCATTGCAAGGAGATAACAAAGGTACCCAAGAAGTTTTGTGAAGATCGGTTCATAAATACAGCCTCTACCCTGAGCCGTAAGGACATGTGTGCTTACATTGTGTAAGTAGCACCGAATAAATCAAAGTTCATCTAATTTGCATAATTTCTGCACGAAAAAAAAACCCCTTACAATATGTGATGTATTCCATGTTACTAAACATTCATACAAAAATTTATTAAAATCAGAACTTTCATACAGAAGTTCTATACAAAAGACTGATTGCACTAATTTTGGTACAAAATGGCTGCTGGTGGCCATCTTGAATTTCGGACCACACCCCAAAACACTCGCTCTCATCCCACGGTGATAACAAAGGTACCCAAGAAGTTTCGTAAAGATTGGTTCATAAATATGGCCTCTAGTCTGAGCTGTATAGAAGTTGTGTACAAAAAACTGATTAGACCTAATTTCGGTACAAAATGGCCACTGGCAGCCATCTTGAATTTTAGACCGCACCCAGAAACACTCATTCTCGTCCCAAGGTGATAACAAAGGTACCCAAGACATTTCGTGAAGATCAGTTCATAAATACAGACTCTAGTCTGAGCCGTATTGACATGTGTACTTACTGTGTGTAAGTCACACTGAAAAATCAAAGTTCATCTAATTTGCATAATTTCTGCACGAGAAAAAAACCCGTATTATATGTGATGCATCCCATGGTACTAAACATTCACACAAAAAAATTATTCAAATCAGGGCTTTCATATGGAAGTTCTGTGCAAAAATCTGATTGCACCTAATTTTGTACAAAATGGCTGCCATCGGCCATCTTGAATTTCAGACCGGACCCAAAAACACTCGTTCTCGTCCCACGGTGATACCAAAGGTACCCAAGAAGTTTCGTAAAGATCGGTTCATAAATACGGCCTCTAGCCCGAGCCGTATTGGCATTTGCACTTACAGTGCTGAAAGTAACCCCAAAAAACATCAAAATTACACAATTTACGTACGAGAAAAAAACCCGTATTATATGTGATGTATCCCATGGTACTAAACATTCATACAAAAAATTATTCAAATCAGTGCTTTCATATGGAAGTTCTGTACAAAAAACAGATTTCTGCATCGTCGGTACAAAATGGCAGCTGGCAGCCATCTTGAATTTTGGACCGCACCCAAAAACACTCGTTCTCGTCCCACGGTCATAACAAAGGTACCCAAGAAGTTTCGTAAAGATCGGTTCATAAATACGGCCTCTAGCCCGAGCCATAGCAGCTTGGCACTTACAGCTCTGAAAGTAACACTAAATAAATCAAAGTCAGTCTAATTTGCATAATTTACACACGAGAAAAAAACCCGTATTATATGTGATGTATCCCATGGTACTAAACATTTATACAAAACTTTATTCAAATCAGAACTTTCATACAGAAGTTCTGTACAAAAAACTGATTTTTGCATCATCGGTACAAAATGGCCACTGGCAGCCATCTTGAATTTCGGACCACACCTAAAAACACTCGTTCCCGTCCCAGGGTCATAACAAAGGTACACAAGAAGTTTCGTAAAGATCGGTTCATAAATACGACCTCTAGCCCGAGTCATAGCCAATTGCTGACGTACGGACAGACGGACGATGGGCCATGACAATAGCTCAAATTTGACTTCGTCAAAGTTGAGCTAAAAATTCACAAAAAATCCAAGATAGCTGCTATGGTGGCCATATTGAATATGGCAGAAAACTGATTATGGAAAGGAACTTCTAGTCACCACTAATTCACCATATAAAATAGGATCCATGGTGCATTTCATTTTCAAGTTATTGCACCGACAAGCACAAGTTTACTGGACAGACAGGGGGATCATACCAGAAAACGGCTCACTCCAGCCTTATAATAATCCCCTCTCTCTGAAAGTTTGAATATGTGTTGTGTAAATAATGTTGGGCAGACATGACAATTTCGTTTGATAAAAGGTTAACTTTCAATCATTTTTAAATACCAAGTAATGGTTTTTGAATAGCACTTATGACTCAATTTAATAGATGTATCGACTCAAGTTGGAGAGAAAAAAGTACGATGTTTTCAAGTACAAAGAAATTTATCACATAATAACTGTCCAAAATATGTTATTTGCATAGTAACAAAGTTCCATTACGAAAGCAGTCTTTAACCTCAAACTATACATCAAAACTGTGATACCTTTTCAACAGCAACTGCAATAGAGCCAAGCATGAGACTTTAGTCAAATAAACAAAAGGCCCCAAGGGGCCTGAGGGCACTCACCTGACATGGTAGCCTAAATATCAACCCAGAGAATTGATTTCAACAAGTTGCATCTGCTCCTCCTAAGAAAAGCTTATACCAAATATCCAAAGATTCTGACCAGTGGATCTAAAAAAAAAAAAGGATTTTTAAAGAATATTCCTCATATTGAACTAAGTTATAATTCAGGCTCCCATAGGGAGCCCATATATGAACCCAGGGACTTGGCTTTAACAAACTTGAATCCCCCCCCCCCCCCCCCCCCCCCCCCCCCAAGGATGCTGCACACCAAATATCAAAACATTCCGACTGCTGGATCTGAAGAAGTTTTTAAAGAAAATTCCTCATTTTGAACTAAGTTACAATTCAAGCTCCCACAGTGAGTCCAAATATGGACCTAGGGACATGGCTTGAACAAACTTGAATCTCACCCCCTAAGGATGCTGCATACCAAATATCAAAACATTCCGACTGATGGATCTGAAGAAGATTTTTAAAGAAAATTCCTCATTTTGAACTAAGTTATCATTCGGGCTCCCACAGTGAGTCCAAATATGGACCTAGGGACATGGCTTGAACAAACTTAAATCTCACCCCCCTAAAGATGCTGCAAACCAAATATCAAAACATTCCGACTGCTGGATCTGAAGAAGATTTTTAAAGAAAATTCCTCATTTTGGACTAAGTTATAATTCGGGCGACCACAGTGAGCCCAAATATGAACCCAGGGACTTGGCTTGAACAAACTTGAATCTCACCCCCCCTAAGCATGGTGCATACCCAATATCAGAAGATTCTGCCTGCTGGATCTTGAGAAGAACATTTTCAAAGAAATTTGCCTGAAATGCACTAAGTTCGAATTCAAGCTTCTATAGTGAACCCAAATATGAATCTAGGGAGCCGATTTGAACAAATTTGAATCAGATCCACCCCACAATGTTGCATACCAAATATCAAAACATTCTGCCTGCTGGATCTGGAGAAGAATATTTTTTAAGAAATTTGCCTGAAATGCACTAAGTTCAAATTTGGGCTCTTATACTGAGCCCAAATATAAACCCGGGGGGGGGCCCGATTTGAACAAACGTGAATCAGATCCACCCCACAATGTTGCATACCAAATATCAAAAGATTCTGCCTGCTGGATCTGGAGAGAAGATTTTTTAAGAAATTTGCCTGAAATGCACTAAGTTCAAATTCGAGCTTCTATAGTAAGCCTGAATATGAATCCAGGGGGCCGATTTGAACAAACTTGAATCAGATCCACCCCACAATGTTGCATACCAAATATGAAAAGATTCTGCCTGCTGGATCTGGAGAAGAAGATTTTTGAAGAAATTTGCCTGAAATGCACTAAGTTCGAATTCAAGCTTCTATAGTGAGCCCAAATATGAATCTAGGAAGCCAATTTGAACAAACTTGAATCAGATCCACCCGACAATGTTGCATACCAAATATCAAAAGATTCTGCCTGCTGGATCTGGAGAAGAAGATTTTTTAATAAATTTGCCTGAAATGCACCAAGTTAGAATTCGGGCTTCTATAGTAAGCCCGAATATGAATCCAGGGGGCCGATTTGAACAAACTTGAATCAGATCCACCCCGCAATGTTGCATACCAAATATGAAAAGATTCTGCCTGCTGGATCTGGCGGAGAAGATTTTTGAAGAAATTTCCCGAAATGCACTAAGTTCGAATTCGAGCTTCTATAGTGAGCCCAAATATGAAGCTAGGGAGCTGATTTGAACTAACTTGAATCAGATCCACCCCACAATGTTGCATACCAAATATCAAAAGATTCTGCCTGCTGGATCTGGAGAAGAAGATTTTTTAAGAAATTTGCCTGAAATGCACTAAGTTCGAAATCTGGCTCCTATACTGAGCCCAAATATAAACCCAGGGGGCCGATTTGAACAAACTTGAATCAGATCCACCGCACAATGTTGCATATGTACAGATTGTTTTTTACCACTGCAGAAGCTGTTTTTTAAAGCTGAGACAGTCCTTTTATTTCATACTACTCACTTTGCACTGTGATGGAGTCCTATTTTACGATAGTAAACAAGCACTGCATCACCTTCCAGGGTTTCCGCATTGAGTTAATTTAATAGTATTAAATATTAGCATGCAAAACAAGGGGGTAGGGCTAGTTCATGCACAGTGGATGAAGTTTTTTTTTGGGGGGGGGGAGGGTGGGGGGTGGGGGTGTTGCATGAAAGCAATCTGTTCACAAAAGTATCTACAACCGGATGAAAGGAAATAATGAGAAAATGATGGTGGGGTGGGGTGGGGTGGGGTGGGGTGTGGAGATAGTAACTTCAGTAACTAGAACTATCACTGAAGGTGATTAATACCCCCGCTTTGGGTTTTTAGAGGAATGCACTTCTGATCATGTAGGCGAAGGCCATAAGGAAATGTATACATAAAGATCATTTTTTGTTGTTGAAATTTGTATTTGCATGTGGCCTTCCACAGAACAGCACTGAATACTTAAAGAGCCCACACATATATGGTTTACATTTGGAAAAACACATTTACAATGTGCAACATGTATTCAAAATCGGTTCATTAATGTAGGAAGAGTTGCACACACAAGAATCCCATTTGAAAACCCATAATAAATCCAAGTTAAAGGGAGATAACCTGGTTAAAATTGTCGCAGATCAAAAATTTGGGAATATGCGTATGTTCACTTAGTTGTGATAATGTTTGAAAGGTTTCGTCAAAATTGATTGATAAATGTAGGAGGAGTTGCACGCACAAGAATTTCATGTAGAAACCCATAATAAATCTAAGTTAAAGGGAGATAACCTAGTTAAAATTGCCACAGCTCAAAAATTTTGGAATATGCGCATGTTCACTTAGTAGTGATGATGTCTGTAAACTTTCGTCCAAATTGATTGATAAATGTAGGAGGAGTTGCGCACACAAGAATTTCATGCAGAAACCCATATTAAATCAAAGTTCAAGAGAGATAACCTGGTTAAAATTGACGCAGATCAAAAAGTTTGGAATATGCACATGTTCACTTAGTAGAGATGATGTTTCAAAGGTTTCATCAAAATCGGTTCATTAATGTAGGAGGAGTTGCGCACACAAGAATTTGTTCGGATGGAAAGACACAATAAATCTAAGTCAAAGGGAGATAACCTGGTTAAAATTGTCGCAGATCAAAAATCTTGAAATATGCGGATGTTCACTTAGTAGTGATGATGTCTGAAAGGTTTTGTCCAAATTGATTGATAAATGTAGGAGGAGTTGCACACACAAGAATTTCATGTCCGGAAAGACGTACGGACGGACGTACAGGGCGATTCCTATATAGCCCCCACTTCTTCGAAGCGGGGGTATAATTACACACAGATAATGGTGAACATCATATTTTGTCAAGAATTCACATTGCATCATGTCAAATTTCAAGAACATTGATCGAAAAGCAAAGGAATAAACAGTGTTAACCCTTCAAGTTTTATTTCTGACTTTTACGACATCAGAACAAGTCCCCTTAACATACCATCACGAGAAGGTCCTGCTGACAATAAACAAATTACATACAAGCCTGAAAATAAGCAAACTGTCATTTGCAGAAGGAGGTTCCCAGAGGGTGAATTTGCTAATGCTATCTCATACAGTGGGCCAATTTATCTTCTGGGTACCCCTTTCTGTTTAGGCTTGAGACGTTGATTCAGATTTGAGGTTTGCAGAGGGTAAATTTGGTGATGCTACCCTGCTGTGCCGTTAGATCACCAGATTCACCCTCTGGGGACCTCATTCTACAGATGCCAGTTTGCTTATTTTCAGGCTTGATCACATAGGCAATGGGGGAAACAAAATAACTAACTTCTTCACAATTGTTTAGTCCACAAGTTAGTTCTTATTGTGGCTTAAAATATACATATACAAAAATATACAAAAACTTCTTTCATAAAAAGAGAATGGCAAAAAATCTGTCCGAGCTTCTCAGCCCTGGTAATTCACTCTCAGCAATCAGCAGTGCCGAGGAAAATGCAGAGGAAACGAAAAATATCCACAGAAAAAAATACTGCCGAGGATGGCTTCTTCAGAAAGCCTTCGTGGTGGCAGAAATTGCACAACTTCCAGGTTACACAAGAAATCAAACCATGTGGGTTGCACTACGCTGCATTGCTAATCTTACAATTTTCAGTACAAGTTGCTGCATATCCACTAGAAACTATGTGTTCTACTTCTTCTATGTTGATAACAGCAGAACCTGACATCATTTTCTAGAAAGCTCTTACAGAAAAAGCAATGAGATACTTTGTTTGTGGTTATGCTGCATCTTATTTTCACTCGGTACATATTAAGTCACCTGCTAACTTCCAAGATTTTTTCTCAGCGTTCACATGGTTCATAATTATTGGCATGATCTAATTGAGTAAAGATTCTTCACATTGATTGTGATTGTATACATATGTATCTCGAACCACTTTCACATGTTAAAGTTACTTGAAAGTTTTCAATTCACGCAATACTACATATACATGGCAATTGAGAAGATGCCCTGCACCCTGATGATTTTTACACAATCGAACAGGCTTCACAGCAATTGCCGTAGAAGCACCAGTTTTCCACAGCAATTTTTTTGCCAAGGAAACAAGGATGAATTATTACCAGGACTGGCTTCTAAAATGGAAATGATGTACCTCAAATGCAGGGCTCAGCTTAGAATTATAGCTGTTATCATGTAACAATCAATCCATCCCAAAACTCATCATAGCCCTGCACACACCGTACGGTCACTTTCCATGGGTGGCAATATTTCCTCAGACACAATACTATTTGATTCCACACACTAATTATAGGAATACTCATCAATAATTTAATTAATGAAGCACTGTTACAAAAAAATTTGAATAAGACTGAAATCCAATAAAAAACTGAAAAATCTCATCCCTGAAGAGCCCAAAGAATCACACATTTTTGATTTCAATCTAATCTCTAATCAAACAGAACCTTGAATCTTGAAGTCGTGAACGATAAAATATTCCAACTACATCATCAAGGCATGCCATCGTCGAAGGCATGCCTTGATGATGTGGTTGGAATATTACCAAATTGGGATTTTTGTTCAAAAACAGAAACGGGTGTGAGAATTCTGTACTGAGCACTGCATGGGGCTAGCAATCATGAGCTCATCGTCAACATTGCTTGGGAACTTTAAATTTGCCTTCAGCAATGGTAATGACAAGTGACAACTGGAATTAGCATAGATGGTGGCATGGATACAGATGCTTTTTATGCCAATATAGCGGAAATTACTCAGTCTTTATTTTCAACATTGTTTATGTACAATTTCCACCTCAGCTATATGTTTTTGTGAGATGAAAAGATGACTGATACTCAGCAAAATTACAGTGAAAAGATTAAAGAAAAACGAATCAGTCAGTTGATTTCAAATCGAACCAAATATAAACTTAAGCCTAAATATCAACCCAGAGAATTGATTTCAACAAGTTGCATCTGCTCCTCCTAAGAAAAGCTTATACCAAATATCCAAAGATTCTGACCAGTGGATCTAAAAAAAAAAAAGGATTTTTAAAGAATATTCCTCATACTGAACTAAGTTTTAATTCAGGCTCCCACAGGGAGCCCATATATGAACCCAGGGACTTGGCTTTAACAAACTTGAATCCCCCCCCCCCCCCCCCCCCCCCCCCAAGGATGCTGCACACCAAATATCAAAACATTCCGACTGCTGGATCTGAAGAAGCTTTTAAAGAAAATTCCTCATTTTGAACTAAGTTACAATTCAAGCTCCCACAGTGTGTCCAAATATGGACCTAGGGACATGGCTTGAACAAACTTGAATCTCACCCCCTGAGGATGCTGCATTTCAAATATCAAAACATTCCGACTGATGGATCTGAAGAAGATTTTTAAAGAAAATTCCTCATTTTGAACTAAGTTATCATTCGGGCTCCCACAGTGAGTCCAAATATGGACCTAGGGACATGGCTTGAACAAACTTAAATTTCACCCCCCTAAAGATGCTGCATACCAAATATCAAAACATTCCGACTGCTGGATCTGAAGAAGATTTTTAAAGAAAATTCCTCATTTTGAACTCAGTTATAATTTGGGCTACCACAGTGAGCCCAAATATGAACCCAGGGACTTGGCTTCAACAAACTTGAATCTCACCCCCCTAAGCATGGTGCATACCCAATATCAGAAGATTCTGCCTGCTGGATCTTAAGAATATTTTCAAAGAAATTTGCCTGAAATGCACTAAGTTCGAATTCGAGCTTCTATAGTGAACCCAAATATGAATCTAGGGAGCCGATTTGAACAAATTTGAATCAGATCCACCCCACAATGTTGCATACCAAATATCAAAACATTCTGCCTGCTGGATCTGGAGAAGAATATTTTTTAAGAAATTTGCCTGAAATGCACTAAGTTCAAATTTGGGCTCTAATACTGAGCCCAAATATAAACCCAGGGGGAGCCGATTTGAACAAACGTGAATCAGATCCACCCCGCAATGTTGCGTACCAAATATGAAAAAATTCTGTCTGATGGATCTGGAGAAGAAGATTTTTTAAGAAATTTGCCTGAAATGCACTAAGTTCGAATTCGAGCTTCTATAGTAAGCCCGAATATGAATCCAGGGGGCCGATTTGAACAAACTTTGAATCAGATCCACCCCGCAATGTTGCATACCAAATATGAAAAAATTCTGCCTGCTGGATCTGGAGAAGAAGATTTTTGAAGAAATTTGCCTGAAATGCACTAAGTTCGATTTCGAACTTCTATAGTGAGCCCAAATATGAATCTAGGGAGCTGATTTGAACTAACTTGAATCAGATCCACCCCACAATGTTGCTTACCAAATATGAAAAGATTCTGCCTGCTGGATCTGGAGAAGAAGATTTTTGAAGAAATTTGCCTGAAATGCACTAAGTTCGAATTCGAGCTTCTATAGTGAGCCCAAATATGAATCTGGGAAGCCGATTTGAACAAACTTGAATCAGATCCACCCGACAATGTTGCATACCAAATATCAAAAGATTCTGCCTGCTGGATCTGGAGAAGATTTTTTAATAAATTTGCCTGAAATGCACTAAGTTCGAATTCGGGCTTCTATAGTAAGCCCGAATATGAATCCAGGGGGCCGATTTGAACAAACTTGAATCAGATCCACCCCGCAATGTTGCATACCAAATATGAAAAGATTCTGCCTGCTGGATCTGGAGAAGAAGATTTTTTAAGAAATTTCCCGAAATGCACTAAGTTCGAATTCGAGCTTCTATAGTGAGCCCAAATATGAATCTAGGGAGCTGATTTGAACAAACTTGAATCAGATCCACCCCACAATGTTGCATACCAAATATCAAAAGATTCTGCCTGCTGGATCTGGAGAAGAAGATTTTTTAAGAAATTTGCCTGAAATGCACTAAGTTCGAAATCGGGCTCCTATACCGAGCCCAAATATGAACCCCCGGGGCTCCGATTTGAACAAACTTGAATCAGATCCACCCTACAATGTTGCATACCAAATATCGAAAGATTCTGCCTGCAGGATCTTGAGAAGATTTTTTTTTAATGTTTTTCCTATTGCCTACAGTGTTAAAAAGTGCTGACTCAGCACTTTTTCAAAGTCCTGAAAAAAGTACCTTGTGATCAAACCGATACGGATTTTTTTTAACCATTCTATTCTACTGGATAAAAGTAAGCTTTATACAAAATAAGAATTCTCTGTGCCATGTAGTTTTGGAGATATGGCAGTTTTAAGGTTTTTCCTATTTTTAGCTCCTGAGGTTCCCACGGGCAATGAGAAAATTTTTTTTTTTCATCAATCAACTACTTATGACCCATTGTCATCTCATATCAAATTTGGTTCAAATCAACCTCACGGTTCAGAAAATAGAAATTTTGGGCGTGGCCAAAATTTTTGCCCCTCCCATAACGAAGGCAAATAATGCCCGACAAACTTCTCTTGAACAAACTTGATTGTAAACCTCAAAAAGACTCTATACCATATATCAAGTCTCTGCTACTGGTGGTTCATTATTAGATTTTCAAAAAATTTGGCCATTTTTTCCCCACACCTCTGCTCAATATGAGCCGAAACCTAATTTGGATAAAAATCAAAATGCCCCTATATAACCACCACTTACATGAAATTTAATTAAAATGTGGCCAGTGGTTTAGGAGAAAGAGGCTCAAACTCCACCTTCACGCAGGACGATGGACGAAGAGTGATAAGAAAAGCTCACCCTGACTTTCAGTCAGGTGAGCTAAAACCCCCCCCCCCAGAAAATATACTGAAATTGTGCTTGCATGAAGGGAAATTATCAAAATCCTCCATTATGCCCCTAATTATATAACCAGATTGTAAAGCTGTGATGGGATATTCTATTTCTTTGAATTCACATGAAAATGGTCTGAAAGACCATTTTCATGTCAATTCCAAGAAATAAAAATTTAAAAAATTTGAATAAGACTGAAATCCAATAAAAAACTGAAAAATCTCATCCCTGAAGAGCCCAAAGAATCACACATTTTTGATTTCAATCTAATCTCTAATCAAACAGAACCTTGAATCTTGAAGTCGTGAACGATAAAATATTCCAACTACATCATCAAGGCATGCCATCGTCGAAGGCATGCCTTGATGATGTGGTTGGAATATTACCAAATAGGGATTTTTGTTCAAAAACAGAAACGGGTGTGAGAATTCTGTACTGAGCACTGCATGGGGCTAGCAATCATGAGCTCATCGTCGACATTGCTTGGGAACTTTAAATTTGCCTTCAGCAATGGTAATGACAAGTGACAACTGGAATTAGCATAGATGGTGGCATGGATACAGATGCTTTTTATGCCAATATAGCGGAAATTACTCAGTCTTTATTTTCAACATTGTTTATGTACAATTTCCACCTCAGCTATATGTTTTTGTGAGATGAAAAAGATGACTGATACCCAGCAAAATTACAGTGAAAAGATTAAAGAAAAACGAATCAGTCAGTTGATTTCAAATCGAACCAAATATAAACTTAAGATTTGAAATCAAATCGAATCTGGAAGCTTCGCAGGGCCCTAACCAACATGTCATAAAAAGAAACTCTAATTCGATAGGATTCACTACAAAATGTATTTACCTTGTCAATTAAATTCAATCATCAGCTTGAATAGAATTCATTGACTCTGCTCATACATTTTTGTTTAGAATTTGTACCAGTTTAACTCATAACCTCCCTGCCAAGTAATTGTTTTTTATAAAATCTCAAGCACCAATGACAAAATTTGATGAAAAATTCGGGAAAATTTGACTTAAATAATAGTTATGAACAGATGCCTTGCATCAGGTTTTGTGATTTTGGGTGAACTTTTGTTGAGTGTTGAAGTCAAGGGAAAACTTCTAAAGTTTTTATCTACATGTACATCTTAATTCTAACACACAGGCAT
The DNA here is from genome assembly GCA_031216915.1 of Pictodentalium vernedei. Classification (NCBI taxonomy): domain Eukaryota; kingdom Metazoa; phylum Mollusca; class Scaphopoda; order Dentaliida; family Dentaliidae; genus Pictodentalium; species Pictodentalium vernedei. Next base: position 99,057,078 of record CM062289.1, on the reverse strand, counting down.
GCACACCAAGTTTAACTTACGGGAATCCTGTCGGAAGAGGTCACCGTAACTGAATAGAAACTAATCACTAACTGGCACTTGACCAGAAATTGACCGATAGGTAACCCCTCCTTATCTCAAAAGTATACAAACAAGAAGTGTTTCTAATTACAGCCCTGTTCACATTAGGCTAATTTACATACGGAGATTAATGCGAAACTGAAACAAAGTAACAGCTAATTATAGCTTCTCGGCTGCACCAGAGGAGCAGTCGATTATTTGGCGCCCCTCTCTTGGCATTTTCCGACTTACCAGTTAAATATATTAGCCAATAGAAACACTAGTTTACCTCACCGAAAACTCAACACTAAAAGTCTCTCTGGAAATCACTTCCACTTCATCTGGAACCAGAAAGGAAGTTTGGAAATTTATCTGAAACCCACCTCTCCCATCCCGATTTGTTAGTCATTCCTCGACTTCTTCACTCATTGGGCTTTTATTCAAACCAAGTTCATGTTATTCATTCTTCACTCCACTCATGGTGGCGTTTGGTTTAACATATCGTCCCTCAAACATGCCGACTTGGCCGAATTCCAATGCCAACCAACAGAGAAGTATTCGAAGTTCTCGTTCAAAATGAATTCTCTAACCATCTTACCTCCATAGACTTAGATGACCTTTGAGAAGAATCAATTAGTTCGGACACATTGAATCCTTCTTTCGATCTTAAAATGGGCCTCTACGATAGTTAAATTCTTAAGCACTAAATAATTATTCAATATTTCGGTACACCGCAGTATGATTTTTCAAATACAGAGGTATTTTTTTTTATCCATTACCATCCAAGCCTAAATTAATTTATTCCCTGAATAGATGAAGTGATGAAAATCACAACATCACAGCTTTAAAACATATCCAACATTTCCAAACAGTTTCTGGTTATGGATTGCTCAAAACTGCCATTAAATCTTTGTTTTTTGAAGAGACATGGAAAACGAAAGTGTCAATGACACTGTAGCTTAACTTGAATGTGTGTTGTGTTTGATGAAAAGGATAATGTTCAATGTTTATGAAAGGATTATGAAATACGACAAGAATTGTGATTATTGAGAATGTTAATTTCTGTTCCCTGTATGCTATGTTTTCAATAAAAAATAATTTGAGGTGTTGACTGTACTAAAAGACTTGATAGGTGGGTTAATGTGGCCCTCTCAGTTAATGTCAACCAAAGTTACAGTGAAAGTATTCCAAAACGACTCATCCTATCAAGTTACAATGAAATCCCTTCATAAATATGGCCTGTAGACTGTGCTGAAGGTTTTCAGGCTTAGGGCCTGTGTAGCCATCACGGTTGACCGATCGCAACAAAAAGGGGACGTCCTCATCTGGACATTATACTGAGTCATCCTACCATGTTACAATGAAATCCCTTCATAAATATTACCTGTAGTCTTATTAAAGGTTTTCAGGTTTTGGGCACGGGCAGCAATCACAGTTGAACGATTGCGACCAAAAGGGGACGTTTTCATCTAGACATTATTTAGAGTCATTCTACCAAGCTTGTCATTTTGAGGCGGCCGATCGGCCGAGGCTGTTGTGGCCCGCCTAAACTAAAATTTCTGTAGACCATAAACGACCGCCTCACGCAAAATACCGAGGGTGGTCAATATTTATCAGCTCCAATATGTTAACAGAGCTTGAGACGTTGCAGCACACAACCTGTTAAAATTGAGAGGGGGTATTTTTTTCTCAGCATTATATTTCGTCAATAATTATGCACAGAACACGCCAACGAAATTTTGAAACATTCCAGTAATAACAGGTATGCAAATGAGCAAGGAGACCAACGTTTCATATCTGTAAAATGTCACTCATTTTGTCAATGTGAGGATTCCTTTACGTATAAAGCCTTACCCATGAATTTGTTTCAGAAGTCTGAGTGACAGGCTATTTATATTAAATTAATATATCCAGCAAAATACAAAAACATACGCAGGACTCTTCACCCACAACAGCTTTGTTTTAATTTTATTTGCCATGTGTCATGTCATTTCACCCACGTGTTGAGTACTCTCCCTTGATGTGCAGGTTGCCTTTCTTGCTTTCACACTCCTGTTTTCTGTTTTTTTAAACGTTTTGTTTTCGAAATAACAGCATATCAAAATCAATCTTTATTGAGTACAATTCTTCCCAATGTATTTACCAGTAAGCATTATTCTTTGGATTTTATTTTCACCAAATTTCTTGCCGGTAACCAAGGTTTGATATTTGTGGGACATCACTGGTCACTGGATTGGCAAAGCTCACATAACTTCGTGTCAACTCATGAACAGGCCCAACCCCAGTTGTCCACCTTTGATGAATTAAGGTGGACCAAAAATGGCCCTCCTGGACCCATTTCAGGCGGACCATTATGGCCCTCCTGCCATTCTGATAATGACAAGTCGGAGCTACAATGAAATCCCTTCATCAATACGAACTGTACTGTGCAAAAGGTTTGCAGGCTTCGGGTCCCTGTGGCCATCACAGTTGACCGATGGTGACCAAAAGGGACAATCTCATCTAGACATTATATGGAGTCATCCTACAAAGTTACATTGAAATCCCTCTATAAATAGACCTCTAGACCATGATACAGGTTTTGGGCTTGGGCAGCCATCACGGTTAACAGATCGTGATCAAATGGGGAAGATCTCATCTAGACATCATATGGAGTCAACCGACCAAATTACAATGAAATCCCTCTATTAAAAATGACCTGCAGACCGTGCTAAAAGTTTTTGGGTTGTCTGGGTCGACCATGTTTTGGCCCGAAGTGAGAAAATTTGACCTGAAAGACTCAACTTCCTTGCATCTGGTAATGTAACCAAGTCTTACTTTCAAACTCATGTTTTTCCAAGTGTATTAAGTAAAATTATATTATTCTGTTACTTTCTAGTATTCAAGTGCTACAAGAGTCCAGGTAAGAAAATACATAGCTATGATATACGTTGATTCCCATCGTTATTATGTCAACAAATTCATCTAATATCCTATATTTTCACTTTGTTTGTCTTGCCGAGTTCCAGAACACCTGAAAAGTTTACCTTGTGAAATATTGTACTTTCAGTTTGACGAGACGCAGGTTTACTTCCTGGAAATAATTAAACAAACGTGTCTCTGACATTCCACTTTGACGTCATCAGGATTTCCCCACGTACCAATCAGAAGGGATATACACGCTAAAACTCTAAAAGCTACGCATGGTAGTTGATGTAAATAATACAAAATTTACATACTCATTATACACTGTACCATCCATCGCGGTGATCGTGAGAATACTTTTTGGATTCGTAGATTATATCCCAGTGAACCAGAGGACGCTGTTCGATGGCACATGGAAAATGGTAAAAATTCTAAGTTCAAGGGCAGTAACTCCACAAAAAAAAATAAACTGAGCAGAACGAAATTCGAACTTGATCTTAAGTATCCATAACAAACCTGTATACCAAAAATTTTCTCCGGAAAACAATTCTGGACAGACGGACTCCAAAAAAATGGTGTATAAAAAAAATTTGAATCAATTCCAGCTATTGCATCCAGCTCACAATTTTTACTTTGCATTTTGAGATGCAAACCCAAACAAATCGAGGCTTTTTCGAGATTTTAAATTTGTGAAAATATTTTAAACAGTTTTCTTTCAACTGAGATGACAAGAAATTGGGAAGGACTGAAGGAACACATTCCTATATACACCCCACACTACGAAGTAGATAAAATAAATCTCTCCAAATATAACAAATAAACTGTATGGCTCAGAATTTCCAATACCACTTTGAAATCACAGAAAGGAATAAGCTGAACTCAAGAAGAATGCTATATGCACTCAATTCCATTCGAGCTCAAAGCATACTCACAAATCTCAAGTCATTTGACACATCATGGCCAAGAGTGGAAAAACTTCAATACACCTAAAGGAAAACCAAGGACCAAAAGGAAGATTACTCAAGAATTTGCTTCCTCCATGCTGCTGATGGATCTACACCTACATTTAATTATTGGTGATTAATCCTTCACCTAACGAATTGGCCGCATCCACCCGCATAATTTCCACATTGAGCAGTTGAAAACAAGTGCAATGGCAAGGGTGGCTATGCATACCACCCCCCCCCCCCCCACCCCTGCACTGTCAAGCATGACTTTCTAGTCTCTTATCTTTGTTGATATTGAATTAATAAATATTTTATCTTCCACACTGATGCCCCCGCTTTATGATAAACTATATTAAGTGGTTAAGGAAGTCAAAAAGGGGACATAACTCAAATAGGAATTATCGCACTACACTCAAAATCAAACCTGTCTAGTATAATTGTCTACAGTAAGCTATATTTCAAGTTTGATTTAAATCGGACACCTATAATTCAAGTTACAATCCAGAAACCAATATCAACATGTCTTCTAGGACAGAAAGGGGCCATAACTCTGCCAAATTATATTGTCCAAGCACACTATCAGTCCCAACCTGTATTATGTGGATATAAACCTGTGCATAAAATTTTGTCTCATTTTGTTCAGTCAAACTGATGTTAACATCCAAAAACCAATATCAACAGGTCTTCTAATTCAGAAAGGGACCATAACTCTGCCAAAAAATGTGAGACCTCGCCCACTGTGAATCCCAACCTGTATTTTATTGTTATAAACCTATCTAAAAAAAAAAAAATTTCATTTTGCTCAGTCTATGAGTTACAAAGATCGTGTATCATATTTTCTATTTTTATTTTTTTTTATTTTTCACTTCAATAAACGTTTCGGACCCCTCATTGGGATGAACTCAACGAGTTTGCAAGTACTGCCCTCTAGTTGTGCTCAGGCAAGAGTTAACATTTCTTTAACTGTTGTATCTCTTGACATGGACACCAAGTGGTGAAATCTTTAGTTGACAACATGATATTCGTGAAGTTCTCAAAAACTCATGGAAATATTTGTTATTCTCAAATCCAGAGCTCAGAGTGATAGTTGCGATCATGTAAAAATCGTATGAAACACGGAAGTAATTCTCATCATAGCCCTATAATTGTTATATGAACTCTACTTAAAGAACAGCAAAAATAGAATGTATACTTCCGTGTATAGCAGTGCATTCTGTTCATGAAGGGTAGAAAAGAATGTTACGGGTTAACCATTTACCCAACAAAACGGCCAAAACCAACCAGCGCTATATACAACAAGAAGAATGTTACTAAGGTAACACATGCCCCTCCCCCCTGGGACCTTCACCGTGCAGATGTGGCGAAAACTATTCTATGCAACACACCTTCTGAAAGTCTTTAACATTTGTAAAAAGTTTAACAATTGTACTTATTCGTTTCTGAGTTATGGCTTAGACATGAATTTTGACCGATTTTTAGTGTGACCTTGACCTCGAAGGTACAAACCCGGCTATGGTGTGTGACATCCTCCCATGGTCATTTATAATTGTGTGAAGTTTGATTACTGTGGCCCTAACCGGGTTCAGTGTGACCTTGAAATGTGACCTTGACCTTACGGATCTGGCTGTGGTGCGTGACACATCCACCCGTTGTCCTTTATAATTGAGTGATTTTAGATGATTGTAGCCCTAATAGTTTTGGAGTTATGCTTGAGACACGATTTGTGACCCTGAACATATGATGGTCAATTATGACCTCCACCTTGCAGATGCGGCGGAAACTATTATACGCGACACACCTTCTGACTGTCCTTAACATTTGTAAAAAGTTTAACAATTGTACTATGATTCGTTTCTGAGTTATGGCTGAGACACGAATATTGACCAATCTTTAGTGTGACCTTGAAATGTGACCTTGACCTTGAAGGTACGTACACGGCTATGGTGTGTGACACATCCTCCCATGGTTCTTTATAATTATGTGAAGTTTAATGACTGTGGCCCTAACCGTTTTCGAGTTATTGGCTCTAACACGCATACACGGACGGACATACGCACAATTCAAGCACTATATGCCACGCGACCTAACTCGGGGGAGGGGGGGGGCATAAAAATCGGCAATTAATTTATTTTTTCGCCTCAAAAACATAGGTTAAGGCCACTCTTTGGAACGAGCTCATCGAGCTCGTTCCAATGAGGGGACATAACCTTTGTTTTTGAGACAAAAAATTACTTCAAGAATTTTGGTTGCAAGTGTTGTCTGCTTTTCATGTTGGGTAAAGGGTTAATACACATATGAAGAAATACATTTTGAAGTTTGTTTTTTAGAAATTTTCTCTTTTTTTTCACAAAAACTCATGAGGATCTTTCAGTTTGGTGATTACAGAAGTGGATAGAGAATTTCAACTAGCTCACATTCTCATTGATACAATTTTTTTGATTTTCTCCTCAAAGCAGTGTCGAATCCAAACTTTCTAGGATTGGTATAAGCAATTAAGCCAAATGATCAATAAAGAAAACTGAATTCCTAATCTAACATAATGGTTCAGACAGCACAATTCACAAAAAAAAACTCCAACTATACTTTTTTAGGCAAAATATGAACCTTTTTTTTATTGCAAATGTTGTTCTCTTGTTGTGCTGGGTAGAGTTAACATTTCCTTTTACTGTTATACCTCTTATTACATGGTTATAATGCTGAAAGTCTAAAGTCAAGAAGAATAATCCTCAAGTATTCAAAACCTGGGAACAATTGTTATTTCCAAATTTAGAGCTCAGAGCAGTAAATGTTATCACGTGAAAATCAGACACGCTGTTTCTCATCATAGCCCTATCAGGAACTGGATGTGTCAGCATGACATGTATGCACACGGTAAGGTAGTATGACTAAGGGTTGGATTTACATGCTTGTTGGTACCCATGACAAAGCCACGTACCAGAAGTCAACCAATTATTTGAATGTATTGGGGAAAAAATACCTCTGGAAAACTGATTCTCTCGAGTTTACATATGATAAACGAAGTTCAAGGTCAATACCTATGCAAAAAGTCATCCGGAAGAGACCAAACTTGAACTTGATTGGTGGGGACATAAAAACAGTAAATATAACATGTATAAATCTATGTTTGTTTATAGTAGTGTGTACTGAAATACATCTATAAGAAATATAAAAGTAAAACTTTTTTTTTTTTTTTTAGAAATTTAGTCTTTTAGGCCCAATAAAATTAAATAATTGATTGTCAGGTAATTTTTTTTTTAAAATGAATGAGGGAGGGCCATTTATTTTATTTTTATTATTTTCTATTTTTTTAAGTCCTGACGGAATGGTTGCTGATGCCCAAAATCCAGTTGTGAGAGTCTAAAATTATTTATTTATTGGTGTTTAAGGTCACATATTTATGCACAATGGCTAATTATGACTGACAGTTTTACGGTTTGAGGAAGCCAGAGTAACCAGAGAGAACCACCGAGCATCGACGAGCAACTGTCAGCTCCTCAACATTCTAACTCTGTTCAAGCTCTGCTCAAGCAGGGTTACAGCAGTTGAAGACATGTGCACCATCGACGTGCAGTATGCCTTAGTACTAACACAGCGTTTTCGTGCCCCCATGTAGGCAACCAGGATAAAGTGCCCAAGGACACAACGCGGGTCATTCTGGAGGGGGATCGAACTCGGCACCTCTGGCATAGACGACGAACAGTCTACCACTGAGCCACCACGCTCAGAGTCTAAAATTAAATACTAAAGCTTTCTTGTTGATTTCAAGAACTCGATTTGAACAAATTTTAACCTTACACCTCTAGAGATGTGACATACTAAATATGAACAGATTCTCACTGGAGGGTCTGAAAAAGAAGATTTTTAAAGAAATTTTCTCATATTGCACTATGTTAAAATTTGGGCTCCAATAAAGAGCCAAATATTCATCCAGAGATCCCATTTGAACAAACTTGAATCTAACCCCCCTAGAGATGCTGCATACCAAATATCAAAAGAATCTGCCTGGTGGATCTGAAGAAGATTTTTAAAAAATATCCCCCATATTGCACCAAGTTAATAATCAGGCTCCCATAAGAAGCCCAAATATTAACCCAGGGTCTCAATTTGAACAAACTTCAATCTGACTCCTGTATAGATGTTGTGTACCAAGTATCAAAAGATTCTGACTGTTTGATCTGAAGAAGATTTTTAAAGCTTATTCCCCATAGTGCCCCAAGTTAATTATTTGGGCTCTAGTGTTGAATCCAAATATGAACCAAGGCTGCATACCAAATATCAAAAGATTCTGATCAGCAGTGGTGAATAAATTTTTTTTTTTTTTTTGCAAATATGCGGACTCGGCATTTTTTTCAAACGTCCCTACAGAACACCCTTACACAACCGATGGCCATTGTTTTTTTTTAAATTAATTATACTGGTCAAAAGGATGCTTCCACCAAATAACAGTTTTCTGTTCCGTGTAGTTTGGGAAATATGAGCATTTGAATTTTTTCTATTTTTAGCCCCTGGGGGGTACCCACAGGGCTGCGGAAAAAAAATCTGGCATCAATCAAGTACTTTGGACCCACACTTGTAGTACATGCCAAATCTGGTTCAAATCGGCCCATCAGTTCTTGAAACAGAAATTTTGGGCAGATCCCAAAAAGGGTATGTGCCCACACAAAGCCCAAATATTGATCTGCCAACTTCCCTTGAACAAACTTTAATCTTCAACACCAAAGAGTGTTCCATACCATATATCAAGGCAATCTCTCTGGTGGTTCATGAGAAGATTTTTAGGCTTTGGCATGTTTGACCAGTGCCCGAAGGCACCCACTTCATTTGAACAAAATAGAAAGGGCATACTCTAGGGATGGGTTGTGCAATATATGTTTTAATTTGGCTGAATGGTTGTGAAGGAGAAGCCAAGTTTTCAAAAGTTAACGGACGACAGATGACGGTTGCCAAGTGATGGCAATAGCTCACACTGACTTGCAGTCAGGTGAGCTAACAAGGAGCATTGCCACTGGTATCCCCTGCGGGGGGTTCTCACTTTGCCAGCAGGTATTGTTTTCCTAAAAAGGTGATAACAGGTTAAACAATAGGGATAAATAGTATAGTCTGTTCTATAAATTGGTGTGAATTTGAGAAACAGAATACCAACATTGAAACTGTGCAAACATTCTTTAATCATTGATTGTTTTATAGTGTTATCTTGAACATTACATATACATATACCAAGTCAGAATATAGATACGACATTTTACATCCATTGAAAATAATTGTACATCCACACAGAAAATAAATTTAATAGTTTGAAAAAGTCACAATTTTTAATAAAATCACACAAATATGGATGCCATTAGACACTTGTACTATCACAATTTTTCACAACCCAACAAGGTGTGCTACAGAGTTGCCATATTCATATAATGTTTTGCTACCATCCAACAGCTGCCTTTTTTCATTGTCCAACATATGGTCAATGCGTCGATATTTCTTTTTGCGTGGCCTTAAGCTACCACCATTCTGAAGATGTAGAATAGTGGCTTCTACCCATTGTTCCGTCACATAATCCGCAAAACTACGGACTCCTGGAATATCCATATCCACATTCTCAATTGCGTACCACCAGTAGTCTGATATGTCACCAGGTCGCAAAAGAGGAAGTGCTGAAGCCCGTTTCACGAACATTTTTACACTTTGGTCATTGTTAAACACCACTTTAAGACCAAACCGTTGTGCATTTTTCCAAAATTGCCTGTCGATAATGAAACATGCAGCCTTTAATGTTGGTCTGAAACACATTTCTGGCTGCATTTTGTGCTGCTGTCTCGAAGTCAGTCATGATAGTAGATGGTGACAATTCACTGTTTAAGTGCTGTGCTTTCTCTTTCACTATCTCAAAAAACTGTTGATAAGTTGTCTGTTTTTTATTTGGCAATAGGCCATACACAAGGGGGAACATTTTTCCCTCCACAAACGAATGAATGGTATAAATTTGATAAAAGAGTGTTGGGCACATACTGAAAGTTCCAGAACAGTAGTAAGTATCCGCCGAAGCAAGCATTCGAATATTTTCATCCGTAGCAAACACTAAAAATGAATTCCCGGGTGCGGCGTGTAGTAAAAAGTTGTGTCCCGTGATTGTCTCTTTATAAGTAGTTGGCAGATCGATCTGTTGTCTGACTTTTGGCACTTGTGGAAGAGTTTTAGATCGAGCCCTGTATAAACTTGAATGTACTGAATACAAGGTTGGAACACACTTAACTATTTCAGGAACATCATTTGCTCGTAAACAGTTCAATTCTTCTTTGTAAATGGCTGGGATAGTTCTATGGTCATGCTTGATTTTTTCTCTTATTTCACATAAAAAAGTGTCCACAACAATTTTCACATTATCAGGCTGATGGTTGTGTTGGATTCCGAAAATAGTTATTAAATTGTCCTTTGTATTGACAGTAGCTGGGCATCCAGCTTTACAGCATTTCCAATGTACTGTGTCTCGTCTTCTTGTTTTTATGCGGAACTTAAAACCATCATAAATCAAACTTTGTCCACCTCTGGCATTGGGAATAAACCTGACATTCACTTGTGCATTAGCCATTTTGATACAGAAAACTCTGAATTGCCATCGTATATATACTGTTAACTGTAAAAATTGTTTTGTTTATACCTTTGAAGTGAGAACACTATTTACCATATTGTTTACTCTAGTGATTGGCTACTCATTAATTGATGACCAGTAATCACTGCTAACATGCTTGTTTTGACAAACTTTGCTGGTAAACTAAGAATCATAAACTGTGACTAGTCAACACTAATTACTGGTACTGACTATACTGAAGGTGTGAATTTGGTGTGCTGGCAAAGTGAGATTAAATCATCCCCTGCTAAGAAGTAGTTTACAAAAAGGGGAATTCTGAGTTGAAACAAGAGGCCCCAGGCGCTCACCTGACATGGTAGTCTAAATATCAAACCAGGGACTTGACTTGAATAGACTGCATGTGCCCCTAAGAAAAGCATATACTAACTCGAAGTGATTGTGCCCACACAATACACAGGATTTTCCTTCTATTTTCAGTTCCTGCACTTTTACGTCCCAAAATTGAGATAAATGCATAAAAAAACAGATTTTTTTTATATTTTTGTTCGGAAATTTTCGAAGTCCCAAACAAAATATTTTCAGAGTAAAATTTTTTTTTCTTCTTAAAATTGACCAAAACGCATAAAAAACAAAAAAAAACTAATTTCCGGTTTTTGGACCAAAATTTTCAAAGTTCTACCTGGACCCCAAATTTTCAGTGTAAAAAAAAAATAATTTTTTTGTCTTAAAATTGACCAAAATGCATAAAAACAAAAAAACCTCATTTCCGGATTATGGTCCAAAATTTTCTAAGTCCCACCCGGTGTCTTCCCCCCCCTGGGGGAAGATACACTAGAGCATCTCCCCCCTCCCCCACAGATACACCCTGGGTATCTCCCCCCCCCCACCCCCCTCTAATTTTTTTCAACATGGATTTGAATGCCCTAAACACATTTATTTTTATGACATTCAGTGGAAGAAACACAGAGTGGGGGAAAATACCCTAGTGTCGATATAGGGCACTGGGGGGGGGGGGGGGGGGGGGGAATCCCCAGATTTGAGTACCCTAACCACATTTATTATTTTTTATGACATTCAGTGGAAGATACCGAGAGTGTGTGTGGGGGGGGGGGGGGGGGGGGGGGGGGGGTACCCTAGTGCATCTTCCCCCTCCCCCCCCCCCCCAGGGGGGAAGAAACCCTGTTAGAACGGTATACCCTAGTGTTGATATAGGGAGCTGGGGGAATCCCTAGATTTGAGTACCTTAACCACATTTATTTTTAATGACATTCAGTGGAAGATACAGAATGGGGGGGGGATACCCTAGTGCATCCCCCCTCCCCCAGGAGAAGATACCCAGGGGGAGGGATACCCTGTTACAACAGTATCTTCCCCCTCCCTCCCACCCTGGCTATCTTACCCCTCTAATCTTTTTTCAACATGGATAACATCAGGCATGTGTTGATACAGGGCGCTACTTGTTTTTTCAGTAATTAATAACTGGAAAACCCTGGATTAATATTGTCATTCAATATCGCTGAAGTCAATAATCTGCATCAGTAGTGGCAAGAGAACAATATTCTCATCTTATTTACACTCATTGAAGAGTTACAGTGTTGCCCTGCATTCTGATACTAATGTCTTTAGGTTTGAAGAAAAAATAATCTTGGGTAGAGAGGAGAGGTTAACTTAATATTCATTTTTATTTTCTTTCTTCCATTCAGAGCTCCCTGCTTATACCAAGTAGTTACTATTTGACTTTTTCTCTTATGAATAATGCTTTTCAGCTTAAAAAAAATGTTAAGTTGGTTTGTGTGGTGTGTGGATGGGGGGGGTGGGAAGATACACAAGGTGGGGTGGGGGAAGATAACCTAGTGCATTCCCCCCCAGGGGGGAGGGGAGGGGAGATACCCTGTTACAGGTGTGTTCCCAAATTTTCAGTGTAAAAAAATTGACCGAAACGCATAAAATAAAAGTGTCAATGACACTGTAGATCAACTTGTTTAAGACATGTACATGTATAGTATGTGACACAGCAATGACATACATTTAGGTAATGACCCGATAACAAAGGTACATGTAAAGTATTGTAACGGTCTGTACATAAATGCTGATCATAGCCTGTAACAAATATATAGGTAAAGTTTTGTAAAGGTGGGGGTGACAGTTTAATGCTAAACTAGAAAAGAAATTTTTGAGTCCCATAGTGGGTCTGACTGGACCCAAAAATATTTGTTCTCATAGAACAGTGATAACAAAGGAACCCCAAAACACTCATTCCTGACACAAGGTGATCACAAAGGTACCCCAAAAAGTTTCGTGAAGATCAGTTCATAAATACAGACTCTAGCCCGAGCAGTATTGACAAGTGCATTTACTGTGTATAAGTAGCACTGAACAAATCAAAGTTCATCTAATTTGCATAATTTCTGCACGAGAAAAAAACCCGTACTATATGTGATGTATTCCATGTTACTAAACATTCATACAAAAATTTATTCAAATCAGAACTTTCATACAGAAGTTTTGTACAAAAAACTGATTGCACCAATTTTTGTACAAAATGGCTGCTGGTGGCCATCTTGAATTTCGGACCACACACAAAAACACTCGTTCTCATCCCACGGTGATAACAAAGGTACCTAAGAAGTTTCGTAAAAGTTTGGTTCATAAATACGGCCTCTAGCCTGAGCCGTATAGAAGTTGTGTACAAAAAACTGATTAGACCTAATTTCGGTACAAAATTGCCACTGGCAGCCATCTTGAGTATTGGACCGCACCCAAAAACACTCGTTCTCATCCCAAGGTGATAACAAAGGTACCCAAGACGTTTCGTGAAGATCGGTTCATAAATACAAACTCTAGCCCAAGCCGTATTGACATGTGTACTTAGTGTGTGTAAGTAGCACTGAAAAAATCAAAGTTCATCTAATTTGCATAACTTCCGCACAAGAAAAAAAACCCATATTATATGTGATGTATCCCATGGTACTAAACATTCGCACAAAAAATTATTCAAATCAGCGCTTTCATATGGAAGTTCTGTGCAAAAATCTGACTGCACCTAATTTTGTACAAAATGGCTGCCATCAGCCATCTTGAATTTCGGACCTCACCCCAAAACACTCGTTCTTGTCCCATGGTGATACCAAAGGTACCCAAGAAGTTTCGTAAAAATCGGTTCATAAATACGGCCTCTAGCCCGAGCCGTAGTGAATTGTTGATGGACAGATGGACGGCTGGCCATGGTATAAGCTCAAATTTGGCTTCGCCAATGTTGAGCTAAAAATGAAATTTTTTGCTATTAAAGATTTTTTTTATTTTATTAGCACTGCGATGCAGTTATTTATTTATTGGTGTTTAAGGTCACATACTTATGCACAATGGCTAATTGTGAGATTCATGACGGTGACAGTTTTACTGGTGGAGGAAGCTGGAGTACCCGGAGAGAACCCCCGAGCATAGACGAGCAACTGTCAGCTCAACATTCTAACTCTCTTCAAGCAGGAGTTGAATACATGTGCACCATCGACGTGCAGTACGGCTTAGTACACAGTGTCATCAAGCCTCCATGTAGGCAAATGCAAAAAAGTGCCTTGCCCAAGGACACAATGTGGGTCGTCCCAGATGGGGATCGAACTTGGGACCTTTAGCACAGAAGTCCAATAGTCTACCACTGTGCTCCATCTCATTATTTATTGGTGTTTAAGGTCACATACTTCTGCCCAATGGCTAATCGAGACCACTCTCTACTTGTGCTCAGAACAGTTAGTTATTTATTGGTGCTTAATGCCACATTAGCAACTAAGACTATATTGTGGTGATAAAAAAAATGAATTAAAAAAGAAGCAAAAGTAAAAAAAGAATTGGCTAAATCTGAAAAGAACATGAGGAATAAATAAAGAACACAACAATGAGAAAATGAGACCATTGGTTTAAAGGATACTAATAATAATAACTCTTTGGCCAGCCGCTGATTTGTCGCGGTCCTCATAAGAGAAGGCCATCATTCCCCCTGCACCCCACCCCCTCTTCCCCTCCTCTCCTCCCAGCATTCAGATATAAACTGCTTAATAGTGTCCCTCACTTCCTCTTTTTCAATTTCTTCAATAAGCATTCCTACCCTCTCCCTCGTGTCCCCTTTCAGCCATCTATCCTTTGTTTCTTCACCCCACTTCTGCATTATTCTTCCAGTAAATTTTATTCTATGAGGTATATACTGTGGGCATTTCAAGAGAAAATGTTCCAGGGTCTCCACTACTCCAGAGTGGCACATTTGGCATCCCTTTTCCCCATCTCTCCCAATTTTTCCCCGAAGCTCCAGTGATCTTGATCTCAGTTTGAACAGCAGTGACCCTCCAAAGGTGCCATCTAGGTACTTCTCAAAAGCTGGCTTTTCTTTATATTGTAACCCCTGCAGTGATCTTTTCACGCTAACCCCTGCTCGCCAGTTTCGATTGCAATCTTCCATGACTCTCTCTTTGACAAACCTTTTGCCTTCTTTCATTCCTACTTCTATGTTTGTGACCTCTATAGAGTAATTGTCCATTAGTTCCCTCACATGTTTTGACCACCCCGTTTCTATATTAGAATTCCAAATGGCATCGAGCATCAATTTGCACCACCGGTTGTCAGGCAGGTTTCTCAAGTAGTTAAAGTAACACAGTTTTCCCAAATCTACCCTGTCCTTGATTTTCATCCACCCAAGCTCCCCCCTTACTGCTTCCAAAGCTGCAGCATTACTCGACCCTGTTATCCATCTGCCGGCATCATTCTGAGTACTTTCCAACTTCTTAATAACGGTTTGGTTTAATGGAATCACGTCCGTGCCATACGTTATACTTGGTAAACCCACCCTCTCCCAGTGTTTTCCCCACAAAGACCTTGTTGAAACTATTTTTCCCCAAAAGTTTTAGTTGGTTCAGAATTCTTTTCCCCTTCAGAATCAGTTTGGCTGAGTAATTTCTGTACACCCCTCTTCCCGTTATATTTATGCTTACCCCTAGATACTCATACTCTCCCGTTTCTCCTACAGTGATTTGTTTGCTTTCCCCTTCGGGGATTGAGAACTCCCCCACTTTCCATCTCTTCGTCATATCTACCTTGCGTCCAACGGGTATTACCTTGCTTTTATTTTCATTTAGTTCGAGCCGCCAAGTGTTCCCATATCTACCAACAATTTCCAGCAGTTTCTCTAGCCCCTGTTCAGTTCTAGACATTAACACCATGTCGTCCGCAAAGAATAAGCCTGGTATCTTTATGTCTCCAACATTTACCCCCTCCGCACTCTGAATTAGTTCGTCCCCTAAATCTTTAACATACAATGCAAACAAAATCGGTGAAAAGATACACCCCTGCTTGAGGCCTATATCCATAGGGACTCGTTTTGTAGTGATACTTCCTAGACTGAGTTCGCTTTGCACATCTGTATACAGTGCTTTCATGATTCCCACAAAGTCACCCCCCAGTCCGATGCCCTCGAGCTTTCGCCACATACCTTCCCTCCACACTCGGTCGTACGCTTTTTTCACATCTAGAAATGCCAGAAACATCTTTTTCTTTTCAGCCTTTGTTGATTCTATCAGTTGGGTGAGTGTAAATAGGTGATCAGTGACTCTTCGTCCTTTCCTGAAACCATTTTGAATTTCTCCTAAAAAACCTTTCTCTTCAATAACTTCCTCTAGTCTACCGTATATGACCTTACAGAATACTTTTCCGATGTTACTACTAACTGATATCCCCCTATAGTTATCTAGAACTTCCTTATCCCCCTTTTTGTGTATGAACGACACCTTACTTTCCCTCCACTCTCTGGGGACCTCTTGCTTTCGCAGAGCCAGGTTGAAAAGGTTTGTCAGGACTTCAATAAGTGCCTCCCCTCCATTTTTGAGGAATTCGTTCGGAATTTCATCAGTCCCTCCCGCTTTACCATTTTTTAATTTCGAGACCACGTTCCGCACTTCTTCTGCCGTTATTTCGCTACAAACACGATTGGATAGGTTCTCCTCCACCAGTATATTTCTTTTTGGTGGGGACCCACTGCCCCATCGCCTATCGTTTATCTTTTCCCAGTGCTTGACTAACTCTGAAGCGATACGGCCTTTATCTTCTGTACTTTCCCCATCCACTTTGATACTCTGTACACTACTTTTCCCCCGTTTATTTACCCAGTTCCAAAATACGTTTGAGCTCGAACCCCCCGTTTTCTTTATTGTTCTGGCAAGACTGCAATTGCGCTCCTTCCTATTATTATTCTTTATCTCATTCACCTTTTTCCGTGCCAGTTCATATTCTCCTTTCATCAGTCTCGTGTCATTGTTATCCACCCCATTAAGCTTCCTACTTCTTCTGTAAGCAGCGCATTTTACCTTCCTTTCTTTTATAGCCTTTTTCAGTCCCTCGTTAACCCTGTATCCAAGCTCTCTCGTTGGGACCCTCACCCTTCCTATACACTCCTTCCCTGCCTCTGTTAGGCTATTTACTATGCCATCTGAAATACTCTGGACATTTGCATCCCTAGGTATACAATCAAGATTTGGTTTTAGTTTTTCCCGAAACTGCTTCCAGTCAGCTCCTTGTTTTAGTCCCCAAACTTCCTTGAAGGTATTTCTGTCTCTATTCGTCTTTTTGCCCATAATCTTAACTGTTATCAGGTTGTGATCACTACCAAAGTCATTTTTTCCCTCGTCATCTATTTCTACATCTATAACCTCCCTCCATACGCCAATGTCAGTGAGTATATAATCAATTATTGTTTTCTTATCGTTCCTCTCCCAGGTCCATTTACCCTTACATTTCGCATCCCTGTTCAGGATCTTTAAACCAAGCTCTTTTGATAGGTCCAACATCTTCCTCCCATTCGTGTTAATTTTCCTATTACCTCCCTGTATGCCCTCCTCCTTATCCCCGATGTGCCCATTGAAGTCCCCCATTAGGACAATACTAAACCCTCTGCTACCAAGCTCTGTGATATTCGATCTAAGAGTTGTATATATTGAATCATTCCACTCGGGCTTACTTCCCTCCACTGCTAAGTATACAACACCAACGGCAACACTCCTGCTTCCTAACTTGATTTTTGCCCATACTATTTCGTTGGATACTGGAATCTGAGTCCTTGCTTCTGTGAGATCTGTAATCAATGAGGGCTGTAATTCCTCTTTAGCGTAGATGCCAACACCCCCACCCCGTTTCTGACCCTCAGTTCGCCCAGCTCCTATCCACACGCAACCCTTTATCTGATCAACCCGCTCATCCCGTCGTATCCACGTCTCACTTAGACCCATTATATCGAAGTCTCCTTCGTCCATCATTGTTGATATTTCGCTTACTTTCTTGTGCAGACCCTGGATGTTGCAGTACCCAAACTTAATGAATCTTTGTTTTTTTGTCATCACTGGCACATTATTATAACCCTGGTATGTCCCAGTATTGTGCATGTTTGTTGTTCTTCCTATGTTCCCAGCATTTGTGCCCATCTGGGTTATCGGCTGTGGTCCCCTACCCCCCTTTTCTCCAAAAAAGGCCCAGCCACCTGTAGAATTTTTTGGCCCAGCAGGTCTGTACCCATCCTACTTAAATGCAATCCGTCTCGCCCATACAACTCTCCTTGTCCCCAGAATGAATCCCAGTGGTCAATGAAATGTACTCCCAAGTCTTTGCAGTGCTCTTCCAGCTCCTCGTTTAGTGCCATAATCCGTGAGTTCCTCTCATTCCCACCACCCATAACGGGGAGCACCCCTGAAACGATGATCCGAGCATTCCTGCTAAGTAGCTTACTAATTAGGTCCTTGTATGTGTCCACCAAACGAACTGATTTCCTCTCCCTGATGTTATTGGACCCCACATGTAATACCACTACCGGATCAGGCCCCGACCCAGCTACAATACCGTCCACTCTATCCCTCAGGTCCTCCACTTTAGCCCCCGGAAAGCACAGAACTGTTCTATTTTTACTGTCCGGACCACAGACAACCTTGTCGATCCCCCGAACTATGCTACTTCCCGCAACCACCAACTTACTTTTGGCCCTCGCCCTATTTATCTCCTCTAGTCTCCTATTGTTTATAGCGTCCTCTTCCTCTCCAACAGCCCCACTCGGAATCAATATCGGTATCGGTATCTTTGACCTAGGATTACTCCTATCCTTGTCCCTCCGTCTCTTTCCAGGCCCTGAACTACCTGGACTACTCCCCTCCTCTTCCCCCGGATCCCTCCTCCTTTTTCCTGGCCTAGACCCCAAGCTACTATCTGTTGCAACTACCTCCATCTCCTCCTCTGTCTCTTCCGAATCGAGCACATCAAATCTGTTTCTGGTGCTGCACTCCCCACTGCCTTTGGACTTTACACCCCTATCTACCTGCTTCTCTGGCCCCCCTTTCCTACCACTTTTGGTAGTCCATGCCAAACGCTTTACAGCATTGCTCCGGCCTGGGCCCCCCTCATCTGTCCTACGTACTTTTCTAGCAGCCCCCACCTCATCACCTACCTCATTCACATCAAAGGTTCTACCCCCATGTTTCCTCTTGGAACCACCGACAACCTTCCATCCTTCTCGGAAAGCCACTTTCACAGGCGTAACTCCAGACAGCCCCGCCCTACCAAGTTTTCCCTTCAGCTCAGCAATCTCCCCCTCAAACTTAACAATTGTCTCAAGTAGGCGGAGGATTTCCTGACAGTTTGCACATACCTCTCCATATCCCATCGAGCAACAGTCCCCATACATCATAGAACACTGTTTACAAACTTCAAGCCCAATATCGCCATCGGTGGCCCCACCAACCCGGCTCTGACCGACACCCCCAGTGACCCCAGTGACCTCTGTCTGCACACCAATACTTACCCCGTTGGCACCGTTGACCTGGACCGCGATATTACACGTATTTACCTCCATACTTACCTCCGTCTGAACAGACTTGCTCGCCATCATGAAGACAAAATTACGCGATCGGACAGGGAAAATTGTAAATACGCGACAAAAGGCAACAAGACGAACCGTTCGACAACTTAGCGCTCACAGTTTTATTTAAGACCTCCTAACTTTGTCTCAGTTACTATACTAAACTAACTCCCCACAAAGTTGAATAAAATAACCTGAAAATGAAATATATATGATTAGTAAACAATAAAAATACTTAATTTCGATTCGTAACCAAGGAGACTTCTTCTGTATACTTGCGGATCAAAGAAGCACCAACTGTGTAAGGCTAAAGAAAATTAATCTTTTGATTCTTAGGCAGCGGGACATTCGTTTTTTAGGTCCATGTTAATCATTTATTTCGGAGGGAAAATTCAAAATGTATGACACTATCATAGGGCATGATTTTAGCAGTATTATGTCGTGATTTGCGATGCAATCTGTAGTATACATTAATACAGTTTCGGTATTTTCGAAATGCGACAGGATTCTCATATGTATGTACAAAATAAATATTAATTTAACTGGGTGAGGGCGAGATTAGTTTTGGTGGTCTGAATTTGTTCATCAAAAATTGTTTTATTACAAATTATTGGAGAATTCTAACATGTACTCTCCAATAATTTGTAATAGAACAAATTTGTATAAACAAACTATTATTTACGTCTGATTGAATACAAAATATGGGTAAGGAAAATGTTGGCTTTTGAACTAATACCCTCATTTTTTTATGAAAGGCAGATTGTGGCATCTAGCACTCAACCAGTTAAAAACTCATTATTTATAATTTCTATTTTAGTTGTTCTGTATTGATTTTGTCTTGTATAATCACTGTTACAAAAAAACTATCAGTGAAATCAACACGGAAGCCCTAGTATTTAAATTTTAGGCTCTTACAACTGAATTTTAGGCATCAGCAACCATTCCATCAAGAAAAAAAAAACTAGAACTATCAATGAAGGTGATTAATACCCCCGCTTTGGGTTTTTAGAGGAATGCACTTCTGATCATGTAGGCGAAGGCCATAAGGAAATTGATTGATATATGTAGGAGGAGTTGCACACTCAAGAATTTCATGTAGAAACCCATATTAAATCAAAGTTCAAGAGAGATAACCTGGTTAAAATTGTCGCAGATCAAAAATTTTGGAATATGCGCATGTTCACTTAGTAGTGATGATGTTTGAAAGGTTTCTTCAAAATCGGTTCTTTAATGTAGGAGGAGTTGCGCACACAAGAATTTATTCGGACGGAAAGACGTACGTACGTAAGGACGGATGGATGGACGTACAGGGCGATTCCTATATAATCCCCACTTCTTCGAAGCGGGGGTATAATAAAAACAGACTTCACACATTCCTTTTAAACAAAAATTGCCTATGAATCAATTATTTAATTTTGTTTGGCCTAAATCAACCTGTTGAATATATACTATTCAAAAAAAAAGGTAGGGGATATTTGATAAAAGTGAGATTTTTGAAGAAATATATTTATATTTTCATCAAGAAGACAGTTGAGGCATTGCACTGTGACATCTGGTGAATGATTTCAGTGATAGTTCGGTGTCTGACAAGCACACATTCCACACACTGAGCTGTAGAAGACATGGATGGTCAGTCAGAGAATTTACCACATTCAGTCCAAGACCTCAATACCTTGTAAATCCTCCTCGGTTTGCGAAACAAGTGCGAGTCCGACGTGGCATACTCCTCACCAAACGTGCAATATTAGCTCGACTGATGATATTCCATTCTTCCTGTAGTGCAGTGGCGAGTTCCTGGCCATTGGTAGGGGGCTGCTGGCATTGTCGTAGGCGCCTGACAAGCATATCCCAGACATGCTCGATTGGTGAAAGGTCTGGACTTAGTGCTGTCCAAGGTAGAGTTGTGATGTTCTGCTCCTGGAGAAACGTTGTAGCGACACAAGCCCTGTGTGCTCTTGCATTGTCATCTTGGAAAATGAATTGACAGCCAAATGGCACCACATGAGTTGCTAACATGTTGTCATGGTAGTACTGCCCTGTGACAAGCCCTTGGATGACATGTAATGCAGTTCTGCTCGTCAAGGTTTACGCCTCCCCACACCATAACCAATCCACCACCAAAACGATTGTGCTGCCTAATGGTTATGTCATGGTATCCTTCGTTCTGCCACCACACTCTGTTTCGCCTGTCGTGGAAGTCGTGAGTGAACCTCGATTCATCGGAAAACATGACGTTGCTCCACTGACAATTATCCCAGCGTTGTCGTGCTCCACACCAATTATGCCTTGCTGCGATGTGACGTTCAGTCAAATGTGGAATTATTTGAGGTCGTCAATTATTCGAGCTTACAAAAATGCAAGCTGAGTCGGCGATTTCGGATAGTCTGACCAATGACTCGCATATCTGTCGCACGGTGCAGCTGCTGTCCAATTTCTGAGGCACTTTGATGGTTGTTACGTAATGCTATGGTTCGGATGAAACGATCCTGGTTAGCAGTTGTTGCGCTTGGATGACCTGACTGACGTCTGTCATCAAATTTGCTTGTCTGACGGTAGCATGACCACAACCTGTTAATCACCGATTGAGTAACGTTGAGAATTAGAGACACTTCAGTCTGTCTGTTGCCGGCTTCTAATATGCCAATGACACGTAAACGTTCGCCACGTGTCAGTCAAAAGTTACGTTTTGACCTGAAAATATTGATGAACGAGTTTATACCAAGAAAAGAATGATGAGACCTCCAAAAAAGCCTGTCCAGTACAAATGAAAATTTCAAAACGTACCCCATACATCAACATGGCGCTCATGTGAAAAACCTGCACAAAGTTTTCATGGGCTGTTGACATTCATGATCCACACTGAACTTGGTAACATATCGATGTGTCCAATCATGCGTATTCCAATACCATTTTCCGAAAATATCAACACAGTTTGGATATCCCCTACTTCTTTTGAATAGTATATAGGTCGAGATTAGAGTTTAAAAAGAATAAGAATAATTTAAAAGTTAATTAAAAAGATTGATTTCCTTGAGGAATGACAGAATTTTATATGATTTTGTGTGGTAAAATAGTCTTCAGACCTTTAGATCAGTCTAATTTGGGCACAATGGCAAATATGGATGTGACCTTCATGGTTGGAGAAAACGCACCGGTATTTTCTTCTTCCTGGCGACTGTTTTGGGTTTTAGGTCCCTCCGTCCTAAAATGCTAGTTTACAACCCCTTGTTATTGGTCTTCACTATTATCACTGGTTCCCTCCCACCACCCTTTGATGTAAGTTTACTCGACTAACTCAAGGATTCATAGTTTCCCCCGTGTCGAGCCAAAGGTCTATTTGAATGTAAATAACGCATGGCGTTTACTGAGAAATGTCACAAACATGAATATTATAGATCTCAAGCTTCAAGTACATGATCATATGGAATTCGCCACAGAAAAACAATCGCCGTTGACAGTGTTGTTTACAACACTGTCAACGCCGATTGCTTTTCTATGGCAAACTCTGTGGGTTTTTAAAATGAAAGTGTCAATGACACTGTAGCTTAACTTGTGTGTTGTGTTTGATGAAAAGGATAATGTTCAATGTTTATGAAAGGATTATGAAATAAGACAAGAATTGTGATAATTGGGAATATGTTCACTTCTGTTCCCTGTATGCTATGTTTATGATAAAAATAATATGAGGTGTACACTGTACTAAAGATCTGAGGGGTGGGTTAATATGACCTCACAGTTAATATATGTGGCCCTCACAGTTAACATATATCAACAAAATTACAATGAAATTATTCCAAAATGAGTCATCCTATCAAGTTACATTATAATCCCTTCATAAATATGGCCTGTAGACTGTGCTAAAGGTTTTCGGTGCTTCGGGCCCCTGTAGCCGTCAGTTTCCCAATTGCGTCCAAAGGGGACGTTCTCATCTAGACATTATATGAAGTCAACCTACCAAGTTACAATGAAATCCCTCCATAAATACGACCTGTAGACTGTGCTAAAGGTTTTCGGGCTTCAGGCAGCCATCAAGGCTGAATGATCGTGACCAAAAGGGGACGTTCTCATCTGGACACTATTTGGAGTCATCCTACCAAGCTACAATAAAATCCCTTCATAATTATGACCTGTAGACCGTTCTAAAGGTTTTCGGGCTTTGGGCCCCTGAAGCCGTCACAGTTGCCCACTCGTGTCCAAAAGGGGACGTTCTCATCTAGACATTATATGAAGTCAACCTACCAAGTTACAATGAAATCCCTGCATAAATATGACCTTAGACTGTGCTAAAGGTTTTCGGGCTTCGGGCTCGGGCAGCCATCATGGTTGAATGATCGCAACCAAAGGGGACAATCTCATCTGGGCATCATCTGGAGTGATCCTGCGAAGTTACAATGAAATCCCTTCATAAATATGATCTGTAGACTGTGTTCAAGGTTTTCGGGCTTCGGGCACCTGTAGCCATCACAGTTGACCAATCACGACCAAAAGGGGATGTCATCATCTAGGCATTATATGGAGTCAACCTAACAATGTTACAATGAAATCCTTCTATAAATATAAACTTTTGACTATGCTCAAGGTTTTTGGGCTTGGGCACCCATCAAGGCTGAATGATCATGGCCAAAATGGGACGTTCTCATCTTGACCTTATTTGGAGTCAACCTACCAAGTTACAATGAAATCCCTTCATAAATATGACCTGTAGACAGTGCTAAAGGTTTTTGGGCTTCGGGCACCTTTAGCCGTCAAAGTTGCCCAAACATGTCCAAAAGGGGACGTTCTCATCTAGGCATTATATGAAGTCAACCTACCAAGTTACAATGAAATCCCTTCACAAATATGACTTGTAGACTGTGCTTAAGGTTTTCGGGCTTCGGGTTCGGGCAGCCATCATGGTTGAATAATCGCAACCAAAGGGGACAATCTCATCTGGGCATCATCTGGAATGATCCTATGAAGTTACAATGAAATCCCTTCATAAATATGGCCTGTAGACTGTGCTCAAGGTTTTTGGGCTTCGGGCACTTGTAGCCAACACAGCTGACCAATTACAAACAGAAGGGGATGTCATTATCTAGGCATTATATGGAGTCAACCTAATAGGTTACAATGAAATCCTTCCATAAATATGACCTTTTACCTATGCTAAAGGTTTTTGGGCTCGGGCACCCATCAAGGCTGAATGATCGCGATCAAAAGGGGACGTTCTCATCTAGACATTATTTGGAGTCATCCTACCAAGTTACAATGAAATCCCCTCATAAATATGACCTGTAGACTGTGCTAAAGGTTTTCGGGCTTCGGGCACCTTTAGCTGTCACAGTTGCCCAATCATGTCCAAAAGGGGACGTTCTCACCTAGACATTATATGAAGTTAACCTACCAAGTTACAATGAAATCCCTTCATAAATATGACCTGTAGACTGTGCTAAAGGTTTTCGGGCTTCGGGCTCGGACAGCCATCATGGGTGAATGATCGCACGTTCTCATCTAAACATTATATGAAGTTAACCTACCAAGTTACAATGAAATCCCTTCATAAATATGACCTGTAGACTGTGCTAAAGGTTTTCGGGCTTTGGGCTTGGGCAGCCATCATGGTTGAATGATCGCAACCAAAGGGGACAATCTCATCTGCGCATCATCTGGAGTGATCCTAAGAAGTTACAATGAAATCCCTTCATAAATATGACCTGTAGACTGTGCTCAAGGTTTTCGGGCTTCGGGCACTTGTAGCCATCACAACTGACCAATCACGACCGAAAGGGGATGTCATCATCTAGGCAATATATGGAGTCAACCTAACAGGTTACAATGAAATCCTTCCATAAATATGA
Organism: Pictodentalium vernedei; assembly: GCA_031216915.1. Taxonomy (NCBI): domain Eukaryota; kingdom Metazoa; phylum Mollusca; class Scaphopoda; order Dentaliida; family Dentaliidae; genus Pictodentalium; species Pictodentalium vernedei. Next base: position 99,031,887 of record CM062289.1, on the reverse strand, counting down.
CCTTTTGCCTATGCTAAAGGTTTTTGGGCTCGGGCACCCATCAAGGCTGCATGATCGCGATCAAAATGGGACATTCTCATCTAGACATTATTTGGAGTCATCCTGCCAAGTTACAATGAAATCATTTCATAAATATGACCTCTAGACTGTGCTAAAGGTTTTCGGGCTTCGGGCTCCTGTAGCCGTCACAGTTGCCCAATCACGTCCAAAGGGGGACTTTCTCAACTAGACATTGTATGAAGTCAACCCACCAAGTTACAATGAAATTCCTCAATAAATTTGACCTGTAGACTGCACTAAAGGTTTTCGGGTTTTGGGCTCGGGCAGTCGTCACAGTTGGCAGATCATGCCCAAATGGGGAAATTCGCATCTAGACATCATAAGGAGTCATCCTACCAAGATACAATGAAATCCCTCCACATTAAACATGACCTGCAGACTGTGCTAAAAGTTTTTGGGTTTCGGGCTTGGGCAGCCATCACGGTTGATAGATCATGCCCAAAAGGGGACGTTCTCGTCTAGGCACGATACAGAGGCATCCTACCAAGTTACAATGAAATCCCTTCATAAATACGACCTGTAGACTGCTAATGGTTTTCGGGTTTTGGGCTCGGGCAGCCATACCGGTTGCCCGATCGCGACCAAAAGGGGACATTCTCATCTAGACATGACCCCAAACCTGCATATGAAATTTCGTGACGATCAGACAAGAACTGCGGGGTGTAGCCCGTGCTAAAGGAAATGTGAACAGATGTCACAGACTCACAGACTAACAGACTTCCGCACGCGTGATGGCAATGGCTTATCTTGACTATGTCAAGTTAAGCTAAAAATTTATTTTTCTGTTGCATTGTGTGATTCAAAATTAAGCTCCAAGCTATATTGCAAGCATCAGGGGAACCTGGCCATACTATATATACTGCTGAAACACTGCAAAACTTTGGAAAAAGTTTCAAACTCTGCATAATTTGGGCGCAATTATCTTATTTGGGCAAAGCGTTTACCGTCGTTAGTTGGGAAGAATTTAAAGGCCCGATAGGCTTGAAGCAACATATTTATTTATTGGTGTTTAGGTTCACATATTCTGCATAATGGCTAATCGTGACTGTAACATGGGAGATAAAGTCCATTGAATTGTTTACAGTAAAACCTGTCTTGAGAGACCACTGTCTTGAGAGATCACCTGTCTTGAGAGACCACATCTACCAGGCACTGATTGGTTTTACTCTATAATGGACCTGCTATGGGAGACCACCTGTCTTGAGAGACCACCTGTCTTGAGAGACAAATGTGACCTGGTACAAACTTGTATTTTTATGCCATAATAGACCTGTCTTGAGAGACCGCCCCTTTGAAGACTGAAACCATGACAAAAACTTTTTACCTGTTGTGTAATTGGAAAATCCATTGTGGTTATACTAACATAATTAAAAGTATTAAAAGCTCTAAATTGGGTTTCAATTGCTAACTCATTAAAGATTGAGGTGTTTTTATAAGACCCCTGTGAAAAGATTAGGATTACTGCAGAATAAACACTTTCATAGATACATGAAATCTGACAGATAGGAATAAAAATAAATTTGTGTTGAAAATCTTTTTGTAACAAATTGAAATGGACTGTTATAAAAATAAATTAGTGTTGAAAATCTTCAATGAAGATTTTCAACACTAATTTATTTTTATAACAGTCCATTTCAATTTGTTACAAAAACTTCATAAAAAAGAACAGCAACAAAGTAATTACAAAAATCCATTTCTTCTCCATTTCAGGATTTTGTGGTTGGTTATTCACTGACTTGAGAAAACCTGAAACCTGTTATGAGAGACCACCTGTCTTGAGAGATCACTTTTGTGTGGCCCAAAGGGCAGTCTCTCAAGACAGGTTCTACTGTATACCCATGTTGCCAATTTTACAGGCATTGGTGACAGAGTCCTATTTAACCAGAAAAACAAATCTTCTTTACCACAGACAGGGTTCATACAGCAAGGCTGGGTCTAAATTCAAGGACTTTTCAAGGCAAAGTGTCAAATTCAAGGGTTTTTCAAATTGTATGAACCTGGACAGTAAATGAGGACTGCTTCTCCTCCCGAGGTTCCAACTGGGCGACAAAACATAAAAATACTGCGGTCTGACAAGATTAAAATCTATACAGTGCAAAAGAATATGCTCCATTGTCAACCCCTGCTGGCAAGGAATACATTCTGGTCCCATATTACCCTTGAACAAAAAGGAACGTGTAAGTCTTGTATGACAGATATGACATCGTGTCAATCTTACATGATCTTTTCTACAAAGGCTACTGGACGATTTATTATCCACAATGTTAGGCCAAATGCAATGGAGCTTGTTATTTGCAGTCCTGGCAATTCATCCTCGTTTCCTCAGCAAAAAAACTGCTGTGGAAAACTGGTGCTTCTACGGCAATTGCTGTGGAGCCTGTTCGATTGAGTAAAAATCACCAGGGGGCTGGGCAGAATCTCAATTGCTTTGTAGTATGCGACGAATTGAAAACTTCCAAGTAACTTTAACATGTGAAAGTAGTTCGAGATACATGTGTATATAATCACAATCAATGTGCAGATTCTTTCACTCAATTAGATCATACAAATATCATGAACCATGTGAATGCGGAGAAAAAACCTTAAGCAGGTGACTCTCAATATACAGAGTACGAGTGAAAATAGGATGCAGCATAACCACAACCTAAGTATCTCACTGCTTCTACGTTGATAACACCAGAATCGGACAGCAGTTTCTGGAAAGCTCTGCAAGAGCTTTCCAGAAACTGATGTCCGATTCTGGTGTTATCAACATAGAAGAAGCAGAACACAGTTTCTAATGGTTATGCTGCATCTTGTACTGTAAATTGTATAAAGATTAGCAAAACAGCGTAGAGCAACCCAAATGGATTGATTCCTCGTGTAACCTGAAAGTTGTGTAATTTCTGCCACCACAAGGCTTTCTGAAGAAGCCATCCTCAGCAGTATTTTTGCTGTGGATATTTTTCATTTCCTCGGCACTGCTGAATGCAGAGGGTGAATTACCAGGGCTGTATTTGCAGCGACATCCTATTCAGACTGCCATACAAATCCGATGTATTGACTGATATGTAGTTTGTAATCACTGATTGGAATCCTAAAATCAGTGATATACTTGTTTTGAGGCTTGCTTGCTTCACTCTCTGAAAATAAGCAGACTGTCATCTGCAAAATGAGGTCCCCAGAGGGTGAATTTGGGGATGCTACCCTGTACAGCACGGTAGCATCACAAAATTTACCCTTGGTGAACCTAAATCTGAATCAAGGTCTCAAGCCAAAACAGAAATATGTACCTAGAGGATAAATTGGCCCACTGTATGGGATAGCATCAGCAAATTCACCTTCTGGGGACCTCTCATTTTGTAACTGACAGGCTGCTTATATTCAGGCTTGCTCTGGTGCCACTGGATAACCACCCAAGGGGAAAATAATATTGGTTTCGGTAAAGAGTTAGCATTTCTTTAACTGTAACATCTCCTCACATGGACCTAATAGAGCAGGAGCCCAAGGGGGGTCAGCCTAGCTGAGAAGCTAACCAATTGCTATGTGTATGGCGATACTCTATACAGACGCCCATTCAAAATTATGGGCGTCTGACGGGTACACACTGGTGGGTGGGACCAGGAGGGCGCCTTACAGCACTCCAAACATCCAGCTAGATCAGCCCGAAAGCTAACCACTTGGAATCACAAGAGAATTGATAGTCACCATCCCCACAACCTTATAACATGTTTGCCAGACATTTTCAGTGGTGGGGTGTGTCAGCCAGACATAAGTAACAGCCTCCTAAAAGTGTGCTAGATCAGCTCATTTATTAACCGGATGAAACTTGTTGCAAAACGTTCAGCATACTCCATTGTATCATAAATGACTATTGCCAGACATTTTTTGTGGTGGAGAATCTCAGCCAGGCAATTTTATACTGCCCCACCCAAGAAGTGTGCTAGATCAGCTCATTTACTAACCGGATGAAACCTATTGCAAAAACTTCAGTATACTCCGTTGTATCAAAAATGACTATTGCCAGACATTTCTTGTGGAGGAGTATCTCAGCCAGGCGGTTTTATACTGCCCCACCACAAAATTCTGCTAGGTCAGCTCATTTGCTAACCGAATGAAAACTATTGCAAAACGTTCAGCATACTCCGTTGTATCATAAATGACTATTGCCAGACATTTTGTGTGGTGGAGTACCTCAGCCAGGCGGTTTTACAGTGCCCCACCCTAAATTGTGCTAGATCAGCTCATTTACTAACCGAATAAAACTTATTGCAAAATGTTCAGCATGCCCCGATGAATTAAAAATTACTTTTGCCAGACATTTCCTGTGGTGGGGAACACAAGCCAGAGAGTCTTACACCGCCCCATACTAAAAGTGTGCCAGATCAGCTCATTCACTAACCAAATGAACCTATTGCAAAACGTTCAGCATACCACGATGTATCATAGAGACTACTGCCAGACATTTCCTGTGGTGAGGTGTTCTAGCGAGAAGGTCTTATATACCCCAAGATCGTGCAAGTGCAATTTTTTGCCTTTTCAAACTGAAAGCTATTGCAAAATATCAGGATATTTTCGGATGAAATGAATGACTGCTGCCAGAAATTTTGCGCAGAAGGGTACCATAGCTAGATGCCCGTCCTAATCGCTAAATCGATTTTTTCAGCCTTTTACAAGTACGTATAAGTAACAGTCAGTAACTGTGTTGGAGGTGTTCATTAATTTGAACAACCTCCCCATGTTCGGCGTTTGACGTCAGGCTGCGAAGCGATGAGGTGTCATAGCACGGGTCAGGTTGCTCAAATTCATGAATATCAATAGCGAGGTTGGTAACTGTCTTGGGCCCGAATCTAAACAAAAAAACTACACGGGACCAAGTATGGTAAGTGAGTGCAGGTATTCAAGTGACGTCACTCGGTCCCTTAGTCCTTTGTTCTATCCGATAGTTCATATCTCATACCAACTTGGAGAAGACGAATGCAGAGAGCTTAAGTATTAGAGTTCTAAACCCCTATTGCTTTGGTCTTCCCCGGGATGGTAAGAAAGATGAAATATCCACGCTGTGTTTCCTTGCGGGGGTCAATGTCACTCATCCCATGTGGGAAGGTTGCTCAGTTAGTAACTATTACTAACTTATCATTGAACAACATTGTTCTAACTCAACCAACCAAAATGCAATTGTCCTTAGCTGGTGGCGATCAACTGGATAGAATTAATGCTTGGTAGCATTTGCATTCCTGAATTGAATTCACAATTCGTCGCCTGTGTGCTAGAATGTTTATGCTCCACTGGGACATTGAACAGTCTAGGACTCAAGCAACGAATTATGTTTTTTTTATTAGCAAATATATAGGTGGCAATGTTTGTAGTAAATATCTGCCTGGTATTTTTTATTATAGTGTGTTTTCCAGTATATAATTGCTACGTGACCATCATAGTTTCCGCATGTTGGGGAAGCATTTTGTTACAATTGTGATCTCGAGCATTTTTTTTCTGGAAAAGCAAAGTCAAAGCCTTTGACATTGTGGAGAAAGATGGAACTGAGCGTTTCGTTGACCTCTTCATTAGTGTGGGAGACAAAACACAGAGTCCTGACCTTGATGTTGCCCCCGACTTTGTCTGCTGCATGTATGCACAGAGCAAGTCCAAAGATGTTGATGGAGCACGGTACAATAAACTGATGCAAATGACTGGCAAAATTGATCAGGTAATAGGAGGTTACTCCTTTGTTTTCATTTATGTGTTTTAAACTTTTGGAATGCCCTTGTTATTAGGGAAAGCTCTCCCCCACCTCATATTATGTTCGTAAGTTTTGCGTTCAGGAGTCTCTGTACTACTTGAAAATTCTGAATGACCCCTGTCAGGGATTTATCCAATCTTTGGTAGTTTATTTTATTTAAGACTAAAGGTGTTTCGAGTTTTAATTCCCATCCTATTGTTTCAAATGTTTTATTGTAGTTGTGTCATCTGTACTGTTTCATGTGCCATATCCTCATGTTTTCAATTGTCTTTCGGGGGAATCCGCTATCAAATGTCAAGAAGATCGACTATGCTCTTTTACCACCTTCACACCGAAGACTCAAAATGAAGATCATGTGAGCCTGGTATGTTGCTATTTTGTGGACCCGAGCGTTGTCAACATATCCGGATGACGGTTTGTCTGCAACAGAACATGGATGGTTCGTGAATGATGGTGTCCTGCAGCCAGTCTGGTTCCAAGGTCCTGAGATTCCAAACCGTTTTTTTAAAAGTGACACCCCAATGGCAGCCAGTGATTTGGCATTGGGAACTGACGACTTGATTAATCAGTCTCATGAAGAACTGAGTAACTCTGATGGGGAAGCACGGTCTGAGGATTTCGATTCTGACACAGAAGAGTACTAGATGTGCTCAGCAGATATTAACATTTGAAATAACTTTTGTCTATGGTGTCCTATTGGGGCCAAGCTTGCAGCGTCGCGTTTCTCTAATATTTTAGGCGAAAACGAGACAAAGCTGTAATACGACAGTACCGTCGTTCACTTTGTCGTAATATAGCTTTCTTGCGTTTTTCTAAAGTACATTCTCTTATAAAATACTCCCTAAAAACGCAAAAAACGACAAAGCGAAACTACGATAGTACTGTCAGTCTGTCGTGTTTTCGCGTTTTAGGAAGTATTTTATATAAGAATGCACTGAGAAAAACGCGGCAAAGCTATATTACGACAAAGTGCACGACAGTACTGCAGCATAAAAGCTTTGTCGCATTTTACCCCAAATTGCCTTCAAAAAGCCACAAAGCTATATTACGACAAAGTGCACGACAGTACTGCCGTATTATAGCTTTGTCGTGTTTTACCCCAAATTGCCTTCAAAACGCCACAAAGCTATATTACGACAAAGTGCAGACGGTCCTGACGTATTATAGCTTTGTAGCGTTTTCGCCTAAAATATTAGAGAAACGCGACGCTGGAAACTTAGCCCCAACAGGACACCATATTTGTCTCAGGATCAAGAGAAATAATACTCACCAGATTTTTTTTTTTTTTTATTTTCTGTTTTGCATTCTGGACTGATATTGTCTCAAAGTTTGTTATGGTAAAATATTTTCGGATTTTGCACTATACCTTCGTTTTATTATCTATCAATTTACTGGGCACATCCAAGCATGCATTCTGACTAATCGTATCACTTTTGAAGAAGACCCACTAACACTTAAAAAATAAATGAATGTGATCGAAATGACACTTTTTGGTATTCGGAAATTTTCGCTAAACGCTTGCTTTGATAAACTGATCAAGCTTCGCCTTAAAATGTTAGGTAAACCATCCTGGAAATGTCTGACAGTAGCCATTTGATACACGGGTGTATCTGATGGCAATTGCCAGACATTTTCTGTTAGCCTTACTACTTTGAAACCACAAGAAACATGGTTGTAGCCATTTGTTCATTGAGGTATTCTAAATGCTTTGCATTATGTCCCATTTGTTTACAATGGATTATCTTTCGGATTAATATAAAATCTTCCGGACTAAGCACTTCACCACTAGAAATTTGTGGCAGCTATCATTTTTTACACACGAGGGTAAGCTGGACGTCTCGCAATAGGATTTATTTGGTTAGTGAATGGGCCAATCTAGCAAACTTTATGGTTGAGTCATAAAACCTTCTGGCAATAGTCATTTTTGATCATCGGAGTAAACTAATTGTTTTCCAGCAGGTTCCATTTGGTTGGTAAATAAACTGATCTAGCACACTTTTAGGGTAATGTAATGTAAGACCTTCTGGCTGCCGTACACCACCACAGCAAACGTCTGGCAATAGGCGTTTTTGATACATTGGGGAATGCTAAACGTTTTGCAGTAGGTTTCAGGTGGTTAGTAAATGAGCTCATGTAGCACAATTTAGGTCGGGGCAGTATAACACCGCCTGACTGAGGTACTCCACCACAAAAAAATGTCTAGCAATAGTCATTTTTGATACAACGGAGAATGCTGAACGTTTTGCAATAGGTTTCATTCGCTTAGCAAATGAGCTGATCTAGCACATTTTTAGGGTGTGGCAGTATAAAACCGTCTGGTTGGGGTATTCCACTCCACGCCAAAAAATGTCTGGCAAAAGTCATTTATGATACAACAGAGTATACTGAACGTTTTGCAATAAGTTTCATCCGGTTAGTAAATGAGCTGATCTAGCACACTTTTAGGGTGGGGTAGTTTAAGATCTTCTGGCTGGGGTACCCCACCACAGAAAATGTCTGGCAGTGGTCATTCTTCATACATGGGGGTATGCTGAACATTTTGCAATAAGGTTCACCCGGTTAGTAAATGGGCTGATCTAGCACACTTTTAGGGGACAGTTACTTTTTCGTCTGGCTGACACACCCCACCACTGAAAATGTCTGGCAAACATGCCATAAGGTTGTGGGGATGGTGTCTACCAATTTTCGTGTGATTTCAAGTGGTTAGCTTTCGGGCTGATCTAGCTGAATTTTTGGAGTGCATTGAGGTGCCCCTTCTGGCCACACCCACCAGTGTGTACCCGGCAGATGCCCATAACCTTGAATGAGAGTCTGTATAGAGTATCGCCATACACGTAGCAATTGGTTAGTTTCTTAGCTAGGCTGACCCCCTCGGGCTCCTGGTCTATAATAGTGTAAATCTTATGTCAACAATGTGATATTTATGAAATTTTCAAAAAATTCTTCCGGAAAGATTTGTTACTCCCAAATCTAGAGCTCAGAATGGTAGTTGTGATCATGTAAAAATTGTATGAAACACTTCTCATTACAGCCCTATAATTACTCTTTGAACTCTATTGAAACAACAGCAAATATAACATGTACAGTACAGTCACCTTGGAATTGGTCGTAATCCATGAGTGAGCAGTGATGTCCACGCATGCGTTTGCTAGGTCTTAAAAATCATCAGCAGCAAAATTTTAATTAATGAATCACTGGGTACAACCCGGTGCTTTATTAATTTTTTGAGGATTATTCTTATAATTTTAGTGTTTGGATATTATTGCGCCCATGGAAATATTGCCCACCCGTGGAAAGTGACCAGTCCAAGGCGGCTGTACTATATACTGCTGTTTAAAGCAGTGCGTTCTGTTCATGAATGTCAGAAAAAGATTGTTCTGGGTTAATACACATATAAAGAAAAAAAAAAAAACAAAGAAAAAAGTTTTCTCTTGTTTTGACAAAACAAGAATCTTACGGTTTGGTGATTACAGAAGTGGACAGAGAATTTCAACAAGGTCACAATCTTACTGAAATTGTCTTCCTGATTTACTCCTCAAAGCACTGTAGAATCCCAACTTTCTAGGATCATTGGTATAACCAATCAAGCCAAATGATCAATCAATCTTATCTAACATAAAGGGAATATTCTGCCAGTACTATTCACAATGAAAGTGTCAATGACACTGTAGCTTAACTTGTGTGTTGTGTTTGATGAAAAGGATAATGTTCAATGTTTATGAAAGGATTATGAAATAAGACAAGAATTGTGATAATTGGGAATATGTTCATTTCTGTTCCCTGTATGCTATGTTTTTGATAAAAAATAATATGAGGTGTACACTGTACTAAAGAGCTGAGGGGTGGGTTAATATGACCTCACAGTTAATGTATGTGGCCCTCACAGTTAATGTATATCAACGAAAGTTACCAAGTTAAGTGAACTTATTCCAAAACGAGTCATCCTGTCAAGTCACATTGAAATCCCTTCATAAATTTGGCCTGTAGACTGTGCTAAAGGTTTTCGGGCTTTGGGTCCTGTAGCCGTCAGTTTCCCAATTTCGTCCAAAGGGGACGTTCTCATCTAGACATTATATGAAGTCAACCTGCCAAGTTACAATGAAATCCCATCATAAATAAGATCTGTAGACTGTGCTAAAGGTTTTGGGGCTTTGGCATCCATCATGGTTGAATGATCGCAACCAAAAGGGGACATTCTCATCTGGACATCATCTGGAGTGATCCTACGAAGTTACAATGAAATTCCTTCATAAATATGACCTCTAGACTGTGCTCAAGGTTTTCGGGCTTTGGGCCCCTGAAGCAGTCACAGTTGACCAATCACGACCAAAAGGGGATGTCATCATCTAGGCATTATATGGAGTCAAACTAACAGGTTACAATGAAATCCTTCCATAAATATGACCTATAGACTATGCTAAAGGTTTTGGGCTCGGGCAGCCATGAAGGCTGAATGATCGCGACCAAAAGGGGACGTTCTCATCTAGACATTATTTGGAGTCATCCTACCAAGATACAATGAAATCCCTTCATAAATATCACATGGGGACTGTGCGAAAGGTTTTCGGGCTTTGGGCCCCTGTAGCCGTCACAGTTGCCCAATCGTGTCCAAAAGAGGACGTTCTCATCAAGACATTACATTAAGTCAACCTACCAAGTTACAATGAAATCCCTTCATAAATATGACCTGTAGACTGTGCTAAAGGTTTTTGGTCTTCTGGTTCGGGCAGCCATCATGGTTGAATGATCGCAACTGAAAGGGACAATCTCATCTGGGCATCATCTGGAGTGATCCTACGAAGTTACACTGAAATCCCTTTATAAATATGACCTGTAGAGTGTGATTTAGGTTTTCGGGCACCTGTAGCCATCACAGCTGACCAATCATGACCAAAAGGGGATGTCATCATCTAGGCATTATATGGAGTCAACCTAACAAGTTGCACTGAAATCTTTACATAAATACGAACTATAGACTATGCTAAAGGTCTTTGGGCTCGGGCAGCCATAAAGGCTGAATGATCGCGACCAAAAGGGGATGTTCTCATCTACACATTATTTGGAGTCATCCTACAAAGCTACAATGAAATCCCTTCATAATTATGACCTGTAGACTGTTCTAAAGGTTTTTGGGCTTCGGGCCCCTGTAACCGTCACAGTTGAACAATCGTGTCCAAAAGGGGACATTCATATCTAGACATTATATGAAGTCAACCTACCAAGTTACATTGAAATCCCTTCAAAAATATGACCTGTAGACTGTACTAAAGGTTTTCGGTCTCGGGCAGCCATCATGGTTGAATGAATGATCGCAACCAAAGGGGATAATCTCATCTGGGCATCATCTGGAGTGATCCTACGAAGTTACAATGAAATCCCTTCATAAATATGACCTGTAGACTGTGCTCAAGGTTTTTCAGGCTTCGGGCACCTGTAGCCATCACAGTTGACCAATCACGAACAAAAGGGGATGTCATCATCTAGGCATTATATGGAGTCAACGTAACAGGTTACAGTGAAATCCTTCCATAAATATGACCTTTTGCTTTTGCTAACGGTTTTTGGGCTCTGGCACCCATCAACGCTGATTGTTCGCTATCAAAATGGGACGTTCTCATCTAGACATTATTTGGACTCATCCTACCAAGATACAATGAAATCCCTTCATAAATATGACCTGTAGACTGTGCTAAAGGTTTTCGGGCTTTGGACCCCTGTAGCCATCACAGTTGCCCAAACACGTTCAAAAGGGGACTTTCTCATCTTGACATTATATGAAGTCAACCACCAAGTTACAATAAAATTCCTCAAAAAATATGACCTGTAGACTGTGCTAAAGGTTTTTGGGCTCAGGCAGTCGTCACAGTTGGCAGATCACGCCCAAATGGGGAAATTCTCATCTAGACATCATAAGGAGTCATCCTACAAAGTTACAATGAAACCTCTCCATATTAAACAGGACATGCAGACTGTGCTATAAGTTTTGGGCTTTCAGGCTTGGGCAGCCATCTCAGTTGACAGATCATGCCCAAAAGGGGACGTTCTCATCTGGGCATTGCACAGAGGAATCCTACCAAGTTACAATGAAATCCCTCCATAAATACGACCTGTAGACTGTGCTAATGGTTTTTGGACTCGGGCAGCCATACCGGTTGACCGATCGCGACCAAAAGGGGACGTTCTCATCTGGACATGACCCCAAACCTGCAAATGAAATTTCGTGACGATCGGACAAGAACTGTTGGGTGTAGCCCGTGCTAAAGGAAAATGTGAACAGACTAACTGACTTCCGCATGCATGATGGCAATAGCTTATCTTTACTTCAAGTTAAGCTAAAATATATACACTTTTCATAACACTATTTCAACTAAAACGTAAAACAGGTAGTTGGATATACTTGGTGCTTAGCAAACTTTGAGTAGTATATAATAGCTTGCTTGACAGAGCTCCAGGAGCTCTGTCAAACAAGATATAATAGATTAAATGCCTGTATTGGATGTACCGAGGCCAAATATTTCTACAAACAAAAGAAAAACTGGCAAGAGTCCGGGTAATTTCTCGATAGGTTACAAGATTTTGTATTCAATTATCAGGCGTTTATTCTATAACCTATATTCAATTAGCAGGTCAAATTTGTATTGGAGGTGTGGTAAATGGTTTTGTGTTGGGAAATTATATTCAGTTAACAAGATTATTCAGTTGAGAGATATCCAATTAAGTGGGGTATCTATTCATGTTATTACATGTATATGTGGGAGCGCGGTGGCTCAGTAGGTAGAGGTGCAGGCTGCAAGCCAAAAGGTCCTCGGTTCGAATCCCACCTGCAGCAACCGCGTTGTGTCCTTGGGCAAGACACTTCATCCCCATTGCCCGTGTGGGGGCACGATGACGCCATGTACTAAGGCGTACTGCACGTCGATGGTACGCATGTCTTCAACCAATCTAACCCTGCCTGTTTCGCAGTGCGGAGTTCGGAGTTACGATGTTGGGGAGCTGGCAGCTGCTCGTCGTTGCTCGGTGGTTCTCTCCGGCTTCCTCCACCCGTCAAACTGTCACAGTCATGATTAGCCATTGTGCATAAATATGTGACCTTAAACATCAATAAATAAATAAATAAATAAATAACATGTATATGTATCCCAGCAGAGGTTAGGAATGATGTTAATGATCACTATTTTCTGGTATAGAATTGTAGAGTTTATCACACTGTTTTTCAACAGGAATTGAGTTAATCAAATGGTAGTTTGACGGTGCAAACGTGCAGTTACTCAGCATGCTATTACTTCAAAATGGTGCACAATACAGTGACAGGACGTCTAGTTTCAACAGCAGTTGTGCTTGATGAAGAATTAACATAGTTTTTTATTTTTGGATCTCCTGACATGGTCAAAGCACACATGGTGAGAACCTGATATCAGAGGAGTATTCAGGTTTTCAAAAACTCATGGGAACACTTGTTATACACAAATCTAAAGCTCAGAATGGTAGGTGTGATCATGTAAAAATCAGACACGCTGTAAATACTACTCATCACAGCCCTATGAGTGTTCTATAAACTCTTCTAAAATAACAGTAAATATAACAAGTATATGTAAGTAGCTATTTAATTATAGTAGTGCGTGCTGTTCATGAATGATGAGAGGCAGAATTTCGAAAAAAAATTGCCAGAATCAAAATGACATATGCCCATTCTATTCTACAGTTCAGAAATGAATTTGAGAGAATCATTACTAAAATAAGATTCTCCCATTCTCGCAAAATTCTGCCCGATGAGGGAAAAACACCGTTCAGTGTTCACACACTTAAAGAAACAATAGGCCCCAAGGATCCTTATTTGCTTTTGAACGAGTAGTCCCAATAGTCCCTAAAAATCTGATAGAATTGAGATGTAGCACCGAATACAAAGTGTTTCCTGGACATTGTTATGACAGCATCATTTAGCTATTGAGGCTAAGATGTCAGATTATAATCGGTAGTTTTCAATATTGGCAAATTAAATCACAAAAGGTATACCGAAAAGTCTGTTTTCCCTGATATTTAAATTTCAACTTGCTTATCACGGTTTTCAAAAGTGATTTTACTTCACTGTCGCAGATTATTGTGGGTTTTAATTTGGGCCTTTTCCCTTTTTACCACTCTGTCATCCCTGCAGACCATGGAACATTTCTTTATATTTTTCTTCCCCAACTGTTCATTTGTCTCAACAGACACCATTACTACGAAAGCGATTAAATACAATTGTTTACCCCGAATCTCAAACAAGTTGAGGTGAAAAGACACATGTATTAAGTAAGCATGCAATAGTTAAATTATTTTGGACAGTTCAATCAATGGAATTCCTGCAATTTAAAACCTGGAAATTTTCTATGGAAATGCCAGGTGATTCCCTGTATTTTACATTTGTACTTCAAAGTGTTTGGTTGTTTGCATATGCCGACGTCATGATCGCATCTTGCCTTGCAAACTAGTGTGCCCAAGTGTTTGATACAAGACCTACGCAGGGTACTTTGTTTTCAAATAAACAAAAGCAAGTCATTTGTGCTTCCTTTGCCAAAAATGATACTTAACCAGTCCATTATCACAATTACTCAAAAAGCAGTTTAATTTAAGTGCTGATGTGTGCTAATTTTAACACTTCTTGTGATAAAGCAGGGGGTGTGAACACACACTTCAAAATCTGAGGACTTCTCTCAGAGCTAAAGATAATATTATGAAGACTGTTCAGATTCCGTTTCGTTCCTAAGTTGTGAATTACACCCAAAATGTCCATCATCACCATGAATAAAGCATCTGCTAATTAACAGCCATTTTGGGTGAAATTATTAGCCCTCTACATGATCCAAGCTCTGTTTTCTCATGAAAAAAATGAGGTAAAATACTGTTTAATTTCATTCTATTTGCTGAAAAAGAAATTTAACTACTCATGGTATCAATCTCTATATTTGGAAATCAATGTCATCATGTCGATGGTTTGGTCGCGACATGAATTCCACCCCTATTATACAATTGTACATCATATGTGCGACAAGTCGACTGCGGTTTCATAACGATATTGATCGTTTCAACACGATCTGATTTAGCTATGGGAGTGGGTAGAGAAAAGTCTGTTGGATGAATTTTTTTTGTTGTTGTTGTTGAAAAATACCTCAAACCTCTATAAAGCATATTACTCAACACCAAAAAGAATTTGATTGTAAGATGGCAATTGTACCTGCAGAACACAATAGTTTCCTCCCTTCTCTTTTTCTTGACTATATCAAAAGCAGCATCTTCATATCCTGGAGCGATAATACCATCCGACACCTGCAAATTGTAGTATGTCATCGTGCCCTCATGTGGACAATCAGGGTAAAGTGCCTTGCCAAAGGATACATTGCGGGAGTCCAAATCGATTGCTCAAACGATCACCAATCCGAGGACTAACCAGGCTCGACGTTGCTTAACTTCGGTGATCTGCTGAGAACTTCAGTACGTAGAGGGAGGATTACTACTAAATCGCTATGGGATAGATTTTTCACTTAGTAAAAAACTACAATTTCTGAAGACAAAACCCAAGAAGCACTTGCAAACTAGCACCAGTGGTCCATGTGATGAAAGTTTTTAAGTGATCTGGTGCTGATATGAACAATCATAAATACTTTTCGAGTGGAGAAAGTATGGTGCTTTGATTAAGTAGCAATCCACTCTCTTCATTCTGTATATGCAGTAGAATTTTAATACAGTGGAACCCTGTTAATTGAATAGCCACTTTGCCAATGAAAATTAGGAGTATTCAATTAACAAGGATTGTGTCACTTTCCTATATTCAAGAGATAAACTTAACATTTATTCTATTATATCTTGTTTGACAGCGCTCCATGAGCTCTGTCAAACAAGATATAATAGATTAAATGCCTGTATTGGATGCACTGAGGCCAAATAGGTCTGTAAACAAAGGAAAAACTGGCAAGAGTCCTGGTAATTTTCGATAGGTTACAAGATTTTTTATTCAATTAACAGGCGATTACTCTATAACCTATATTCAATTAACAGGTCAAATTTGTATTGGAGGTGTAGGAAATGGTTTTGTGTTGGGAAATTATATTCAGTTAACAGGGTTGAATTATTCAGTTAAGAGATATCCAATTAAGTGGGATCCACTATATCTGTTCATGTTATTACATGTATATGTATCCCAGCAGAGGTTAGGAATGATGTTAACCCTTTACCCAACGTAACGGCCAAAACCGGCCAGGCGTCGTACGAACGTAACGGCCAGAACCGGCCAGCTGTCGTGCGAACGTAACGGCCAGAACCGGCCAGGCAAAAACGAAGTTCACTTCACTTTTCATTCCTCTCATTTTCAGGTTGTTTTTGCTATTATTTCGTCACAGTACATACATGGACATTGAGCCACATATTTGTAGGTTTAATTTCTTTTATTTAATCAGCAAAAATGTGTGTGATTATTTAATAATCAATAAAAATACTGCACTTCTTTGTTATTGTCTTTGTTGTTTTGAAAAAAATGGCGTACGATAGCTTACAATTTCAGTCGACATCGATGTTTCAATCTTTCTGATAAAAATTGTCCGGCCTAAATCAGGTCCGTTGGTCGATAAATGTGTTTCAACAGTCTTTTTAAAAATTTTTTTTCTGTTTCCATCATCAAAATTGGATATTTTTTAAGAAAATGTGATGTCAATGTCGAACCGTTCCTATTCACGAATACATAATTCATTTTTGAATTTTTTCGTTGCAATTCATCAGATGGTTGAAGATGAAAAAATAAGAAAAGACACGATATAGGCGCGGAGAAAAAAATAATTTATGAAACAAACAGTAGTTCAAACTGTCCCAAATCATATCTAACGAAGGCAAAGTAACCAGCAAACTTCATGAAAACTTTTAATGAATGTCGCGAATCATAATAAGAAAATCTCGAAACAATCAAACTGGGACACTGACTCGCGTTCCAGAGAAACTTGGACGTAGTATGGAAACGTACACGCGTCACAATTGTCTTTCGATGACAATGAGTCGGTCCAACGTCAAATAAATATAACCGTGCTAAAATTATTCCCGTTGACGCCTTAGCTTATGGAATTCGTCTCATGATAGTTTTGAATTGGGTGGGGAGTGGCTAAAAAGAATTTCTTGGAGGAATGATTGATTACCAAGAAGAGGTCTGGACTTATCGCCGGAAAGACAGTTCCCGGAACTTAAAAATTTTAATTTGGACAGTTCGGCAAAATATTTTTAAATTTTAAAAAAGACTTACCCCGTCTTAAAATCAATTTAAAAGTTCCACTGAGGATCCAATTTTAACTTGAAATGAAGAAGATTGGCCTCATGGTTTTTTTTTCCCTGTTTTTCTGCCAAGTCAAAATGCCAATTAATACGGGAACGGGACAACCCGCCTCAAGCCAGGTGGGACAACCCGCCCCAATTTTTCTTGACTATGATATGGGACTAGGATTGGATTATGAGTACTAATAACCTGTCATTTTACTGAATTATGATTGTATTACTGGTAATAACACGTGAATAATTCAGAATGAATTATCCACCTGTTGTTATTACTTAATAATAAATAGGCCTACGCGCCGGGATATAAAGGACAACCTTGACTGTCATTTGAATTATAAGGATTGGCCATGTTGTCATCCCAGTACTCTTGGATTTTCTTTGCTTGCAAAGTGTATCTCACTCGGGTGTCAGTCTCTAAGTCGGCTGCCGGCACTCTCAGATTGACTGCTTCTGAAGCCTTCATGGGGACTGGAACAAGTTTATAGAAATGCTGGTCGACAACAACGCAAAGATCATCCGGTATAATTCAAAGAGAAGCAACATGATGATTGTTAGCAGCTAAAAAAAAACAACATTTATTGTCTTACTTTTAAGGAAAAAAGATCAACGCTGTGATGAATCCATATCACGCTAAAACAACATGTCCTGTCATTTGATTTTTGCGCATCAAACAAATATCATTCCTCTTAGAGGGTACCCGACTGAAACAACATGTCTAAAACAACACGTCAATTCTGACTGGTGTCGACATGCTACCAATTGAGTTTAGAAGTATTATTAGTTTGATTCAGTTATTATGGGATATGTTAAGAGGATTGTGGATTATTTTCGTTAAAATTGGATACTTTTCGATAAAAAAGTGAGTAAAAAATCTTTTTTATATATTACCATCTCCCCAAATTTTTTGTAAAAATAGCAGAAAAAAAAATCGGATCAATGTGGATAATTTTCGATTCAAATTGGTAATTTTCGATAAAAAAAAAGTGAGTAGAAATCTTTTTATATATTACCCCCACCCCCCCCCCCCCCCCCCAAAAAATTTTTTGTCAAATATAAAAAAACAAAATCGGGACAACCCGCCCCAAAAATAGGCCTGGGACGGGTTGTCCCTGATCCATTAATACTGGCGGTACATTCTTCTTTTTGTACCGGCATGGCATATGGCAGTGTGACAGTGTTTTGAAACAAATTTAACCGGCATGGCATGTCTGTGTTGTTACAACAAAAACATTTTCGGTCGATGGATGGCACAAATCGTTCAACATGGATACATCTACTTCTATTGAATTTTGCATCATTTGTGAGAAATTAGTCAAACCACGTAATAATGTCATAACCTGTGATAAATGGAATCATCTTCGATGAACTGTCTGGAAGATTTTGTCGAACTTTCCAAACTTTCGGCGAACTGTACAAAAATCCGACAAACTACACCAACTTTGGCGAAGTGTCCAATACTCCGACGAAATATCCAACATCCCGACGAATTGTCCAAAATTTCCGGCGGACTGTCCAAAGTTTTGGCGAATTGTCCAAACTTTCGGCGAAGTGTACAAAACGCCGACGAACTGCCGAGAAGGGAAACATTCGTTAATTTCGACCTGGGAAGATTCGGCCCAGGATCCTTTGTTTGTGATGATCATCGACTAATGTAAAGTAGAGCTGTACGTCCCACTGACAAGGCTTGAGAAAAATGGGGGGGGGGGGGGGGGGGGGGGGGGGTACTTCAATCTTTTATACATATGAGTCGAATTCCTACAAGTGATGATGGGGAGATTTTGAAGTTGCAACATTAGAATCACGAGAGAGGCGTGAGTTGTGCTGGGGGTGGGGTATGTGTATGTGTGTACTGTTTTCGGGGGGGGGGGGGGGGGGGGGGCACAAAGAAATCCGCCGTGTTAGTTGTACACCACTTGCTCCATGTTCCCATAAAATATCTCAGAAAGAAAAAAAGGTAAACTGCATTGACGTGAACAGCAGTTATGGTTCCAGGTCAACTCGCCCCCGCCAGTTTTCCCGAGTCAACTCGCCCCCGAGTTTGACCCGCATTTGAGGGGCGAGGTGACCCTGGAAATTTTTTTTTTTTTTGGGGGGGGGGGGGGGGGTGGGGTAATTTTTTTTACAAAATTGGAGGAGGGGGGAATTTTGTTTTGGTTAAATTGCCGAGAAAAACTGAAAATTGAAAAATAATAACTGAAGTACTTACCTTCAGAATTTTTAATCATTCTTTTAGAAAATCCAAGAATCAAAAACGTAAATCCTTTCATAGAAAACCCATGGAATAACAGGGAGCACATAAACACAACGTACTAACACCTTAAAGGCAGACGATACAGTGACTGAATGAAAAACAAATCTACAGAGACCGAGTTGACACGAATTACTCAAACTGAATAGCGGTTCTTCAAAAACATCTTTGATGAATTATTTTTGGTGTTAACAGTCAAGATGTAAATATGTTTGTATAAATGTTATTAATTGTGATGCCTTTTCTCTCTATCTATAACTTTTCTATTCTCTCTATCTATAACTTTTCTATATGAACATTCTCAAATTTTCTTGCAACATTCTTATAAAGAAGACGCATGGAAGTGGTAGACAAAGCGTAGGAGGAATTGGTGCAACATACACAAGAAACCACCAAACACTAGGCAAGGATTGAAACAAGCTTGTCTGGCAGGGGACCAGTGTACATTTTATATAAATAAACATTTGAATAAAGATTTAACAGCCCTTTTAAGGGCTTGAGGGTGTGTGTCTGTGAGAGGTTTTTTTTTTTTTTTATTTTTATTTTTTTTTTGGGGGGGGGGGGTGGAGGAGGTCATTTGGAATTCCCGAAGGATAACCAGATACCTCATAATCACATACGGCATCCTATCTCCCAGAAGGCTTGATGGATGACTCCCGGTTTTTCAAAACTAAACTGTTGGAGCTTTCTCCAATCCTTTTTTTTGTAATCGCTATGGTCATATACCGGGGCGCTACCAAACCGGCGTTGCTGTTTGGTTTTCTTTTCTCTTCTTCCGTTAAACTTGCCATCGCACAATTCAATATTACATTCTGGTGGGACTCAAACCTCTACCATCGCCGAGCTGGAACCGAATAGAGCCCACTCTCTAACAGTTTTAATGGCGTTGAGGGATTGAGTATTGACAATCTAACACTCCAACGCAAACTGCCGGGAATTCTAACCGCGTGCATACCCCCAGACTCCATTTGATGCAATAGGAAAGCTAGGCCTGTGTGATCCAAGTGAATAAAATAAGTTTAACCGGGTCGCAAGGGATTTGTAAATTCTACATCGTCCCTGCGCGCCTTCGGCGCGCTAAAACCTTTCATTTCTTTTTCATTCATTCATCTTTTCCTGAACTCATGTGTAACCAACTTTATACTGTAATTTATATTGCAAAATAATAAAATATATAGAAAAAATGACTTCGTAATATTGTTGTAAATAATAGATTAGTATTAAAATAAAAAAAAAATGCTGATATAACTAGAGTTAAGTTTTTTTTTAACTGGGGGAACCTGGACCCGTGGCGAGTTGACCCGGGGCGACTTGAGCCGAGGGTGAGTTGACCCGAGGGCGAGTTGACCCGAGGGCGAGTTGACCCGTTCCCACAGTTATCCCCTTACCCAACATCGCTTTATGAAAAAAAAAAAATCTCTTATTTTAGAAGACTTTTGATTACATGAAACAATGTACGCAAATCAACAGAACCGGCTGAGTCAGCGGTTCCAAGGCAAGATACAAACGCTCCGTCTCGCTTGGTTTCACTAAGATGACCTCATGTGATACGCATTTAACTGCTGACGCCTCATTCAACCTCAAACAGTTTCCATAGCGTTTTTACTGTTATGTTGGGGAAACTATTATGGGAGCAAGAAGGTGATCATGAGAGCGGACAGTATGGGTCGCGAGCCCTTGGTCAAACTAACATATTAGCGCGCCGATGAGCTGGAGGGGGGGGGGGGGGGGGGGGGGCAAGACAAGGAGGCAGTGTGGTTATCATGAAGGGAGAAGGGCACAGATTTATCTTGGGGGAACTAAAGCTGTGACGTAGTCTTGCATCCCACCCTTGGCCTTTACTACCCAAAATGTAGCCTCCCTTCACAATAAATTGAGGTTCAGTCAAGGGCAGAAATTTTCGAAAATCAGAAAATCTGATCCTCGTATGATTCCAGAAAAATTCAATTAGAAACAGTAGAATAGTAAGAAGAAATGTCATTGTGATTTTTGCAAAAGTTTTGAAATTGTGACCCTGCAAGAAAATAGTTACCCCAATGTTTTTGAGTTTCCGTGATCCCCATTGGGAAGCATTTTGAATCAGTCAGTATTGGGAAGCATTTTGAATCAGCCAGTATCTTGAGCAGGCAGTGGCGTTGCGATATGGAGACAGGGTCCTTGGAATGCTTTGACCCCCTTGCAAATGCAAAAAGAAGTGTTGCTTGGCCTGGTCAAAAAATTAGAAGACGACAGTGAAGAAATAATTTACAATCACTTAATGTATTTTAGCTCATGTTAGGCCTAAATGGCTCCAGAAACTTCTCGGACCTTCCACAGTGAAAGGTAATTAATAATTATGCATCCTACCTTTTACACCCATTGTCTATCTTGTCAGTGCATCTAATCTTGAAAGTCGCGATGTGTATTGAATATTCTATCAGTATCATTCAGCGTAATGAAATTAAGAGCCTTTAAATCCACAATGTTAGTTTAGGTTTCACGTGTAAACATCTAATTAACATAAGAGCGCGTGCTGAATATGCACACTCGATTGACAGTTGAGTGTTCCTGCTGCAAACTCTTGAATCAAAATCGCAGTAATTGAACAGAAAACGGCTCACAGATTGGCAGATTATCGGGACTGAGGGGATTTGCACAATTTGCAGCAGGGACACTCGACTATCAATCAAGTGTAGGGCTTGCTTTGCCTAAAAAATGTCCCCCAGATGTTGAGGTCGGGGCCTGCTGGGGGCCTGAAAGAAGTCTCCCAGATAGGACGTTTCGTACATATTGTGGGGTGTGTAGTTTCGATGCAAGGGTTGTCTCAAAGAAAAAAATTTAAAAAAAAAACATTTCAGTTTACCGTTTAAATAATTTCAGTCTTTGAAAATTCCCCACGGCTTTGGATATTTCAGAAATGGAATTCACCCCCCCCCCCCCCCCCCCCCCCCCGGCCCCTACCTCTCCACGTAGACACAGGTACACATTTTATTTTATTTCGCACATTTATTTTGATGGCAGTTTCTGTGTCTTGTGTTGCATTTATTCAGATGTTAGGATCGGATGTACCCGCGCATAGCATTGTGGGATTGAAGGGAATTCCCCCCATCAGTTCACAAGCGTGCTTTCGAAGTCTCGTAAATGTGTTTTTTTTTTTTTTTTTGTTTAATCTTGGGATTTTCTCAGTTTTCATGCGGATTTAGGTGGATGTTAGTTCGAATCAGACAAAAACAGTTTGTACTATTATTTTATCTGTTATTTGCTGCTTCTATTGTAATCACACTTGCGTGAATGAGACGTGAATGGAAAGATTAATCTCGCAAAATTTTGTTGCCCAAACCTTCCAACATTGAGATTTCGGGAGCCAACACAAAAAAAGTCGTGGCCGAAAAAAAAGCCCCGAGAAGGGGCCGATCGGGACCGGGGCCGATCGGCCCCGACTCAAGGCAAGCCCTGATGTAATTTAGTGTGACTATTGACTATTGACCATACGCTCTTATGTTAATTAGATGAATTACAGACAATCTGTCCAAAGACAATTCGGACCAAGACAACTCGGACCACTTTTGAAGACAACTCGGACCAACTTTGAAGACAACTCGGACCAACTTAATTAGATGAATTACAGACAATCTTTCCAAAGACAATTCGGACCAAGACAACTCGAACCAACTTTGAAGACAACTCGGACCAACTTTGAAGACAACTCGGACCAACTTTAAAGACAACTCGGACCAACTTTGAAGACAAGTCTGCCCAATTTTCAGGACAACTCGGACCACTTTTGAAGACAACTCGGACCAACTTTCAGGACAACTCGGCCCAACTTTTGAAAAAGTCTACCCAAGTTTGAAGACAAGTCGGACCAACTTTCTAGGCAACTTGGACTGACTCGGTGAATAATTCGGACCTGAATAGTGGACAAACGAAGATTCGGGTTGGTGGGGAAAGACACATAACAACCCGTCACGTTTTAAACGATTTATTAAAAACTGAGACATGACAAGTTGTCTTCAAAGTTGGTCCGAGTTGTCTTCAAAAGTGGTCCGAGTTGTCTTTGTACCGAGTTGTCCTGATCCCAATTAGATGTCTATTATGAATTATGAAATTATCGAGAGAAAAAATTGTAACTTGCTGACTTTCTTTTATGCGAGTGGCACGTCGCTCCATGTTGCAAACGCACAACAGCAACAGAAAACTGCATTATGGGTATAACATCGACTTTCGCGATTTTTTAAAAATTGCTTCGGTTCGATTTCGGTGTTCTTGTACAGGGTCTTGCACCTCTTTGTTTCAATGACAGATAATAGGAATTCACGCCCGGAATTTCAGGAATCTAAATAAATGAAATGTTTTTTACGAGAAAAATGAAACTTTAAAAAAAAATGAATAGCAATACTTGTGGAAAGCACTGGCCGACTTTGGTCGTTTCGTTGGGAAAAGGGTTAAATAGTTGTTTTTATTGGTACTTCAACGGTGCCATAGGGGAAGGGGCTAGGGTACCCACCCTCACTATTTTCTGACCCCCCCCCCCCCACACCACCACCAATTGATCCGTTATTGATCCATTCATTGGTGATATTTGTGTATTTGTGCTGAATACAACACGAGCGCACAAAAGAGAGACTCCATGTCATTCTCCTGTCATGTTCACTCGATTAGGCATACACTTAGGTAGGTTAATATGTAATATGATAGTTACATACATGATAGGTCGTACTGATACACGCGTCGGCATAAATTCGTGCCTTCAACAATGTGAGTTTTTTTTAATGTGAATCAGAGTCCGGAAATCGCTTGAGACAAGATGAAATCAAAAAATTTTCACCAGACCCCACCCGACGGGAAGGGGAGTTCCCTCCCTATCTTAACGAATCGGGCCTGCGGCAATCGGCATCTCGACCTGTAACCCCCCCCCCCCCTTCAAATCCAATTTGCCCCGCCCCCCAAATTTTCAGAATCCTGGCGCCCACACTGCCTTTAGCAAAGCACCTCTCCCAAATGTACCCACAAAGCACAGCGATTCTGAGATGTGTTACGTGTTCACTTTTGGTTGGTAAAAATAAGCCAACACTGGGATCTGGATGAACTGACTGATGGCATGATAGCCGTGTTATAAATTTCGGATTGAGAACTGACGTCAGCTATCCCATGCGTCGTGAACGGGTGAAGCCTGAACATTGTCCTCAACGATCTCCCGACAAATGCGGAAAAAACTGCAAATAATTTACAATTTCATACGGTCATCCTGCTCCCTCACTTATTAACATCAACTGATTGGAAAGTCTTGTTCATTTAACGACAAGCACATCCACATCACCTGATTTTAAGACTGACGTAGTGTTGCGTGTCCCACAAGACTTGACATGAGAAATTATATTGTCCCATTCAGTATGAATTCACGACGTGGAAAGTGGATGTTTCGGCTTCTAGGGCACTTCATTCTTCAACCAAAAGGAGTTTTGCCAGCATGTGTCCTTCTCGATCTTGTAAGGTTTTTTTTATTATGTATGTAATCCGAAAGGCGAAACAAAAAAAAAACCTTTTTCCATTTTTCAACTTGATAAGAGGCAATTCTTATCAGACCAGATTTTCTTATGGTTAGATTCGTCTACATAGATTTAATGAACTATTCGGACTATATTTCTGAAGGACTGGGTAAATATCACGAATTTGGTAAACAACTCACCCAAATAATAACTGCTCCATCGGTTAAGCCCGTTATTACTAGGTTTAGTTGACACACTTCCCGTGACAGGAAACAAAACTATTTGAATTCTTCAAGTTTCTCGGGGGATGGGGGTGGGGGGGGGGGGGGGTGCAATTACATGTAGCTGCGTGGCTCATAACAATGCATGCCTAAATTTGATACGTCTGAGCATTTTTCCTTGAACACTAATTTTACCAAATTGGAGCTGAAAGTTATTTTCACATTTTACATCCAAAAAATGGGAAAGCGCATTCGTTAGTTCCTCATTCATTTCCTATGGACTAACGTTTTTACTTTCTCAACATCAAACAACAAACAAGCATATAAAAGAGTGTCGACTGCCTACTCAGCGCGTCGATAATCCCCCCCCCCCCCTCTCCTGGACACACGTTTGCGTTTAAATATTTTGGATATGTACCTGGCAGAGTTTCTGCTGTCAAAGCTTGTTATCTCCCTGAATTTGGGTCTAGATACAAAACGCGGGGGGGGGGGGGGGGGGGTGGTGGTGGAGGGGAACTCGTGGAGATCAAACCTTAACCCACTCACAGATCAGCCTGTCAAATGGCTTTGTTATATAGTTTGAAAAATAAACAAACAAAAAAAAAAACAGATTAGTTTCGTCAATGCTGGTTGTGTAATAATGAAACAAACTCAGCATTTTATGAATCAATAAATGTTTTGACTTAATCAAATATTACGTTGAAATAAGCAAAAAAATTAAAAAAATAAAACTCCCTCCACAATCACTCGATTGTTGGCCAATTTGAAATCAACCGGAAAGAAGAAAACGCGGCCAATTTCGTTGCTGTTCAGTGCCATGCGATCTGAACGTTGTCGTGAAAATGAGATGGCGTCGTTCGGGATTCCGTAGATGTCGACCTACTAACAGCGCACATCGGAGTTTTAAAATTTAACAATGGCAGCGAGACTGACAATTAAATTGCTGGAAGATTTCTGCTTTTTTTTCATTCTTTTCACAGTTCACTTATTTCCAAGTGTAGATTTTTATAAAAAAAATTTATTATAGAATTAGTGGGAAGAAATGTGAAAGACTTCAAATTGTTACTTATTTAACTTCACCAGGAATTGAATGTTACGAACCGGCTACAAAGACAACAAACAAAAAAAACCCGATTAGGCTATGCCGAATGTGACAGATTGCCATGGGACTCCCGATTTTATCATTATTCATTATTATTTGCCACCATGTGCCATATTTTAATTTATAACGAGGGAAAGAAATCACATTTCGATTGATTTTTGCTTTCTGTATAATTTGCAAGAGATTTGACTTGAAATTCCTTCCATGAACAGACCGCAGTAACGAATGGGCTGGCTCGAATTTTCCACATTTTTTAACCTGCTTTGATGATAATTTGGACTTAATTTTTTAATGAATGCCAATTCCATACTTGGTAAAATTACACATACTTACCTAAATAGAAAATATTAGCCTGAAAAGGTATATTTAATGACTTTCTTCGCATGCTTTCTGTGAAAACCCGACATCTTTAACGATTTTGAATTTTCCGGCAAATTCGTACTTACCATTTCACAGGCTCGGCGTCTAAATAAATCGCTCTAACAATAATAATAAACCCATTTTCTTTCAAGTTTCTTCATTTTTTGATTGTTTGGGATAAAGGCATAGAGAATGAACAACACAGAGACACACATAAATTTTATTTAATGGATATCTGACGATGTGGAAACCTGAAAAGAAAATTTGCAGTAGGCTGTTTTGAGAATTTAGTTTTTTTCATGACGTCGCGTTCGTTGACGTCGGTAAACTGGAGACTGGCGTGTTCGTAGTGAGAGTCAAAAGTGACATTGTCGCGTTGGGTAAAGGGTTAATGATCACTATTTTCTGGTATAGAATTGTCGACACTGTTTTTCAACAGGAACTGAGTTACACAAATGGTAGTTTGACAGGGACAAATGTGCAGTTACTCAGCACGCTATTACTTCAAAATAGTGCACAATGCAGTGACAGGACGTCTAGTTTCATCAGCAGTTGTGCTTGATGAAGAGTTAACATAATTTTTTATTTTTGGATCTCCTGACATGATCATAGCGCACGTGGTGAGAACCTGATATCAGAGGAGTTTTCAGGTTTTCAAAAACTCATGGGAACACTTGTTATACACAAATCTAAAGCTCAGAGAGGTAGTTGTGATCATTTAAAAATCAGACACGCTGTAAATACTACTCATCACAGCCTTATGAGTGTTCTGTGAACTCTTCTAAAATAACAGTAAATATAACAAGTATATGCAAGTTGCTATTTATGGTAGTGTGTGCTGTTCATGAATGATGAGAGGCAGAATTTCGAAAAAAAATTGCCAAAATCAAAATGACATTTGCCCATTCTATTCTACAGTTCAGAGATGAATTTGAGAGAATCATTACTAGAATCAGATTCTCCCAATCTCGCGAAATTCTGCCCGATGAAGGAAAAACACTGTACAGTGTTCACACACTTAACAATAGGCCCCAAGGGTCCTTATTTGCTTTTGAACAAGTAGCCCCAATAGTCCCCAAAAATCCAATAGAATTGAGAGGTAGCACTAAATACAAAGTGTTTCCTGGACATTGTTATGTCAGTATCATTTAACTATTGAGGCTCAGATGTCAGGTTATAATCGGTAGTTTTCAATACCAGCAAATTAAATCACAAACGGTATTCCAAAAAGTCTGTTTTCCCCGATATTTAAATTTAAACTTGGTTATCACGGTTTTCAAAAGTGAATTTACTTCATTGTCGCAGATTATTGTGGGTTTTAATTCAGGGTTCGTACAGGTTGAGCAAATGAAATTCAAGCACAATTCAAGCATTTTTCAAGAGCTATGTCATTCATTTTCAAGGACTATTTTTCCATTCTAAGAAACCAACTGTGACATGTTCTTTTTTATAACTGCTCTCCGCACAGTGCATATTTCAAGAATGAGTGTGTGTCGGGTAATATCCAGGCCCATTTCTGTCCTTTTGGTTCATTTTCAGAACTTCTTGCAAAGTTGTTGGGTTGTTTGTGGTAATTCGACATTCAAATTCGATTGTTCACAAATGATAATTCGTGATTTATTATCAAATACCTCTGTTATTTTCATACAAAGTCAAGGTGAATCTTTGATATATTATCACTTCCAGTAACTATCCTTTAGTGTGACACGATGAAATAAACTAAGCGGCCGGAGATCTATCATGTCGGTGACAGTTTTACGGGTGGAGGAAGCCGGAGTACCCGGAGAGAACCACCGAGCAGCTGTCAGCTCTCCAACATCGTGGTACAAGCAGGGTTAGATTGGTTGAAGACATGCACACCTTCAACGTGCAGTACGCCTTAGGACACATCGTCATCGTGCCCCCATGTAGGCAATCGAATCAGTCTCTGAAATGGTCACCCATCCAACTACTAACCATGTTCGACGTTGCTTAACTTTGGTGATCTGACGAGAACTGATTACCGTGACGCCACCTTGCCCCCACGTGGAGATAAACATTAATTGGAATGAAAGTGTCAATGACACCGTAGCTTAACTTGTGTGTTGTGTTTGATGAAAAGGATAATGTTCAATGTTTATGAAAGGATTATGAAATAAGACAAGAATTGTGATAATTGGGAATATGTTCATTTCTGTTCCCTGTATGCTATGTTTTTGATAAAAATAGGCCGGTGAAATCGTCAGATGTGTACCCATACGCGCAACTAGTGGAAAGCTGTATGACTGAGGGCCTCCATGGATGCCGACATTATGTACACCGTACATGGTATGGGTACATACAGAAATGGATTGGAGAAGTGTCTAATTTGATGGATAAAGGGTTAACATTCCAGATCAAATTATCAGATTTACATAAATGAAAGTGTCAATGACACTGTAGCTCAACTTGTCAAGACAAAGACATGTACATGTATAGTATGTGACACAGCAATGACAAACATCTAGGTAATGACCTGATAACAAAGGTACATATAAAGTATTGTAACGGTCTGTACATAAATACTGACCAATTGACTGTAACAAATGTATAGGTAAAGTATTGTAAAGGTGGGTGACAGTCAGATGCTAAACTAGAAAAGAAATCTTTGAGTCCCAGAGTGGGTCTGACTGAACCCCAAAATATTTGTTCTCACAGCAGTGATAACAAAGGTACCCCAAAACACACTCGTTCCTGTCCCAAGGTGAAAACAAAGGTACCCAAGCAGTTTTGTGAAGATCAGTTCATAAATACGAGCTGTACAGAACTTGTGACAAAAAACTGATTGGACCTAATTTCGGTACAAAATGGCCACTGGCAGCCATCTTGAATTTTGGACCGTACCCAGAAACACTCATTCTCATCCCAAGGTGATAACAAAGGTACCCAAGAAGTTTTGTGAAGATCGGTTCATAAATACAGCCTCTACCCTGAGCCGTATTGACATGTGTGCTTACACTGTGTAAGTAGCACTGAACAAATCGAAGTTCATCTAATTTGCATAATTTCTGCACGAAAAAAAAAAACCCTTACAATATGTGATTTATTCCATGTTACTAAACATTCATTCAAAACTTGATTCAAATCAGAACTTTCATACAGAAGTTCTGTACAAAAGACTGATTGCACTAATTTTGGTACAAAATGGCTGCTGGTGGCCATCTTGAATTTCGAACCACACCCAAAAACACTCGCTCTCATCCCACGGTGATAACAAAGGTACCCAAGAAGTTTCGTAAATATTGGTTCATAAATATGGCCTCTAGTCTGAGCTGTATAGAAGATGTGTACAAAAAACTGATTAGACCTAATTTCGGTACAAAATGGCCACTGGCAGCCATCTTGAATTTTAGACCGCACCCAGAAACACTCGTTCTCATCCCAAGGTGATAACAAAGGTACCCAAGACATTTCGTGAAGATCAGTTCATAAATACAGACTCTAGTCAGAACCGTATTGACATGTGTACTTACTGTGTGTAAGTCGCACTGAAAAAATAAAAGTTCATCTAATTTGCATAATTTCTGCACGAGAAAAAAACCCTTATTATATGTGATGTATCCCATGGTACTAAACATTCACACAAAAAAGTATTCAAATCAGCGCTTTCATATGGAAGTTCTGTGCAAAAATCTGATTGCACCTAATTTTGTACAAAATGGCTGCCATCGGCCATCTTGAATTTCGGACCGGACCCCAAAACACTCGTTCTCGTCCCACGGTGATACCAAAGGAACCCAAGAAGTTTCGTAAAGATTGTTTCATAAATACGGCCTCTAGCCCGAACCGTATTGGCATTTGCAATTACAGTGCTGAAAGTAACCCCAAAAAACATCAAAATTAGTCTAATTTGCACAATTTACGCACGAAAAAAAAACCCCATATTATATGTGATGCATCCCATGGTACTAAACATTCATACAAAAAATCATTAAAATCAGAGCTTTCATATGGAAGTTCTGTACAAAAAACAGATTTCTGCATCGTCGGTACAAAATGGTGGCTGGCAGCCATCTTGAATTTTGGGCCGCACCCAAAAACACTCGTTCTCGTCCCACGGTCATAACAAAGGTACCCAAGAAGTTTCGTAAAGATCGGTTCATAAATACGGCCTCTAGCCCAAGCCACATCCAATTGCTGACGTACGGACAGATGGACGACAGGCCATGACAAAAGCTCAAATTTGGCTTCACCAAAGTTGCGCTAAAAACTATACAGCACAGCACATCAGTAACCTGAATAAATATATAAAGGAACATGACAATCGGATTGATATTTTTTGAGTTATCTCATGCCAAAGGGATTGGAGGAATTTTCAATTTGAAGGATGAAGGGTTAATATCTCGGAATCAAATCATCAGATTTACACCAAAAACTATACAGATCGGCACATCAGTAACCTGAACACAAATATAAAGTAACTTGACAATCCAAGCAATATTTTTCAAGTTATCGATTACCAAAGGGATTGGAGGAATTTTCAATTTGAAGGATGAAGGGTTAATATCTCGGAATCAAATCATCAGATTTACACCAAAAACTATACAGCTTGGCAAATCAGAAACCTGAACACAAATATAAAGTAACTAGACAATCCAAGCAATATTTAGCAAGTTATCGAATGCCAAAGGGATTGGAGGAATTTTCAATTTGAAGGATAAAGGGTTAATATCTCAGGATCAAATTATCAGATTTACAATAAAAACTATACAGCTCGGCACATCAGCAACCTGAACACAAATGTAAAATAACTTGACAATCCAAGCAATAGTTTTCAAGTTATCGAATGCCAAAGAAATGGATACGGATGCCGGACAGATGGACGGACGGACAAAGGATGGACGAACGATGGATGGCTACCCCAGATGCCGAGGTGTACACTGTACTAAAGAGCTGAGGGGTGGGTTAATATGACCGCACAGTTAATGTATGTGGCCCTCAGTTAACGTATATTAACGAAAGGCACCAAGTTACAGTGAAATTATTCCAAAACGAGTCATCCTATCAAGTTACATTGAAATCCCTTCATAAATATGGCCTGTAGACTGTGCTAAAGGTTTTCGGGCTTCGGGCCCATGTAGCCGTCAGTTTTCCAATTGCATCCAAAGGGGACGTTCTCATCTAGACATTATATGAAGTCAATCTACCAAGTTACAATGAAATTCCTTCATAAATATGACCTGTAGACTGTGCTGAAGGTTTTGGGGCTTTGGGCTTGGGCAGCCATCATGGTTGAATGATCGCAGCCAAAAGGGGACATTCTCATCTGGCCATCATCTGGAGTGATCCTACGAAGTTACAATGAAATTCCTTCATAAATATGACCTGTAGACTGTGCTCAAAGTTTTTGGGATTCGGGCCCCTGAAGCCGTCACAGTTAACCAATCACGACCAAAAGGGGATGTCATCATCTAGGCATTATATGGAGTCAAACTAACAGGTTACAATGAAATCTTTCCATAAATATGATCTATAGACTATGCTGAAGGTTTTGGGGTTCTGGGCTCGGGCAGCAATCAAGCCTGAATGATTGCGACCAAAAGGGTATGTTCTCATCTAGACATTATTTGGAGTCATCCTACCAAGCTACAATGAAATCCCTTCATAATTATGACCAGTAGACTGTTCTAAAGGTTTTCGGGCCTCTGTAGCTGTCACAGTTGCCCAATCATGTCCAAAAGGGGACATTCTCTAGACATTATATGAAGTCAAACCTACTAAGTTACAATGACATAAATATGACCTGTAGACTGTGCTAAAGGTAATCGGGCTTTGGGCTCGGGCAGCCATAATGCTTGAATGATCGCAACCAAAAGGGGACATTCTCATCTGGGCATCACCTGGAGTGATCCTAAAAAGTTACAATGAAATCCCTTCATAAATATGACCTGTAGACTGTGCTCAAGGTTTACGGGCTTCGGGCTCCTGTAACCGTCACAGTTGCCCAATCACGTCCAAAGGGGACTTTCTCATCCAGACATTATATGAAGTCAACCCACCAAGTTACAATGAAATTCCTCAATAAATATGACCTGCAGACTGTACTAAAGGTTTTCGGGTTTTGGGCTCGGGCAGTCGTCACAGTTGACAGATCATGCCCAAATGGGGAAATTCTCATCTAGACATCATACGGAGTCATCCTACCAAGTTACAATGAAATCCCTCCATATTAACTGGTTGAGCGCTACAATTTTTACACTGTGCAGTTGAAACGTGTATATTTTTTTCAGAAGTTTTACAAATAATGTATGATTCATATATCTTGACTTTGTTACCCTTTCTTTTGATGAAACCCATCAACATGTATACATATTTTTTAAGGTAATTAAATTTTCTTCAAGGCTTCATTTTTTATTTTACCGTATATTGTATTAATTACAGGTAACACAGGTAAAAAGGTAACTAATTAAGAAAAATGGTAAATATTGAAAACATAAGGGAAAATAAAGATTTTTGACTGTTTACTTTCCACTCCCAAAACATACCCTTTTATCAAAGGTAACCCTATTGGTTGCTTGTGGTGCACAGGAGGTGTATAACAGATATATTATCATCAATGAGCAAACAAGTAAGAACCATCATAAAAGTTAATTTTTTAAAGAAAATTTGTTTTGAAGTTTTTCACAAGCCTCTTACAAGACGTATCCATTGACATATGATACTATGACAGCTAACAACGTTAGCTGTGCATTGTTTCAGAGGTAAGCCACAACAGGTATTACCTGTACTATTTATTTATTTAGTGATGTTTAAGGTCACATATTTATGCACAATGGCTAATCATGACCGTGACAGTTTTACGGGTGGAGGAAGCTGGAGTACCACCGAGCAACGACAAGAATGCTGCCAGCTCCCCAACATCGTAACTCTGCACTGCAGCACAGGCAGGGTTAGATTGGTTGAAGACATGCGTACCATCGACGTGCAGTACGCCTTAGTACACAGCGTCGTGCCCCCACATGGGCAATGGGGGTGAAGTGTCTTGCCCAAGGACACAACGCGGTTGCCGCAGGTGGGATTACCTGTACTAAATGGGCAAACAGATAAAAGGAAAAAATAATTGCAAATTATTGTAACCATTATGGAAAAGTTCTATCAGGATATATGTTAACACAAACAGTTGAAACTTCATTTCCAAAGGCAAAGGCCACATTTTGTTTGAAGATGGTCGCATTACAGGTATTACAGGTGTTCCATATAGCTAATTAGCAGCCAGGTAAAAAACGAAGAAAAAAAAAATTATAATTTTTTTTTTTTTATTGGAGTCCCACAAGATACCGCCCTAGCACATATCCTGTATAAATAACACTAGCATAATAACTTGTCATATTATGACAGGTAAATTACAGGTAAAATATGTGAATGAATCAAATGAGTTATAGGATAATAGGTTGTGAACCTGTCTGCACACTGCATGTGCTAACCTGCAGACACACACACAGTTCCTCCTCAAATATGTTGGATAACAACAAAAAATTTGGGTTATCAACTTATCTCTTATTTTTGCCAACAGTTCTGACACAATTTTATTGTGGTTATCCTACAATTTATATGAGGAGGTACTATACAAGAACGGCACACGGTATGTGACCCAAAACGTCTAGAGTAGAGGCCGAAACGTCCCACTTCCAGGGGCGAAATGTCCAATTGCCTTGAGAACAAGTGTAAGCATTCACAGGGCCTTCGTGGGGTTATTCACTCTTTCAAAATACACAAGACCCAGGAAAGTATGAGGGGTGGGGGATGGGCATCTCGACATTTTTAAATGATATATCTGAACGGCAGTGTAAAAGAACTGTTGACAATATACCTTCGATTCTGATGCCGGTACACGTGTTTGACACAATTTGTATATTATTTGTAAACAAGACGGCTGGCTCGCTTCAATTAAATAAAAATATATCTTACATAATGTTCCTGGCATTGGGGGAGGGGGTCCTTTCTTTTATTGTGTTCTCCATTGGACATGTCAATTCTACATTTTTAATGCATGAATAAATATGCATGAATGAACGCAAAACAGGCACAACAGACTTGAACAGAGCAATGACACCATTGCAAATTTCCTGCATAAATTAACTCAGATTTCGACCTTCACTTCAGTCTGGATAATTCTCATTCTGTATTGTTTTTGATGAAATAATCCACCCCCTATCATATTTATTCGGATAACAATACAATTTACTAAAATCATTGATTTTAACAACTTTTATGGACAAAACTTTTTTTGTTATTTACTGCTAAAAATAGTCCAAAATATCCGGGACAGACATTCGCACGTGCGTTTCAACTTTCATTCTCTGAGTTTACAATTAAAAAAATGACAACTAAATCATCAAAACGGGATATTCACACAAGAATGCATTGTTTTGTTTAACTATGGATGTATTAAAACTGACAAGGGGGTAACATTATTTCTATCTCTTCCAGAACACCACATTTGAAAATATTTAACAACAGCAAACAAACTTGGGTCAAGATGGGGATTTCCCATTTCGTTTTTATGAAAAATTACATGAAATTTAATCATTTAATTTAGCTTAACACAGACCATTGGTCATTTCCGCATGCGCAATTTGGTGAACTTACCAGTGGTCAATCTTATAAACACCAACCGTTTCAAACCGGGCGCTATTAATTGTGTTTTATATGTAAATACAAGGGTCAATAAAATCACATTACTGAAAGCCACGATCGTGGCTCCCCGCACTTTACAGGAGAACCACGATCGTGGCTTCCCGCACCCAACCAGTTAATCATGACCTGCAGACTGTGCTAAACGTTTTTGGGTTTCGGGCTTGGACAGCCATCACGGTTGACAGATCATGCCCAAAAGGGGAGGTTCTCATCTAGGCATTATACAGAGGCATCCTACCAAGTTACAATGAAATCCCTTCATAAAAACGACCTGTAGACTGTGCTAATGGTTTTCAGGTTTTGGGCTCGGCCAGCCATACCGGTTGACCGATCGCAACCAAAAGGGGACGTTCTCATCTAGACATGACCCCAAACCTGCATATGAAATTTCATGATGATCAGACAAGAACTGCAGGGTGAGGAAAATGTGAAAATGTGAACAGACTCACAGACTAACAGACTTCCGAACGCGTGATGGCAATAGTTTATCTTGACTATGTCAAGTTAAGCTAAAAACCAGTTTGCAAAACACAATTCACTGCTCATTTTAATTGGATGCTCTCCATAATATAGCAGCCTTTGTGTACAGTAAGCCACATGATAGCATGCAAATAGATCACATGCTTCCGTTTAAATTTTCTGATTGGTTAAAATTGACCTGTACATTATCATTCAAACACTGCATGAAAAGAGAATGCCCCACATTTTAGTTGAAGAATAGAAAACTGCAGAGTGCGAAATGGGTCAGATTAATCACTATGCAAGGATAACGCTTTATTTCCGAGGATTGGTATGCAACTTTCTGTGTTTAACAGTGGTTCTCAAGTTGGCAAAGTAATAACAATCCACCATTTCGTCAAATTCAAGCACTATTCAAGGCATTGTTCAGGATTTCAAGTACTTTTCAAGGCTGAAACTGAATTCAAGCACCTTTCATGGAGAGGGCCGAAATTCAAGGACTTTTCATTTTTGTGCGAACCCTGTAATTTGGGCTTTTTGTTACTCTGTCATCCCTGCAGACCGTGGAACATTTCTTTATATTTTTCTTCCCCAACTGTTCATGTGATTTGTCTCAACAGACACCATTATTACGAAAGCGATTAAATATAATTGTTTACCCCGAATCTCAAACAAGTTGAGGTGAAAAGACACATGTATTAAGTAAGCATGCAATAGTTAAATTATTTTGGACAGTTCAATCAATGGAATTCCTGCAATTTAAAACCTGGAAATTTTCTTTGGAAATGCCAGGTGATTCCCTGTATTTTACATTTGTACTTCAAAGTGTTTGGTTGTTTGCATATGCCAACGTCATGATAGCATCTTGCCTTGCAAAATAGTGTGCCCAAGTGTTTGATACAAGACCTACGCAGGGTACTTTGTTTTCAAATAAACAAAAGCAAGTCATTTGTGCTTCCTTTGCCAAAAATGATACTTAACCAGTCCATTATCACAATTACTCAAAAAGCAGTTTAATTTAAGTGCTGAGGTGTGCTAATTTTAACACTTCTTGTGATAAAGCAGGGGGTGTGAACACACACTTCAAAATCGGAGGACTGCTCTCAGAGCTAAAGATAATATTATGAAGACTTCGGATTCAGTTTTATTCCCAAGTTGTGAATTACACCCAAAATGTCCATCACCTCCATGAATAAAGCATCTGCAAATTAACAGCCATTTTGGGTGAAAGTATTAGCCATCTACATGATCAAAGTTCTGTTTTTTCTTGAAAAAAACTAGAGGTACTGTGCGCAAACTCACGAAGTGATACCCCCGGCACCTGTCAGAATGGAATTATATTGCTTCATGCACATCTTCATATGGAGTTCTTCCATTGTGTAAAGTTTCATGAAAATTCTTCAAACGGTTTAGGAGCAGTTGTGCTTATAAGGACAGACGGACGGTGGGGGGGGGGGGGGGGGGGGGGTGGGGGGGGGGGGGGTTTTGAGGAATAATGAGGTAAATTACTGTTTAATTTTGTTCTATTCGCTGAAAAAGAAATTTAACTACTTATGGTATCAATCTCTATATTTGGAAATCAACGTCATCATGTCGATGGTTTGGTCGCGACATGAAATCCACCCCTATTATACAGTAGTACATCATATGTCCGACAAGTCAACTGCAATTTCATAACAATATTGATCGTTTCAACACGATCTGATTTAAGATATGGGAGTGGGTAGAGAAATGTCTGTTGGATGAATTTTTTTTTTGTTGAAAAATACCTCAAACCTCTATAAAGCATATTTCTCAACACCAAAAAGAATTTGATTGTAACATGGCAATTATACCTGCAGAACACAATAGTTTCCTCCCTTCTTTTTCTTGAGAATATCAAAAGCTGCATCTTCATATCCTGGAGCGATAATACCATCTGACACCTGAAAAAATATTTTAGATGAACATCAACATTGTAGTGCAGTCACTTAATAGTCGAAACACATCAAGATCACACTTAATGTGGTGCAAGATGTTTCACAAAAACATCCAACAATTTACAAAATGTGATTGTAGATTTTATAAAATTTATTTTAAATTGAATTTTTCAATCTATCGAAAACAACCAAATATTATTTGGGGGTTTTGAGTGATTTTATGTAGAAACAAGGGGCTTTCACCCTGGTGGGGCTGGGTGTGGACTGGGTGACGTTTGTTTTTTCTCCCTTCAAAACATCCTTTAAAGGGGGTTTATTTATTTATTGGGAATTAACATCTCTTTCGACAGCCAGGGTCACCTCATGTTGGACCGTTGTACAGGTAGGGGAAGTTGGAGTACCTGGAGAGGAACCAGAGTAATTTTGAGCAACTGCCCGACTCCCCAACGTATGAACTCCAACAAGCAGAGTTAGAATTGGTTGAAGACAAGTGCATCATTGACGTGCAGTATGCCTTAGTACACAGCGCCACCGTGCCCCCCCCCCCCCCCCCTACGCAGCCAATCGAGAAGTGCCTTGCCCAAGGGCACAACCGCAGTTACCCCTGGTGGGAATCAAAACTTTATTGCAGTAACCACTGAACCACCACGCTCCCGTGAGCTTCTTATTGGTTTTAGCTCCTGGGGTTCCCATGGGGATGCAGGAATATTTTTTTTGCATGAGTCAAGTACTTATGGCCCAATAATACCACATAAGAAATGTGGTTCAAATTGGACCATCAGTTCAGAAAAAAGAAATTTTTGGCAGAGCCAAAAATCTTACCCCTCCTGTTACAATGCCAAATATAGCTTCACGAACTTCGTTTGAACAAACTTGATTCTACACCTCAAAAGGAAGCTCCAAAACAAATATAAAGTCATTGTACCCACTGGTTCATGACAAGAAGACTTTAAAAATATTTTGGAGCATTTTCCTCCACTCTCTCCCTATGGGGCTGGGCATGCTGAGTTGAGCAAAAATGCAATGCCTCTTCGGGACCAACCCTCACACAAACTTTCACTTGAATTGGCCCAGTGGTTTTGGAGAAGACAAAAACATGGTGTTGACGGATGCCGGACAACGGACTGAGAGTGATGAGATTAGCTCAGCTTGACTTTGTCAAGGTGAGCTAAAAAAAAAAAAAAAAAAAAAATTAAATGGTTTATGTCGAATATTTTACCCAAGTTAATAAAATTGATTTATTTATTTATGGGTGTTTAAGGTCACATATTTCTGCACAGTTGCTAATCGTAACTGCAACATGGATAATAAAGTAAAAGTCCAACCAATGGTTTACACCCCGATTGCCCATTTTAGAGGACTTCCACTCCAGACACTGGTGACCAGGTCCTATTTTACCAGTAGAACAGAGCTTGTTTACCACAGTAAACAAGCATTGCTTCACTTCCCGGGGGTTCCTAATGGGAAATGAAATTGATAAATTTGTCACTTGAGTGAAACAAGGCTAAAGCATTGCAAAGCCTTCTTGCACTCAAGGGACTAAATACACAACCACCCATGCTAGCCTGTAGATTATGAGGCCTACAACATAAAACATGAAATAAATAAATAAACAAGAGGCCCCAGGGGGCCTGAGGGCACTCACCTGACATGCTAGTCTAAATATCAAACCAGGGACTTGACTTCAATAAGCTGCACTCGCAGCATATACCAACAAGATGAAGCGATTGTGCCCACACAATACACAGGATTTTCCTTCTATTTTCAGTTCCTGCACTTTTAAGTCCCAAAATTGAGATAAACGCATAAAAAACAGATTTTTTTCCCAAACAAAATATTTTCAGCCTAAATTTTTTTTTTCTTCTTAAAATGCATAAAAAACCAAACAAGAGGGTCCCAAGGGGACCTTAATCGCTCACTGGCCAAAGTGGTTCAAAGAAGTGTTTGGAGTCACATTCAGTTAGACATGGTTCATCAACACTACAAAGGAATGAAGCCAACCAAATGCAAATTTTATGGAAATGGATCTGAACAAACCTGACTCTAACATGCTCCCCTGCACCCACCCCTCCCCCAACCCTGCCTACAGAGAGCCCAAATAATAACCCAGGGACTCAAATTGAACAAACTTGAATCTGATCCCTCTTGAGATGATACAAATGTATATACCAAATATGAAAGAATTCTGACTGGTGGATCTGAATAAGGAGGTTTTTAAAGAAATGTCCTCACATTGCATTAAGTTAAACTTTGGGCTCAAACAGGGAGCCAAAATATTAACCCAGGGACCCGATTTGAACAAACTTGAATCTGACCCACCTAGAGATGTTGTATACCAAATATGAAAGGATTCTGATAGGTGGATCTGAAGAAGACGACTTTTAAACAAAATTTCCCCATATTGCACTAAGTTAAACATTCGGGCTCCCATAGGAAGCCAAATAATCAACCCATAGACCAGATCTGAACAAACTTGAATCAGACCCTCCTAGAGATGTTGTATACCAAATATGAAAACATTCTGACTTCTGGATCTAAAGAGAAGGATTTTAAAAAAAAAATTCCCTATATTGCACTAAGCTGATATTCAGGCTCCCATAAGGAGCCCCAAAATTTACCCAGGTAAGCAATTTGAACAAACCTGAAACTGACCCACCTCAAGATGTTGTATACCAAATATGAATGCATTCTGACTGGTGGATCTGTAGAAGATTTTTAAAGAAATTTCCTCATATTTCACTAAGTTAAAATTCAGGCTCTCATAGGGAGCCCAAATACTCGATTTGAACAAACTTGATTCTGACAGGGAGACCAATTATTAACCCAGAGTCTCGATTTGAACAAACTTGAATCTAACCTCAATAGAGATGTTATATACCAAATATCAAAAGATTCTAAATGATGGTTCAGGAAAAGATTTTTTTAATTTTAAAAAAAAAATTTATGGGTGCTATCAGAGTAATGCCCCTTGTGGTGCCCCCTGTGGACGTGGAAAGTTTATTTGTACAAGCTTGAATTGACATATGATAAGAAACATGCACACCAAATTTGGTCCAGTAGTTTGAGAGAAGTCGATAATGTAAAGTTCATGATGGATGACAACGACGGGCAGCAAGTGGTAAGTTAAGCTCCCTTCGGTGAGCTGAAAACTAATTTCCGGATTTTAGTCCAAAATTTTCTAAGTCCCACCCGAACCCCAAATTTTCAGTGTAAAAAAAAAAAAAAATTTGGGGTCTTAAAATTGACTGAAACGCATAAAAAACAAAAAAAAAAAGTCCGGAACGGGGCCCCAAATTTTCAGCCTAAATATGAATGCAG
Organism: Pictodentalium vernedei; assembly: GCA_031216915.1. Classification (NCBI taxonomy): domain Eukaryota; kingdom Metazoa; phylum Mollusca; class Scaphopoda; order Dentaliida; family Dentaliidae; genus Pictodentalium; species Pictodentalium vernedei. Next base: position 98,991,069 of record CM062289.1, on the reverse strand, counting down.
GGACTTGGATTGAACAAACTTGAATCTCATCCCCCTAAGGATGCTGCATACCAAATATCAAAAGATTCTTATTGGTAGATCTGAAGAAGATGATTTTTAAAGAATATTCCTCATACTGCACTAATTTAAACATTTGGGCTCTCATAGAGAGCCCAAATATGGACCCAGCCAATTGATTTCAATAAACATGTGAAACAATCTTCCAATGTGAAATTTGAAAGCTTTTGGAGCAGTGGTTTGGGAGAAAAGTAGTCTTACATGTTCTTCCTATTACCCACAGTGTATAAAATGCTGACTCAGCACTTTTTCAAAGTCCCCAAAAAGTACCCCATGATAAAACCAATAGCAATTTTTTTTACCATTCCATTCTGTTGGTCCTAAGAAAGCTTCACACCAAATAAGAATTCTCAGTTCCGTGTAGGTTTGGAGATATGGGCATTTTAATTTTTTTCTATTTTAGCTCCTGCGGTTCCCATGGGGCGATGGGAGAAAAAAATTGGGCATAAATTAAGTACTTATGATCCAATAAGCCCTCATATCAAATTTAGTTCAAATCTGCCTCTTGGTTTGGAAAATAAAAATTTTGGGAGGGGCAAAAATTCTTGCCCCTTCCAGAACAAAGGTAAATATTGCCTGTCAAACTTCTCTTGAACAGACTTGAGTAGACACCTCAAATGGAAGCTGCATACCAAATGTCAAGTCTCTGCTATGGCTGGTTCATGAGAAGATTTTAAAAACTTTTGTGCATTTTGGCCCCACCCCCTCCTCAATATGAGCAGAAACCCAATTTGAAGAAAAATAGGCCGATGAAATCGTCAGATGTGTACCCATATGCGCAACTAGTAGAAAGCTGTATGATGGAGGGCCACCCCGGAGGCCGACATTATGCACAACATACATGGTATGGGTACATACAGAAATGGATTGGAGGAGTGCCTAATTTGATGGATAAAGGGTTAATATCTCCGGATCAAATTATTAGATTTACATAAAAAACTCTACAGCACAGCACATCAGTAACCTGAATACATATATAAAGTTACCTGATAATCAGATTATTATTTTTTCAGTTATCGCATGCCGAAGAAATTTATTGGGAGGAGTTCTCAATTTGAAGGATAAAGGGTTAATATCTCAGGATCAAATTATCAGATTTACACCAAAAACTATACAGCGTGGAACATCAGTAGCCTGAACACATATATGAAGTAACATGACAATCGGACTGATATTTTTTGAGTCATCTCATGCCAAAGGGATTGGAGGAATTTTCAATTTGAAGGATCAAGGGTTAATATCTCAGGATTAAAATAACAGATTTACACCAAAAATTATACATCTCGGCACATCAGTAACCTGAACACAAATATAAAGTAACTTGACAATCCAAGCAATATTTTTCAAGTCATCGAATGCCAAAGAAATGGATATGGATGCCGGACGGACAGACAGACACAGAGACGGACAAAGGATGGATGAATGACAGATTGCCACCCCGGATGCCGGCATTATGTGTACCATACATAGTATGGGTACACATAAAAACCCAAATACCCCAATATAACCGCTACTCATGTGAATTTTCATTGAACTGCAGCCAGTGGCTCGGGAGAAAATGACCCAAACACCACCTTCACGACGTACGACGGACAAAAAAGCTCACCCTGACTTTCAGTCAGGTGAGCTAATAACATAGGGCATCATCCCGGACAGTCGCCACGGAACCATGGAATAGTTGCGGACCCGCCGAAGAAGCAGATTGAAGAGCAGCGCGCTGCCCCTCAGGAAGCGAACGGCTTGTATGCAGCACAGCGTCCCTACGAACTTGAGATCTGGAAGGAACCCAAACACAAAGTCAAGAGCTGCCTCCAAGACAGAAGACAGCTGGCTCTTGACGTCAGGTATGTTGGACTCATTCCCTGAGTCAGAAGACGCATAGCCCATCATGGGCAAACCAGCCAACGCCTCCCATGGTGTAGGCACACCAGGGGGATCAGAAAGCAGCCACAGGGGGCACCCAGAAACCACTCGTAGCCTAGCTGGAAGCAACGGAAAAGGCTCTTGGACAGAACCTGAGTGAGCAAGGAGAGGGCCTCCCTAAGCTCACTCACCGTGTCGGCCGGTTAAACGTGGGAACAAACCAGCAAAGTGGATTCACTCCTGACCCTTTTAACCACAGGGTCACAATACTCAAATACACCCGATGCGGGGCAACAGGCTGCATCCGAAACATCTGAAGGCAGATGTGAATAGGGGTATGACATACCCAAAGGATCTGCAGAGCGGAAACTCAGGAGAGTCGTCGCGGACCTCTGAGGGACAGAAGGTCCAGGCTGCACAAAAGGCGTTGGTCCCGCAAAACTGGCCATGGGACCAGAGTGTGTGGATGGAAATGCCACGAAGCTCATGGTGGCCCCACCATGAATATCTGAATCCAGTGAGAAAACTGTGGTGCTCGACGGCTGAGAGACTACAGTAGAGAGTTCTCCTGGAAGCCCCTTCCGACTTCGCCGAGTTGAAGTCTGGGAAGGCTGAGGCCGATACCCCACGTCTACACTACCAGACATCTCTGTAAACCCCTGCAGGGATAAAACTGCTGTGCTCAATGGCTGAAAGGCCACAGCAGGGGGTTCGGTCGGCAGCAATTTCCAACTTCACAGAGCTGCACGCCTACACTACCAGACACCTCTGCAGACCCCTGCAGGGATAAAACTGCTGTGCTCAATGGCAGAGAGGCTACAGCAGGGGGTTCATTCGGCAGCCACTTCCGACTTCAAAGTCAGGGAAGAATGCCGATACCCCACATCCACACTACCAGACATCGCTGCAAACTCCTGCAGGGATAAGCCCAGGCCGGCTGAAACAGTGACCGATGACGTTGCAGACGAAACAGCAGTAGCAGCAGACGGGAGCTGTTGAAACTGGTGGAAAAGGGGAGAGAGCAACCAAGCTTGGCCTCCAAAGGAGGACTCACAACCCTAGTGACAGCCTCAGATGTCGACTGGAGAGGAACCAGGCATCTCTTCACCAGACAACTCAACAGCCCCTGCAGTATCCAACACAGTTAAAAACTCCACATTCTCCACGGAGGGGGTATAACTCTCACCAGACGTCGCCGGAGGTCCTGAAACGACAGCGTGGGTGCAGGAGGAACTGCCACAAGAACGCACCAAAAGCGAGGGCAAAAGGCATTGCCCAAAAGGAACCGTTTTGGACATAACAGAGGTGAGAGAAGTAGAAGAAAAAAGTGAACTCAACAGATATAGAAAATAGAACACCCCCAACTACGAGAGAAAAGTACCAGCGGGAACACGACTGAACCCAGACGGCCGACAGGGACCCAAAAAAAAAACAGAAATTCTACCCTCAACAGAGTGTAGAAATCCTGTCCATACAGTCCCCCATTGATACCTAACTCCAATAATAATAAAATTTATCAACCGCACGGTACGCAGAAGTCGCGTGCGACCCAGAAAATATATAAAATACAATGAAAATGTGGTTGAAAATAATAACGAGAATATATAAAACACAGTCCTGTTATTATACGATCCTCAGATCCATAATTCCAGTCAGAGGAAACCATTATCAACGAGTTGAATTATCACTGTTTCTGAATGCGAAAAATGGCGCCCTGCCACCTGGCCGGACGAAAAAAGAATGGTTCATTGGTGACTGCCTTGCGCACTGGTTCCAGAAGTCGTGGATTTGTACTATGAGAAGAGCGTCCCCTACTGGGTGTGCGCGAGATGGCGCTCAACCCAGTTTGGGCTTATTTTTTCTTGGTGCTTTTGCACCACTTTTCTTTACCAAATCTCTTGGGAAAGATCAAAATAGAGTCTATTTTCCGAAGTAGGGTCTTCCACTGTTGTGCAAGCCTGTCGTCAACAATTGTAAGGTAGGTTGATAAGAAATGGCAATCAAAGAATTGAAACCAGTTTGCAACCAGAACAGTCTGTCAACTTTCACAAAATGCATACCTCTCTAGAAATTATTTTTGCAGTTGGAACATCACAAATATCAGACAGCGAGATGAAATCCCCAAAGGAAGACATTCTATCTGCACCTGTAATGAAATATCTAATGTTGTACATTATTACATATAGTACAGGAGAGTGGATTGCAACTAATTCATCTTCGATTATCTCACAACCACAACATTGGAATGAAATCAAGTTTAGACAAGATAGATTGCTAGGGTCAAGATAAGACTGCTAGTGTGTATTTGCGGGTGCTATCCCATACAGTGAGCCCCCCCCCCCTATATATCTTCTGGGTTCTTCTTTTTGTTAGGGCCAAGACCTTGAATCAGACTGCAGTTCACAGGGGTAAATTTAGTGATGTTACTCTGCTGTGAAGGGTAGCATAACCAAATTCACCCTCCGGGGACCTCATTCTGCAGATGACAGTCTGCTTTTTGCCAGGCTTGCATACATTATACTTTTATTATATTTTATGTTGTAGAAGAGAGACCTCTTAAGAATTTGAACTCTGTTGTACTGTTGGAATTATTTACTCAGCATGTCACATTTGTCTTATAGAAGGCAAAGCACTCCAACACTAATTGGTCCGAACCATAAAACAATTTGAACAGCATTCCTGAAATCGTACTAAAGTAATCATTTCAATATACAAATAAACATTAAGACAGCTAGAAAACTTGGATTTACCTCGAGCTCTGGCATACGCTATAGCCAATGGCGTCAAATCTTCTAGATCATCAACCATACAGAGTTTGGCTTGCTCTGGCGACAGGGGAAACCCAACAGCAGCACCTACAGCAAAACATATACAGATTACATATTTATTGGTGTTTAAGGTCACATACTTCTGCACAATGGCAACATAGGTATGAAGTAAAGTTCGGTCAATTGTTTATACCCATGTTGCCCATTTTAGAGGACTTCCACCCAAGCACTCGTGACTGGGTCCTATTTTACCAGTAAAACAGAGCTTGTTTACCACAATAAAAAAAAAAATGCCGATAGGATCACCGATCCAATGTCGAGCTGTGACAGCACAAATGTGGGTTTAATCATTATCAACTTATCGTCCGGAAACCAACTGTTTACAATTTACTGTGTGAGGTGTCACTGAGACCTTGACCTTTGACCTAGTGATTCCGAAATAAATAAGGCTCTTTCTTGCACCAATGCCAACCTACCTTTGAAAAGTCATGAACGTAGGTGGAACCATTGTCAAATTATCATCTGGAAACCAATTGTTTACGATTATTATGTTCAAGGTCACTGTGACCTTGGCCTTTGACCTAGAGAGTCCAAAAGAAATTTAACCCAGGCTCTTCATTTGAAAAAACAAGGCCAACACGCCTGTAAAGTTTCAGGACTCTAGGTTGAACCACTATCAAGTTATCATCTGGAAACCAATTGTTGCGATATACTATGTTCAAGGTCACTGTGACCTTGACCTTTGACCTGGTGAGTCCAAGATCAATAGGGTTCTTCCTCGCACCAAGGCCAACACACCTATGAAGTTTCATGACTCTAGGTTGAACCACTATCAAGTTATCATCCGGAAACCAATTGTTGCGATATACTATGTTAAAGGTCACTGTGACCTTGACCTTTGATCTGGTGAGTCCAAGATCAATAGAGTTCTTCCTCGCACCAAGGCCAACCCACCTATGAAGTTTCATGAATGTAGGTTGAACTACTATCAAGTTATCATCCGGAAAGGAATTGTTGTGATTTACTATGTTCAAGGTCACGTTGACCTTGACCTTTGACGTAGCGAGTCCAAAATCAATAGGGTTCTTCCCCTCACCAAGGCCAATCTACCTATGAAGTTTCATGAATGTGAGTTGAACCATTATCAAGTTATCATCCGGAAACCAATTGTTTAAGATTTACTACGTTCAAGGTCACTGTGACCTTGACCTTCGACGTAGCATGTCCAAAATCAATAGGGTTCTTCCTCCCACCAAGACCAACCTATGTATGAAGTTTAATGAATGTGAGTTGAACCACTATCAAGTTATCATCCGGAAACCAATTGTTTACGCCCGCCCGCCATTCACCAAACTATAAGTCGAGTATGACTTCGTCACAACTCGACTAAAAAACACTGTTTCACTTCCAAGGTTTCCCACAGGGGTGTATACAGTATGTGTAGAGTGAATTACAACTAAAACACTAACAGACCGTCATTTCCTCCAGGCAATTAATAACAAGTCAACTTCCAGGGGTATATGCAGAGGAAAATTAGAGTTTTAGCCAAAGGAATTCAGGTTCAACACAAGAGATCCACTGGCTGAAATTTTGCTGGTCGTTCTTATGCTTCTTACCAGAATAACAGCATGTCAGTGGAAATTCCATTCCACAGGTGATTTAGTGCTAATTTACCCTCCATGTTTTATAATGATTGAAAGTATTCTGGACAATTGTCATATAATGCTGCTAAAAAAATTCATTGCCGTGAAAAGATCCAAAAGGAAATGAATCGGGTAGATGATTTCGAACAGCAACTCAAGATTCAAAATTGAATGGAACCTTAAAGCTTCCCAAGGCCTGATGTAAAGGTTTAAAGAGTAAAGGGTCACGTATAAAATTATTTCATCAAATGTTAGTAAACAAATCATGGTTCTGGAGTAGTTTACTTGGGAGATAAACGTCTCATTGAGTTAGACATTAGGGAATTTGGAAAACCATTTGTAAAGGAGCCTCGAAGGGCAGAGTTTAAATTATTTTCCATAGCCAAATTCCCGAATGTCTAACGAAACAAGAGACGTTTATATCCATTGTGATTCCTGTCATCATTAGAAGTGACAAAAAATCTCCAAACCCGGTTTATTTGAAGAAAAACAATCAAAAAAGGTTATTTTCGATCTTGGTATATTTGCCAGGATCAAATTTGCACAAAACTTTGGGGTTTGTACGATCTTTGATAGGAGTGGTTCAGTGCTGTTGCTCGCATATAGCATGGATACAAACATGTTCGAAATTGGTCCGCATCCGGCAATTGGAGCACAGTAAGAGTGAATTTACCTTGGATGAGAGCATGGCTCTCAGCCTATTAAATTATGGGTTCAGAAAGGACGAGGTCAAATTTAATTGATGAATTACAAATATATATGAATTCCCATGCGATTGAAGTAAACTTTCACGTTATTTGTCTTAAGTAATGACTGTAAACAAAATAATTGGTCACCCAGTTATTTATTGGTGGTTAAGGCCACTTTCCACATCTAGGGCTATATTATGACCACAACATGGGTATGAAGTTAAGTTTAGCCCATCGTTTATACCTATGTTGCCCACTCAGAGTATTTCCACCCTTACACGTAAGACAGAACTTGTTCAACAAAGTAAATAAGTACTGCAACACTTCCCGCCGTTGCCATGGAGGTCGAATAGTTATTTTTATGGCAAATAATATATGAAGCAAATGTTTGATCAATGTGTACAGGATTTAGGCCATGGTTAGTTAATTTTCAGCTAACCCTTTACCCAACATAATGGCCAAAACCGGCCAGTGCCATTCACAAAAATCAACCATTTAATTTTCATTATTTTTTTCATTTTTTGTCTCAAAAACATAGGTTATGACTCCTTTTAGGAACGAGCTCTTTGAGCTCGTTCCAATGAGGGGTCATAACCCATGTTTTTGAGCTCGTTCCAATGAGGGGTCATAACCCATGTTTTTGAGACAAAAACTGAAAACAAGACTTCCCACAGGACCTGAAGTGCTCATCTTGAACAGAACACAATTTAAACAGAGTTCAAGAATGAGTCTACATTAAGCAAGCCATCTCCATAGGCTACACTGTCAATCCTTGAGTCCCTCAGCAGTGACAAAAATAATCCGGGCATCATGCCTTTTCTTCAGTTGATCATAAGTAAAATGTAGAGCTCCCCTATGAAGTCCCTTGATACAACCTTTGTGGATTAATCTCAGTACCTCTAGAGGGTACTGAATACAAAATTTTTAATTCTTCAGCAAAATTGCCAATTCCGGCTCCCATAGAGAGCCCAAATATTAACCCAGGTTCTTGATTTGAACACAGTTGAATCTGACTTCCCTAGAGATGTTGTGTACCAAATATGAAAGCATTCTGACTGTTGGATCTGAAGAAGAGAAATTGTAAAGAAATTTCTTTGAATTTCAAATTTGGGCTACCATAGCGAGCCCAAATATTAACATATGGATCCGATTTGAACAAACTTTAATCTGACCCCCTAGAGATGTTGTATACCAAATATGAAAGCATTCTGACACGTGGATCTGAAGAAGATTCTTGAAGAAATTCCCTCATATTGTACTAAGTTAAATTTCATGTTCCCATATGGAGCACAAATATTAACCCAGGCACTCGAATTGAACAACCTGGAATCTGACTCCCCCAGAGATGTTGTATGCCAAATATGAAAGCATTCCGACTGGTGGACCTGAAAAAGAAGATTTTTAAAGAAATTTCCTCATATTGCACCAAGTAAAAATTTGGGCTACCATAACGAGCCCAAATATATATCTAGGGATCTGATTTGAACAAACTTGAATCTGACCCCCCTAGAGATGTTGCATACCAAATATCAAAGCATTCTGACTGGTGGATCTGAAGAAGATTTTTTTTAAATTACCCTCCATATTGAACAATCTTGAATCTGACCCTCATAACAATGATGTATACCAAACATTAAAAGATTCTGACTGGTGGTTCTGAAGAAGATTTTTAAAGAATATTCCCCATATTTGAACAAACTTGTATCTGAGCCCCCCCCCCCCCCCCCCCCCCCCCCTCCACCCTATGAATGCTGTATACCAAATATGAAAAGATTCTGATGATTGCTTCTGGAGAAAAGATTTCAAATTTTTGCAAATATGCCGACTCAGCATTTTTTCGATGCCCATTACAGAACACTCTAAAATAACCGATGGCAATTTTTTTTACCATTCAATTCCACTGGTCCTAAAGATACTTCATACCAAATAACAGCTCTCTGAACCGTGTGGTTTGGGAAATATGGGCGTTTGAAAATATTTCTATTTTTTGCTTCCAGGGTTCCCATGGGGATGCAGGAATTATTTTTTTTGCATGGGTCAAGTACTTATGACCCAATAATACCACATACGATATTTGGTTCATATTGGACCATCGGTTAAGAAAGTTAAAAAATTTATAGTAATTTATATATTTTTTATACTTAACAATGACACAGACATAGCTGGTGCTAACTCTAAAAAATCTAGGGCCAAACACAAATTTTGCCCCCCAATCCCCAAAATTTGCATCTAAAACCAAAAGAAATCATGTCCTAAAGGACCTCCATACTTAGCCCTTACTGCACATGCGCAGTGTCAAGGACGTTCCGAAATTGGCGCCAATTATCATTCTTACAAGCAGTGCCTGGTCAGCGCTATGTACTCAACGGGGAGGTAAGAGTTCCCAACTCCTGGGAGGGCCATCCCCGTCTGGGTCATTGGTAAGTATAAAAAATATATAAATTACTATAAATTTTTTAACATTTTTATACTGTACCAATGACCCAGACATAGCTGAATAGTAAAAAGGCTGGAGGGCCTAGGACATAGAGGAAAATCCAATAAGCTCAACTATATAATATAGAGTCAACCCCTCAAGGAGAAAAGGAGTATTAGGCTTTACATGTATCTTTCTTATTTTATGTTAAATAAGAAAGATACAATACCCTCATAATTGAGCACAATAACATTCATGTTCTCTATTAACATCCAGTATAACCCTTTATACTAATTATTTTTAAAGTAAGCCAATAAATAAAGTAGTCCAGAGAATTGAGACTCTTTATAATCATTTAAAAGTGTCCGAGTATTGTATATTAAAGCCCGTTTGACACTTGACATATACAAATGCTTCACACCGAGCTACACTTTAAAAATAAGACATGAATGAATTTAAACATTAATATTACACTTTAAAACCATCCCGGAAGCGACTCAGAAATACTGACTTGGAGGAGGCATTCCCTTGCTTTTCACTATAAAGCAGGTGACCTAAGGGAACACCCGCCCCCCCCCCCCCCCTTCCCCTTGGTCAAATAGCCCAGAGCGAAGAGGGCAGCCGGACGGAGTCACTGCTGGAACAGAAAGCCTGCATAACTATAGTTGCAACTGTTTAGTGGACGACATTCTGAGCAACAGATAACGGACCTCAACAATGCAGGTCTCCAGAAATGGACTCAATATTTCTGAGATAAAAATTCGTGAATGTGGATGGCTGAGACCAATAAGCAGCCTTCATTAAATCTGAAATAGCAATACTATTAGCGTAAGACCAAGAAGTAGAAAGAGCTCTTACTTCATGAGCCAAAATCTTAAGCACAGACTGCTGAGAAGAAGATAAATTTTCATAAGCAGTATGGATAGTTAATTGAATCCATCTAGCAATAGAATGGACCGAAATGTCCTTTCTATTAGGCATCAGAGACAGAAAGAAACGTTTTCGTCCCTGTCTGATAAACTGAGATCTCTGTTTACAGATACGTAACGCTGTAACAGGACAGAGTAAAGGCCTACGCCCGTCTGAAGACGGAAGAGCCTTAATAACAATAGGTTCCGGATATTTATTAGGAGCCTGATTCTTAGCTAAAAATCCCACACTAGTAGTGAAGGTGATAGTGTTCCCGACACTACGATAGTGAGAATCATCCACCGACAGTGCATGAAGCTCACTGACTCTTCTAGCAGAAGAGAAAGCTAAGAGAAAAGCTGTCTTATAAGACAAGAATTTGAAATCTACTGTCCCAAGAGGTTCAAATGGCTTTTCCTTCAGTTTAAGAAGAACCCAAGCTAAATTCCACTTAGGAATTAACCTAAGAGTTCTGGGTCTATTTATCGAGAAGTTTCTAACTAACTTAGATAAAGAGACATTAGATCCAATTTGTAAACTATCATGATGTGCATAGGTATCAGATAACATAGACCTATAACCCTTAATAGTAACAGGCTGCAGTTTTATTTCGTCAAACAAGTATACTAGAAAGTTTGCAATGTCTGGTATGGAGGGATCAAAAATATCAACAGAATGATCCCTACACCAACGACGAAAAACCTTCCACTTAGCCGCATAGTTTAGCGAAGAGGAGGTCCTCCTACAGTTAGAAATTGCGTCCACTGCTCGTCCTGTAAAGTGCTTGCCATGCAAGAAGGACCGCACAACGGAAAAACGTGAAGGTTGAGACCCTGCGGGTTGTGATGGAGTTGACGCGATTTCCCCTGCGAAAGAAGATCCTCCCGTGGAGGAAGCTTTCGCGGTAGGTCCCACAACAGACACCTGAGTAGATTATCCACGGTCACTGTGGAGACAGAGATGCTACCAACAGAATCTTGCATTGAGATTGTTTTATCTTTAGCAATACTTGCTGAATTAACGGCGCTGGAGGATACGCATATCCTATCATTCCGTCCCAAGGGATCGACAGAGCGTCTACTGCAAATGCTCTTGGATCCGGACACGGAGACACATACGTCTGCAACTAATTGTTGAGATGTGTTGCAAATAAGTCTATCATTGGCCGTTCCCATTGGTAGCAAATCTGATTGAATACTTGTTTGCTGAGAGTCCACTCCGACGGCAACAAGCGACCCTTTCGTGAAAGGGAGTCTGCTAGTACGTTCAGACGACCCGGTATATGACGGACCGAAAGAAGAACTTGATGTTCTAGAGCAAACAGAAGGATTCTTTCCGTTAGATTGAACAACAGAATTGAATGAGTGCCTCCCTGATTCCGTATATACGCCACTACTGTCGTATTGTCGGATAGGATTTGGACATGAGCATTGTGAATAATGTCCATCCAATGACGTAACGCAAGCCACATTGACATCATTTCCTTGATGTTTATGTGCTTGCTCAGGAATTGCGGATCCCAAAGACCCTGGCATCTCGAATCCGTTGGGATCAATGATGCTCCCCAACCTGTTTGACTGGCATCCGTCATAATGGTAAAACTCGGATCCGGCAACTGCAGCGGAACTCCCCGAGTTAACCACTGAATGTTAGCCCAAGTCTGAATCTCTCGTTTCACTTGATCTGACAAGAGAACGTCTATGTCGAGCGAATGAATTTTCACACTCCAATTCTGAGTCAAGAAAATTTGGAGAGGACGCGTGCGTAACCGCCCCATCGGAATGAGATCCGCAGCGGCTCCGCACAGACCTATCAGTCTCATGAACTCCCTCGCTGTGACTTTGTCTGCGTGCAGACAATAGCGAGCGTAACAACTGACTAATTCCGCTCTGGTTAACGGCAGACGAATGAGATTGTTGTGCGTCTCGAAGCTCATTCCCAGATGTGTGAATGACTTGGACGGCACCAGATCTGACTTCTCCTCGTTTATTATAAAACCGAGACGTCGGAGCAATAGAAGCAGATTCTGCACATCGTTCTGAAGCGTTCACTTGTTGCCGTACCTCTGAAGAATGTCGTCCAGGTAGGCCGACGTTACCGCAGACAAATGAGCTCGGAAATACATCATTACCGAGTTCATTACCCGAGTGAAAGCCCAGGGTGCTAGATTCAATCCGAAGCACATTGCCCGGAATTGATACACCACCCCTAGGACTGCGAAGCGTAGATACTTTCTGAATGTTGGATATACCATGACGTGAAAGTACGCATCTTTGAGATCTATGCTTGTTGCATAATCGTTCACCCGAATACTCGCTCTGACCGATCGAATCGTCTCCATATAAAACTTCGGAGCGACGATCAGCTTGTTTATCCAGCTCAAATCTATGACTGGACGGAACGAGCCGTCTGGTTTCGGAACCAGAAACAGATGGCTGTAGAATCCCGGTGTCTCCTGGTTTTCTACGACCTCTACCGCGTTCTTCATTAACTGGTAGAGTGCTACATTTTTCTTGACCACAGATTTCCTTTCACCATATATTGCTCTGTTACATTTGATTGGATAGTGCCAAGAAGCTCTATCCAATCAAATGTAACTGAGCAAGGTGCCAACAACAAAATTTGATTCTTCCTTGGGTCAATATGAAACCACCATAAGTAGAGTGTAGACGTTATAGTCACAGCCTGTGGTATTTAGTAAAGCCCAAATATGGGCTTCCAGCACTCTACCAGTTAAAAAGAGACTGCACCTCTGATAACAGAGCGTCTCTTTTCTGCGGATTTGACGGAAGTTGAGTCCATTTTGGACTTCGAGTTAATGGAGGCTTTCGTTTGAAGGATATCTTTAGACCTTCTGAAATCACCCCTCTCACCCAAGGGTCGTCCGTAACCGACGCCCACCCTTGTGAAAAACTCGACAACCTTCCGCCAACCGGCACGCTATAGAGGTTGAAGCCATCACCTCCTGGACCTGCGAGGCCTGTGGTAGGAGAAACCACGTCCTCCATGACCTGCACCTCGTCCCGTCGACCTTGGGGCGTCCGACCGGTTGTCCTGGCCCGAAGGACGTCCCGCATGTGAGTCGCTGCCTTGACGGTCTCTTGAATAAGACCAAGAGGACGCACCGGAACCTCTATAGGAACCTCTCTTGGGCGCATTAGACCCAGAAGTGCCTGTCTTACTCTTATCTGCTGTGTCCGACTTCTTAGAAGCAGATTTGAACAGCAGAGAATCCGAAGCTTTCTTAGTAATTTTATCGTAAATTGCAGAAAGCTTGCCGTCGAAGAGAAGTTCTCCGGAGACCGAAGCGACTCTGAGAGAGTTCTTCACCTTACTATCCACGAGTGTGGATGTAGCTAGGGCTGCGTCACGTCTAACCAACTCCAGGTTTGCCACTGAAAGGGCGGAGTTACACGTGGAATAAGCTACTGCCCTTGAAAGAAGTTTTAAAGAGGATTGTATATCCTGGAATTCTTTCCCTTGAAGACGCAGTGACAACGCCTTAGTAAGGTGGTCTGCGTAAGATAAAGCATCTAAACTGGCTCTGTTAGACGAAATAGTCGTCTCCAACACCGTGGTTGGAATAGACGCAGACGACGGTAATGATAATTCTAAGTCTTCCGCCTCGTCGTCCATACGCAGAGGAACTCTCGGGATACCCTGTCCTGCCGTATCGAATTTATTCCTTGCATTAATGAAAGGCAGGTTGAGAGTACTGGCGGACAAGAAACCCGCTTTTCCTGTTTTGGAAGCAAGTTTGAATATAGCGTCGTTCAATAATTCAAATGTTCTTGCAACATTATTGGACTGAGACGGAAACTCGGGAACGATGTCCCTGAACCGCTCAAAGAAATCAGAGTCCAATGACGCTATAATTCTCTTGTCCGGAACCGCAGCAGTCTGGCCCGAGGGAACAACTTGAGGAAGAAAGTGCCGGATGAAGTCCACGGCAGCTTTATGTTGTTCCGAAAGGGATAGCTCCAAGTCATCCGTATCCCTTTCACCATCCGGTCGGACCTCATGATGCTCCCGGTCGTCCGCACCCGATGCTTCGGCGGAGCGTACCGACCCAGCGCCGTCGGGTAATTCCCGATCCGACACCGTTTCTGTCGGTTGCTGCGATAAGTTGTGCTATTTGCACAAGCACGTCCGACATCGAGGCCTGCGGAGGCGCAGTCTTTCGCTGCTTCACCGAGGGCAGCTCCGCATCTGGTGACTCCCGCATACTCTTCCTATGCGAACGTCGGGAGTCCACCGGCCTCGTGTCCCTGGCTACCGGATGGCATGACCTGGTCGCCGAAGAATCCCTGATTGGCGAAGCTGGTAAAACATTGGCGGTCACGTAGCCAAGGTGCGGTCGTGTGCGCAGGTGAGAGGAAGAAGCCTGAGCAGTCTCCGCGGACTGCCTATATAACGGAGCGTCCCGAGCGACGGACGTGTGCTCCGCTTGCGCAACATTTTGTACCACAACATCTGGTCCCAGATGTTGTTGTACGAGAGAGGGGCCTCTCTCGCTCGCGGCCCGGCTGGACCTGGACGAGCTAGGAACCGGACTCGAAGGCTTCCTCTGATCTCTCCTACTATCCACCGTCACTGGGTGTGCACGTTGAATGTTTATAGCGCTCGCATCACCCAACATTTCCTCCTGGACCGCATCGGATGAACCCGGCTGCCGAACCATTCGGTGAATGGACGCTACACTGGGCGAGCTAGCGGACGACATTTGTTTTATCTCCATGAGCACTTTTGCCGCTAGCTCTGTATTCATTTGTGACGACGGAAGCGCACTTGCGGAAGATAACATGGAAACATCACCCTGTTCTTGTTCCTCTGAAATAGAAACTGATAGAGTAGAGTGACCCTGCGGAGAAAGAGCCGGCATAGCCCTTTCTCCACTAACAACATATCGTGACACACGTTTCCAATGTTTGTCATCCCAATATTGACATATAGAACAGGGATTAGTGCGAGTACACTGACTACAATTAATACAATGATCATGAAAGTCAGAGGAAGATTTCTTCCTATTACAATTTGAACAATATCCTTTCATTGTGAAAAGTCAACAAGTCCTAGTACTCGCACAAACCCCTAAACACAAAGATACATAATAACATGATCCATTAATATAGAAAAAACAATTGAAAATCAAAATAATTTTTGAAAAATATTTTTTCAGCGAAGCCCAAGTTTCTGAAAAGTAACGTTGAGCCCCAATGGATCCAAAGGCTAAGTGTGGTCAAAAATTTTAAAATTATATTAAAGAATTAATGCAACACTTACGGATAATAATAATGTATCTTATAGTGAGATAAACTACTCCAAAGGCAAACAGCTCCCCTCAAAAGAAACTGTTGCCAATGTAAACAAACAGTGTAAAAACACCAGAAAACATGACTCCAGGCACTGACAATACTGGCCCGAAATCAGTCAACAAAATTACACTCTATCTGATGCAAGACAGAGACTCCCAGGAGAGAATCTGCAGAACATCAGATGGAAGATGCAGAACAACGTTTATACACCCATGGGTGAAAACGTAACTATGGGGAAAATAACAGAATTCATTCTGTAACCAAGCTAACTCTCCCAAGAGAATTTAGAAATGACCTTTCTCAAAAATATGCCAAAAGCATGGGAGAATAGCAAGGGGGGACTTAAAAGACCAGGGGAGAGGAAACACTGAATAAGCAGTGCAACTTTAAAGCAAGAATGACAACAGGCCCATGCCTCGAAAATAGGCAACTTAACATAATTTCATAAAAAAGTACAGCCCTGATTATTTTTTGTCACTCCTTTTTCCTCTCCTCCTTCTATATCCTCCTTAGAATCACCATTTCTCCAATAATTACGTGTCTGGCATCCTTTAAACTGAGATTTACAAGCACAAAGATCAGTGAGATGTTGACTGATGAAGGGCCAAACAGAGAATGATAATTGGCGTCAATTTCGGAACGTCCTTGATACTGCGCATGCGCAGTAAGGGCTAAGTATGGAGGTCCTTTAGGACATGATTTCTTTTGGTTTTAGATGCAAATTTTGGGGATTGGGGGGCAAAATTTGTGTTTGGCCCTAGATTTTTTAGAGTTAGCACCAGCTATGTCTGGGTCATTGGTACAGTATAAAAATATATATATTTTGGGCGGGGTCAAAAATCTTACCCCACCCATTACAAACCAATTATTGCTTCACGAACTTCGTTTGAAAAAAGTTGATTCTAGTCCCCAAAAGGAAGCTCCATAGCAAATGTCAAGTCATTGTACTTACTGGTTCTTGAGAAGTAGATTTTGAAATATTTTGGAGCATTTTCCCCACTCCCTTCCTATGGGACTGGGCATGTTGAGTTGAACAAAAATGCAATGTCCCTTTGGAATCATCACTCACACAAACTTTCACTTGAATTGGCCCAGTGGCTTTGGAGGAGAAGACCAAAACATGGTGTTGACGGACGACGGATGGACGGTCGGACGGACGGCGGGCGGAGAGCGATGAGATTAGCTCAGCTTGCGTTTGTCAAGATGAGCTAAAAATTAGTTATTCAAGAATTTTTTTTGCAAGTGTCGTCTGCTTTTCATGTTAGGTAAAGGGTTAAGTATTATTCGAGGTTATTGGGACAAATGCATCATGAGGTTGTTATTAATTAGATCATGGGGAAATGGCATAATATGCCCCTACCACAAGGTGAATATTTTATCATCGTGTACTACTTATTATTTATTGGTGTTTAATGTCATATATTTATGCACAATGGCTAATCATGACCGTGTGTAGTACTTACACCCTGCTTCCTTGCATGTGGGGTTGTTTCCGATACTAGAACTTTCAATAACCAGGGTTATATACAGAACAGCCTATAACAAAATGTATCAATCTTCAACATTTTACTCTTAACAGCACCAGACTATTGCCCCATTATTTCCAGATTGCTATAGCAATAATCTGGCATTTCAATGGATGAGGAAGAAACATGAATGGTGTATTCTGTTGGCCCTAAAAAGGAGGTAACATGGTGAATTCATTTTTGGTTTAGCATTATTTGTCTTTTGCTCGAAGGGAGACGACTGACATAAGATAGGGTGACGAATTACATAAGCTATAAGCTTTCTGTCATATCCTTACTTTCCTCAGAAAATTGACAATCATCTTTGTTTTTTCTTATATTGTATACTGCAGTATCTTAACCCTTAAGTCCTCAGATTAATTTTAAAAAGTATTTATGGCCTTTTTCTGCTTACATAGTTATTGATGACTTGGCAGTGGTTCTACATCACTGCTGGCTGCCTATATAGGCAGCCAGCAGTGATGTAGAACCACTGCCAGGGAAAATTCAGTCTACACACAAGAGTAATAAAAAAGATTACACAAGGGAGCACCTGCTTCAATGCAATATAAAAGTGGCGGTTAGGGGCTATATGGGGGCTTAAGGGTTAAATTGCTAATTTTTCCTTCCATTGTGACATCTGAGTTATGTATTGCATACTTATAACAACCTTCAAATAAATATTGTTGTAAACTAAAGAAAATGCGTTATTATTTCCAGCAAAAAACAGAAGGTGAATAATGCTAAACCAAAAATTTAGCATGGCCTTAGTAATAATTAACATCATACCTGCAGGACTAACATGTTTAAATGATGTAGCAGCTTGAATCCCTAATGCCTGCTTCAGTTCTCTTACTAACTGCCATCCATTCAATGCATCACAAAGGTTAATGAATCCGGGTGAACCATTTAGCACTGGATAAATAAGATAAAAAGCAGTTTTATTGCCATCATATATTCGTCTTCATTTATTTATTTATTGGTGGTCAATGCCACATCAGCAGGTAAGACTATATTGTGGTAAAAAAACGGTAGGAAATAAAACATGCCATTGTCAATTATGAAGAAAAAAGATTGATCGAATTAGGAAATTATCGAAATACTCTCAAAGACAGTAGTGATAGAAAATGAAAGTGTCAATAACACTGTAGCTCAACTTGTCAAGACATGTACATGTATAGTATGTGACACAGCAATGACAAACATCTAGGTAATGACCTGATAACAAAAGTACATATAAAGTATTGTAACGGTCTGTACATAAATACTGACCGTAGTCTGTAACAAATGTATAGGTAAAGTATTGTAAAGGTGGGTGACAGTCAGATGCTAAACTAGAAAAGAAATCTTCGAGTCCCAGAGTGGGTCTGACTGAACTCCAAAATATTTGTTCTCATAGCACAGTGATAAAAAAAAGGCCCCCCAAAACACACTCGTTCCTGTCCCAAGGTGATAACAAAGGTACCCAAGAAGTTTCGTGAAGATCAGCTCATAAATACGATCTGTATAGAAGTTGTGGCAAAAAACTGATTGGACCTAATTTCGGTACAAAATGGCCACTGGCAACCATCTTGAATTTTGAACCACACCCAGAAACACTCGTTCTCGTTCCAAGGTGATGACAAAGGTACCCAAGAAGTTTCGTGAAGATCAGTTCATAAATACAGCCTCTAGCCCGAGCCGTATTGACATCTGCACTTACTGTGTACAAGGAGCACTGAATAAATCAAAGTTCATCTAATTTGCATAATTTCTGCACGAGAAAAAAACGCGTACTATATGTGACATATTCCATGTTACTAAACATTCATACAAAAATTTGTTGAAATCAGAACTTTCATATAGAAGTTCTGCACAAAAAACTGATTGCACCAATTTTGGTACAAAATGGCTGCTGGTGGCCCTCTTGAATTTTGGACCAAACCAAAAAACACGTTCTCATCCCACGGCAATAACAAAGGTACCCAAGAAGTGTCGTAAAGATCAGTTCATAAATACGGCCTCTAGCCTGAGCCGTATAGAAGTTGTGTACAAATGAAAGTGTCAATGACACTGTAGCTCAACTTGTGTTAGACATGTACATGTATTGTATGTGACACAGCAATGACACACATCTAGGCAATGACCTGATAACAAAGGTACATGTAAAGTGTTGTAAAGGTCTGTACATAAATACTGACCGTAACCTGTAACACATGTACAGGTAAAGTATGACTAAACTGAGTTCTAAGAACGTTGGCAGCGGCAACATTTTTTGACGGAAATTGAAGAAAATGCTAGCTCCCATCTAGAGGTCTCCCCAAACAAGCATACCGGGTTTCAAAGCAATCCAATCATAAATGTGCCCTGTAGGGTGTGCCAAAGGAAAATATTGAGGTCTGACTAAACTAAGTTCTAAGAATATTGGCCGTGGCAACATTTTTTGACGGAAATTGAAGAAAATCGCTAGCTCCCATCTAGAGGTCTCCCCAAACAAGCATACCGGGTTTCAAAGCAATCCAATCATAAATGTGCCCTGTAGGGTGTGCCAAAGGAAAATATTGAGGTCTGACTAAACTAAGTTCTCAGAATATTGGCCGTGGCAACATTTTTTGACGGAAATTGAAGAAAATCGCTAGCTCCCATCTAGAGGTCTCCCCAAACAAGCATACCGGGTTTCAAAGCAATCCAATCATAAATGTGCCCTGTAGGGTGTGCCAAAGGAAAATATTGAGGTCTGACTAAACTAAGTTCTAAGAATATTGGCCGTGGCAACATTTTTTGACGGAAATTGAAGAAAATCGATAGCTCCCATCTAGAGGTCACCCCAAACAAGCGTACCAAGTTTCAAATTGATCTGATCATAAATGCGACCTGTGAGGTGTGCCAAAGGAAATTGTGGACGTACGCACTACGTACTCCGACGGACGAGTATTGACAGGTGTACTTACTTTAAGTAGCACTGAAAAAAATCAAATTTCATGTAATTTGCATAATTTCTGCACGAGAAAAAAACCTGTATTATATGTGATGTATCCCATGGTACTAAACATTCACACAAAAAATGATTCATATCAGCGCTTTCAGATGGAAGTTCTGTGCAAAAATCTGATTGCATCTAATTTTGTACAAAATGGCTGCCATTGGCCATCTTGAATTTCGTACTGGACCCCAAAACACTCGTTCTCGTCCCACAGTGATACCAAAGGTGCCCAAGAAGTTTGGTAAAGATCGGTTCATAAATACGTCCTCTAGCCCTAGACGTATTGGCATTTGCACTTATAGCGCTGAAAGTAACACTAAATACATAAAAGTTAGTCCAATTTGCATAATTTACGCACAAGAAAAAAACCTGTATTATATGTGATGTATCCCATGGTACTAAACATTCATACAAAAAATTATTCACACACCAGAAATCAGCCAATTATCTCGGTGCAGGGTGAAAAAAAAAAGCCTGGAACTATGGAACATCCAACTGGGACCAAACTCAACTCAAATTGTAGGTACCCTTTGACAAAGACACATACCTGAAATACTGGTTTGTTTTATGTTTTAGGTCTCATAATCTACAGAATAGGTTGTGGATTTTGACCCTCGAGTGCAATAAGGCTTTACAATGCTAAAACATTACAGAGCCTTCTTGCACTCAAGGGTGAAATTTATCAATTTTATTAACTTGGATAAAATATCAAGACAAACCATTTAATTTTTATTTTTTCAAGTTTGCATTGGTCAGAAAAAGAGCAGGCAGGGCCAAAAAGGACCATGCAGGAGAGTTGGGGAAACAGATTTTCAACTTTCTGAAGAAAAGCTCAGAAATACCTCTACAACAGCTAATCATGACGTTTGCATGAAGTTGCAAGTCATTCATACTGTAAGGTTTTCATCATAGCAATCATCATTAAAAACAAGTAAGTTTATTTATAGGTATTCAATGAGATCAGATGAGAGAAGAGGAAAAGAAAGGTGGAAAGGGGTGGTTCCATGAAATTTATTTATTTATTGATGTTTAAGGTCACATTTTTATGCACAATGGCTAATCATGACCGTGACAGTTTTACGGGTGGAGGAAGCCGGAGTACTCGGAGAGAACCACCGAGCAACGACGAGCAGCTGCCAGCGGTTCCATGAAAATGAGACATTGCTGAATGAATTTATTTACTGGGGTTTAACGACACTTTTGACAGCCAGGGTCACCTCGTGTGAGGCAGATTTATGGGTGGAGGAAGCCGGAGTACCTGTAGAGAACCAGTGAGCAATGGCAACTAACTTCACACAAACAGGGTTAGCATTGGCTGAAGACAAGCACACCATCGATGTGCAGTACGCCTTAGGACACAATGCCACCGTGCCCCCATGCGAGCAATTGGGATGAAGTGTCTTTCCCAAAGGACACAATGCGGTTGCCGCAGGTGGGGTTTGAACAGAAAACCTCTCGGCTTGCAGCCTGCATCTCTGCCTACTGAGGCACCATGCTCCCTGCTGAATGAATATCCACATACCAAAGTCTGCAGTATAAGTCTATAGTACAAGCTGATACTTCCAGCAACTGATATTTCTGGAGAAGCTCTCAAGGAGAGCATGATAACATCACAAGAAATTGTTAAATGCTCGAATTAGCAACAGAAGCTAAAATCAACAGTGCCTTGTGGTTATTCTGCAACTTATTTCCACTTTTCCTAGTATTTAACAAGGAGGTAACACAGTAAATGTCCCATACAACACCCAACTTTGTCCCGTACAACACTGGTACTGCTAAAATACTCAGAATTTCTATTTCAGCCAATAGTTTTAGACAAATTTAGGCAAAAACTTTCTTCTACATTTAAATACTAGTATTTGATATAAACGTCTGTGTGTCCTTTGGCAGAAAGTGCACAGCTTCAAATTGGCGACAAAACTGTCCCATACAACACTTTTTATCATGACCTGTACAATACCTGCATATTTAGAATTCCACTGGTAATGACTCTTGTCATCAACAAATATTGTATAGCCATTTAAAGCTCATTATCTCTGTTTCCTTTTGATGTTGCAATCTAATAGAATTATTTCTTTTTATAGGATTACCCACAGTATCACGTCACAAAATTGTCACGTACAAGAGCATACCATTTTTTGATTTTTGTTCAGTTGCTTATGAAAATCAACAATTGACAACTATGTTTGGTTCCCTAGCATGGATTGCTAGGACATGCAATAAAAATATGCATCAGTTCTCATCTCAGAAACAAAAATATCTTGAAATGTCCCATACAACACCAGGGACCGACCTGGGCATGCGCCAGTGCGTATTTGGTTCTGAAACATCAGGACCTGGCTCTTAAATCTCAGAAATAGGCTTCTCAGTTGGCGCGTAACTTCGCAGATCATATTTTGATATTCTTTCGATGGATAATCGAGAGAGACACTCTTACATGTATTATATATATGATTATCATTTATCATTGTTGTAGAGTGCTTAAGTTAATACTTCAAGTCTTAATTACCAAGCATTAATCTTCACTGTGGTTTCTGATCAAGTCTTGGCTGCCTAAATAGGCAGCCAAGACTTGATCAGTAACCACAGTGAAGATTAATGTTTGCTATAGTGTACTAAATGAAAATGGTGAGAGCTATTACACAATTGCAGTGTGTGTTACAAACAGCAGTGTGACTCCGTAAATTGAAACCTGGCGCATGAATTGAAAAAATAGGCTCCAAGGCTAGAGTGTATTTTAAATAGTCCTGATCGGTCCCTGCAACACCATGTGGAATCGCCCAATTTAGACAGATTGAGAAGGGAAGTAGAGGAGAATGACAATTCTAAATCCTTTACCTTCCTTACAGTAACCAAATGAAAGAAAGAAATGATGCATGTTAATTTGTTCTACTGTATTTTACTGAAGACAAACACATCTTTTTAATTTTTAAAACAAACTGAATTTGATATTTTTTTTAAAAAAAAATAAACAATATTTACCAATAAAACCTTACAAATATGGAATGTCACTGGAACTGGCTCATGGAGCCAGTTTCAATGACAGCCATATTTTTATGATTTTATTAACAAAGTGTCAGGATATTTCAAGTAATGTTTACCTTGCATTGATTAATTTGCTGCCATTATGTTCGGTAAAGGGTTGAATTGAATCAATTCTTTTCACACGAATCCTACCAGAGGTGCACTGAGAATCTACATAGATTCTTGCCGGTTTTGTTGCACAAATCTTTGCATGAATCGATTCTCAGAACCTCGTTTAACTATAAACCCTGGGTGTGGATAATTTTACAAGAGATTGGCATTTTTTTGTTTTCAAGTTCGGTTTCGCTGTTTATGGCAAAATGGAAAAACAAACCACAAGGCCTAGCAAAACCCCACAGAACAGTTTTACTGTGTTTGTGCATAAACTGATCAAACTATCTTACTAGGAAGGAACTTAACTAGTGGCCTCAATGAACTTACATAAATTAATCGAGCAACCAGGCAAATACTTCGTATTCTCAGTTATATTTTCTCCCTTATTACCACTTTTTGCGGGCGTTCCTAGCACATTAACGATATTTTACCGAGCATTGAAACATCGTAATGCTCAACAAGTACAAGTCATGTGACGTGTTGGGCCGTTATTGACTATAACGGACCGACAAATCAATAACAGTCCGACACATCTAAATACAGACAATGACGTCACATCTCTCAGCCGACCAATAATATTTTTTCCAAGATTTCCATTTGGATCGAAATTCACTTTGGATTTTTAATTTGTAAGCACAATTAACACATTTGTTTCAAGTGTTTCCCTTTGTGTCACGGATAGATAATGTATCAAATATAGGAAGCGATACACACAAAGTAAGTAATGACATCTCTGATGAATAAACTCTTTGCCTAAAATTTGCATTTCGAAGATATATCTCATCATCTAACTTTCCAAATTTCGGAGTAGACTGATCCGACGACAGTGATGTTACCCGGTTTGTTTGTCAACAAATCAGACGATAGTGTCGCTGTTTTTTTTTTTATTCGAAAAAGTCAAACTTCATTTATTTATCTTATTTCACATATAATTTAATCTCAATGTATCTGATGTACGAAAGTGGAAATAATAGAAATAACATGGCTTTGTCGGGCATTACAGTTATCAACGGCTCAACAGAAATGGTTAATACACTGTACTTCAAGATCAAATGTGAATTGTCAAATGATAATGGAACATGCATATCAAATGGTTCAATTCTTATTTTACTTATAGGTGTTTAAGATCACATACTTCTGCACAATGACCAGTCATGACGACAACATGGAGATAAGGCCAAGGTCGGTCAATCGTTTATACCCCATGTTGCCTATTTTAGAGGACTTGCATCCCAAGCATTAGTGATTGGGTCATATTTTACCAGTGAAACAGAGCTTGTTTACCACAGTAAACAAACAATGCTTCACTCCCCAGGGTTCCCGTGGGGGATTTGGTTCAATTTGGCACAGTTGTTTATGAGAAGTCGATAATGTCAAGTTGATGTCGGATGGAAAGTGATCACTAAAGCTCCCTTTGCGCTCTGCACAGAGAAGCTAATAAAAAAGTTTATTTAATGGGGCTAAACAGCAACTGACTTCACAAGTCAGTGACAACCCCAAACTAGTCCAATCTGAAGTCCTGACTATATAATTTATCAATGAACAAATGCTGTTGGCCAACATATGAAATCATTTTTGAAACTCCTCTCAAAGTGCAAACTGTCTATTTTCATAGTAGAAATGTTGTATTGAAGTGTGTGGCAGAAGGTCAAATTGATCATTGATACTTCATTTTATTGCAGCAAATTTATATCTGGCATACCACTTTTATATTGGGTGCTGATAAAAACAGTACGGGTACCATTGGCCCCGTATTGGTCAAAATGTCCCCTCAAAATTGTCAGAACAGCCCCAAGGGAGAGAAATATTAGTTTCTTTCAGTGATTTATAACATCAAACAACAAATTTTGCTTTTCATTTACATACAAGTTGACCAATTACAGGGCTTATATTTCGTCTAAATTTGTGAGAATCCATTTGGATTCTCGTGAAAATGGTTGCGAGAATCCATACCTACTATGAGGGTCCCAGGATCCTGTGACGCCACCAAGGTTGAACCACTGTTGTATACTGATCCACATGTTAACCTTTTACCCAACACACTTTTTAATTTTTAAAACTAAGTTTGATAATTTTTAAACAATAAATAATAAATAAATGATATAATAATTAAATGAACAATATTTACCAATAAAATCTTACAAATATGACTGTCGTTGGAACCGGCTCAATAAGCCGGTTCCAATGACAGCCATATTTGTAAGGTTTTATTGACAAAGTGTCAGGATATTTCAGGTCATGTTAGCCTTCTATTGGTTAATTTGTTGCCGCTGTGTTGGTTAAGGGGTTAAATTGACTCAATTTTTTTCACGCGAATCCTAGCAGAGGTGCAGCGAGTATCTACATGGATTCTCGCCGGTTTTATTGCGTGAATCTTTGTGCGAATCGATTCTCGGATTCTCGTCCAAATATAAGCCCTGCAATTACATTCTTTAACCCCCTAGCACTCTATTAGTGCAACAGACTTTTCTCTGATCACTCTTGTTTTTATCTTGTTTAACTATGAATGTAACCAATTGAATCTGGTTTGACAGCGCTCTCTGAGCTCTGTCAAACCAGGTATATTTACCGTATTTTATCCATGGTTAGGGACATGAAAAAAAATAAAGAAACAGCAAATTTTACACTTCGAGCAAAACCTTCTCTTGCACAGAGACTAAGGATTTGGAACTGAAGATGAGAAAATTTTTCCAGTACATCAGGGATCTTCGTCAGGAAGATGAGTTTGAAGACAGATTTAATGTCAACATGGATGAGACTCCAGTCTACTTTGACCTTTGAACAAGTCTAGTGACAAGGTGGGCACCAAATCCATCAGAATGAGAATGACTGGCTCGGAGAAGAGACATTTAACTCTGGTATTGGCAGTAACTAGCAGCAGAGGCATGGTACCTCCGATAATTATTTTCAAAGGCAAGAAGGCATTGAAGCTGCAGAGCTGAACTTATTTGTACATTACTGGAACTCTACAGGTATTTACTGTCTTCTCGTGTTTTTTTTGTTTTTTTTTTTTTTATTTCCAATGCCTTTAATTTTGTAACTTGAATATTTTCTGTGACAAGAGTCCAAACTGGTTTCATTGTTCATGACTGTGAAATTTCAGTACTCATGAATTTATTTATAATTTAAATAAAAAACACTGTGTACACAAAACGTTGTTCCTTATCTGTGAATCGCTTCATGGGATTTGTCACTGAAGACAGCTGACCTCCCATTTTTCCATCCATTGTGCCCACTTTCATTTGTTGTTGACACATTTTATAAACTCAAGTCAGCTGTGTGCTGTCACCTAACCATGTCAAGGTCAATATCACCGTCAGTGAGCTGTTGTCTTATCAGGCAGAAACCACAGGAACTCGGAACAAGCTGAGAAGCCGGGATGATGTTTCATAACTTTATTTTCATATATTTATCAACTGAGGGTTGTGAAGACCAATAAAAAAAAAAGTTTAATATCAAACCTTATTTCCTGGGGTTCTCAGCTTGTGTTGAGCACTCGTTGATCACACAACTCTTGTGGGATGGGTTTGACTACAAACACAAATAATCGACTATTTTTTTACATGTAAATTCACTCTTTATTTGCTCTCGTTTTCCCAGTACTTATGTTCATATTTCTTGTTAGCAGCTCAGCTGATGCTGTTTTCGTTCCATTAGGATAGTAAGTTTTTCAAGAGAAAATTGTGGAACTTTCACCTGTTTGTAAACAAATATGATTTTCTGCTCTGGTGATGTATTTGTTTCTGACTAACACGTTTTCACCTGAAAAGTTGTAATTATCGTCTTCTTGGCTGCAGGGATTTAAATATGACAACGTGGGTGAATGTTAATAAAAACAACAAAAATCAGTATGTATTATAAATATTTTATTCTTTACAAAGTCAAAATACTCACCATGAATCTTTGTCAGTTTAGTCATCTTGCCATTCTAGGGCCATTTTTTTTTTACCGTAAAATACGCCCCACTGATGGCAGGTTCTTGGTGTATCCCAAAGATAAGACGATAAAAATAATTTTATGGCAAAAAAATGGTGTGGCAATGTCTCAAGTGTCCAAAATCATTGAGGAAATACTGAAGTTAAATATCAAACTGCATAATGGCAAATAATTGCTGCTGAAAACATTGCCATTTTGACATCAGATGCAGATGGCCGTGTGTAAGTTTACCATGTAAACTAGATGGAATTTCAAATAGCTGTCTTTGGAATATGATGAGGTGATATATAGCTCAGAAAATACCACAAAATAATCATGAGATATTTGCTATCAATCTTATCTAATATTTTCATCACTGCAACACCAATGAACACATAATACAGAATTCCACTTGATAAAACAAACATTACAGAATCTGAATCTTATTATACAGGT
This sequence comes from Pictodentalium vernedei, assembly GCA_031216915.1. Classification (NCBI taxonomy): domain Eukaryota; kingdom Metazoa; phylum Mollusca; class Scaphopoda; order Dentaliida; family Dentaliidae; genus Pictodentalium; species Pictodentalium vernedei. The sequence goes on along the minus strand of CM062289.1, from coordinate 98,963,433 downwards.
GAACAATTTGAATAGCGACAGCTGTTATGTAACATCCCCATTCGGAATTTGGTTCTACCAGAAACAGCACTTGAAAATAGAAAAAGTCATCATTGTTCAACTGTTTTTGTAATGTAATGTCATGTCATCAAACTAGTCACATGCTTCAATTTTGTATAAGTTCAAGAAAAAAATGGTATAGTTGTCCTGACAGGAGATCCCATTAATAACTAGAGGCTCAAGAGAGCCTAAAATGCTCACCTGGACCAAGTTGACCTAAACTGTAAGGGTAATGGGTATGGAGAAAATGTAATCTGAATGAACCATATGACAGATTCGCCAGCAATTTTTTGTCCAATTGTTTCAACTGCTCAGAAGAAAGCTTCATACCAAATACAAAATCTCTAGTCCATGCAGTTTGGGAAATATTGGACATTTCATTTTTTTTCTTTCTATTTTTAGTGCCAAGTGTTCCCATGGGGAACCGCGAAAAATTTTGGGGACACCAATGAAGTACTTAGGGTCAATTAGTGCCACATTTAAAAATCGCACCATTGGTTCTTGAAATAGAAATTTTCAGGGGAGCTCAAAAGTGAGCCCATCCCCTGGAGAGCCCAAATATGGACCTATGAACTTTCTTTGAACAACTTTTAATCTTGAACACCAGAGGAAGTTTCATACCAAATATCAAAGCATTCCCACTTGTGGTTCATGAGAAGAAGAATTTTAAAGAATTTCATCATATTTGGGCAAAAGACCAAGCCCAAAAAGGGCGGAGACCCCATTTGAATAAAACTAAAACAGAATACCCCCAAGATGATGTGGCCCATTTAAGTTTCAATTTGGGCCACTGGTTTGTGAGAAGATTGTTTTGAAAAAGCTAACGTACAATGGACGACGGATGCCAAGTGATGGCAATAGCTCACACCGATGTTCAGTCAGGGGTGAGCTTAAAACCACAGAAGTAGAGCTCCATTCACTATTCTTGTATAGTATACACAAGGCAGAGCGTTGGCGACTGTCTGCACAAAACTAATTATTCTAACAGAAGGCAAGGACTGAAAAAATTCAAGGCAGTTTCTGGATATATTTCAGCATTTTTCAAGGCCTTACAATAGCTAAATTCAAGGACTTTCAAGGCCCCATAATCACTGATCCTAACTAGGACCTCCAGTCATTACACCCTCCTCCCACTTCCCTTATAGGGAAGTGGGAGGAGGGGTAATGACCATAGAGTCCCAGTTAGAACTATGCCTTCACAAACTCTGGCATATAAAACAATATTACTATTATATGCTTAATCAGCACTTTTATTTTGCGAATATTCAAGGCTTTTCAAGGCCTTCTGACACATTTTCCAGGATTTCATGGTCCTGAATGACCCTTAAGCAAATTCAAGGCCATTCCTTGTATCCGAGGCCCCACAGGAACCCTGTAAAAAATTAGCAATTGAAACTGAAGCATCTGGTTGTCACCACCAGACAGCAAGACCAAATTTCCAAAATATTGGTTTGGTCAGTGTGATCCACTTCTCACTAATCTGTATCACAGACCCCTCACCAAGATGTATATGCATCCAAAATTTGGTAACACAAAGCCAAATAATACAACAATCATGAGCCTAGCTTGTTCTCAGGTGGAGTGGGCTGCAGGCCTTATAATTTGTCTCTGATTTGTGAGAACTGCTTTTGATTTTTGTGAACTCACTCCAATTGCAAGAATCAATTAGCAGTTCTTAAGCAAGAGCTATTGCTGAAGGCAATTCTGCCCCCCACCCTCAGCCCACTCCCCAGCCCAACTGCAGTTCTGAACCAAAAAATCATGAATAATCAACAAAGGACCGTAACCCTGGAAAAAAATACACGGGCAACTTTTTTATAACATGTGCAAGAGCCCTTGTCACAAGGACACCTCATGCCTAAGTTCATTGAAATCCATCCACTCACTGCAGAGATATCACTGCAGACAGATGGACAGAGACAGATGGATGGACAGACACATGCATCCAGTGTACCCCATTCTCGACAGGGGGTGTATAATAATTTAGGATTTGAGAGAGCTGTTACTCCAGTGCCTAATTATCATACATGTTAATGGGTAGACAGCTAGAAGCATATATTTAGACTTTATTCTGAAGTACTGCTACCATAACCAAGACCTTGTACTCAGTGGATGTGCTTCATACCATCACTGAAACAGAATTAATGAGTCTATAAGGTTTTGCCTTGGTGCAATTTATGGGAGAGTGCCTGTAGGCAACCAGTCCAATCCATGTGAAAATTATGATAACCGAAAGTAATTTAGCCCTTCACCTCTCCAAGAGCATCAGAAGTCTGAAAACGGTTCAGAGCATAGCGGTTGGCTCACATCTTGGAATTTTCGACCTTATATTATTATTCGACCTTGTACTATTATTAATTTTCAAGAAATCTTCCACCCTGTACTATTATTAGGCACTCAAGAGTAGACTCTTTTGAGTGCAAATAGTACAAATTCCACAGTAAAAAAAAACAAATCTCATACTGAAATAACTAGATACGACTGACAAGTCAAAGGGTTACTTTATTTAAGGGAGCGAAAATAACAGAATTTTCCGGATCTTTGAGAACAATGAGAATCTATGACAGGAATATAATGAACATTTTGCAAAAGTTGATTCACATTGATTTCCATGCTAAGAATCATTCTGATGCTCGCATGAATTGTATGCCCTGGACAGACTTCAGGCCAAGATTTGGGGCGTTCAGTACCAATACATGAAACTGAACACGACACTCATTAATACTCATAACCTGTCAACATTGAAGGTGAAGCATTGTGAAACGTTCATCAATTTATCAAATGCAGTTTTCTTTTCTGAAATAGAACTTGCGACTTGCTCCTTATTTATACTGTCCAGTATATCTATTTATGCACGTAATTTTGAAAGCTTGAACTCCAAAATCGTTTTCAAATTCCAAGTTGAAGATGGGAGAAAATTTAGGGTAAAAATGAACTAAATGAGCGACTTTTATTCAATAAAATATTTAGGGTTGGCATACCTTTTTAAGGTTGGTTGGGTTTCCTGACAGGGTTTTTTGGGTGTTTTTTTTTTTTTTTGGGGGGGGGGGGGGGGTGGACATTTTACAACATTACCATTACACCCTCAGCTAAACTTTTTTTGCTGACGTTGTGCATTGCTACCATGGCATTTTCCTCTGCAATGCCAATTGCCAAGGGTGAACTGCCAGGACTGCAAACGTTACTAATTGTAACAAACTCTTCATGAGGGGAGCTATCTGATGGGAGGCTATTTATGCCAACTGTCCAATAATCCACCAGATATTAAATTTAAATATCTGAGGTTAAAAAGTTGAGTGCATTTTAATAACACTCATACATACAAGTCCTTCCCCCAATTTCAGAATATAAAGAATACTCTAAGCACTCACAAACTGCACAAATGTCACAGCATATAAAAAACATGATGTGACCGAAACTGACTATGCAACTGTCAAAATATTTGAAGGACTCAACTTATTTAATAAACTCACTCAATTATTTTATTTTCATTTGTTTTTCTTTGCCATAAACAAATCGTGTTTCCCTCTCCCACTTGCCGAAAATGGTATTCCACTCCCAGCATGGTATTCACTTTTAGTGATAACAGACTATTTTTAATATTGTTTTCTTTTTACAAATCCATTGAGTTTTTAGTCAATTGTAAAGGGTTGTTCTGAAAAAACTGGGAAAACAAAAAAGGAGAAAAGGAAATAAATAGAAAAAAGTTCACTGCTCGGATTTGAGTAAGTATCCTCCTGTGGACCCTTCAGATTATTTCACTTGGCTAATGCCTCGTGTAATAATCCTCCAAGTACCACACCCGAGGATAAAAATCGTACTCAAATCTGAGCAGTTTCAAAATTCGAATTTCTTGCACTCTCCAAGAACACATTTGTGATCTGCCTAGCACATTAACTCTTAACCCATTGATTTTTTTTAAAGATATTTTTCATGAAATCTAGTCATGACTGCTTCACAGCAGCCATGATTAGAAATGATGAAATATTCAACTAAACTTAGCTCAAGAAATCAATGGTGAAAAATTCATTCAGTTTACTGGAGTAAAATTTGATTATTTATTTATTGGAGTTTAAGGTCACATACTTCCGCACAACTGCTAATCGTGACTGCAACATGCATAGAAAGTCAAGTTCAGCCAATCGTCTACACCAAGTTGCCCATTTTAAAGGGCTTCCGCCACAAGCATTGGTAAATGGGTCCTATTTTACAAGTAAAACAGAGCTTGTTGCCCACAGTAAATAAGCACTACTTTACTTCCTGGGGTTACCACAGGGAAATAAAATCCAGCAAGAGGATCACAGATCCAGAAGTCGAGTTTTGACATTAAATTCTGAAGAAATAAGCTATTTATAGTAACAATGACCTTGACCTTGGAGTCCCAGACTCCAAAATCAATAGGTGTCTTCCCTTCCTCTAAGGCAACCTCTGGTATAAGTTTGGTAAATGTGCGTCAAATAGAACTAAAGTTATTGCCCGGAAACCAATTTGTCACAAAATATTCTATTTATAGTAAGTGACCTTGACCTTGGGGCCCCAGACTCCGAAATGGATAGTTGTCTTCCCTTCCTATAGGCTAACCTGTGGTATAAGTTTGGTGAAGATACAGGTGATAGAACTAAAGTTAGTGCCCCGGAAATCAATTTGTCACAAAATATTCTATTTATAGTAACAGTGATCTTGACCTTGGAGTCCCAGACTACAAAATCAACAGGTGCCTTCCCTTCCTATAGGGTAACCTCTGGTATAAGTTTGGTAAAGGTGCATCAAATAGAACTAAAGTTATTGCCCAGAAACCAATTTGTCATAAAATATTCTATTTATAGTAACAGTGACCTTGACCTTGGGGCGCGAACTCTGAAAACGATAGGTGTCTTCCTTTCCTATAGGGTAACCTCTGGTATAATTTTGGTAAAGGTGCATCAAATAGAACTAAAGTTATTGCCCGGAAACCAATTGTTTACGCCCGCCGCTTCATCAAACTATAAGTTGAGTTTGACAAAACTCGACTAAAAATTTGATCAAATGTGTCCAAACAAATTATACTTATTTCAGTGGCAAGAGAAATTCTGTCCTGTTCAGGAATATCTGCAAGCCGCATGAAAGGAGATAACTCCAGTCTCCATCATACAAGAATACCCCACAATTTCAGGAAGCAAATTTAAAGACTTTCAAGGACATTTCAGGGAGCAATTCAAGGATCTTTGATATATGAATTACAACTTTTGGATACAGATTGAACACCAACTGAAATAAGTTGCAAGATAACCATTAGAATAATTCGTTCGCATTTCTTCTTTGTTAGTGCTGATAAAGTTGTTCCTACAAAGGCTTCAGCGTTCCGGATAACTGCATAAATATTCCAATTACTTCCTGGGACCTTTGGGGTTTTGTGCCCATTTCCAAGTACTCTCAAGGCTATAAAAACATATTGTTGAATTAGAGGACCTTCAAGAACAATAGCTTTATTGATAATATGGACAATAGCAAAGTTTTGACTATAAAGTGAGAGGCTCAGAAAATACCACAAGAAAATCATCTGACAAACAATTGATTTGCCAATCAGATATCAAATTTTCGTCACAGCCTCTTGGTTATTTATTTATTTATTGGTGTTTAAGGTCACATATTTCTGCAATATGGCTAACCATGACCGCGACAGTTTTACGGGTGGAGGAAGCTGGGGTACCCGGAGAGAACCACAGAGCAACTGTCAGCTCCCCAACATACTAACTCCACACAAGCAGGGTTAGCACTGGTTGAAGACAGGTGCACCATCGATGTGCAGTACGCCTTAGTACACAGCGTCACCGTGCCCCCACGTGGGCAATGGGGTGAAGTGTCTTGCCCAAGGACACAACGCTATTGCCACAGGTGGGATTCGAACCGAGGACCTCTCGGCTTGCAGCCTGCACCTCTACCTACTACGCCACCGCACCCCCTCCAACTTCTTGGTTCATATCTTTGTGGCCATTTAACTAACACTCAACAATTCGGGACAGGCTGTGTTGGACAAATTTACAGAGGAGGAAGCCTTTTGTACTTAGAACCATTGAAGTACAGCAAAAAACTGTCCAACTGTCCTTTTTACTGACCAGTAACAAGCATGGCTGGGGCACAATTAACCCTTTGAATGCTTATGCCAAAATATCAAAAATTTCAAGATGCCAATTTTACCAACTCAATCTTTTTTGGACAAGCTCACTGAGCCTTCATTATTCAGAATAGAAGTGATGAGGAAATTTGAAATTGCTTTTTTTTCCCAGACAACAAATCATCAGGAATGAACTTTTACAAGTGTCTCCCTGAGCCATTTCTGACAGCAGAAGAACATGTACATGATTTCAGTAAGGTCAAGTGAACAACCGTTGACCAGACACATTTCCTTTGCCCTTGAAATTTGGCACCAAAAGTTAAATTGCCGTAACCCAATTCCTGACACCTATTATCTCTGAAGTTACAGAGACAATGTCGTCAACTGTTCTATAGAAATAGCAGCAACAAACAGGATCTTGAAATGTACATTCCTTTGAAGGCGAACATCAGAACACCGCAGCACATCAAATGGGCCACAAGCTTTAAAGAATATTGTGCAATTGCGAACGCGTTGAAACACACATCTCTTATTCTGGCTATTTTGAGGTCATTAAATGTCAGGAATGAATGAACTCTTGAATACTTCAAGGCCAGCAAGCCTTTCAGGCCCTTTGCTTTTCAGATGCCATTTTAAAACGTTGAGTGTTGATGCTTTTGAAAACTTAAAAGCATCATACATGTAGCAACATGCTGAAAAGCAGTCGAAAAGCGTGTGGAAAAAACTTTAAAAGCAATGCCTTCGTCTTTCATCGTGTTGAAACAATTTTTCGACTAGTCGGCACCAATGCGATTAGTACTAAACAAATCTATTAACAGATTAGTGAATCACTCATGGATTAGTTGCCCAAGTGTTTTCTCTAAAGCCTTGAAGTTTCCACTTTGTTTCAATTTTATGAAATTTAATTCAATTTTATTAGAATTAATTCAGTGCTTTCGATTTTACGTGCACTACCGCACTCGCACTTCTACACTGGAAACAAAAAGCTCTCTACAGATGTTCATGCTTTTTCAACACGTTCTTGTTTTGGGTAAATGTTGCTGTAATAAGATTGGTCAGAAAACAAAACATCAAATGATATTTACAACTGAATGTAGATTTACAACTCACATTACATGGTGCACATACTGACTAAACAAATCGCAGTTTGGTCATATGATGTATTTAATATTCAATGAGGCTATTGTTTATAGTTTGTCTTGCTTTTCATTGGGGGTTGATTAAGTTATGCAGGTCATGGAACAATCACATCATCAGTGTGCACTTCTTCAGTGACCTGTTTTCAACTTTCAAAGTTTTTTAGCACAATAACAAAATGCAGAAATTTCTTATCAGACCACAATATACAAGGGAATTGGGGGAAAAGTTCAATTTCGCTTAAAAATATTTGACAGAACCAAAGATTTATTAGACCAATTTATTTTTTGCAGCACCGGTTGTTTGATAAAAGGACATGGAGACATCGGCTTCCGTGATGTCGCACAGTTAGACCCATTAATTGTATCGTAATTTGGAAGCCACTCCAGCCAATGAATTCAGTTAAAACCAGTTTTGTAGAATTTATTGCTTAGTTTAGCATCTGAAATTGCATAACCGACTAGTCGATTAATCGTCGACTACTACCCAGCAGTTAGTCGATTAGTAAAAATCCAAATGGCATTAATCGTTTCAACACAAGTCTTTTAGTAAAGTTCTTTCACCTTCATATCTGACAAGAGGCCCCAGGGGGCCTTTAAGGCGCTCACCTGACATAGTAGTCTAAATATCAAACCAGGGACTTGACTTGAATAAGCTGCATACGCCCCTCCCAAGAAAAGCATATACCAACTAGACAAAGCTATTGTGCCCACACAATACACAGGATTTTCCTTCTATTTTCAGATCCTGCACTTATATGTCCCAAAATTGAGATAAACACATAACAGATTTTTTTTATTTTTGTTCGGAAATTTTCGAAGTCCCAAACAAAATTTTTTCAGACTAAAATTTTTGTAATTTCCGGATTTTGGTCCCACCCGGACCCCAAATTTTCAATGTAAAAAAAAAGATAATTTTTTTTGTCTTAAAATTGACCAAAACGCATAAGAAAACAAAAAACTAACTTCCAGATTTTGATCCAAAATTTCTAAGTCCGGACCAGGACCCCAAATTTTCAACACAAATATGAACCCAGGGATTTGGCTTGAACAAACTTGAATCTCACCTCTCTGAGCATGCTGCATACCAAATATCAAAAGATTCCTATTGGTTGATCTGAAGAAGATTTTTAAAGAATATTCCTCATACTGCACTAATTTAAACATTTGGGCTCCCATAGAGAGCCTAAATAGGGCCCCAGGGAATTGATTTCAATAAACATGTGAAACAATCTTCCAAAGATGTTATATGTGAAATTTAAAAGCTTCTGGAGCAGTGGTTTGGGAGAAAAGTTGTCTTAAATGTTTTTTCCATTACCCACAGTCAGCGCTGCAAATAAGTGTCTGGACACGGACAATGTCCGGCCGAATTCGCCATACTGTCCGGCCGAAATCAGTTACGGTCAGTCTTCATGTCCGGCGGTCAATTACTACAGTCATCTGTGTAAAATCAACCCAGCCCAACCACACTGCCGTCGCAGTAGTCTCCATGATGGACATTCAATTATTAAAATCGTCTGCGTCCCGGCACCAGCCCTGCTACCATCTCAGTATAAATATTTTTGAAAGGTGTGTTCGTTTTGTTCATAAAAAAAACAATAATTTGTAATGCCTGCCATGCGCAGTCAACAGTGGTAAATTGCTTTTTCAACACACCCCTTTTTCGATCCAGTTTCGGCTTATCGCGTCCGAGTCTGGACGTTTCGGGCTGTGTACGATTCGGACTAAATGGGTGGACGATATATTAATTTGTACAGGGTTGGTCTGTGTAAATTAATCGATTGGTGCAAGCAATTGATCAGAAACGTAATGGAAATTCCCCATCAAAGCCAGAGCTGTTAAATTAGCTCCCTTGATGTGCAAATCCATGATTGGTCAAAACAGCACGGACGTTTTTGAAAACATTCACTGTCAAAATAAACAAACGGCAGATGCATTACAACACAAGCGAATACCACAAGTTTTGCTTTGATAATCTCTGGAGTTGGCTTAAGTTATCGACACGACGGGCAATTCAAAATGAACGTTTGATGAGAAAAAACGCTTCTTGAAAAAATAATGCACATGAATGCGCGCGATTTTCAACACCTCTCACCCTAAATTGGGAGGCGGTGTCGAGCGCGAGTACCAATACCATTGCGCTTCTTTCACGCAAAAGCCTGGACCAACCGGCCACTCATCGCTGATTAGTGCTGAAATTGTTTGATAAATTGTTCATTATGAATGATGCCTGTTTCAATTAAAAGAAAATTGATCTATTACCATTCTTTTTAATTACCTGATTTGTCTTTCTCCATCCTTGCACTTTGTCTCTTCACCTGTCCAACATTCAAGGAACTTTTACTTACCTCCCCATGCATGATGCAATTGGATTATAATAATTATCGAGTCACAATGAGCGAAATTCGTCATTTGGGAGAAGAAAGGGAGTGTCTGACGTCTATATATTGACCTCAATTAGGCATTTTCGGATGTCCGGCCCAAAATTTATCATGTCCGGCCCAAAATTTATCATGTCCGGCCCAAATTGTCTGGGGCCTGACATCATGTCCGGACCAATTATTTTTTTTTATTTGCAGCCCTGCCCAGTGTTAAAAAAATGCTGACTCAGCACTTTTTCAAAAGTCCCCGAAAAGTACCCCCATGATAAAACTGATAGCAATTTTTTTGACCATGCCATTATGTTGGACCTAAGGAAGCTTCACACCAAAAAAGAATTCTCAGTGCCGTGTAGTTTTGGAGATTTGGGCATTTTTAATTTACTGCGGTTCCCGTGGGGTGACAGGAAAAGAAATTTGGGCATAAATTAAGTACTTATGACCCAAATATAGAACCTTAGTGAGCACACTCATATACCCCACACGCCCCGATATTTCAAGCTCTAATCATTTTTTAAAAATAAACATAGATTCTAGGAATACAGACTAACATACCAAAAATCAGCTCAATATCTGGAAGTGTGTAGAAAAAAAGTCCGGAAAACTGTAATTTTGATGCATTTTTCAGAGTCCAAGGGCCGTAATTTCGGCAAAAATCACTGGCGCGGAACAAAATGCAAACTTGATCTGCAGGCCACCATGTTAGACTCACATACCAAAAATCAGCTCAATATCTGGAAGCGTGTAGAAAAAAAAGTCTGGAAAACTGTAATTTTGATGCATTTTTTCAGAGTCCAAGGGCCGTAAAAACGGTAAAAATCAGTGGAGAGGAACAAAACGCAAACTTGTTATGTAGGCCACCATGTTACACTAACATACCAAAAATCACCTCAATATCTGGAAACGTGTAGGATAAAAGTCCGCTAAACTGTAATTTTGATGAACTTTTCAAAGTTCAAGGGCCGTAATTTCGGTAAAAATCAGTGGAGCGGAACAAAATGCAAACTTGATCTGTAGGCCACCATGTCAGACTAACATACCAGAAATCAGCTCAGTGAGTGGATGGATTCATTGAAATCCATCCACTCACTGCAGAGATATCACTGCAGACAGATGGACAGACAGACAGATGGATGGACAGACACATGCATCCAGTGTACCCCATTCTCGACAGGGGGCAGGCCTGGCATTCTGAAAAATGCAGGAGGACAAAAAATCGCTCTCCTCAATCAGCTTAGGAGAGCAATTAGCTTTACACAGTATTTTAAGTATCCAATTGAACGAACTCATTGAAACTGAAACCAACAGACTACATCAGTGATTTTATTAACTTTACTAAGGTAAAGCGAAATCTCTTAGACATCTAGATGTCTCACTCAGCAACCGGACACACACTTGACAAGACCTGTGTGTGTACCCAGACTTGTTGTCCAAGAAAGTCATACGCCTACCACTACCACCTTCAACCCCCCAAGGGGTATGACTTTCTTGGACAACAGGTCTCCTTGAATCTACAGTCACATCCTAGTGCAAGTGCTTCAAGTGACAGGATAGTAGTAATGGTAGTATATTATAGTGTCAATATTCGTTGAATAATTACCCATCAAACTGTGTGTCAGTTGTTGAACTTGAAACTGACAGAAAAAAAATATTGCTGTGACCCATTTTGCTTCAAATGATTGCAACTGTGTTTGGGTATGGTTGCAGCCATTACCTTTTACCACTAAACCACTTTCAAAATGAAATTACGTGATGTTATGTGACTTCGAAGTTAAATTACATTTTTGCTTTACAACAAAAATTTAATGTGAGCATAATACACGTAATCTCAATCATCCCAGACCAAAATATTTAGGAGGGCAATTTTTCGCTCTCCTTAATTCTTTCAGGAGGGCAGTAAGGAGAGCTAAAAAATCGCTCTCCTGAAATTGCCAAGCCTGAGGGGGTGTATAATAATTTAGGATTTAAGAGAGCTGTTACTCTTGAGTGCCTAATAATCATACATGTTAATGGGTAGAGAGCTAGAAGCATATATTTAGGCTTTATTCTGAAGTACTGCTACCATAACCAAGACCTTGTACTCAGTGGATGTGCTTCATACCATCACTGAAACAGAATTAATTAGTCTATAAGGTTTTGCCTTGGTGCAATTTATGGGAGAGTGCCTGTAGGCACTCTCCCATAAATTGCAACCAGTCCAATCCATGTGAAAATTATGATAACCGAAAGTAATTTAGCCCTTCACCTCTCCAAGAGCATCAGAAGTCTGAAAACGGTTCAGAGCATAGCGGTTGGCTCACATCTTGGAATTTTCGACCTTATATTATTATTCGACCTTGTACTATTATTAATTTTCAAGAAATCTTCCACCCTGTACTATTATTAGGCACTCAAGAGTAGACTCTTTTGAGTGCAAATAGTACAAATTCCACAGTAAAAAAAAACAAATCTCATACTGAAATAACTAGATACGACTGACAAGTCAAAGGGTTACTTTATTTAAGGGAGCGAAAATAACAGAATTTTCCGGATCTTTGAGAACAATGAGAATCTATGACAGGAATATAATGAACATTTTGCAAAAGTTGATTCACATTGATTTCCATGCTAAGAATCATTCTGATGCTCGCATAAATTGTATGCCCTGGACAGACTTCAGGCCAAGATTTGGGGCGTTCAGTACCAATACATGAAACTGAACACGACACTCATTAATACTCATAACCTGTCAACATTGAAGGTGAAGCATTGTGAAACGTTCATCAATTTATCAAATGCAGTTTTCTTTGCTGAAATAGAACTTGCGACTTGCTCCTTATTTATAGTATCCAGTATATCTATTTATGCACGTAATTTTGAAAGCTTGAACTCCAAAATCGTTTTCAAATTCCAAGTTGAAGATGGGAGAAAATTTAGGGTAAAAATGAACTAAATGAGCGACTTTTATTCAATAAAATATTTAGGGTTGGCATACCTTTTTAAGGTTGGTTGGGTTTCCCGACAGGGTTTTTTGGGTGTCTTTTTTTTTTTTTTTGGGGGGGGGGGGGGGGGGGGGGGGGGGAGGGGAGAGGGGTGGACATTTTACAATATTACCATTACACCCTCGGCACGATGTGCATTGCTACCATGGCATTTTCCTCTGCGATGCCAATTGCCAAGGGTGAACTGCCAGGACTGCAAACGTTACTAATTGTAACAAACTCTTCATGAGGGGAGCTATCTGATGGGAGGCTATTAATGCCAACTGTCCAATAATCCACCAGATATTAAATTTAAATATCTGAGGTTAAAAAGTTGAGTGCATTTTAATAACACTCATACATACAAGTCCTTCCCCCAATTTCAGAATATAAAGAATACTCTAAGCACTCACAAACTGCACAAATGTCACAGCATATAAAAAACATGATTTGACCGAAACTGACTATGCAACTGTCAAAATATTTGAAGGACTCAACTAATAAACTCACTCAATTATTTTATTTTCATTTGTTTTTCTTTGCCATAAACAAATCGTGTTTCCCTCACCCACTTGCCGAAAATGGTATTCCACTCCCAGCATGGTATTCACTTTCAGTGATAACAGACTATTTTTAATATTGTTTTCTTTTCACAAATCCATTGAGTTTTTAGTCAATTGTAAAGGGTTGTTCTGAAAAAACTGGGAAAACAAAAAAGGAGAAAATGAAATAAATAGAAAAAAGTTCACTGCTCGGATTTGAGTAAGTATCCTCCTGTGGACCCTTCGGATTATTTCACTTGGCTAATGCCTCGTGTAATAATCCTCCAAGTACCACACCCGAGGATAAAAATCGTACTCAAATCTGAGCAGAGTTTCAAAATTCAAATTTCTTGCACTCTCCAAGAACACATTTGTGATCTGCTTAGCACATTAACTCTTTCTTAACCCATTGACTTTTTTAAAGATATTTTTCATCAAATATAGTCATGGCTGCTTCACAGCAGCCATGACTAGAAATGATGAAATATTCATCTAAACTTAGCTCAAGAAATCAATGGTGAAAAATTCATTCATTTCACTGGAGTAAAATTTGATTATTTATTTATTGGAGTTTAAGGTCACATACTTCGACACAATTGCTAATCGTGACTGCAACATGCATAGAAAGTCAAGTTCAGCCAATCGCCTACACCAAGTTGCCCATTTTAAAGGGCTTCCGCCACAAGCATTGGTAAATGGGTCCTATTTTACAAGTGAAACAGCTTGTTGCCCACAGTAAATAAGCACTACTTTACTTCCTTGGGTTATCACAGGGAAATAAAATCCAGCAAGAAGATCACAGATCCAGAAGTCGAGTTTTGACATTAAATTCTGAAGAAATAAGCTATTTATAGTAACAATGACCTTGACCTTGGAGTCCCAGACTCCAAAATCAATAGGTGTCTTCCCTTCCTCTAAGGCAACCTCTGGTATAAGTTTGGTAATGGTGCATCAAATAGAACTAAAGTTATTGCCCAGAAACCAATTTGTCATAAAATATTCTATTTATAGTAACAGTGACCTTGACCTTGGGGCGCAAACTCTGAAATCGATAGGTGTCTTCCTTTCCTACAGGGTAACCTCTGGTATAATTTTGGTAAAGGTGCATCAAATAGAACTAAAGTTATTGCCCGGAAACCAATTGTTTACGCCCGCTGCTTCATCAAACTGTAAGTTGAGTTTGACTTCGTCAAAACTCAACTAAAAATTTGATCAAATGTGTCCAAACAAATTATACTTATTTCAGTGGCAAGAGAAATTCTGTCCTGTTCAGGAATATCTGCCAGCAGCATGAAAGGAGTTAACTCCAGTCTCCATCATACAAGAATACCCCACAATTTCAGGAAGCAAATTTAAAGACTTTCAAGGACATTTCAGGGAGCAATTCAAGGATCTTTGAAATATGAATTACAACTTTTGGATACAGATTGAACACCAACTGAAATAAGTTGCAAGATAACCATTAGAATAATTCGTTCGCATTTCTTCTTTGTTAGTGCTGATAAAGTTGTTCCTACAAAGGCTTCAGCGTTTCGGATAACTGCATAAATATTCCAATTACTTCCTGGGATCTTTGGGGTTTTGTGCCCATTTCCAAGTACTCTCAAGGCTATAAAAACATATTGTTGAATTAGAGGACCATCAAGAACAATAGCTTTATTGATAATATGGACAATAGCAAAGTTTTGACTATAAAGTGAGAGGCTCAGAAAATACCACAAGAAAATCATCTGACAAACAATTGATTTGCCAATCAGATATCAAATTTTCGCCACAGCCTCTTGGTTATTTATTTATTTATTGGTGTTTAAGGTCACATATTTCTGCAATATGGCTAACCATGACCACGACAGTTTTACGGGTGGAGGAAGCTGGAGTACCCGGAGAGAACCACCGAGCAAGTGTCAGCTCCCCAACATACTAACTCCACACAAGCAGGGTTAGCATTGGTTGAAGACAGGTGCACCATTGATGTGCAGTACGCCTTAGTACACAGCGTCACCGTGCCCCCACGTGGGCAATGGGGGTGAAGTGTCTTGCCCTAGGACACAAAGCGATTGCCACAGGTGGGATTCGAACCGAGGACCTCTCAGCTTGCAGCCTGCACCTCTACCTACTGCGCCACCGCACCCCCTCCAACCTCTTGGTTCATATCTTTGTGGCCATTTAACTAACACTCAACAATTCGGGACGGGCTGTATTGGACAAATTTACAGAGGAGGAAGCCTTTTGTACTTAGAACCATTGAAGTACAGCAAAAAACTGTCCAACTGTCCTTTTTACTGACCAGTAACAAGCATGGCTGGGGCACAATTAACCCTATGAATGCTTATGCCAAAATATCAAAAATTTCAAGATGCCAATTTTACCAACTCAATCTTTTTTGGACAAGCTCACTGAGCCTTCATTATTCAGAATAGAAGTGATGAGGAAATTTGAAATTGCTTTTTATTCCCAGACAACAAATCTTCAGGTAATGAACGTTTATAAGTGTCTCCCTGAGCCATTTCTGACAGCAGAAGAACATGTACATGATTTCAGTAAGGTCAAGTGAACAACCGTTGACCAGACACATTTCCTTTGCCCTCGAAATTTGGCACCAAAAGTTAAACTGCCGTAACCCAATTCCTGGCACCTATTATCTCTGAAGTTATTTATTTATTTATTTATTGTTGTTTAAGGTCATATACTTCTGCACAATGGCTAATCATGACCACAACATGGAGATAAAGTCAAGGTCAGGCAATCGTTTATACCCCATGTTGCCTATTTTAGAGGACTTGCGCCCCAAGCATTAGTGACTGGGTCCTATTTTACCAGTGAAACAGAGTTTGTTTACCACAGTAAACAAGCACTGCTTCACTTCCCAGGGTTCTCACAGGGGGGTCTCTGAAGTTACAGAGACAATGTCGTCAACTGTTCTATAGAAACAGAAGCAACAAACAGGATCTTGAAATGTACATTCCTTTGGAGGCAAACATCAGAACACCGCATCACATCAAATGGGCCACAAGCTTTAAAGAATATTGTGCAATTGCGAATGCATTGAAACACACATCTCTTATTCTGGCTATTTTGAGGTCATTAAATGTCAGGAATGAACGAACTCTTGAATACTTCAAGGCCAGCAAGCCTTTCAGGCCCTTTGCTTTTCAGACGCCATTTTAAAACGTTGAGTGTTGATGCTTTTGAAAACTTAAAAGCATCACACATGTAGCAACATGCTGAAAAGCAGTCGAAAAGCGTGTGGTGGAAAAAACTTTAAAAGCAATGCCTTCATCTTTCATAGTGTTGAAACAATTTTTCGACAAGTCGGCACCAATGCAATTAGTACTAAACAAATCTATTAACAGATTAGTGAATCACTCATGGATTAGTTGCCCGAGTGTATTCTCTAAAGCCTTGAAGTTTCCACTTTGTTTAACTTTAAGAAATTTAATTCAATTTTATTAAAATTAATTCAGTGCTTTCGATTTTACGTGCATTTGGGTAAATGTTGCTGTAATAAGATTGGTCAGAAAACAAAACATCAAATGATATTTACAACTGAATGCAGATTTACAACTCACATTACATGGTGCACATACTGACTATTGTTTGTTTGTTTGTTGGTAGTTAACGTCACATATTTATGCACCATGGCTAATCGTGACACAACATGGAGATGAAGTCAAGTTTAGTCAATCGTTGATCAACATGTTGCCCATTTTAGAGGACTTTCACCCCAAGCATTGGTGACTGGGTCCTATTTTACTAGTAATGCAGAACTGGTTTACCACAGTAAACAAGTGCTGCTTACTTCCCGGGGTTCCCACGGGGAACATACTGACTAAACAAATCGCAGTTTGGTCATATGATGTATTTAATATTCAATGAGGCTATTGTTTATAGTTTGTCTTGCTTTTCATTGGGGGTTGATCAAGTTATGCAGGTCATGGAACAATCACATCATCAGTGTGCACTTCTTCAGTGACCTGTTTTCAACTTTCAAAGTTTTTTAGCACAATAACAAAATGCAGAAATTAATTTCTTATCAGACCACAATATACAAGGGAATTGGGGGGAAATGTTCAATTTCGCTTAAAAATATTTGACAGAACCAAATATTGGCACACCAAAGATTTATTATTAGACCAATTTATTTTTTGCAGCACCGGTTGTTTGGTAAAAGGACATGGAGACATCGGCTTCCGTAATGTCGCACAGTTAGACCCATTAATTGTATCGTAATTTGGAAGCCACTCCAGCCAATGAATTCAGTTAAAACCAGTTTTGTAGAATTTATTGCTTAGTTTAGCATCTGATATTGCATAACCGACTAGTCGATTAATCGTCGACTACTTCCCAGCAGTTAGTCGATTAGTAAAAATCCAAATGGCATTAATCGTTTCAACACAAGTCTTTTAGTAAAGTTCTTTCACCCTGATATCTGACAAGAGTCCCCAGGGGGCCTTAAGGCGCTCACCTGACATGGTAGTCTAAATATCAAACCAGGGACTTGACTTGAATAAGCTGCATACGCCCCTCCCAAGAAAAGCATATACCAACTAGACAAAGCCATTGTGCCCACACAATGCACAGGATTTTCCTTCTATTTTCAGATCCTGCACTTGTACGTCCCAAAATTGAGATAAACACATAACAGATTTCTGTTCAGAAATTTTCGAAGTCCCAAACAAAATTTTTTCAGACTAAAATTTTTCTAATTTCCGGATTTTGGTCCCACCCGGACCCCAAATTTTCAGTGTAAAAAAAAAGAAAATTTTTTTTTGTCTTAAAATTGACCAAAACGCATAAAAAAACAAAAAACTAATTTCCGGATTTTGGTCCAAAATTTCTAAGTTCGGACCAGGACCCCAAATTTTCAACACAAATATGAACCCAGGGATTTGGCTTGAACAAACTTGAATCTCACCTCCCTGAGCATGCTGCATACCAAATATCAAAAGATTCCTATTGGTAGATCTGAAGAAGATTTTTAAAGAATATTCCTCATACTGCACTAATTTAAATATTTGGGCTCCCATAGAGAGCCCAAATAGGGCCCCAGGGAATTTATTTCAATAAACATGTGAAACAATCTTCCAAAGATGTTATATGTGAAATTTGAAAGCTTCTGGAGCAGTGGTTTGGGAGAAAAGTAGTCTTAAATGTTTTTTCCATTACCCACAGTGTTAAAAAATGCTGACTCAGCACTTTTTCAGAAGTCCCCAAAAAGTACCCCATGATAAAACTGATAGCAATTTTTTTGACCATGCCATTATGTTGGACCCAAGGAAGCTTCACACCAAAAAAGAATCCTCAGTGCCGTATAGTTTTGGAGATTTGGGCATTTTTAATTTTTTTTTATTTTTAGCTCCTGCGGTTCCCGTGGGGCGACAGGAAAAGAAATTTGGGCATAAATTAAGTACTTATGACCCAAATATAGAACCTTAGTGAGCACACTCATATACTCCACACGCCCCGATATTTCAAGCTCTAATCATTTTTTAAAAATAAACATAGATTCTAGGAATACAGACTAACATACCAAAAATCAGCTCAATATTTGTAAGTGTGTAGAAAAAAAGTCCGGAAAACTGTAATTTTGATGCATTTTTCAGAGTCCAAGGGCCGTAATTTCGGTAAAAATCAGTGGAGCGGAACAAAACGCAAACTAGTTCTGTAGGCCACCATGTTAGACTAACATACCAAAAATCAGCTCAATATCTGGAAGTGTGTAGGAAAAAAGTTCGCAAAACTGTAATTTTGATGAACTTTTCTAAGTTCAAGGGCCGTAATTTCGGTAAAAATCAGTGGAGCGGAACAAAATGCAAATTTGATCTGTAGGCCACCATGTTAGACTCACATACCAAAAATCAGCTCAATATCTGGAAGCGTGTAGAAAAAGTCTGGAAAACTGTAATTTTGATGCATTTTTTCAGAGTCCCAAGGGCCGTAATTTCGGTAAAAATCAGTGGAGCAGAACAAAACGCAAACTTGTTCTGTAGGCCACCATGTTAGACTAACATACCAAAAATCACCTCAATATCTGGAAACGTGTAGGAAAAAAGTCCGCAAAACTGTAATTTTGATGAACTTTACAAAGTTCAAGGGCCATAATTTTGGTAAAAATCAGTGGAGCGGAACAAAATGCAAACTTGATCTGTAGGCCACCATGTTAGACTCACATACCAAAAATCAGCTCAATATCAGGAAGCGTGTAGAAAAAAAAGTCCGGAAAACGAGTAGGACTGACTGACGGACGCAAGTCAAAAACATTATACACCTGCAACTTCGTTGCGTGGGGTATATATACTCTCCCAAAAAAGAAAGTGTGCATGCTAACAAAAAACACTAAAAAAAGATATATATCATTTTCATTCATGGAAATTTTATTCAATCACAGATGAATCAATTTGTGATCAACACGAGAAATTTCATTATGCTACGACGAATACTCTTGGTGCCATGGAGAGTTAAAGACACTAAGGGTCCAACACAAAAGTCATACACTCAATATCTGGTATGACTTCCGTCTGCATCGACTGCTGCTGTGCATCTACGCCTCATGGAAGCGAACAAGTTAGGATGGAAGTGTTGTGGGATGTTGTTCCATATTCTGATAAGCTGTCTTGGGAGTTCCACAAGCGTTGACGGTGCATGGGGAAGCCGGTGTAGCCGACGTTTCATTTCGTCCCATATGTGCTCAATGGGTGAGATATCGGGCAAATTTGCGGGCCAGGGAAGAACATCCACTTGTTATTGCTGCAGATACTGTTGAACAACACGAGCTGCGTGGGGTCGGGCGTTGTCCTGCTGTAGAATGACGCCGGGGACATGACGTTGCAGAAAGGGGACAACAACAGGTGTAAGCACTTCATCACGATATCTGGCTGCATTGAGATTGCCATCAATAATGACCAGTTCAGTTCTGTTACGGGCAGTGATGCCACCACACACCATGAGAGACCCTCCCCCATAACGGTTTTGCACCACGACACATGGATCTGCGTAGCGTTCGTTTCGACGTCTGTACACTCTCTGGCGGCCATCTGATGATGAAAGGTGGAAACGACATTCATTTGTGAATAAAACACATCGCCACCAGTGTAAGGGATGCCTGAGATGTTGTCTACACCACTGCAGTCGAGCTCGACGATGACATAACGTCAAAATCGGACGAATTGCAGGTCTTCGAGGACGTAAGCCGTATTCTCTCAGCCGGTTGATTACTGTTTGAGGATGTATCCGTCTCAGGTTAGGGATGTTCCTGGCTGTCGTCGTTGCCGTTTGTTGCCGGTTCCGGAGATGGACGACACGGATATACCGATCTTGTGCAGGAGTGGTAACTCGGGGTCTCCCGGAGCGGGGTCGGTCTCGAACGTCATCATGTTGTGCATGTCGATAGACTAGCCTGTCTACAGTGTTACGGTGGCAGTTCAAATGCTTGGCAACCTCTCTGTGTTCTGCCAGCTCTAATCATACCCAGGGCAAGGAGACGTTGATTCATTGTTAATTTTGGCATGCTAATGTGGAGTCGTTTTAACAGCAGCGCAAGTTTGAATGTGAACGATAGGAAGGCCTTACTTTAGTGTTTAAATAACCAAGGATTCACACTGCTGCAAGAATTTTCAGACTCTCCACGTGCAAAACATGCCTTTTCACAAACGTGCAGCACGTCATTTAACGTTAATGCAATTTTAACGGGGAAAGCTGTTTTAGCGTTCAATATAACTTATTCATGAACAGGTTAACACTCTACACCTACGAAATTATTTTTTTGGAGTTTGATCAATTTCTGCAATGTACACTTTCTTTTTTGGGCGAGTATATAATAAGCCCTCATATCAAATTTGGTTCAAAACTGCCTATCGGTTTGGAAAACAAATTTTGGGCAGGGCGAAAATTCTTGCCCCTCCCATAACGAAGGCAAATATAGCTCCTTGAACTTCTCTTGAACAAATCTGAGTCCACACCTCAAAAGGAAGCTGCACACCAAAATATCAAGTCTCTGCTACTGCTGGTTCATAAGATTTTTTTTTAAGTTTTAAGCACACTTGTTAGGCGTGGCCCTACCAAGGAGCAAGTCAACTTGATTTGAACAAACTTGAATTGACATATGATAGGGAACATGCACTGCAAATTTTGTTGAATTTCGTCCAGTAGTTTCAGGGTTCCCCCGGTTAAAATCTTTGAAATTCAAGGCTATTCCAGGCCATTTCTCGGCAATTTTCGTGGATTTTCAAGGCCCCCATTTATGAAATTCAAGGCTTTTCAAGGCCGAAGCTGGCAAATTACCCTAAATTATCAGATAACGACTAGAAACTTTCTCTTATATTTCCCTTTGTTGGTAATTCTAACTCTTGACATCATTTCTTGGAAAACTCTTTCTGAAAGCTATCCAAGCAATGA
Organism: Pictodentalium vernedei; assembly: GCA_031216915.1. Lineage (NCBI taxonomy): Eukaryota > Metazoa > Mollusca > Scaphopoda > Dentaliida > Dentaliidae > Pictodentalium > Pictodentalium vernedei. Next base: position 98,941,890 of record CM062289.1, on the reverse strand, counting down.
CATAACTGATTAGAATTAGTGAGCCTGAGAAAGACATTTTCTTGTGTTTATCCTACAACTGCAGTGTAATTACCAGGTGGCAAAATAGCTATGTCGCTTGAACATGTACCACTATTCTAACTGAATACTTACTGAATCCAAATGAATTGATGTCATCCTTTCTCCCAATGAGTAAACTACATGTCACATGTAAATGACACATTTCGTAACCCACAATGTCTCCGGAAATGTCATTCGAAAAGCAAAATGGAATTCCGTTGTGGGGAAGTGTACCTTCCAACATGCTTGGGTTAAATCAACTGCATACTCTATAACTGGTTACTGCCTGTTCCAGTCGAACGGTATTCAGCTAAATGCAGTAAGTGTCGAAAAGTTTTTAATGTTTCATACATGGCCGAATCATCCTTAAAATCGCACATGTTAACATTTGAGGTGAATAAGATAATAACACTTTCATTTGAAAATCCAAACTCGGAATCATCCGTGATGGCGACTGCCCGTGCCAGGACTTTAAGATGACGTTGTGGCAAATTCATCAGACATACATGCTTCGGAAATACTCAAATAGTTCAATTGAACAATCATCCATTTGTAATATTTTCAATATGAATAAATTATCCATGCACGTGCGCTCAGCATTCGAACAGGCAGAATTTACAATAAATCTTCCCATTGGCTTAAATATACACCACTGTGCTCGCCCACATCAATAGCAACCATTCAAAATGCTTGATTCAAAGGATTTCAGTGTCACATCACTGCAAAGTTCTATCAATAATGCACGCATTGGAACTGCCGTAAATACTCCAAAATATGACCCGATTAATAAACATGCAATTACAATTGCTGTAAATGCTGTAAAATATGTTCGGATTAAATTACGTGTCGCAAAATTCTCCGATTTTCCAGGATTTTCAAGGCTCCAATCGGAAATTCCAGGCTTTCAAGGCCTTGAATGACCTTTTGACGAATTCCAGGCTTTTCCAGGTTTTCAAGGCCCCACAGGACCCCTGAGTTTGTTAGAAGTCGATAATGTCAAGTTAACGCCGGACGGAAAGTGATTAGTAAAGCTCCCCTTGAGCTGTGCTCAGGTGAGCTAATAATATTAGCAAGTAGGGACTGCAGAATTTATTTAGTAGTATATTACTTAGTTGAATAATCAAAACCCTTAACCCTTTACCTAACACGAAAAGCAGACAGCACTTGCAAACAAAATTTTTGAGTATTTTTTTATCTCAAAAACAGGTTATGACCCCTCATATTGGAACAAGCCTGGCAAGCTCGTTCCAAAGAGGGGTCATAACCTATGTTTTTGAGACAAAAAATGAAAAAATAATAAAAATTAAATGGTGATTTTTGTGAATAGCGCTGGCCAGTTTTGGTCGTTACGTTGGGTAAAGGGGTAACTGAGGCATCAAGGATAGAATCAGCTAGGCTGGGTCAGTGTGGCAAAATCTCCCTGTCATGTTAAGATTCTTCAGGGGATATTTTTTTGCACCCCCCCCCCCCCCCCCCCCCTGCATGCAATTGTTGAACTGGACCATCCATGGACCAATGCTGCACTTAGGATAAGTACTGCATTCTGTACAAATTTTTTTTCACTTTTTCACTTCAATGACCATTTTTTTCCACTTTACCCATAATTACCAGCTTTCAAAAGTGTGAAATCTTCAAAATAAATCTCCTTGAAAAACCTCAAAATATCCTATTGGATGCAAGAAAATTGTGGTTTTGGACTCTGGAATTCATAATTTTCCTACCGAATCCCGAGCCGAATCGACCTTTGGTTGACCCATGACATCATCATTTATTTTCCCCTGGAGGAAACACTGACATATATCATGAAAGTTACCTTTCATTGGTAAATCAGGAAGTGTTGTGTAGATCTGTGCTGGTTTTTGATGTGGATTCATACCATATCTCAAATTTAACTGTGATGTACCATTGCTATACTGATGTCGGAAATAATCTGATATAGCGGAATCATACTCAGCTGTATGATTAAATGCCTAAAATAAACCAAAAAAAAAATACACAGATGAGAGAGATATGCAAAAGTTTAAAAATACAGTAGAATCCTCTTAATTGAATATCCATTTTGCCAGTGAAAATTATTCAATTAACAGGAGTATACAATTAACAGGGATTTGGTCAGTTTCCTGTGTTCTGGAGGTAAACTGAGAGCTCTGTCAAACAAGATATAATAGAATAAATGCCTGTATTGGATGTAGTGAGGTCAAAAAGGTTGCTAAATAATGGTAATTTGGTGCGTGTCACAGTAATTTTTTAGACATATTTAAAAAATTTATATACAATTAACAGGAGTTTACTCTACAACCCATATGCAATTAACAGATCAAATTTGTACTGAAGGTATGGTAAATGGTTTTGTGTTTGAAAATTATATTCAATTAACAGGGATATACAATTAAGAGATATCCAATTAAGTGGGCTCCACTGTATATTGTGAAATCAGATGACCTCCAAGAACAATAGCTTAATTAAGAATTAATATGGACATAGCAAAGTTTTGACTACAAAGTAAGAGGCTCAGAAAATACCACAAGAAAATCATCTGACAAACCATTGATTTGCCAATCAGATATCAAATTTTCATCACAGCCTCTTGGTTCATAGATTAGCATTGGTGTCAGTATGTTGTTGAAATCAAATACTGTAGCAATAGCAAGGTAAAACAGGGTTTCTTCTGCCTTCTTTGGGAAAGAGTCTGGGACACATACAATTGGGAAAATTTCTGTCATGAAGGGAATTTGTTTGAGAGAATAAACACACATAATAAGATATGTTACCTTCATATTGAATTCAAAACATTAATGCAGAAGCTACTACATGAACAGAACAAGTTTTATAACAGTTGCATGAAATAAGGATCTGTCTCTAATCTCTATTAAATAAATTCTTGTACTATTAAAATAAGGAAGATATTTATGCATTCTGCTACACTTCAACAGACTACATTCTGTGGCTTTGCAGTTGTGTCTAGGTAAGTCTGGGCTGTTTTTATAGGCAGGCAAGACTTGCCTAGAAACAATCGTCAAGGTTCTTGAGATGTAGCTTGAGAATGTATCTAAAAACTGCCTGTTGTGGCACCTGCTTTGTTGCAGTAAAAAGTAATTAAAGTCAAAATTAGGCCTTTAGGAATTAATTAAATTTTTATTTTAATGAGGACAGATTGGTAAATTTTTGGTTCGAATTGGAAAACTTATGCCAAAATGCCACTGGGTATGGGTCCCATATTCGACCCCTGTCAACACCCAAAAGAATCCCTACAATAACATCATTATTGGCATATGATGTAAATATTGTTCAGTACTGTTGTCTTGCCAATACCGATTTATCAAGCCATGGGAATCTTTAAATACTGAAGCTTCGGTATTGAAAATGAAAGTGTCAATGACACTGTAGCTCAACTTGTCAAGACAAAGACATGTACATGTATAGTATGTGACACAGCAATGACAAACATCTAGGTAATGACCTGATAACAAAGGTACATAAAAAGTATTGTAACGGTCTGTACATGAATACTGACCGTTGCCTGTAACAAATGTATAGGTAAAGTATTGTAAAGGTGGGTGACAGTCAGATGCTGAACTAGAAAAGAAATCTTTGAGTCCCAGAGTGGGTCTGACTGAACCCCAAAATATTTGTTCTCATAGCACAGTGATAACAAAGGCACCCCAAAACACACTCGTTCCTGTCCCAAGGTGAAAACAAAAGTACTCAAGAAGTTTTGTGAAGATCAGTTCATAAATACGAGCTGTATAGAACTTGTGACAAAAAACTGATTGGACCTAATTTCGGTACAAAATGGCCACTGGCAGACATCTTGAATTACCCAGAAACACTCATTCTCATCCCAAGGAGATAACAAAGGTACCCAAGAAGTTTTGTGAAGATCGGTTCATAAATACAGCCTCTACCCTGAGCCGTATTGACATGTGTGCTTACACTGTGTAAGTAGCACTGAATAAATCAAAGTTCATCTAATTTGCATAATTTCGGCACGAAAAAAAACCCCTTACAATATGTGATGTATTCCATGTTACTAAACATTCATACAAAAATTTATTCAAATCAGAACTTTCATACAGAAGTTCTATACAAAAGACTGATTGCACTAATTTTGGTACAAAATGGCTGCTGGTGGCCATCTTTAATTTCGGACCACACCCAAAAACACTCGCTCTCATCCCACGGTGATAACAAAGGTACCCAAGAAGTTTCGTAAAGATTGGTTCATAAATATGGCCTCTAGTCTGAGCTGTATAGAAGATGTGTACAAAAAACTGATTAGACCTAATTTTGGTACAAAATGGCCACTGGCAGCCATCTTGAATTTTAGACCGCACCCAGAAACACTCGTTCTCGTCCCAAGGTGATAACAAAGGTACCCAAGACATTTCGTGAAGATCAGTTCATAAATACAGACTCTAGTCTGAGCCGTATTGACATGTGTACTTACTGTGTGTAAGTCGCACTGGAAAAATCAAAGTTCATCTAATTTGCATAATTTCTGCACGAGAAAAAAAACCTGTATTATATGTGATGCATCCCATGGTACTAAACATTCACACAAAATAACTAGAACTATCACTGAAGGTGATTAATACCCCCGCTTTGGGTTTTTAGAGGAATGCACTTCTGATCATGTAGGCGAAGGCCATAAGGAAATGTATACATAAAGATCATTTTTTGTTGTTGAAATTTGTATTTGCATGTGGCCTTCCACAGAACAGCACTGAATACTTAAAGAGCCCACACATATATGGTTTACATTTGGAAAAACACATTTACAATGTGCAACATGTATTCAAAATCGGTTCATTAATGTAGGAGTAGTTGCACACACAAGAATCCCATTTGAAAACCCATAATAAATCCAAGTTAAAGGGAGATAACATGGTTAAAATTGTCGCAGATCAAAAATTTGGGAATATGCGTATGTTCACTTAGTTGTGATAATGTTTGAAAGGTTTCGTCAAAATTGATTGATAAATGTAGGAGGAGTTGCACGCACAAGAATTTCATGTAGAAACCCATAATAAATCCAAGTTAAAGGGAGATAACCTAGTTAAAATAGCCACAGCTCAAAAATTTTGGAATATGCACATGTTCACTTAGTAGTGATGATGTCTGTAAACTTTCGTCCAAATTGATTGATAAATGTAGGAATTGCGCACACAAGAATTTCATGCAGAAACCCATATTAAATCAAAGTTCAAGAGAGATAACCTGGTTAAAATTGTCGCAGATCAAAAAGTTTGGAATATGCACATGTTCACTTAGTAGAGATGATGTTTGAAAGGTTTCATCAAAATCGGTTCATTAATGTAGGAGGAGTTGCGCACACAAGAATTTGTTCGAACGGAAAGACATAATAAATCTAAGTCAAAGGGAGATAACCTGGTTAAAATTGTCGCAGATCAAAAATCTTGGAATATGCGCATGTTCACTTAGTAGTGATGATGTCTGAAAAGTTTTGTCCAAATTGATTGATAAATGTAGGAGGAGTTGCGCACACAAGAATTTCATGTAGAAACCCATATTAAATCAAAGTTCAAGAGAGATAACCTGGTTAAAATTGTCGCAGATTAAAAAGTTTGGAATATGCACATGTTCACTTAGTAGAGATGATGTTTGAAAGGTTTCATCAAAATCGGTTCATTAATGTAGGAGGAGTTGCACACACAAGAATTTGTTCGGATGGAAAGACACAATAAATCTAAGTCAATAAATCTAAGTCAAAGGGAGATAACCTGGTTAAAATTGTCGCAGATCAAAAATCTTGAAATATGCGCATGTTCACTTAGTAGTGATGATGTCTGAAAAGTTTTGTCCAAATTGATTGATAAATGTAGGAGGAGTTGCGCACACAAGAATTTCAGGTCCGGAAAGACGTACGGACGGACGTACGGCCGTACAGGGCGATTCCTATATAGCCCCCACTTCTTCGAAGCGGGGGTATAATTATTCAAATCAGGGCTTTCATATGGAAGTTCTGTGCAAAAATCTGATTGCACCTAATTTTGTACAAAATGGCTGTCATCGGCCATCTTGAATTTCGGACCCCACCCAGAAACACTCGTTCTCGTCCCACGGTGATACTAAAGGTACCCAAGAAGTTTCGTAAAGATCGGTTCATAAATACGGCCTCTAGCCCGAGCCGTATTGGCATTTGCACTTACAGTGCTGAAAGTAACACCAAAAAAACATCAAAATTAGTCTAATTTACACAATTTACGTACGAGAAAAAAACCTGTATTATATGTGATGTATCCCATGGTACTAAACATTCATACAAAAAATTATTTAAATCAGAGCTTTCATATGGAAGTTCTGTACAAAGAACAGATTTCTGCATCGTCGGTACAAAATGGCGGCTGGCAGCCATCTTGAATTTCGGACCGCACCCAAAAACACTCGTTCTCGTCCCACGGTCATAACAAAGGTACCCAAGAAGTTTCGTAAAGATCGGTTCATAAATACGGCCTCTAGCCCGAGCCATAGCAGCTTGGCACTTACAGCTCTGAAAGTAACACAAAATAAATCAAAGTCAGTCTAATTTGCATAATTTACGCACGAGAAAAAAACCCGTATTATATGTGATGTATCCCATGGTACTAAACATTTATACAAAACTTTATTCAAATCAGAACTTTCATACAGAAGTTCTGTACAAAAAACTGATTTTTGCATCATCGGTACAAAATGGCCACTGGCAGCCATCTTGAATTTCGGACCACACCTAAAAACACTCGTTCCCGTCCCAGGGTCATAACAAAGGTACACAAGAAGTTTCGTAAAGATCGGTTCATAAATACGACCTCTAGCCCGAGCCATAGCCAATTGTTGACGTACGGACAGACGGACGGACGGACAGACGGACCATGACAATAGCTCAAATTTGACTAAGTCAAAGTTGAGTTAAATATTCCAGACTGTAGCTAAAAAAAAATCAAGATCAGACAGCAGAACATTTTTCAAAATGGCTGCCAAAAGCCCATGGACTATGTCTTTCATGGGGATTTGCTGGTAATTTGATTAACAATAAGACTGAATAAAAATACATCAAATGATTGGTGGCGAGAGTCTCTGTTATTTCCACCATTTTGACATATAATAGTCCTTATTTGTTACAATATAACATCAAGTCCGTTCCTCACGAATCTATAAGTTTATTTATTGGTGTTTTAATGATGCATATTTCTGAACAATGGCTAATTGTGAACGCAAAATAGAGATAACGAGTTGAATCAATCGTTTATACCCATGTTGCCCATTTTAGAAGACTTCCACCCCAAGCAATGGGGACTGGGCCCTATTTTACCAGTAAAATATAGGTTTACCACAGTAAACAAGCACTGCTTCACTTCCTAGGGGTAGTCTATAAGTTGAATATGAGCATTCAGAGTCTCTGGCAACTGTAGAAAGGTGACCTGTAACTAGGCAGTATACCAGAAATACCAATCAATATATATTGGCACTGGTGTTGGCATATTGTCAAAATCAAATACTGTACCAATATCAAGGTAAATCATCTTAAAAACACGAAGAATGTTACTAAGGTAACACATGACACACCTCCCCCCCCCCCCCCCCACCCGTGTAACCCTCACCTTGCAGATGTGGCGGAAACTATTATACGCGACACATCTTCTGACTGTCCTTAACATTTGTAAAAAGTTTAATAATTGTACTATGATTCATTTCTGAGTTACGGCTGAGACACGAATATTGACCGATGTTTAGTGTGACCTTGAAATGTGACCTTGACCTTGAAGGTACGAACCCAGCTATGGTGTGTGACACATCCTCCCAGGGTCCTTCATAATAGTGTTAAGTTTGATGACTGTGGCCCTTACCATTTTCGAGTTACTGGCTCAGACACACATACACGGTCGGACGGATGGACAGACTGACGGACACATGCACACTTCAATCACTATATCCCACCCGACCTAAGTCGGGGGGCAAAATAACGATACTGAACTTAAAGTCTCTATACCAAACAGCACAAATCACCATATGGAAGCCAGGGACTGACCAAGTAAGTAGCCAGTGCAAATTTGACTTCTTATATTCTGATTTGACTGAATCTCAAATATGGGTTTCAAAGCTGGCTTGTAACCGTAAGACCCCAGTTCCTCCATTAGTTACAGCCAAGACTTGACTTAGAACAATTGTGAAAATAATGGTTATTGTGGAGCAATATTATTTTTCAACCATTTGAGAAACAGCTTTAATTATGCCAAAAAGGGTGTAATTAAATGTACAAATGTATGTCCTACACAGCCGAAAGCTTTCAAAAAGATCATTATCAAAAAGTAATAGAATTGCAGTTAATTGGTAGAGTAGTACTAGAAGCCCATATTTGAGCTTTACGTTGGTATGAAGGTGCAGCAACTACGGCTTCGTGTTCGGTGTATGTAATTAATATTATTTTTGAAGTGAAGTTATATCATCTGTATGGATTTGCCTTGTAACAATTTATGGGAGAGTGCCCATACAGTTAAAACTAAAAGTCCTGTCACGAACTGCGCGCTTATCTAGGCATAATTGCGCGTAGGAATTGCGCACAATTGCCATCTCGAATGGCATCCCTAGCACGGTGGTTTCTCCTGGTTACTCATAGCAAACACATGCAATGTTTCTGCCAGTGGACCTCCGGATTACCCGGAGGGCCATTGGCTGAAACACTGCTTGTGCACAGGCCATATGGACAGAATTTGATAGCCTTAATATGGTCAGAATGCATAGATTAACGCGCAAATCGACGTGCTATTTGTGCGCATTTCATGACAGGACTTCTAGTTTTAAGTGTAGGCACTCTCCCAAAAACTGTAACAAGGCAAAACATATGAACAAATTTTGACAACCAACAATATTTTAGAACTACGGTTTATTTATTTTATTTTATTGGTGTTTAAGGTCGCATATTTATGCACTATATCTAATCATGACCGTGACAGTTTTACGAGTGGAGGAAGCCGGAGTACCCGGAGAGAACCACTGAGCAACGACGAGCAGCTGCCAGCTCCCCAACATCGTAACTCCGCACTGCAGCACAGGCAGGGTTAGACTGGTTGAAGACATGCACACCATCGACGTGCAGTACGCCTTAGTACACGGCATCATCATGCCCCCACGCGGGCAATGGAGATGAAGTGTCTTGCCCAAGGACACAACGCAGTTTCTGCAGGTGGGATTCGAACCGAGGACCTCTCGGCTTGCAGCCTGCACCTCTACCGACTGAGCCACCGCGCTCCCTAGAACTACGGTTAAGTAAATCTTACTTCAACACTTCAAAAGTAGACTCTAAGTCTGGCTCATATTTTTTAATGCTCAGGTTTGTCCCTGATGGCAACTTAATGTAAATTCAATCATTTTACACAGCATGATCTACCTCGAGTATTTCAAATACATCTCAACTTATTAAAGAGCAATATTAACTGTGGCATATGCCGCCACCCTCAGCAATACCCTGGACAGAATATTCCAAACATGATTACATGTGTCCATAACTAGGGATAACAAAATATCCCTGCACCCTATTAGCATTAGAAGTTCTGGGAAGGACTTTTGCAAGAAGTTAGGTCAAGTTTGAAAGAAGGGTTTTTGTGATACAGCAGTCTTTCAGTTTTGAGGTGTGTCATCGTGAATGCGCACAAACGCACGTGCAATTTTGAAATGCTTCACACCACTAATACTGCACCTTGGCAAAATGCAGCACGCTATATGATCGCCTGTTTGAATGTTCGAATTACTTAAACACAAGTGAGATTAATGCTCACCAAGCATCGATAGAGCGTTTCATAAGTCAGGAAAATTTCACCTGCAAATGAGAAATGGTCCGCGCTACACTTTGCGCACCTACATTTTACAAAATCGAAAGAATGGACACAGGTTACATATTTGACACACCTTTAAAAATTGATTGCTCATTTTTTTCTTTTGGACTCCATGCTGGTCCCCTTTTTCATGCTGCAATTCATAATAACAAGAGGCCCCAGGGGGTCTGAGGGCGCTCACCTGACATGGTAACCTAAATATCAACCCAGAGAATTGATTTCCACAAGTTGCATCTGCTCCTCCTAAGAAAAGCTGAAACCAAATATCCAAATATTCTGACCAGTGGATCTAAAAAAAGATTTTTAAAGAATATTCCTCATATTGAACTAAGTCATAATTCAGGCTCCCACAGGGAGCCCATATATGAACCCTGGGACTTGGCTTTAACAAACCTGAATCTCACACCCCTAAGGATTCTGCACACCAAATATCAAAACATTCCGACTGCTGGATCTGAAGAAGATGATTTTTAAAGAAAATTCCTCATTTTGAACCAAGTTACAATTCAAGCTCCCACAATCAGCCCAAATATGGACCTAGGGACATGGCTTGAACAAACTTGAATCTTACCCCCGCTAAGGATGCTGCATAAAAAATATCAAAAGCATTCATCTGCTGGATCTGAAGATTTTTATATAAAATTCCTCATTTTGAACTAAGTTGTCATTCAGGCTCCCATAGTGAGCCCAAATATGAACCAAGGAACTTGGCTTGAACAAACTTGAATCTCAGCATCCTAAGGTTGCTCCATGCCAAATATCAAAACATTCCAACTGCTGAATCTGAAGAAGATTTTTGAAGAAAAATTCCTTATATTGACTAAGTTATAATTTGGGCTCCCACAGGGAGCCCAAATATGGACCGATGGACTTGGCTTTAACACACTTGAAATGCACTAAGTTCGAATTCGAGCTTCTATAGTGAGCCCAAATATGAATCTAGGGAGCCGATTTGAACAAAATAGAATCAGATCCACCCCACAATGTTGCATACCAAATATCAAAAGATTCTGCCTGCTGGATCTGGGGAAGAACATTTTTTAAGAAATTTGCCTGAAATGCACGAAGTTCAAATTTGGGCTCCTATACCGGGTACAAATATAAACCCAAGGGGCCGATTTTGAACAAACTTGAATCAGATCCACCCCACAATGTTGCATACCATATATCAAAAGATTCTGCCTGCTGGATCTGGAGAAGAAGATTTTCAAAGAAATTTGCCTGAAATGCAGTAAGTTCAAATTTGGGCTCCTATACTGAGCCCAAATATAAACCCAGGGGGCCGATTTGAACAAACTTGAATCAGATCCACCCCACAATGTTGCATACCAAATATCAAAAGATTCTGCCTGCTGGATCTGGAGAAGAAAATTTTTTAAGAAATTTGCCTGAAATGCACTAAGTTCGAAATCGGGCTCCTATACTGAGCCCAAATATGAACCCAGGGGGCCGATTTGAACAAACTTGAATCAGATCCACCCTACAATGTTGCATGCCAAATATCAAAAGATTCTGCCTGCTGGATCTGGAGAAGATTTTTTAATGTTTTTCCCATTGCCTACAGTGTTAAAAAGTGCTGACTCAGCACTTTTTCAAAGTCCCGAAACTGTACCCTATGATAAAACCGATGGCAATTTTTTTTTTACCAATTCTTTCTGTTGGTCCTAAGGAAGCTTCACACCAAATAAAAATTCTTGGTGCCGTGCAGTTTTGGAGATATGGGCGTTTTAATTTTTTCTATTTTTAGCTCCTGCGGTTCCCATGGGGCTACGGGAAAAAAAAAATCAGCATAAATTAGATACTTATGACCCAATAAGCCCTCACATAAAATTTGGTTCAAATCAGCCTCTCGGTTTGGAAAATAGAAATTTTGGGCGGGGCCAAAAATTTTGCCCCTCCCATAACGACGCCAAGTATAGCCCCACAAACTTCTCTTGAACAAATCTGAGTCTACACCTCAAAAGGAAGCTGCACATCAAATATCAAGTCTCTGCTACTGCTGGTTCATGAGAAGAAGATTTTTTAAGATTTCAGCACACTTTTTGGGTGTGGCCCTACCCACGGGCGAGACAACTTGATTTGAACAAAATCAAATTGCGATGTCATAACAAACTATTATCTCAAATATCAATTAAATTGGTTCAGCGGTTTGGGAGGAGAAGACGCAAACACCATGTTCCTGGATGACGACGGACGGTGAATGATCACTATAGCTCTCCTGACTGAAAGTCAGGTGAGCTAAAAAGTTGGTGTCTAAATGTCCCCTTACAAGGGGTGTGAGCATGGAAATGGATAACAGAAGCAATATTTTCACAAATTTACTGCCCTTTATCGACTTTCAAATGTTTTTAATACTCAGGCCTGGCATTCTTTTGGCATGCAGCACTCCTACTGCACGCCTAATAAAATAGAGGCGGGCAATTTATTGCATTCCTGCAAGATTGTCACATGGTCTGATAAGTTGACATTGCATATTATTATTGGAAAGTCAGCTTCTTATTGTGAATTATGAAATCCATTTCGGCCGAATTCATCTCCCAAACATAATCAGGTCAGAATATCCAGCACACCCATATACAACAGGGCCCCCTTTATCACTCATTGACATAACAAAAAAAGGTCCGCTTGCCATTGAACTGAAGTCACTCAATGAATACAGCAGTGTGTTTTCCGGAACTTATTTCAACAGTGATTTTTTCTTCCAAGAAAGACAAGACTGCTAAACGGTGCTCTATTCAGAACCTCGTATTGATTTAGAGAACAAAAAGTTCAAGTTGGGAAGTTAACACTTGTGAATCCATGCACACTGCAGCCTACTGACTGGAACTTATTTTGATATGGAACAGTTTGAGAGGTTGTTTATTTTTCACTTCATGCTGTGCATTTCATGGATACGGCATCTGTATTTTGAGCACTACCATGTCATGTTCCAAGTCAAACCCGTGGGCTTAAACAGGAAAAATTATCAAATGACTATTTCTTTCTGATTATGATTAAAACAAAGAATGTGAGCAACTATTTCTGAGCTTTGGAAAAAATCACACTCCTTCAATTTTTTACTCGTAAAAAGGAAACAGTGACTGCGAGTGTGATTTTTCACACGCCTGCATTTTCCCAGATGTCACTGTGACTGTGCTGAAGACAGTCACTTTTTGATTAACTGGTAGAGTGCAAATTATTTTTGTTCTTTAAAATATCTTTGAGTATCTTTGCCTTGTTACAATTTATGGGAGGCACTCTCCCATAAATTGTAACAAGGCAAATCGTAACAAATAAAATATCACTTCAAAGGTAATATGAAACACATCCACAGAAATATGAAACCTTTAAAATTGTGGTACCGGCACTTTAGAAGAAAGCCCAAATATGAGCTTCCAGGACTCTACCAGTTAAATGACACTTATTCTGCCATAGATAATAATGAGATAAGTTGTATGTGTCCAAATAGTTACTAATCAATAATAATTATTTGGACACATTTAAGTCAGTACAATGGTCACTCACCTTAGTAATAACTTCAAGATTATTTAAGCCAAAATAGCATTCCTGCACATGCATTGAAATTTGCGAGTGCAATTGCACTCCTAGGCAATCCAGGGGGGGGGGGGGGGGGGGGGGGAGGGGAGGGGGGGGGGAGGGAGCAATTTTTTGCACTCCTTGATTTTCTAGAATGCCAGGCCTGAATTATTTATATTTATTTATTTATTGGTGTTTAAGGTCACATACTTATGCACAACGGCTAATCGTTACCATGACAGTTTTACGGGTGGAGGAAGCCTGATGCGCACCATCGATGTGCAGTACGCCTCAGTACACAGCGTCATCGTGCCCCCATGTATGCAATCGCGGTGAAGTGTCTTGCCCAAGGACACAACGCGGTTGCCGCAGGTGGGATTCGAATCGAGGACCTCTCGGCTTGCAGCCTGCACCTCTACCAACTGAGCCACCGCGCCCCCAAGGCCTGAATACTTCAAATTTATTGAATGCGTTTACCTTAACTGCAAGCTTCTTTCTTGTAGCTTCTGTTGTATCACTATTAGAATGTACCATTTCTTCAACTGTACTGAAATTCATAAACATTTTATTGACACCCAGATGAAAACATGAGCGTATGTATTGCTGAAGCAATACAATGTCCCCTACCGGACTAATCAGCATTAATAATTACACAAATGTTATAACCTAGATGTGATCAGCATGAATTCTGTTGAAGCGTTTCCAAAAAAAGTCCGGAAAACTGATATTTTGGCACTTTTCCATATTTCCAAGGGCCATAACTCACACAAGAATAATGCAAACAGCATGAAACTCAAAGCTGATCTGTAAGTCATCGTTCTATAGTAGGTTACCAAGAATGAAATCATTCGGTTGAAGCATTTCCAAAAAAGTTCGGAAAACTAAAGTATGACTGACAGACTGACTGACTGACAGACTGACGAATGGACAGAGTTCAAATTAAACTTGATCTGTAAGTCATCGTTATATAGTAGGTTACCAAAAATGAAATCACTCCATTGAAGCGTTTCCAAAAAAAGTCTGGAAAACTAATATTTTGGCACTTTTCCATATTCCCAAGGGCCATAACTCACACAAGAATAATGCAATCAGCATGAAACTCAAAGCTGATCTGTAAGTCATCGTTCTATAGTAGGTTACCAAGAATGAAATCATTCGGTTGAAGCATTTCCAAAAAAGTTCGGAAAACTAAAGTATGACTGACTGACAGACTGACGAATGGACAGAGTGCAAATGAAACTTGATCTGTAAGTCATCGTTCTATAGTAGGTTACCAAGAATGAAATCATTCCGTTGATGCGTTTCCAAAAAAAAGTCAGGAAAACTAATGTATGACTGACAGACTGACGGATGGATGGACAGAGTGTAAATGAAACTTGATCTGTAAGTCATCGTTCTATAGAACGGTACCAAAAATGAAATCATTCCGTTGAAGCGTTTCCATGAAAAGTCCGGAAAACTGATATTTTGGCAGTTTTCCCTATTTCCAAGGGCCATAACTCACACAAGAATAAAGCAATCAGCATGAAACTCAAACTTGATATGCACGTCGCCGTTCTATAGTAGGTTACCAAAAATGAAATCATTCCGTTGAAGCGTTTCCAAACAAACTCCGGAAAACTGATATTTTGGTGCTTTTCCATATTTCCAAGGGCCGTAACTCACACAAGAATAATGCAATCAGCATGAAACTCAAACTTATCTGTAAGTCGTCGTTCTATAGTAGTTTACCAAAAATGAAATCATTCTGTTGAAGCGTTTCCAAAAAACACCAGAAAAACTAAAGTGAGACTGACAAACTGACAGATGGACAGAGGGCAAACCTATAGTCCCATCTGGCGATGCCGGTAGGGGACTAAAAAGCTTTCCATCATTGCCAGGTCGACTTGTTCAATAATGTATCGGTCCAAATTCTATAAAGGGTTCCTACACTCTAACTTGGTTGAAATTCCAGTAGTTTTCCAGTGTCCTTTAAGAATTTTCCAGTACCATTCAACATTCTGTACTATTCAACTACTTAAACTTGTTATAACAAAGGCATATACCATATTTCAGAAGATGCAAAAATAATGAACAGGTCTTCAAAAGTCACCGAGAAAATGAAACCACCTGTGCGACAACTGGTACCAAGCATTATCTAAACCAAAGAACTTAAATCTATTATACTGGTAAGAGTTTGTTTGGGGCGCTAAATTGGTGCAGGGGGAGGGAAAATTACAAATCAAGTATACTTCCAGTATTTAACAACTTGAGATCATTTCTTAGTATTTTTTCAGGACTGGAAAATGCAAAACTATTTTCCCAGTAAGGTGTTTGAACCCTGCCTATACATTTACTTTCTGAGCACTTATCAGGGCTTAAAATTCATCCGATTCGCGACAGCCAGCTTTGATTCTCATGAACTCTTGCTGCGAGAATCAATTTTCAGTGTTTTTATTTAAAATTTGAGAGCGTTGTTACAGCCTTGTCAGGCTCGTGGGAGCAACCACGTCAAAATCCATAGTCAAAACCAAATCTGATATACATATACTAGTTTTTAAACCTTAAGGGCCTAGTTCCAATTTCGGTGTGTTTGTTGACTTGCGTTTACATATATACACACCTTCTAACATGCAGGCTTTTGGTGGTCCTGCTGATGGAAATATAGTACCTTGGCAGTAGTGTTTTGTGAAGTCTTGGCTGCCTATGCATGCAGCCAAGACTTCACAAGACACCAATGCAAAATCAAAGTGTTACCTTATCATGAGAAAACAAACCCTAAATAGAACAAGAGACCCCAGGGGGCCTGAGGGTGCTCACCTGACATGGTAGTCTAAATATCAAACCAGGGACTTGACTTGAATAAGCTGCATACACCCCCTCCCAAGAAAAGCATATACCAACTAGATGAAGCGATTGTGCCCAAACAACACACATGATTTTCCTTCTCTTTTCAGTTCCTGCACTTTTACGTCTCAAAATTGAGATAAATGCATAAAAAACAGATTTTTTTCCCAAACAAAATACATTCAGCCTAAATTTTTTTCTTCTTCTTAAAACGCATAAAAAACGATAAAACTAAATTTCCGGATTTTGGTCCAAAATTTTCTAAGTTCCACCCGGACCCCAAATTTTCGGTGTAAAAAAAAAATTTTTTTTTGTCTTAAAATTGACAGAAACGCATAAAAAACAAAAAAAAAACAAAAATTACGGATTTTGGTCCAAAATTTTCGAAGTCCCACCCGGACCCCAAATTTTCGGTGTAAAAAAAAAAAATTTTTTCGTCTTAAAATTGACAGAAACGCATAAAAAACAAGAGCACCGCTGGGCATTGCATCATACGCCCGTGAACTGTTCAAATTGTACCATTTTAACACATTTGCAATTTTTTTTAGAGTGCGAGAAATTTATACTGGCATATATATATATGTTACGGTCAGACTTTGAAATCAGTGATTTTGTGAAATGACTAAATTTTTCAGTCATTTGAGAAAAAGACTAACAAGTTTGAAGCCAATCGAAAAACAAATACTAAACTTATCATCCGGAAACCAAATATTTGACGAAGAATTCTAAGTCCAACAGGGGCCATAATTCAGGCAAACATTGTTCAGACCGACCCCATATTTGAACTTGACCTGTATTTTGTTGTGATTAAACCACATACCAAGTTTGGAGCCGATCGGAAAACAAATACTAAAGTTATCATCTGGAAACCAAATATTTGACGAACTCTAAGTCCAACTGGGGCCAAAATTCAGGCGAAAAATGATCGGACCGACCCCATATTCGAACTTGACCTGTATTTTGTTGTGATTAAACCACATATCACATTTGGAGCCGATCAGAAAACAAATACTAAAGTTATTGTTCGGAAACCAAACGGACGGACGGACGGACAGACGGACGGATGGACGCCATACTATAATACGTCCCGTTTTTCAAACGGGCGTATAATAAACAAACAAAAAATTTCCAGATTTTGGTCCAAAATTTTCAAAGTCCTACCCGGACCCCAAATTTTCAGGGGAAAAAATTTATTTTTTTTGTCTTATAATTGACGGAAACGCATAAAAAAAACAAAAAAATTTTTTTTTCGGATTTTGGTCCCAAATTTTCTGAGTCCCACCCAGACCCCAAATTTTCAAGGGAAAAAAATTTTTTTTTTTTTTTTTTTTGTCTTAAAATTGACCAAAACACAGAAAAAACAAAAAAAAAAATTTGTCCAAAATTTTCCCAGTCCCACCCAGACCCCAAATTTTCAGGGGAAAAAAAAAAAAATTTTTTTGTCTTAAAATTGATGGAAACGCATAAAAAAAAAAAAATTTTTTTTCATATTTTGGTCCAAAATTTTCCAAGTCCTACCCGGACCCCAAATTTTCAGAGGAAAAAAAAAAAAATTTTTTTTGTCTTGAAATTGACAGAAACGCATAAAAAAACAAAAAAAATTTTTTTCGGATTTTGGTCCAACATTTTCCAAGTCCCACCCGGACCCCAAATTTTCGGTGCAAAAAAAAATTTTTTTTGTCTTAAAATTGACCGAAACACAGAAAAAACACAAAAAAAAATTTTTTCCGATTTTGGTCCAAAACTTTCGAAGTCCCACCCACACCCCAAATTTTCAGGGGAAAAAATTTTTTTTTTTTTTTTTTTGGTCTTAAAATTGACCGAAACACAGAAAAAACAAAAAAAAAAAATTTTTTCCGATTTTGGTCCAAAATTTTCCAAGTCCCACCCACACCCCAAATTTTCAGAGGAAAAAAAAAAAATTTTTTTTTTGTCTTAAAATTGACCGAAATGCTGAAAAAACAAAGAAAATTTTTTTTCGCATTTTGGTCCAAAATTTCGAAGTCCACAACGGGACCCCAAATTTTCAGCCTAAATATGAACCCAGGGATTTGGCTTCAACAAACTTGAACCTCACCCCCCTAAGAGTGCTGCATACCAAATATCAAAACATTGTTATTGCTAGATCTGAAGAAGATTTTAAAAAAATACTCCTCATACTGCACTAATTTAAACATTTGGGCTCCCATAGAGAGCCCAAATATCCACCCAGGCAATTGATTTCAATAAACATGTGAAACAATCTTCCAAAGATGTTCTATGTGAAATTTTAAAGCTTTTGGAGCAGTGGTTTCGGAGAAAAGTAGTCTTATGTTTTTCCCATTACCCACAGTGTTAAAAAATGTGGACTCAGCACTTTTTCAAAGTCCCCAAAAAGTACCCCATGATAAAACCAATGGCAATTTTTTTTGATCATTCCATTCTGTTGGTCCTAAGGAAGCTTCACAACAAATAAGAATTCTCAGTGCCGTGTAGTTTTGGAGATATGGGAGTTTTCATTTTTTTCTATTTTTAGCTCCTGTGGTTCCCACGGGGCTATGTGGAAAAAAATTTCGGCATAAATTAGGTACTTATGACCCAATAAGCACTCATGTAAAATTTGGTTCAAATCGGCCTCGCGGTTTGGAAAATAGAAATTTGGGGCGGGGCCAAAATTTTTGCCCCTCCTTTAACATCGTCAAATATAGCCCCTCCAACTTCTCTTGAACAAACTTGAGTCTACACCTCAAAAGGAAGCTGCATACCAAATATCAAGTCTCTGCTATTGCTGGTTCTTGAGAAGATTTTTTAAGAATTGGAGTATTTTTGCCCCATCCCTCTGCTCAATGTGAGCCGAAACCCAATTTGACAAAAAATCAAAATCCACTTATATAACATGAAATTTCATTAATATGCGGCCAGTGGTTTGGGAGAAAAAGCCCAAACACCACCTTCACGATGGACGACGGACGAAAAGTGATCAGAATAGCTCACCCTGACTTTCAGTCAGGTGAGCTAATTATCCAGACCTTTAACCCATTACCCAATGTAATGGCCAAAACCAGCCAGCGCTATTCACAAAAATCGACAATTAATTTTTTCCATTTTTTTGTCTCAAAAACATTGGTTTTGACCCCTCTTTGGAACGACTCGTTGAGCTCATTCCAATGAGGGGTCATAACCTATGTTTTTGAGACAAAAAAATAGTCATTCAAGAATTTTATTTGCAAGTGTCATCTGCTTTTCGTGTTAGGTAAAGGGTTAAAGGCATTTTTACAATCTATGACAAGAATGGAAAGAACATTTTGTGAGAATCAATGTTGATTCTCATTATTTTCCTTGCAGGAATTGATTCTTATTCCCACATGAATTTTCAGCACGGCTTATCAGATTTCCCTTTTGACAATTTTCACTAAATCTGATATTTCACCAAAATAATCCTGGGCACAAGGTATTATGAATGTAAAGAAATTACTATAAATAACGCACCTCATTACAGATGAAGGACACTCAATGGCAGTGAATTACATCGCTAGGAATGAAAACAGCCAAAAAGACTTGCTTATAAATGATCCAAATTTTAAAACCCAAACACATTTTTAAATTAAATAAGGCTGAAAAAAATTAAAAATCTGTTTCTCTCCCACATGATCCTTTTGGTTGCCGCATGCTTTCAGTTTATAACCAGAGCAAACTTGAACAAATATAAATAAAACGGTTCACGTCTATGTTACCCAAGTTAATAAAACACAAATTTGTCCCTTCAGTGCAGAGATGAAATACACCACCACCCATGCTATTCTGTAGATTATAAAACAAACCAAGAACATAAACTTTTGATGGCAAAGAAATAACTGTAAAAATAAAAAATAAAATAAAAAACTGCCTGCCCACAAGTAATTTCACACTAAATGGCCTGAGCAACAGAATATCTACTTTAGGAGACCTAAAAGAATAAAAGTGAGAATTTTACTATTAAACTTAAAAATTTATATTTCAAAATCTATAATAGTTTTGGATTTGGATTTAAACGCAAAAACTTTTAGGGCTTGAACCTTGAGGGTTGAAACATTTACCCTACTGTGGCTGACACTCCCCCCTGCCCCCCTCCTTTCTTGGGAGTGTGAGAAGAGGGGATGGATTGCGAAAATTATGTCATTTTTTCCCCTCTGAAATGAGTTTTGAATGATTATGGGTGATTTATGCCCCCATCTCAAGTCAAATGGGGGATATTTCTTTCTCCTTTTTTCTTTATAAACTGACTTGAAAACCACTGAAACCCTTTTTAAATAAAAAAATAGAAAATATTTTAAAATTCTAACTTATTTAAGAATTGAAAACTGATTCTCGCAGCAGGAGTACCCAAGAACAAAATCAGTGAATTCTAATTTTAAGGCCTGAAAGCACTTTCAAGGATCTGTAAGAACCCTGCCATGACTACCTTATGATTTCTGATTGCTGCATATGTTTCGAGACCATAACATTTGTCAATGTTAGAATTGGGCCTTCATGAGTTATCAGGCAAAAACACATTGGATAAACTCTCAAAAGGACAAATGGCCGAAGGATGACGTCTACTGCTTTCACAATTTTGAAACGAAACATTAAAAATCTTTAAGAAATTACAGTCATTGATTTCTCTCTCACTCTCTCAGAGAGGGAATAACTGCAAGAAGGAAAGAAATTAGAAATTTCAAATATATATTGTAGCTGTCGGTGGTAATAATGATCAGAGTTATTTCAAATAGTCACTTTGCCACTGAAAATTATTCAATTAACAGGAGTATTCAATTGACAGGGATTGTGTTACTTTCCTGTATTCTAGAGATAAACTTAGCATTTATTCTATTATATCTTGTTTGACAGAACTCCATGACCTGTCAAATAAGATATAGTAGATTAAATGGCTGTATTGGATGCACTGAGGCCAAATAGGTCTATAAACAAAGGAAAACTGGGGAGAGTCAGGGTAATTTCTCGACAGGTTGCAAGATTTTTTATTCAATTAACAGGAGTTTACTCTATAACCTATATTCAATTAACAGGTCAACTTTGAACTGGAGGTATGGTAAATGGTTTTGTGTTGGAAAATTATATTCAATTAACAGAGTTATTCAGTTAAGAGATATTCATTTAAGAGATATCCAATCAAGTGGGCTCCACTTTATATTACTCTGGCTTTGAACATCAACTCCTTGTTCGGTTTTAAGTAAACAAATAAAATAATGAAATAATAAACAGCTGTGCCTTGAGCGCATGATACGCCCGTTATTAATTACAAGAGGGAACCACACAATATGAGTACACATGTGTACTTGTCAGGTTACATATACTTGCCACCAAAAAATCATGAAAATTGCTTAAAGTCCAACATGTGGAAAATTGCCTATATTTTGAAGAATAAAGTCCCATAACTCTGGAATGACAAACTGGACAGCGACACAAATCAAAAAGGAGATTCCTTCTATCAACATATACTTGCAACCAAAAAATCATGAAAATTGCTCTAAGCATTTTCAAGTTATTGTTCGACATGTGAAAAATAAAGTCCCTTAACTCTGGAATGACTAATCGAACAGCGACACCAACAAAAAGGGAGCTTCCTTCCATCAACATAAACCACCTACCAAAAAATCATGAAAATCTTTCTAAGCGTTCTTGAGTTATCCTACGACGTGTAAAAAATCACCAATTTTCTAAGTAATAAAGTCCCATAACTCTGGAATGACTAATCGAATGGCGACACTAAACGAAAGGGAGCTTCCCTCCATCGATATACACCACCTACCCAAAAATCATGAAAATCTCTCCAAGCGTTCTCGAGTAATCGTACGACGAGTAAAAAAAATCAATTTTCTAAGTAATAAAGTTCCATAACTCTGGAATGACTAATCGAACGGCGACACTAAACGAAAGGGAGCTTCCCTCCATCGATATACACCACCTACAGGGCTTGCCTTGAGTCGGGGCTGATCAGCCCAGGCCCCGAGATCAGCCCCGAGGAGCACTTGCTGGGGGCTTTTTTTCAAGCCCCGACCTTTTCCACAAAAAAGCACAAACAATAATGGACAAAATGGAAAATCAGCCCCGAAAAGGCCCCGACCTCAATATGTGGGGCACTTTTTTTAGGCCCCGACCATTTTACTCAAGGCGAGCCCTGCACCTACCCAAAAGTCACGAAAATCTCTCAAAGCGTTCTTGAGTAATCGTACGAGTAAAAAAATCAATTTTCTAAGTAATAAAGTTCCATAACTCTGGAATGACTAATCGAACGGCGACACTAAACGAAAGGGAGCTTCCCTCCATCGATATACACCACCTACCCAAAAATCACGAAAATCTCTCAAAGCGTTCTTGAGTTATTGTATGACATGTGACCGGACAGACAGACGGACAGACGGACAGCGGTATATCATAATACGACCCGTTTTTTCAAAACGGGCGTATAAAAACCAAAGGGAAATAAGAGACAAAAAAAATGGATTTGATTCTCAGGAAATTTATCTTTTTCAAATCAGTGAGGGAGGGAGGATTTTGTTTTTGTTATTACTGTTGGGGCTATGAATATTACAAGGAACCATGGCGATCTGGCCTAGAGTGTCATTATGTTTTATATAGTTTAGCGATCAGAACATAACAGCTTCCCCACATAGTGGGGGTTGCCACTCCATTCCGATCGCTGAACTGATGGCACATTTGCGTGGAGTCATGGCTCTAAACTGTATTTATTATTATTATTATTAGTATTATTATTATTATTATTATGTATTCTTTGTAAAAACTTTTATCTTAAAATGTGAAGCAGGAGACGGATAATAGTGCTGCCGCGGTTAAGACTTTTTTCTGACCGGTTAACCAGTGTGTTTGACCGTGGTTAACCGTGGTTAACCGCATTTAAGGTACCTATATTTGTAGTGTGTTGTTGCTTCAACTGTAACTATTATATCGGGCCGGCCAATGTTATTTACATTGACCATAAATAATAATAAAGAAGTATTCTATTTAGTGGTTGATGTTCAATCACCCATGTGTTTACATCGGTGCGTGTACCGGAAATCAACAGGTTTGTGGGGCCAATATGGATGAAACCATAAAAAATACAAAATCATCAAAGTAACAACGAAAAAATAAGTAATAACACATTAAATGTTTGCCAGCAATACCTGGAGAGACGTATTTATTTATTCTATGAACTCCAATTCACTGATGTGTAATGTCCGGTTATAAATTACGCACACGTGCACCAGGTAAAGTTAGTTTCAATAGCACCAACAATGCTTAAGTGGGACAACAATTTGAAAATAATTTGCGTTGTAACCTGCGAATTTGTTGTATTTTTATTGGTTTTTCCGGAACGTTCTCGCATTCTGGAAAAAACAACTTAATCACGACAACTGTGCAGGTTACGGCGCAAATGGTGCTCTGATTTTGAAACTATGAAGTTTCAGTCAGAAACGAGCATTGGATTTTCTTGACTGGGATGAAGACATTTGGGTGATAAACAAACAACGAAAAGCAAATAAATGTGAGTATTTTGAAAATCTTTAATCATAATTTTCCTTTATTCTTTTATCTTATTCACCACGTGAAAACTTACCTATTTCCGTTGCATCCCAAACGACTTATACACAGGGGCGACTTATACACGGACATATACTGTGAGTATAGTGAATGTAAGGTTAACTGGTCAAAACATTTTCTTGACCGGTCAAAGTTTTAACCACAGGTTAATCGGTTATCCGGATAACCGCGGCAGCACTAACGGATAATACTGTCCAAACGTTGTACAAACCAACAACACCTCTCAAATGAGGACATCATTCAATGCATGTATACTCATAGTTTGAAATATAATCCAAACAGCAACATTTTCACTTGGAGGCTTGTATGCACAAAGGCACGTTTATTTTGTTCTATCTGACGGCTTCACATTTCCAGAGACTGTGGAATATTTTAAACTTTTCAACAATAGTCAATTCCGCTGTATCTGCGGTTTGTTTGCGGTTATTTTACAAGATAAACCACTATGGAAACTGACTCCCCATTATATAGATTCACACTTCTTGGTTCAAGACCCCGTTTAAATGGATCCAGGAATTTGTTGTGACTTTTTGCATTTATGTTTCCTATTTTTATGGCACAACCAACAGTGATATTTGAAAAATGCCAATAAAATGTACCAACGTGCACAGAAACAAATCAATGTGACGGTCTCTGAGGATCAAGTCATTTTTTTTAGCTTAATTGGTATAATTTCTGACTTTGAAAAACATTTAACTCCTTGCATGCTACTGGCGGGTATTCCTGCCCAGGACAGAATTTCTCCTATGGTAAATAGAATGGATTTTTTCATCAATGATTTCTCGAGTTAGATTTAGATGAATTTTTTATCAAATCTTGTCATGCTGCTTTGCAGCAGCCATGACAAGATCTGATAAAAAATATATTAAAAATATTCAGCAGGTTAAGAGTTAACCTCTTCCAGTACTCACCTCTCATAATCACCTGGATCACAAATAACAGTGACTCTGGAATGGTTCTTAGCAGCAGCTCTCAACAGTGTAACTCCACCTAGAAATGATTGAACAATTATTGGTTCATAATTAAGTCTACTTCAAGCCACATAAAGTATATCTGTCAGGGATGATAATGGCATGTAACTAAATACTGGAAATTAACTTAAATTCTTTTAGTATAAATACAACTCTCGCGATAATCTCGACCTGCAGTACTCGCATACTGATTGCTGATCTGGCCTTACCTTATGTGGACTTTGTCAGAGGCAGCCCCTCTAATTAGTCCTCGGGAACGGCAATTGCCGACGAGTTGCCGAGGGGTTTTAGATGTTTCCTCGGCAGTATTTTTGCCAAGGACAATTTGAGTGACGTCAGTAATGACGATTAAAAACAGAGTACAACAACAGAAGAGTAGTAGGCCAAGCCAATTTCTCGTCATTCTTGAACATGTTTGTGGCCTTTATGTGGATATACTGGAGTGCATGTGGCACAATATTATACACCTTTGAGATATCTCTTTAAAATGTGAGTTTATTACCCAGAAAAAACATACAACATCTCCAAGACGCACCCGGTAGTACGTCTGAGAATGCATAGAGACACACAGTGCTTCCCCAGTAGTTATTTACATGAAATAGTAATTTTGTAAAAATTACCGAGGAAAACTCGATTTTTGCTGAGGATACTCATTTATCATAGGCAAAGTTTTTGCCGAGGGAATTTTTGCTAATTACAGGGGCTGCAGAGGCTATGGAGTGGCTAACTCGAGCTCAGTTTTATACACCCTATTTGGCAGATGCATTTTGGCAGAAGCGTGGTACAGAACTGTTTGGCAGATACATAAAGTTCTGTCAATAGCTTGTTAGGTGTTGGGTGTGTGTGGAGAAGGCAAAAAATCCTGTCCATTGTGAAGTAATCAATTGTTCTGGTGTGAGTGTTTCCCCTTAGAACAAAAATAATTTAGTGAATGCATAAACTTGTTCACCGTTAAAATGAGGTTATAGAACAGCCTGAGAGTTGATGTTGCCGTAATGAAAGCCTATTAATTGTTTTGGTTTGTTATAGGCTAAAAAATGAGGGATTGTGATGGGGAACAATAAGTATAGAGAGCAGTGTGGCGGTAAGAAGAAAATAGGTAAAAGGCAAGCAGAGGTTAACCCTTTGAACCGTGGTGGTATCTTCCATGTTAGTTCAATGGCAGCAGTTGGAAGAGTCTAGATTCATTCTTTGCGAGTAGACCATTACAAATTAGCCCACTTAAGACATTAACTAAGTTGCATCAACATGCTGTGTGTCTCAGTACACAGTGCTCCAATATGGGCAATCAGAATTAAGTGTCTTGCCAAAGAGAGAGTCCCGAATTTAAAGTTGAATACTCAATCCAATGGATCGCAAACAGTTTCTCCAAAAATAATTCTACCAGTTTTGTCAATCATTAATCTAAGCGTCACTCATGAATGAGTTTCAAACTGAGCCTTGGAGCTGCATGTTCAAAATAGTGACTGCTCTACCTGACACATTTACTAAGCAGCGGTCCTACAATGAAATTATGACGCATCATGTTCATGGGCCGGAAAAGTATGCTGCCGGGTTCAAAGCGATTTCGTAACCAATGGGCTGTTAACTTTGGGATTACATCTGCGATCTAAATGGGTGTGTGTGTGTGTGTGTGTGGAGGGGGGGGGGGGGGAGGGGGAGAAACTGCACTCCCAATATCCTTGCTAGTTAGAAATTGGCCACAAGCATCCAATGTGTTGGTAAATATTTGTGCTGGCTGGGTGGTAATTATTCACAAATGGTATTCAGTCTGCTTGTTGCTGACGGAGGTGGCAGATTTTAAGCAGCTCAGTTCTGTTGCTGGCTGCCACCTTTTCAAGCACTGTTTGTAATGTGTGGTCTGGATATCCACAATTTGGGAATTGTGTGATCACATCTCGGGCTTGTTTTTCGAAGCAATCTGTCTTGCTGCAGATGCATTTTCCCTCAGTAATTGGCTGTTGGGTATGCCTCGAATTTGGCGTTTCGCATGGCATGAATCTGGCTTAAATAGGCATGTGTATCTGTGCATGTGTATCTGTTGGTTTGGTATATAATTCAGTTTTCATCCGTTGCCGCTTTTCATTCTAGTTACATCAAGTATTCTGCGTTAAATTTAATAGTTAGGTGTGCCAAAAAGAAGTGGTTAATAAATGCCTAACAAATTTCTTCTCCATGTATCCAAACGGGGAATATATCATCAATAAACTTGAGGTAGGGCTCAGCTTTTAAGTAGAAAGGTGTTGATTAGTCAAGTTTCCAACTCCCCATGAAAGTATTTGCGAAAGTGTGTGCAACCCTGGTGTTCATAGCGGAACCTCCAATTTGGTAGAAATTCTGGCCATTGAATTCGAAGTTGTTTCGGTGTAACACCAACTTGAGTAATTCTAGGCCTGTTGGCATGATTTGCCAGTTTGGTTAAAGGCTGTGATTCTTCTGTCTTCATTTTGGGAAAGGATATCCAGCCCATGCAATCGGAAAATCTGCATCATGAAGGTTCCAATTAGTAATTTATTGGGAGAAGAAACACACAAAGAATAAGAAATGTTACCTTTATACAACTGAGAACATTAAAACAGAAGCTACTACATGTTTCGTACATGTACTAAGTTTTATAACAATCAGCTGCGTGAAATAATGATCACTCTCTGTAATCTCTTTTAAATAACTTGTTCTTATACTATTAAATAATGAAGATTTTTATGCATTTTGCTACCCTTCAACAGTCAACATTCTAGGGCTTTGCAGTTTTATCTTGGAAAGTCTTGGCTGCAAAAATAGGCAGCCAAGACTTACCTAGAAACAACTGACAAGGTTCTTAGGATGTAACTAGCAAATATATCTAAAATCTGACTGTTGAGGTCAGTTCACAAGAAATGTCGACTGCAATTACGAATAAAGCATCTGCTAATTAACTGCCATTTGGGGTGTAATTATTAGCAGACGTTTTGGTCTTTCTGGTCGACATTTTGGGAAAAGTTTCAAGCAGACAGTTTGTCCCTATACATTGTTTGGCGCATCATAGTCATAAATAATCATTTTATAATGATATACCTTGGTATCATTTTCTGAATACTGAGTATTCAATTATTCCAATACCACACCAACACAAGGTCCACTGAAACCCAACTGCATGACACGGAACAGCATTTACTTAATATATTGCCATGAATGTGATAAACAATATGTCGGCTAAACTAAAACAAACTTCATTTGCCGTTAACTCAACACATAGCAGACATCAAACACAAAGGTGACTCACCAATTGCTATGCACTTTAACCCTTTGCATTCTGATGTCAAAATGGCAAAGTTTTCAGCAGCAAATATTTCCCATAATACAGTTTGATATTTAACCAAATATAACTGGTTTGACAGAGCTCAGTGAGCTCTGTCAAATAAGATATAATTGATTAAATTCAGAGTTTAACAAGAGAAAAACAGAATGATTTGAAAATTCTGTTGTAATACCAGTGTGCTAGGGTTAAGGCCCCAAAGTAATATTCTATTTCTCAGTCAATTTTTTGTAAAACTGCATGCGGGTGGGAAGTTTTTCATATTTTTTTATTTTTATAATTATTTCTTGACCATCAAAAAGTTCATATTCTTGGTTTGTTTTATGTTTTAGGCCTCATAATCTACAGAACAGCATGGGTGGTGGGGTATTTTGTCCTTTGAGTGCAAGAAGGCTTTGTAATGCAAAAGCATGACAAATTTATTAATTTTATTAACTTGGGTAAAATAGACATAAACCCTTTAATTTTTAAAGTTTGCATTGATTATAAAAAGAGAGCATGCGTCAGGCAAAATGACTATGCAGGAGAGTCTGAGAAACAGATTCTTAACTTTCTTAGGCCTAACCAAGATAATCATAGACTTATCAGATCTCTGCCATTGTATAATATGGGTCCTGTACTCAGACCCTGAGAAACCCAACACCACTTACCAGCACTGTACCTGTGAAATACATTGGATATTCACTACAACCACTCGGTCTGAGCAAAAAGGACATATACTCAACCTGAACAGAAATGACTTATGGTTTTAGTAAAATTCTTTCAGGACAAATTTAAGAAAATTATACCTATATCAATTTGCTCTACTGCATCTTCAACACTGATACCCTCTTTTGAAATGGTCTTCACAAATGGATACAAGTTGCAAGCTACAACTCTGAAATAATAAAAAGAAAATATCAATATATTTTGTTCAAACAGGGATTCTTATGCCCTCATTGTGAAAGGGTCTGGGGCCCATGCAATTGGGAAAATTCATATCCTGAAGGCTCTAATTGGGAATTTATTTGGGAGAAGAAACATACAAAGAATAAGAAATGTTACCTCAATATTGAACTGAATTATTTATTTATTGGTTTTTAAGGTCACATGCTTATGCACCATGACTAATCATGAACGTGACAGTTTTACAGGTGGAGGAAGCCGGAGTACTCGGAGAGGACCACGAGCAATGACAGGGCTTATATTTCGTCTAAATTTGTAAGAATCCATTTGGATTCTCGTGAAAATGGTTGCGAGAATCCATACCTACTATAAGTGTCTCAGGAAACCCATGACGCCACCATGGTTGAACCGCTGTTGTATACTGATAATACATGTTAACCTTTTACCCTACACACCTTTTTAATTTTTAAAACTAAAATTGATAATTTTTAAACAATAAATAATAAATGGTAAAATAATTAAATGAACAATATTTACCAATAAAATCTTACAAATATGGCTCAATGAGCCGGTTCCAACGACAGCCATATTTGTAAGATTTTATTGACAAAGTGTCAGGATATTTCAGGTCATGTTAGCCTTCTATTGGTTAATTTGTTGCCGTTGTGTTAGTTAAAGGGTTAAATTGCCTAATTTTTTTCACGCGAATCCTAGCAGAGGTGCAGCAAGAATCTACATGGATTCTCGCCTGTTTTATTGTGCGAATCGATTCTCGGATTCTCGTCGAAATATAAGCCCTGAATGACGAGCAGCAGCCAGCTCCCCAACATTGTAACTCCGCAGAGCAGCACAGGCAGGGTTAGATTGGTTGAAGACATGCGCACCATCGCTGTGCAATACGTCTTAGTACACGACATCATCGTGCCCCCATGTGGACAATCAGGGTCAAGTGCCTTGCCCAAGGACTATTGAACTGAGAACATTAACTGGTTGAGAGCACTATCATGGCTCTACTGAAAAGTGCTGGAAGCCACTTTAGTGGCTTTACAGTGTATGCATTAGCTTGATGTTCGCTCAGCAGTAGAAGAAAAATTTCTTCTATAAAACTGTTCGGTTGCAATTTATTGGAGAGTACTATTGGTACTCTCCAATAAATTATAACCAAACAATTATTTATGAAAAAAATCTTGCTAAACTAAGGCTACTCTTGCTGGTGGCATAGTATCTTGTAAATAAAAATACCCACATTTCAAATCACCTTTAAAAAATAATTTAGCACTCGACCAGTTAATACAAAAGCTACTACATATAGAGTAAATGTCAAAAGTTTCATAACAGACCGCCGCATAAAATCATGATCAGTTTCTGTCAATTCTATTAAATAAATTGTTCTTATACTTAGTGTTGCAACGATTAGACAACTTGTCATTATTGACGCTGATATTGCCCAACATCGATTCTGGATTTCCACGTCAACTCGTAGTGTTCAACCGATTACCAAAAATGGCCACTGACCTATTACATTTTATTTGAGCTCACAATTGGCTGATTACGATTGCAATATCGTTCGTTACTGCACAAGTCAAGGCTCGAAAGAACTGCATTAAATTGAACTTATTTTACAGGTTTACAGTTCATTCAATACTAGATAAGTCAAGACTTGAAATAACCACATTAAATTGAACATATTTCAGTGCCACTCTGTTGACTCAGGTCAGTAAAATTAGCAGTCGTGCACACTTGGGTGGTAAACGTGGCTCTCAGGGCCACATTTACCACCCAAGTGCACGCAACTGATAATTTTTACTGCGACCTCAGTCAATGGAGTGCTACCTTCACTTTTCCGGTATGAAATGGCGATTGCCGAAGGTACGTTCAATTGTAAGCTTTACATGTCGCTTAACTTGTTTATCCCGTAAAGAGGCGTCTAAGAGAAATTAAGAATGAACATTGTGGGGGGTTTTCAACTTTATTGAATTATATCATTGACATCATTTTACATTAATAATTGAACAACTGCAGAGGATAATAAAAAACTGTTCAATAAATCACAAAAAACTGCTTGGCAACAATCTGTTTGACCGATGTTACAGAAGCCATTGTTGTCCTTCGATTGCCCATAATCGGCCGATTGGGATGGCCGATTCCGATCATAGGTTGAACACCAACAAGTTGGAACATGTATTTCCTGTAAAAACATTACGACATTACAAACTTCTGATGCAAGGTCTACTGAGGAAGAGTTAAAAACATTGTCAGTTGATCTGTTCGGAGAGTGAAATCAACAACCTGAGTGATGAGATAACTGACAGACTTGGAGATCAAAGTAGACGTGAAAGTTAACGGTGTTGTCTCGACTTCTTTGAACTTGCCGACAAAGGTTGACTGCACGTGCCTTAATACTGTTAACAGCCTGGTTATTTGAATTTGTCTCCAAAAAATAACTTCTATTATAGAGAGATTCCCATGCTATTTAATTTATGACGTATGTTATTGATGCAATGACAACTTACTACACTATGTGTTGGACAAGCAGCTATCAACAGTCAGAATATTAAAATCATGTAGTTAATCCTCCATCACAATGGCTCTCCTCATCTGCAGTCAGTCATACCTTAAATTTATTCATTCAACTTATACGCAAGTTTCTAATGAAATGGACGCTTTGATAACTGGTCGAGTGTTGAATTATTTTTCTAAGGTGATTTGTAACATGACCATTTTTTTTTAAAGATTCTTCTATTGCTACTGGCAAGGGGAGCCTTGGCTTAGCAAAATTTTGTTCATAAATAATTGCTTTGTTATAATTTATAGGAGAGTGCCTGTTGGCACTCTCCAATAAATTGCAACAAAGCAATTTTATATAAACATTTTTTGTTCCACTACTGAACAAACATCAAGCTAATGCATATAGTGTAAAGCAACTATTGTGGCTTTCAACACTTTTCAAAAGAGCCATGATAGTGGCTTCTAGCACTCTCCTGCTGAACTTACCACCAAAACATAATGCCAATATAGCCCATCATGCCTTTGTATGTCACCCTTGAGCCAGCATCAGTAAAGTGTACAAAATGGAGAAACATTCACCAGCAGAGGTAGTGCTGTGTAAGTCTTGGCGGCAGAAAGTGGGTGCTGACCAATAAACGTCAACTCAACTTTTGGGTGTTGACCGATGGACCCCAGAATCCCAGAGTCATTTCAACACTGCTAATACTTTTAAATAATGAAGATATTTATGCATTTTGAGACACTTTAACAGTCTACATTCTGTGACTTAGCAGTTCTGTCTATATGGTAAGCCAAGACTTGCCTAGAAACAAGCCAAGACCAATACCGGGTCTGGACCTGCGTCGCTGCATGCAACAGATCTGAAAATTAGATACACGACACAACTCATCATTATGAAGCAGCAGACCAAATATAAAATCATTCCCTTTCATAGAAGCCAAGAAAACTTTGACGGAAGAAGTGTTTCGGATGGACTGATGGACTGAGTCGAGCGGTTACTAGACCTGCTCTGCCGCTGGCAACGCAGGTAAAAACTGACAAGGTTCTTGGGATGGTACTTTCAAATGTATCTAAAAACTGCCTGTTGGGGCGCCTGTTTTGTTACATTAAGAAGTCATCAAAGTTAAAATTAGGCTTTTAACTGGTACAGTGCTAAATTATTTTTGGCTCTTAAAATTTGTTCACATGTCTTTGCAAAGTTACAATTTATGGGAGAGTGCCAATAAACTGTAACAATGCAAATCTATATAGAGTAAATAATTTCAATTCACAGATAATATGATACACATCCAGTGAATACGAAGCTTTCAAACTGCACTTCATGGTAAAGCCCAAATAAGGGCTTTCAGCTCTCTACTAGTTAGAGGTTTGAGAAGAGGTATTTTTTTAATTTTTTACAAGGACTCAGTTTGGGAAATTTAAGAATTCAATATGCAAAAAAAGTTTGGTTGAAAATTTTAAGGGACACAGTATGCCAAACATTGCAGTTTAAAACCATGAATGGGAAGACTAAAATGGCTTTCTATCCATTAGAATAGATGGGAGGAGTCTTTTAGGGTTCTGGTTATCTCCAGTGGAAGAACATTGCGAAATTTGACCCCGAACAGATTCTCCAAATCAGTCAAAGACTTCTTTCTCTCATCATACCAAACAACACACAGTAGTTTGGTTCAAATTTTTTCTATATTTATTGGGGCTTAAGGTCACTTTCAGCACTATGGCTAGATCATGACGGCAGCGTAGGTAAGTAGCCAATCATTAATACGTACGCAGTCTACTTTAGAGCACTTCCACTCCAGGCAATGGATCCCAGAGTCCTATTTTACATGTAAAGCAGAACTTGTTGACCACAATAAACACGAGGCCCCAAGGGGGCCCGGAGCACCCACCTGACACCGACAACTATCAACCGAGGGTCCCGATTTGAACAAACTTGAATCTGCCCCATTAAGATAACCATATACCAAATATTAAAACATTCTGACCAGTGAAAAAAAAAGATTTTCAAAAAATATTCCTCATGTTGAACGAAGTTATAATTCGGGATCCCACAGTTAGCTGAAATATGAACCCAGGGACTTGGCTTGAACAACTTGAATCTCACCTCCCCAAGGATGCTGTATACCAAATATCAAAAGATTCTGACTACTGGGTCTAAAGAAAAATATTTGTAAAGAATATTCCTCATATTGAACTAAGTTATAATTCGGTCTCCCACAGGGAGTGCAAATATAAACTCAGAGACTTGTCTTGAACAAACTTGAATCACACCTCCCAATATTTATTTACTGATGATTAAGGTCACATATTTATGCACAATGGCTAATCATGACCGTGACAGTTTTACGGGTGGAGGAAGCCGGAGTACCCGGAGAGAACCACCGAGCAACGACGAGCAGCTGCCAGCTCCCCAACATCGTAACTCCGCACTGCAGCACAGGCAGGGTTAGATTGGTTGAAGACATGCGTACCATCGACGTGCAGTACGCCTTAGTACACAGCGTCATCGTGCCCCCAAGCGGGCAATGGAGATGAAGTGTCTTGCCCAAGGACACAACGCGGTTGCCACAGGTGGGATTCGAACCGAGGACCTCTCGGCTTGCAGTCTGCACCTCTTCCAACTGAGCCACCGCACTCCCCACACCTCCCAAAGGATGCTGTATACCAAATATCAAAACATTCCGACTGCTGGATCTGATGAAGATTTTTAAAGTTATAATTCGGGATCCCACAGGGAGTCCAAATATGAACCCAGGACTTGGCTTGAACAAACTTGAATCTCACCTCCTTAAGGATGCTGCATACCAAATACCAAAACATTCAGACTGCTGGATCTGAAGAAGATTTTTAAAGAAAATTCCTCATTTTGAACTAAGTTATAATTCAGGATCCCACAGTGAACCCAAATATGAACCCAGCGACTTGGCTTGAACAAACTTGAATCTCACCCCCCTAAGGATGCTGAATACAAAATAACAAAAGATTCTGATTGGTGGATCTGAAGATGATTTTTTTTAGATGCTCTTCATATTGCACTAAATTCTTATTTAAACATTTGGGTGTGGCTCAGTTGGTAGAGGTGCAGGCTGCAAGCCGAGAGGTCCTCGGTTCGAATCCCACCTGCGGCAACCGCGTTGTGTCCTTGGGCAAGACACTTCACCCCCATTGCCTACATGGGGGCACGATGACGCTGTGTACTGAGGCGTACTGCACGTCGATGGTGCGCATGTCTACAACCAATCTAACCCTGCCTGTGCTGTGGTGCAGAGTTCAGAGTTACGATGTTGGAGAGCTGACAGCTGCTCGTCGTTGCTCGGTGGTTCTCCGGGTACTCCGGCTTCCTCCACCCGTAAAACTGTCACGGTCACGATTAGCCATTGTGCATAAGAATGTGACCTTAAAACACCAATAAAATAAATAAACATTTGGGCTCCCATAGAGAGCCAAAATATGGACCCAGGGATTTGATTTCAATAAACATGTGAAACAATCTTCCCAAGATGTAACATGTGAAATTTGAAAGCTTTTGGAGCAGTGGTTTGGGAGAAGAAGTGTCTTAAAAGTTTTCCCCATTACCCACAGTGATAAAAAATGCTGACTCAGCAATTTATCAAAGTCTCGAAAAAGTACCTTATGATAAAACCGGTAGTAATTTTTTTTAACGATTCCATTCTGTTCGTCCTAAGGCAGCTTCACACAAAAAACTAAGAATTTTCAGTGCCATGTAGTTTTTGAGATACGGTATGGGTGTTTTGAAATTTTTCCTATTTTTAGCTCCTGTGGTTCCCACAGGGCATTGTGAAAAAGAAAATTGGAATAAATCAAGTACTTATGACCCATTAATACTTCATACCAAGATTGGTTCAAATTGGCCTCTTGGTTTGGAAAAAAGAAATTTTGGGTGGGGTAAAAATTCTTGCCCCAACCGGAATGACAAATATTGCCCTTCGAACCTCCCTTGAACAAATCTGAGTCTACACCTCAAAAGGAAGCTGTATACCAAATATCAAGTCTCTGTTACAGTTGGTTCATGAGATAGTAAAAAAAAAAAAAAAAGTGGGGCATTTTGGCCCCATCTCCTCTTCAATATGAGCAGAAACCCAATTTGAAGAAAAACCCAAATGCCCCTATGTGAAATTTCATTAAAATGTAGCCAGCGGTTTGAGAGAAAAAGACCCAAACACCGGTGACCTTCACGATGGACAAAAAAGTGATCAGAATAGCTCACCCTGACTCAGTCAGGTGAGCTAATAAGCATTGGTCCACACTTCCGGGGGTTCCCACAGGGATTGGTCAAATTAAGCAGCACTTATACTAGAACTTTGGGTTAATTAATACCCCTGCATACACTTGATACCAGAAAGGGAAGAGGTGGGGGGTATATTTTAACACATGAATTTGTTCTTTTCAAATAGAAACAAGATTTCAGCAGACCACCCAGTTTGACTAAGTTCAAGAGCAATAACTATAAACAGTTGAAACCACAAGTCCACTCTCTGTGTTGTGTACTATTTTGAAGTAATATCGTGCTGAGGGAGTGCACTTTAGTCTGTGTCAATATTACCATTAGCATAACTCAATTTCTGTAGAAAAACAGCGTGGCCAACTCTGTACAATTCCAAACTAGTAAATAGAGATCATTAACATAATTCCTAACCTCTACTGGGATACATGTACATGTAATAATGTGAATAGATAAGATTAAAATTCGACAGCACATTCACAATTAATAAAGTAGATTACTACTTAATAACTGGGCCATACATTCTCCACTCGGAAAAAGAATTTATAATTGTTCATAACAGCACAAGTAACACTTGGGAACTTTCATAACATGGACCCTCGAGAACAGCCCAGTGGTCCATGTGATGAAAGGTTGCAACTGCTTCTTGTGTTTTGTCTTCAGAAATTGTAAATTATTACTAAGTGAACAAGCAAATTCAGTGAATTCATGTCTCTCGCTGGGCAGCAGTTTCAAGGGGAATTAATGCATCCAGTGGAATATAGTTGAGTTGCAAGTGGAAGTTATTTAGAAGAGACAGAACCCGCTGGGCAGCAGTTTCAAGGGGAATTAATGCATCCAGTGGAACATAGTTAAGTTGCAAGTGGAAGTTATTTAGAAGAGACAGAACAGACAGTGCTTCAGACAATGGTTATCCAATTTATTTTCACAGAGGTCACTGTCAAAGCAAGTAAAGTGATGTGGAGTATAACTGTGAGAATCACTAAAAATCCCGCTCAGGATCACAGATCCAATGTCGAGTTGTGACCTTGACCTTTGACCTGGCGAGTCCAAGGTCAATAGGGTTCTTCCTCGCACCAAGGCCAACACACCTATGAAGTTTCATGACTCTAGGTTGAACCACTATCAAGTTCTCATCTGGAAACCAATTGTTGCGATATACTATGTTCAAGGTCACTGTGACCTTGACCTTTGACCTGGTGAGTCCAACATCAATAGGGTTCTTCCTCGCACCAAGGCCAACACGCCTGTAAAGTTTCATGGCTCTAGGTTGAACCACTATCAAGTTATCATCCGGAAACCAATTGTTGCGATATACTATGTTCAAGGTCACTGTGACCTTGACCTTTGACCTGGTGAGTCCAAGATCAATAGGGTTCTTCCTCGCACCAAGGCCAACATACCTATGAAGTTTCATGACTCTAGGTTGAACCACTATCAAGTTATCATCCGGAAACCAATTGTTGCGATATACTATGTTCAAGGTCACTGTGACCTTGACCTTTGACCTGGTGAGTCCAAGATCAATAGGGTTCTTCCTCACACCAAGGCCAACACACCTATAAAGTTTCATGACTCTAGGTTGAACCACTATCAAGTTATCATCTGGAAACCAATTGTTGCGATATACTATGTTCAAGGTCACTGTGTCCTTGACCTTTGACCTGGTGAGTCCAAGATCAATAGGGTTCTTCCTCGCACCAAGGCCAACACACCTATGAAGTTTCATGACTCTAGGTTGAACCACTATCAAGTTATCATCCGGAAACCAATTGTTGCGATATACTATGTTAAAGGTCACTGTGACCTTGACCTTTGAGGTAGCGAGTCCAAAATCAATAGGGTTCTTCCCCTCACCAAGGCCAATCTACCTATGAAGTTTCATGAATGTGAGTTGAACCATTATCAAGTTATCATCCGGAAACCAATTGTTTAAGATTTACTATGTTCAAGGTCACTGTGACCTTGACCTTCGATGTAGCATGTCCAAAATCAATAGGGTTCTTCCTCCCACCAAGACCAACCTACGTATGAAGTTTAATGAATGTGAGTTGAACCACTATCAAGTTATCATCCGGAAACCAATTGTTTACGCCCGCCCGCCATTCACCAAACTATAAGTCGAGTTTGACTTCGTCACAACTCGACTAAAAATTAAGACTGTATGATAAGACATATATTAAACTGATGTGAAAAGTAATCCATATATGAAATTTCATTGAAATCGGTTGACTCTAAGGAAAGTTATAGTCTGGAAACCATCAGTCAATAAAAATTCAGCAACCTAATTAAATATGCGCGGAAAATGCCGATGTTCGAACTTGGACCCACAATTGATGAAAGTGATCTACTACCCAAATTTCATCGAAATCGACTGACTGTAAGGAAAGTTCGAGTCTGGAAACGAAAAACACGGAAGGTGTGCACTTACTGTGTATTAGTAGTAGGACTGAATAAATCCAAGTTTCCCTAATTTGCATAATTTTTGCACAAGAACAAAACCTGTATTATATGTGATGTATTGCATGTTACTAAACATTCATACAAAAATTTATTCAAATCCGAACTTTCATATAGAAGTTCTGGACAAAAAACTGATTACACCCAATTTCAGAACAAAATTGCTGCTGACGGCCATCTTGAATTTTGGACCAAACCCCAAACACATATTCTGGCCTCACAATGATAACAAAGATACCCAAGAAGTTTCGTGAAGATCGGTTCATAAATACGGCTTTTAGTCCAAGGTGTGTTGACGCACGGGGCAGATGGACAGATTTTCGGTACAAAATTTCCCACATTCGAACTTGACCTAGGTATTGATAAAAGTAATCCATATATGAAATTTCATCGAAATCGGTTGATTTTAAGGCAAGTTAGAGTCTGGAAACCGTCAGCCAATCAAATTTCAGCAACCTAATTAAATATGAACGGAAAATGCCCATATTCGAACTTGGACCCACAATTGATGGAAGTGATCTATTACCCAAATTTCATCGAAATCCGGTCACTGTAAGGAAAGTTAGAGTCTGGAAACGAAAAACATGGAAGGACACTCCGAATTTAATATCTCCCGTTTTTTTCAAAAAGCGGGAGACAAAAATCTATCCAACAGATTTAGTAGTAATCCACCCTCCACATACTGTAGTCTCAATAGTTTCTTTCTTTGATTGGTTCAGTTTGTGATTTCACTACCAACCTCGCTAATAGCGCATTACATTTTGCAGTACACAGCACAAACACGCCTGTGTATTTCAGACTACTTCATTCTTCTGCAGTAAAGAGCACATTAACTAACAAGCATTTTCTGCACTAATTGTGACAGGACTTCTAATTTCAACTGTAATGTTTAAATCAATTAGTTATTATTTATTAACTCTTTTCCTAACATGACTTAAACAAGAGGCCCTGCAGGAACTAAAGCACTCACTTTGAACAGAACACAATATAAACTAGAAAAACTGTGAGCACTACTCACTAAATGATACCACCCACTCCCACCAAGAAACATTTTACAACAGTAAAAGTGTGTTTAATGTAGAGAGTACAAACACTGACAACCCCCCCCCCTCCCCAAAAAAAAAAAATAAAAATACCTGAAAGCAGAATAGAAGGTGCACATCTATAATGTATATAAAAGAATGTCTGAGAGTTTCAATGAAATTCGCCCACTGGTATAAGAGGAGTAGCGGATAGCAGGAGTGTACCCCCCTAAAGCATCACAACAAGTTCATTTCGCCCTTTGGGAAAGAGTAAAAAATGCCGCTCAGGATCACAGATCCAATGTCGAGTTGTGACCTTGACCTTTGACCTGGCGAGTCCAAGGTCAACAGGGTTCTTCCTCGCACCAAGGCCAACACACCTATGAAGTTTCATGAGTCTAGGTTGAACCACTATCAAGTTCTCATCCGGAAACCAATTGTTGCGATATGCTATGTTCAAGGTCACTGTGACCTTGACCTTTGACCTGGTGAGTCCAACATCAATAGGGTTCTTCCTCGCACCAAGGCCAACACGCCTGTAAAGTTTCATGGCTCTAGGTTGAACCACTATCAAGTTATCATCCGGAAACCAATTGTTGTGATATACTATGTTCAAGGTCACTGTGACCTTGACCTTTGACCTGGTGAGTCCAAGATCAATAGGGTTCTTCCTCGCACCAAGGCCAACATACCTATGAAGTTTCATGACTCTAGGTTGAACCACTATCAAGTTATCATCCGGAAACCAATTGTTGTGATATACTATGTTCAAGGTCACTGTGACCTTGACCTTTGACCTGGTGAGTCCAAGATCAATAGGGTTCTTCCTCGCACCAAGGCCAACACACCTATAAAGTTTCATGACTCTAGGTTGAACCACTATCAAGTTATCATCCGGAAACCAATTGTTGCGATATACTATGTTCAAGGTCACTGTGACCTTGACCTTTGACCTGGTGAGTCCAAGATCAATAGGGTTCTTCCTCGCACCAAGGCCAACACACCTATGAAGTTTCATGACTCTAGGTTGAACCACTATCAAGTTATCATCCGGAAACCAATTGTTGCGATATACTATGTTAAAGGTCACTGTGACCTTGACCTTTGACGTAGCGAGTCCAAAATCAATAGGGTTCTTCCCCTCACCAAGGCCAATCTACCTATGAAGTTTCATGAATGTGAGTTGAACCATTATCAAGTTATCATCCGGAAACCAATTGTTTAAGATTTACTATGTTCAAGGTCACTGTGACCTTGACCTTCGACATAGCATGTCCAAAATCAATAGGGTTCTTCCTCCCACCAAGACCAACCTATGTATGAAGTTTAATGAATGTGAGTTGAACCACTATCAAGTTATCATCCGGAAACCAATTGTTTACGCCCGCCCGCCCGCCCGCCCGCCCGCCCGCCCGCCCGCCATTCACCAAACTATAAGTCGAGTTTGACTTCGTCACAACTCGACTAAAAATAAAAATACCTGAAAGCAAAATAGGAGGTGCACATCTATAATGTATAGAAAAGAATGCCTGTAAGTTTCAATGAAATCCACCCACTGGTTTAAGAGGAGTAGCGGATAGCAGATGTGTACCCCCAAAGCGTCACGGACGTACGGACGTACGTACATAAGTACGGAAGTACGGACACCATGAATGCTATATACCGCCCACTTTTCAAGTGGGTGGTATAACAATGAGTCTACATTAAGCAACCCATCTTCAAAGGGTGCATTGTCAATCCTTGAGCCCCTCAGGAGTGACAAAAATAGTCTGAGCATCATGCCTTTTCTTCAGTTGATTTTAATGTAAAATATGGAGCTCCCCTATGGAGCCCCTTGATACAACCTTTGTGGATTGATCTTAGTTACACACCTCTAGATGGTATTGAATACAAAATTTCTAATTCTTCAGCTACATGGCGAATTTCGGCTCCCATAGGGAGCCCAAATAGTAACACAGGCTCTGGATTTGAACAAAGTTGAATCTGACCTCCCTAGAGATGTTGTATACCTAATATGAAAGCATTCTGACTGGTGGATCTGAAGAAGATGATTTTTTAAATACTGAACGAAGTTAAAATTTGGGCTTTCATAGGAAGCCCAAATATTAACCTTGGGACTTGGTTTGAACAATCTTGAATCTGACCCTCGTAACAATGATGTATACCGAACATTAAAATATTCGGACTGGTGGTTCTGAAGAAGATTTTTAGAGAATATTCAACATATTGCCCCAAGTTAAAAATTCAGGCTCCTGTATGGAGCCGAAATATGAACCAATGGGCTTTATTTTAACAAACTTGTGTCTGTATCCCCCCCCCCCCCCCCCCCCCCCCCCTCCCATGAATGCTGAATACCGAATATCAAAAGATTCTGACCATTGGTTCTGGAGAAAATATTTTTTTAAATTTTGGCAAATATGCTGACTTAGCATTTTTTCGATGCCCTCTACAGAACACCCTAACATAAGAGGCCCCCAATGGGCCTGAGGGCGCTCACCAGACATGGTAGCCTAAATATCAACCCAGGGAATTGATTTCAACAAGTTGCATCTGCCTCTCCTAAGAAAAGCTTATACCAAATATCCAAAGATTCTGACCAGTGGATCTTAAAAAAAAAGAAGATTTTTAAAGAACATTCCTCATATTGAACTAAGTAATAATTCAGGCTTCCACAGGGAGCCCAAATATGAATCCAGGGACTTGGCTTGAACAAACTTAAGTCTCACCTCCAGTGTAAATATCAAAAGATTCTGACTGCTAGATCTGAAGAAGATTTTTATATAAATTTCCTCATTTTGAACTAAGTTACAATTCAAGCTCCCACAGTGAGCCCATTTATATTTATTGAGTTGAACAAAAATGCAATGCCCCTTTGAGACCATCACTCACACAAACTTTCACTTGAATTGGCCCAGTGGTTTTGGAGAAGACCAAAACAAGGTGCTGACGGACGAAGCGATGAGATTAGCTCAGCTTCACTTTGTCAAGATGAGCTAAAAAAAAAAAACGTATAACAAAGTAGGTAGAATAAAAAAGTTTACCTGATGAGCTGATAATTCTGTTTTTTGAGGTCTTCCAAATCAGATGGAATCAGTCGGGACAGTATACCTAAAGAACAAATAATGCATACTGTCATCTGAATCCAAAGTTGAAACAAGAAGTCCTATCACTGCATTGTGCACTATTTTGAAGTAATAGCGCACCGAGTTGGTCCCTGTCAAACTGCACCATTAGCGCAACTCAATTCCTGTTGAAAGACGGCGTGCCCAATTCAGTACAATTCCAAACTAGTAAATAGAGATCACTAGGCCCCCCAAAAAACAACCTGTAATTAGGGTAACCTGTAGAAGAAAACTAGGGTAGGTAGGAATTTTTTTTTTATTAAATTTTTTTTCTGGGAAACCGTATTCTATTTTGAGGAGAGGAATTTCCACTGATGTATAATGGTTACATACATTTCTTGTTCTATACTGTACAAACAGAAAAAGAACAGAGCTGAATAATACTCACACTTGTGCCTTTTTTTAAATATTAATAAAGGTCCGTAGAAACATGCATTCTGAGGGTTTTTTTTTTTATAGATTTACAAAATATTCTACTCAAAGTTTGCTGAGCACCAAGTATATCCAACTACCTGTTTTACGTTTTAGTTGAAATATTGTTATGGAAAGTGTACATATTTTATATTTAATTATATCTTTAATCATTTAAGCACAGAAATTAAGACTTTGTATGTGCGTGACATTATTTTTTAGCTTTTGAATACGATAACCATGGAAAATGGATATTATAGGTAAAAGAAGAAATTTTTCAAATTTGCCAAAAAGTTGACGGAGTGAACTGATATGGGTTCAATATCGAGTACGAGACCCATTATTGTTAATTACATCTTGACGCCTTCTCATGCTCCCAATCAGGTTCCAGATGTCCTTTGTGGGATGTTGTTTCATTCTTGGACCAGCATGGCACCAAGCTCCTGGACACTTCTTGGTTGGACTGGACGGGCTGAAATTGCAAGCTGCAACTCATTCCAGACATGTCCGATTGGATTGAAGCCAGGGGATCTTGCTGACCAGTCCATACGCTCAATCCCCCTCCCTCTGTCGGTATTCTCGGACAGCATGGGCAACATGAGGACGGGTATTATCGTCCATCAGAATGAATCTATCACCCACTGCACCTGCATACAATCTGACGTGGGCATCCAGGATCTCATCAATATACCGCTGTGCAGTCAATGTACCACGGTCAAGGACACAGAGCTCTGTACGTCCATCCCAGCTGATGCCACCACAGACCATTATTGACCCTCTACCACAGCGGTCATGCTCAGCAATGTTGGCTGCATGGAATTGCTCTCCTGGTCTTCTCCATACCCTAGAACGCCTATATGTGTTGTCTAGGCAGTACCTGGACAGCATATCGAGTTATCCTTCCAAGTTACAATGAAGACTTGATAAGTATGAACTGTACACTGTGCTGAACAAATCTTGATCAGAGGCCTGTGCAGCTATCACGGTTGAACGATCACAGCCAAAATAGGACGTTATCATCTAGACATTAAAACGAGCGATCCTACCAAGTTACAATAAAATCCTTTCATAAATGCGACCTGTAGACTGTGATAAAGGTTTTAGGTTCAGGGCTCAGACAGCCATCACAGTTGACCGATCGCAAACAAAAGGGGACGTTCTCATCAAGACATGACCTCAAACCTACATATGCAATTCCATGACGATCGGACAAGAACTATGGGGTGTAGCCTGTGCTAAAGGAAAATGTGAACATACTCCCAAACTCAAGACTTCCGCACGTGTGATGGCAATAGCTTATCTTGACTTTTGTCAAGTTAAGCTAAAAATAGAAGTTGGAAGAGGCATAACTCCCAGAAAAAGATTCCAACTGCTGGATTGGAAGATTTTCAAACAATATTCATGTTGTGCAAAGTTAAAATTCAGGCTCCCACATTTTGTGTAACAAGATATTTATTGGAGTTTAACCCTTTACCCAACGTAACGGCCAAAACCGGCCAGCGCTATTCTCAAAAATCGCCTATTAATTTTAATTATTTTTTCATTTTTTGTCTCAAAAACATAGGTTATGACCCCACATTGGAACGAGCTCGTCAAGCTCGTTCCAATGAGGGGTCATAACCTATGTTTTTGAGACAAAAAATGAAAAAAAAATAGTTATTCAAGAATTTTTTGGGCAAGTGTCGTCTGCTTTTCATGTTAGGTAAAGGGTTAACAACACTCTTGAAAGCCAGGGTCACATCGTGTTGGACAGTTTTACAGGTGGAGGAAGCCGGAGTACCCAGAGAGAATCACCAAGAAACGGAGAGCAACTGTTAGGCTTCACACAAGCAGGGTCAGCATTGGTTGAAGACAGGTGCAC
This sequence comes from Pictodentalium vernedei, assembly GCA_031216915.1. Lineage (NCBI taxonomy): Eukaryota > Metazoa > Mollusca > Scaphopoda > Dentaliida > Dentaliidae > Pictodentalium > Pictodentalium vernedei. Next base: position 98,897,338 of record CM062289.1, on the reverse strand, counting down.
CATCGACATGCAGTGTGCCTTAGTAAAGAGCGCCACTTTGCGCCCATGTGGTCAATCCGGATTAAGAGCATTGCTTAAGGACAACGCAGTTACCCCTGGCATGGATCGAACCGCCATACAAAATTTTTAAGATATGGATCTGAAGAAGATTTTTAATGTTTTCCCTCATATTGCACCAAATAATAATTTGGGCTCCCACAGGGAGAAGAAATATGAACCCAGGGGCTTCCTTTCAAAACACTTGAATCCAATCCTCTTAGGATGTTGTAAAGCAAATATCAAAAAGGTTCCGACAGGGCCTTCTGGAGAAGATTTTTTAATTGTTGAATATATGCTGACTCGGCATTTGTTTGATTCCCCATGGGGTAACCTGTAACAAAACCAATTGCAATTTTTCTGCCCATTCAATTTTACTGCTCCAAAGGATGCTTCAGACCAAATAACAGTTCTCTGTGGTTTTGGAAATGTGGGCGTTTCAAAACATGTCTATTTCTAGCCTCTGGGTTCTCATGAGGATGCAGGAACATTTTTGGGGGACATGAATATTTATTTATATATTTATTGGTTTTTATGGTCACATACTAACTCCAAACAAGCAGGGTTAGCATTGGTTGAAGACAGGTGCACTATTGACGTGCAGTACGCTTTTAGTACACAGCGTCACCGTGCCCCCACATGGGCAGTGGGGGTGAAGCGTCTTGCCCAAGGACACAATGCAGTTGCCACAGATGGGATTCGAACGGAAGACCTATCGGCTTGCAGACTGCACCTCTACCTACTGAGCCACCGCGCCCCCTTGGGACATGAATCGAAGTACTTATAGCCCAATAATACTGCACACCAACTTTTACTTAAATCCGTCCATTGGTTCTGAAAATATATATTTTACATTTTTGGGCAAGGCCAAAATCTTGCCCCCACAGAACAACTTAAAAGAATTGCCCCTCAAACTTTAGAGCATATCTCAAAAGGAAGCTGAACACCTTACATCAAGTTATTTCATCCATCGGATCTGAAGAAATCCCTTTTTTAAAGTGGAGGCAATTGTCTCCCCTTGGGAGACAGCATATCAATTTTAACCCAACTGAACTGCCCCTGCAAAGTCATCCTTCACATGAAATTTTACTGGAATCGATCCAACAGAAGACTCAAACATCACCTTTACGACGGATGAGGGATGATGAGTGAACAGAAAACTTTACCCCAACTTCAAGTCACATAAACCAAAAACATTTTACCACATATTTTGACTCTTACCGAGTCAAACAGTTGAAGGATAGCTGCATAAATTATTCAAAATTTTTTCAGATTCTCAGAACCTTCAGTGAAAAAATACTAGAAGCTGAAATTATTATTGGTAAACAAACTAGAGCAATCTTGAAGGCAATTCATAACCCCACTACAGTGCTGGTTTGATTAATTTAATAAATTTATTTATTGTTTAAGGTCACATATTTCTGCACAATTGCTAATCATGACCGCGACAGTTTTAAGGGTGGAGGAAGCCGGAGTACTCGGAGAGAACCACCGAGCAATGGCAGGCAACTGCCAGCTCCCCAACATCCTAACTCCACACAAGCAGGGTTAGCATTGGTTGAAGACAGATGCAGCATAGACATGCAGTACGCCTTAGTACACAACGTCACCGTGCCCCCACGTAAGCAATGGGGGTGAAGTGTCTTTCGCAAGGACACAACACGGTTGCCGCAGGTGGGATTCGAACCGAGGACCTCTCGGCTTGCAGCCTGCACCTCTACCTACTGAGCCACCGCGCCCCCAACCGGTTTGAAAATGGTTACCTACCTAACCGATTAAAAAAAGTCAACCGGTTAACCGAAATATCGATGGTGATCGTCATTCCACGGGTAAAACGTAGTAAATCGGCCGCTTCTCATTTGGGATAGATTACACCACGAAGCAGCGCTGTATATATTGAGAAATAATCGACTTTGGCGTTCAAGACTTCGTTACGTTGATCGGCAATTTCCTTGAGCACTGAGTAACTGCAGAAACTATTCCGAAGTATGCATACAAACGAAAGTACTCAACAACGTTCCTTTGTATACACACTACGGAATAGTTTCTGAGAACACTGCTTTCCAATTCCTCTAGTTTTGATCCCAGATTCGGTGAAATAATGGATACGGTTAACCAGATATTATCCGGTTATAGCTCTCGGTAAGTTGTGAAAATGGGCCAACCGTTTCAGCCCTAACTAAAATCACTGAAAATTTGACAACGTGAGGGTCGTAACTCGGGTGAAAATAGAGTAACTCCGTTCAAAGTGTGACGGAAGTAGGTCATCCAAGGGATGCTTCATACCAAAATTTGTTGAAATCCATCCACTCACAACTGAGATATGGCTCCGGACAGACCAACGTGACCGACCAAAATAACTAAACATTTGACAAAGTAAGGGCCATATCTCAGGTAAAAATGACTTGAGCAACTCCATTCAACATGTGGCGGAGGGGGATTATCCAAGGGATACTGCATACCAAATTTTGTTGAATATGGATCTGGATGGACAGATGGAAAGACAGACACTGTTATCCAGTATACCACTCTTCGAGAGAGAGGGATAAAGATAAGAGGAACTTTCTTGCAGTTAACCTACAACTTTAATTCTAATTGTGTTGTAAAACTAACCTCCATGAACAGCAGGATGTAATGTTTTAACTCTTCCCCCCAACATTTCAGGTGCACCAGTAATCTCCGCAACATCCCTAGTAATAAAAATAAATTTTCAACTTGAATCAAATAAAACAACATTCTCAGTTTCCAGTAAAACTGTACATTATTTGTCACAGACCTCTGAGAAATCGAAAATCTGAGTTGATGGCTTGGGACCTGACCTTAATGGATGCCAATATGTTATTTATATTTATTTATTGGTGTCTAAGGTCATATATTTCTGCACAATGGCTAATCATGACCGTGACAGTTTTATGGGTGGAGGAAGCCGGAGTACCCGGAGAGAACCACCAAGCAACAGCGAGCAACTGTCAGCTCCCCAACATACTAACTCCAAACAAGCAGGGTTAGCATTGGTTGAAGACAGGTGCACTATTGACGTGCAGAACGCTTTTAGTACACAGCGTCACTGTGCCCCCACATGGGCAATGGGGGTGAAGTGTCTTGCCCAAGGACACAATGTGGTTGCCGCAGGTGGGATTCGAACTGAGGACCTCTCGGCTTGCAGCCTGCACCTCTCCCTACTGAGCCACCGCGCCCCCCATTGTCAATATGTTGAAAACAAATTAAAGTTAAATGCACATAAGTAAAGAAAGTGCCCATGACATAGATGCTCCAACTGATCGATGCCATTTTTAAGATTACGTGCAAATTGTATTTCTTTATAAGAAGTGAATGATGGTTGGCAGCTGAACCAGGTGCTCAAACCAGTATATACATTGGGTGAGACATCACCTGACATGTTCAAACAGGCCTGGAAATAACACACAAACAATTGTTCAGGTTATGCGGGGGTTGTAGCCGAAACTAGAAGTCCTTGAACTTCTTATACAGTTTAAGCTACAAGTCCTCTCACTGTATTGTGCACTATTTTGAAGCAACAGTGCACTAAATAAGTGCACTTTTGTCCCTGTCAAACCGCACCATAAGCATAACTCAATTCCTGTAGGAAAACAGCATGCCCAACTCTTTACAATTCTATACTAGTATACAGATACCATTTACATCATTCCTAAACTCTACTGGGACGTATGTACATGTTTAATATGACTGCACATACAGAATGAAGAGCGCATTAACCAACGAGAATTTTCTGAGCAAACTGTGACAAGAATTTTAGTTTCAAATATACTTTTAACTGTAAATATGCAAATGAACTGCAGGTTAGAACAAAAAATACAACATACATTAAATTCCTAGTCTGAATCTTTTGGCTGTCAGGCCTGACCTAAACGATCATTTGCATGTTATTTCAGGCTTGTTTCCCCTGAACTATAATTCGACATTTCCTAAAATTTCCACCCTGAACTATTATTGGGCAGTTGAGTACCACTACAGCGGGCCTAGTTTTTCCTTACTAATCAGAAGACATTGCCCCTTTAACCAGTTATCTGCAGGTAATCAAATCTGTTAAATTTTACCCCATTGCGTAATAAATTTTGTAAAAAACGCCTTTTTGTATATGTAATAAACTGTGGTTACATACTACAAAACAAGTGTAATTTTCTTATTTTTTGAGTCATTAGCAGCCTACTCCAATTCTGAATCAGCAATACTGGAATCCATGCATTCATTTTCACTTTCAACTTCAGTGTCCTTATGAGTCGTCCCAACTAAATAACCTTCCCCCACTTCATTTTCCAATTCACTATCTGAAGACGATAAATCATTATCAGCTTCCAATTACACATGGCAAAACTTCATCTTCAGACAATCGCCTTTTCTTAGATGTAGACATTTTTGCACAAAAGTCGGCAAAAAATAACAGTCAGGTCTCTCAGAAACAAAACAAAACAAAACAGTGAAATTATAAATAGAACGGCTTGCTCGGAAATTCCCACATGATGCAGTTTTGTGCTAAATTTATAAGATGAAAATAGAGTAGGATGAATGCCAATGCTGTGCAGAGAATGAGCAAACCTGTGCGTAATTGGTTTATGAATTTAACAGGTTGACCAGAGATTCCCTCATGACGTATGAATTTAACAGGTTCACTCGAGATTCCCTCATGACGTAGCTGAATGCTATAATTATAAGATGGATATGTCCACCTTACGCTTTAGCGTAAAGTTACATGGGGACGGATATATCCATCATACACAGTTGAGTGGTTAATTTCAGGATAGTTCAACATGTATTACGACAATGGATTACGGGGTTCGTTGGAACATCAAATGTCATTACTTTTCCGAAACTTTCTACCCAGTTTCCATTACCTTTCCCTCGTTAGTATGACCAGGGCTTATATTTCGTCTAAATTTGTGAGAATCCCTTTGGATTCTCGTGAAAATGATTGGGAGAATCCATACCTACTATGAGTGTCCCAGGATCCCATGACAACACCATGGTTGAACCACTGTTGTATACTGATAACACGTGTTAACCTTTTACCCAAGACACCTTTTTAATTTTTAAAACTAAATTTGATAATTTTTAAACAATACATAATAAGTGATAAAATAATTAAATGAACAATATTTACCAATAAAATCTTACAAATATGGCTGTCGTTGGAACCGGTTCAATGAGCCAGTTAAAATGACAGCCATATTTGTAAGGTTATATTGACAAAGTGTCAGGATAGTTCAGGTCATGTTAGCCTTCTATTGGTTAATTTGTTGCCGCTGTGTTAAAGGGTTAAATTGACACAATTTTTTTCATGCGAACCCTAGCAGAGGTGCAGCAAGAATCTACATGGATTCTCGCCAGTTTTATGGCGCGAATCTTTGTGCGAATTGATTCTCGGATTCTTGTCGAAATATAAGCCCTGTATAACCACCACACTCTCTTGCATCGTTATCATGACATATCACCAGAACTTTTCCAGACTACAGCAAAAAAACTTCCAGGCCTGGAAAAAATATTCTCATTTTCCATTACTTTTCCCAGATTCCATGACCTGTATGAACCCTGAATAATCTCTGGCTGTTTCTTTAGAATTTAATTTAGAAACACGTACTAGACTTACTTTGAAAAGTTTATACATACCTGACATTTATACCAGCTTCTCGTATAGCCTTGGCAGTACCACCTGATGCCACAAGTTGCAAACCCAAACCAGACAACTTTCTTGCAAACTCTACAAGACCTGTCTTGTCAGAAACGCTCAGCAAAGCTGTAAAACATTAAAGAAAAAAATTAATCTCTAAGCCTGGAAACAAAAGGGCTTTTATCGTAGTCTGGTGGCAGGTTACACTATATAGAACAGTGGTAACCCATAGAAAAAAGGGTGTTACTCCGCCGTCTGTTTTTACTACCCTGGTCAATGTTTTACGTCTAAATGGGATTTCCACCTAAATAAATATCAACAACTACAGTTAAAACTAGAAGTCCTGTCATGAACTGTGCACTTATCTAGGCTTAATTTCCTGTATGAATTGTGTGCAATTGCCATATCGAATGGCATCCAAAGCACTGTAAGTTCTCCTGGTTACTAATAGCAAACACAGGCAATGTTTCTGCCAATGGACCTCCGGGTTACCCGGAGGTCCATTGGCTGAAACATTGTTTGTGCAGAGGCCATGACAGAATTTGATAGCCTTACTGTGGTCATAACGCACAGATCAACGTGCTATTTGTGTGCATTTCATGACAGGACTTCTAGTTTTAACTGTAATGTGCAATCTTGCTTTTTATTTTGGCAGGAATTCTTTATACTAGAAACATCATACCATTCTATTGATATGTGGATGTAGCACTCAACCTTTTGGGTTGAGATAGTTCCAGAAGATTGTCAAACCTTTTTTGGTAGAAAATGTGAGATTTGTAATTTGATTTACATGCAGTTATGCTGTATCAGTTTGTTGTAACCTGTACATTTAAAACTAGAAGTACTGTCACATACTCTGCATTATTTTGAAATAATAGTGCGTTAGGTTAGCGCAGCAAATCCACAGAAAATCACATCTGAAGCACAGTAATCTGCCGCGATTTCTGTAGAATTGTAACATGTGACAGCTGATTGAAATTCAGTGCTTGAAATTAGCACAGGTAATAAAGTCGCACCTTCAAATAACGACATCCATATCCCCTGCCAGCTTTTATGTTGATAGGAATAAGCATATGAGGTGATCAAGACACATAAAAAGATGGATAAACAAACACTGAGATGGTGAATGGACTTCATTGAACAAGGTTAAAGACCTCATTTGGTTCATTGCAACTGAAGAATAATATGGATTGCAACTGAAGATATCTTCCAAAAACCTGCAATTTTGGTAAATTCAAAGTTGACAAGGGCAATAGTTCTGGAAACATTCAAATCGAAACTTCCTTTCCATATGCACATGTACACATCATACTCATACTGCACACCAAGTTACGTAAAAATCCAATGAAAAATGCTGGAGGAGTTGAGCAGACAAGAATCTGTGATGGAAATTTTGCTATTGCCAAGGGTCGTTACCACACAAAATTTGTCGCATTCCCGACCACATGCACATCTACACTTGATAGTGATACTTCAAACCAAGTTTCATAAAAATCCAATATGAAATGTAGGAGGAGTTAAGCGGACAAGCGTTTGTGATGGAAATTTTGCTATTTCAAAGGACTATAACCATGCAGAATTAGTCGTGTCGAAAATTCCTGGCCACATGCACATCTACACTTGATACTGATACTGCAGACCAAGTTTCGTAAAAATCCACTGAAAACTGTTGGAAAAGTTAAACTGACAGAGTTTGTGACAAACAGACAAAAGAACGGACGAACACAATTTCAATATACTCCTTCGGACTTCGTTGGCGGGGGATAAGGACCGTGTATGCAGTTAAATATTAAAATTCAGATACACTGAGCCTGGCATGATTTTAGTTTTGTTTTTTTTTTAATTCATTTATTTCACGACAATACGGTAAGTATTTATATTTGGGTACTACAAGATTTTTGTTTTCAAAGACCGATGAGATCATGCAAGCAGATTCAAGTTGGCTAAGCATGAAGGAAGAAGTAATCACATTTTCATTCCAAGAAATTTTTGTCTACTGCTAATTGTGGCAGTTCTAAAGGAGCTCCATGACGGGCAGTCACAGTCTGATAGAAAGAACGCTCTCAACAAAATACCAAACTGAAAGTTACGAGAGAATTACGAATTCTGAAAGATCAGCTATTTACAAATGAAAGCTTAAATTTCAAGAGGCAGTTGGAGTTATGGAAAAAATATGCATTCATGTGAAAGCTGAATAAGAAATTAATTATTTTAAGGTTTAGAATTTAGCATCAGAAATTGCTGACCAGGAATGTCGAAAATCATGTTTACAGTCACCCGTCTCCAACAACAGAACAGAACCATCCCTTCCCCCACACCAGAACACTTGAGTCAGGCCTTTAAAATCATTTATTTCGGGGACACCGATTGTTCCTAATTTGGGCACATTAATTCTAGAATTAACAGTCTTATCTTTTGTTTTATTGCCATGCCTTTCTTTTTGTTTCTATGGTCATATTATGACGGAAGTCAGTCTCAAATGTTGAGGCACAGAGAATTTATATATTTTTCTTGATGTCTTCACACCTTCTCTAATTTGGGTACACCTGTAAAGGGTGTAAAATTGTTGTAATCTAAAGGACTGAGAGTCCTTATAGTCCTGCATCCGTATCCCTATAAGGAAAGAAGCACAGGTAACTAATTGCGAACTCTCCACCCACCACCACCCTCTTCTTGCCACTTGCTTTGTTTTTGAAACAAAAGATAAAAAAAAAAAGATTACAGGGGATTTTAGAAGTTTCTGGTGTCATTTTCTATCAGTGTTAAACAATGAGTTAAAATTATTAATTATAAAGGAAAGTTGTATTAAAAATCGTCCATAGGTAATTATTTTAGTCATCACAGGTGTCGGGAAATAAAACTCTGAAAAGTTTGATATTCTGATGCAGTGTATTTGAGGGGTTGATGGGACGGGGAAGCATTTTCAAAGGACTGAGAACAATCTAAAGAGGGTGTCATCTATTTATTCATGAAAAATATCTGAAACAACGTATTAGAAAACAAAATTTTCCATGAAAGCACAATAAGTTTTGACAACTTTCTCGACGGCAGGATGACAGGTGGGTTTGAGAAGTTAGTCTTTCCTCTCTCAATTTTGTACCACTTGTGGCTCAACCCATCATTCATGTGAATTAAACATTCTCTGACACAGTGAATGACTGCTTTTGAATGCGGATCTCCCGTAACCAGTCTAAAATCCACCCAGTCACAGAGAATGCTTTGGCACAGAAACACCAGCAAAGTAGAATTCCCATTACACCAGTGTACCGCATTACAACTTTTGTATCAGAGTGCAGCAATACACAGGATTCAATATCACAATATATGCCAGTCGGTTAAATTTTTTTATCACTGCAACATTAAAACTACTCATAACCATGAATGTGTGAATCATTTATTTCTTTTATATAAATAATTCACAATTCTGATTCATACATACAAAAAAAATAAATAATGCGCACTGCTGGTTTTAATTTGTGTTCAACATGACCCAGTCTCACATATAATAAATTGACAGGGTGACCTCTAAACATGGATCTGAGATAAGGAATGAAGTAAAATACACAAAATGGGAACTATTCAGAATCTTTGCATACACTAAGGCTTCCACGTTTAAACGTGTAAACGTGAACGTTTCGTTTATGGGCATTAAACGTTTACAGTTCTGGTAAACGTGTACACGGAATGAAGTTTTAATACAGTAATTTCAAAATTGCAGATTAATGCAGAAAGTCAAAGAAACAAAAAAAAAATTTCCAACTTTGCAATGCAATATTTTGATAATGCTTCAGAAAAACTGTGTGCTGGTTCCGTCTGGCGCCACCGCCACAGTAACCGAACAAAATCATCTTCAAATCATGTGATATCATATGTGACACAGTCACGTGAGCCGCATGGCACGTGCTTATCTTTGGTGTTTCCTTCGAAACATGTGTGGGATGTTTTAGTTTATTCGGATTTACATGTATATTCCCAAAGTCATACACAATTGTTCTCGATGATTTCGTTCACCTGACATGGATTATTAATTTATTATTCACACATGGGATGATCTTAGGATCAATTTATGGAGTTTGACAGACAGACTGGCACTTGCGGTGATTGAAAATTTGGATTCCCCTGCATGGTTTGTACTCAATTGTAGACTTTGTTTATTTTTGCGACATTGCATTCCACTCTCAAGTCCGGTATTGTCACTATTGTGTGCCATGGCAACACGCTCCAACATTACTGTTTGAAAAAAACAAGGAATTTCACCCCGAACCCACCAGAATGAGCTCAGTGACCCCCATAAATTTCAAAATTTACCTGGGGGAGAATAACCCAGACCCCCCCACCCACCCACAGACTGAGCGACTTTGCCTTTGGCATATGCATGCTGTGATCGTTCGTCTACGTAGTTTTTGGACGAACTGTAAATAGTCTGTCTCAATAACATAAAATGTATGCCCTGTACGCAAAGATATGATGAACTTATTGACATACTGTGTAGTGTGTATTATTACACACTTCTATCAAATATTGACTACTTGCATTGTTAGTACGTGTAAACGTTTACGTTTCGTTTACAGACAGTCGTTTAAACGTTTACAATTTTGTCTAAACGTGGAAGCCTTAGCATACACACGTCGCACCAAGTTGACAACTCTCTTGGCGAGGTTTCTCTTTAAAGTTGTATCATCTCTATGTGAGATTGAGCGATGTAGCTGAATCTCTTCGTGTCCTAACTATGTACTGAGCATAACACTACGAAGGTGCCAATGACACTGTAGCTTAACTTGTCTATGTGTTGTTTGATAAAAAGGATAATGTTCAATGCTTATGAAAAGATTATGAAATAAGACAGAATTGTGATAATTGGGAATATGTTAATTTCCATTCCCTGTATGCTATGTTTTTAATAAAAATAATATGAGGTGTACACTGTACTAAAGGGCGGAGGGGTAGGTTAATATGACCTCACAGTTAATGTATGTGGCCTCACAGTTAACATATGTTAACAAAAGTTACCAAGTTACAGAGAAATTATTCCAAAACGAGTCATCCTATCAAGTTACATTGAAATCCCTTCATAAATATGGCCTGTAGATTGTGTTAAAGGTTTTCGGGCTTCAGGCCTGTCTAGCCAGGACGGTTGACCGATTGCAACTAAAAGGGGACGTCCTCATCTCGACATTATACCGAGTCATTCTACTAAGTTACAATGAAATCCCTTCACAAATACGATCTGTAGTCTGTACTAAAGTTTTTCGGGTTTTGGGCTCGGGAAGCCATCATGGTTGAATGATCGCGACCAAAAGGGGATGTTATCATCTGGAGTGATCCTACGAAGTTACAATGAAATCCCTTCATAAATATGACCTGTAGACTGTGCTCAAGGTTATCGGGCTTCAGGCCCCTGAAGCCGTCACAGCTGACCAATCACGGCCAAAAGAGGATGTCATCATCTAGGCATTATATGGAATCAACCTAACAAGTTACAATGAAATCCTTACATAAATACGACCTATAGACTATGCGAAAGGTTTTGGGCTCTGGCAGCCATCAAGGCTGAATGATCGTGACCAAAAGGGGACGTTCACATCTAGACATTATTTGGAGTCATCCTACCAAGTTACAATGAAATCCCTTCATAAATATGATCTGTAGACTGTGCTCAAGGTTTTCAGGATTCACGCCCCTGTTACTTTAACTGCCACTTTTGGATTTTGTGTTTAATGATCTGGGGTACTACCGTATTTTCTCTATGTATTGGGACAGCTAAAAATAATTATTTACACAGGTGTCCCAATTCTTAGAAAATGGGGAAAGAACACAGTCTGGTCTTGATTTGATGCTGAATAAAGTTGTGTGTGATTCGTTTTCCATCACTATATACGAAAATCGCCGTCCAATTTTTTTTTATATTTTCGTTTTTTGCTTCGAAAATTTTCGAGCGCATTGCGCTCGTTCCAATGAGGGATCATAAGCTATGTTTTGGAAGCAAAAAATGAACATTTTTAGTTACTCAAGAATTTTTTTTATGAGTGTCGTCTGCAACTAGTGACGGGCCAACTAGAAACAAATCTCCTGAATGTCCCAAACTTTGGAGCATAAAAAAATATAGTTTTCTGGAAAAACTGTGTGTCCCAAATCATAGAGTGTCCCAATACATAGAGTAAATACGGTAATCCCAGTTCATAAATATAAAATATGCGTATATTCACCCAAGTTTATTTAAAGTTGTGTTTATTATAATAAAACAAAAAAATGGAAACTTTTTGAAGATTAATTATTATTGAAGGCTAATGGTCATTAAAGTGTCATCTGGACACATTTACTACTTAATTTGCTTTAATTTGGTTTCGCGTGGGGAAAATCAGGGTGCAAAAAAACACAGGGGTGGGTGCAGGTTGCACATTATGAAAGTATGTATGTGAACTTTTAGAAATTATATTAGTAGTGCTGACTGAGTAGCTTACAAGTAAATGCCTTGTAACTAGAGATGGACAGTCAACTATAAAGACCGCTTGTTGTCGGGATCAAGTCAATACCGATTTACAGTACAGTCTCAAACTGCAAAAACTTCGTTATTGAAAAAAATATTCACAACATTTGCTAAACAAGAGGCCCCCAAATGTATACAATATCTGCTAAACAAAGATTCAGTTCTATAAAAAACAAGAGACCCCAAGGAGCCTGAGGTGCCCACCTGACATGGTAGCCTAAATATCAACCCAGAGAATTGGTTTCAACAAGTTGCATCTGCTCCTCCTACAGTTAAAACTAGAAGTCCTGTCACGTCTAGTGCAGAAAACGCTCGTTAGCTAATGCGCTATCTAGTGCAGAACAGTCAAGTAAATCTCGTTAAACATGCGATAACTTCTGCGCTATGTAACGCAGAACGTAGTGCGCTATTCCCGAGGTCATTAACATCGATCTCCGACACATATCATTTGGAAAAGAAATGTGTGGTAAGTGGACTCAGACATCAGTTGATATTATTTCGAATCAGGTTCGCCGGGTAAATTAGTCGTGACAATGAATGAAAAAACGCAGAAAAAAATGTCGAAATGACCAGTTTTAATTTTCACAAGAAGCCCGGACAGTGAAATCAAAGTCATTGCCAAATCGGATATAATCGTCTTTTAAATGATTTTATTCCGTGCTATTGATGAACACGGGGACGAGACTTGTGTGAGATGTGTATGTACGAACTGCCCGGCACGTGATCGTTTTGAAATAACCTAATACAAATGTTTTGACAACAACATTTTATCAAATAATTAATATCTCTGACTCTGTTCGACTTGGAAAATATGGATAAATTTGTTCGTAAAATCACCATAAAAAATCATCCAAATACCGTTAATACCGCTCAGTCTCCGTCTGAATTTCAACAAGTAATTCGCAACAAATTTTCAATATCATTTAAAACCTTCTCATTCCAATATAAGGCCTTGTTCATATCACTTGCTACACCAAATAATAACAAACACAGTGAGGCCGCGACTTGCTATTCAGTACGATGGGAATCGCCCAGAGACTCCCCTAGTCAAATCGATTCGCATCGTTTTGATCCGAACCAGCTGGGTTTTTGAGGCGGTAGTTGTTCTTGTTTTGGCAAACGGCGCGCTTGTTCATATTAGTCTAAGGACTAAATAAACAATAATTTTTCAATGTTCATTGAAAAACGCCCTTCCCCTTCCTGTGCAGACTGGTTAAAAATAGGTCATAAGCCAACACGACTTACTTGACCCCCCCCCCCCTACACCCCCGATCTTCAACTTTTCCGAACCGTCTTGTCCTTCTCACCGTAAGTGAAGTGTATCTTATAAAATTATCAGTAAACAATAGGGATGAGACAATTTAGCTAAATTGTAGGTACAATTTATTAAATTGTAGCTACAATTTAATAACTAAAAACAATGTGAAGCTAATAGGCTTCCGTAGATGAGAACGCTTAGCAACAAAATTCGCTGAAATTTGCAAAAATTCCCTTTTCAAAATAAATTTGAAAAAATCAGGGATTTTTTTTTAAATATAAGAACACAGGGTGAACGAACCTGTTGATTTAGAAATATTTAATTTCTAAAAATTTCAGCGTTTGGGACAGGAATTTCAATCCCTTTAAACAAATAAAACAGCCGGAAAAAATGTTTTTTTTTATTTTAATTTTTTATCCCAAACGGATTTTTCTCCGGATCAGTTCTTTTCAATCATTCTTCATCATTATTCTTTAATCACTGACGATAAAATAACATAAATATAAATTTGACACCTAATTGTTATTAAGTAACCCATTTCCAAATTGAAGTCATAAAACGGGAGCTTAGTATATTGACAGGAGTGTTTTCAAAGCTTATTCACACCTTCTGTTGTTCAAAAAACGCACAGATGGTAATTGCCAACATTCCTGATTGCTACCTGAAAAACTGCCGCAGAAAATCATCCCTGTTCAGTCCACAATATAGCGCAATCCTCTGATGTAGCCTTCAGCACCAATAAATAATAATCATATTTGTTCCATAAATGTGGAGCAAGAAAGAGTTGAATAATCAAAAGAACTGGTGACAATTTATGAAAATTAAAACTAACAACTTTCAAGTGTGCAGAGTAAAAACTTCCCCCTGCACATGGTTTAATGGCAGTTCATTGTAAACGAACTGTACGCCTATATTAGAGATATGATAGGGTCTTGTGTGGGATGGGTCTATACAATTCCCCTCCCCCACCCACTGTTTGGAATATCGGACTGAAATCCTGCAAATTTCAACTCGAGGAAACACCACTTGGCACTTGTACTCATCTACTCGCCAGATGACCCGAGTTATTCTTCTCCTTATAATTGGGGTGTCTGCAAATCACTCCAGGGGTGGACTATCCACCCGAATGATATTCTCAGTTTCTGTGACAAAGCAAACACAAGGAACTCACAGTATGGTTCTGTTGATTGGGTTTTTTTATATTGGTTCGAAGCTCACTTGAAGTTGAGAATGTTTCTTTCACATAACACAATCCAGAATGCGTGGAAATTCCACTTTGTTGGTGTTTCAGTACAAAAGCATATACCATGTACCGTGGATGGGTTTCAGACACGTCACAGAATATCCACAATCAGAAGTACAGTCGTTAACGGTGTACGAGAAATTCACAAGAACGATGGGTCGAGTCACCTGTGGTACGAAACAGAGATGAAGTTTCAACGTCTCAAACCACGTGCCAAGATGTGGACGAGAAAATTGTTCACAATGTTCATGCTCACTGAGCTTTCTAAAACATTCTTTCAGATATTTTTCACGAATAAATAGTTGTTACAGGCTTTTGATTGCTCCCAGTCATTTGGAAATGCTCTCTCACGACATATTAACCTATCAAGTGAAATGCGTCAGAATATCAATTCACCCCAAAAAAGCCGCCCGCGGACAGAAAATAAAAAAAAACTGATTTTAATTGATTTCTAGCATGAGCATGTGGACATTTTTCAGTTGCCCTTGCTTTTTCAACACTCCATTAAATATTGACAACGATTGTTTGAAATGTTTCATGGATATCTTTCAAAAATAAAAATAAAATATATGCAAGTCAAGCCCAAGGGTTTAATATTCTATTGCGGTTGCCAGTATTTGAGAGAAATTTAAAAATGCCGTACTATGAATTTTAAAAGGCCAAATTTAACTGACCACATATGGAAGAGTAGGAATGTAGGTCCCAGAAAAAGTGTTGTGAAGGGTAGGCCCGCCCTTATCAATCATAAATTGTTAACACCGCATGCCCATCGATTCGAACCATGCAGTGGTGGAAACTTGTGTTAGCGGGTGTGGGGGGGGGGGGGGGGGGGGGGGGGAGATATAAAATCCCCCCGCCCCCCATCACATGAACTCACACAAAATAATTACGCATCGACGTTTTTAATCTAACTCATAATGTTAACCTTGTTTTACCTTCAATGATCGAAGGTGCACGTGGCATTGGCCACCAACCAAATTTGAGAATTCTTTTTACCGTTTACTTAAAAAAAAACGAAGCTAGCGTGGGGATGAGGAGTTGTGGTGTGTGAGGAATTGGCAGTTTGCTGCTCATGCTTTCCTCTGTGTGGGGATAAGGGTACATGAGGACTTGAGGGTTCTGCCCCGGAAAGGGAGTGTGGGGGGGGGGGGGGGGGGGGGATCTTTTTTCTTTTTGTTGATTTTCAAAGTTCTCGACGAATAATTAATTTCTTTTTGAGCTTTCACCCAAATGCATATTTTTTTTTACAGAACACCAACTATCTCTTGAAATTGAAACTTTCTTTATAAATATCTGAGCATTCCGATTTCTTAATTCGCTCGCAACACTTTCGATACACTGTCAGTTCGGTAGGCTGTGGAAAGCGTTCTTTTGTTTCCAACCACGCTTGTTTTCTCATGGTTCCTCCATAAGAATGGCTGCGATTCATACATACTAGGCTAAACATTCTCGAAATAAAAACGTCATTACTTCTACCTTCTCAAGGTTTAGCAGTCTTGAATCAACCAGCATGATTTTCTCATCAATCTTCGAAAACAAAAATCACGCAATACGCGTTTTTAAATACTTCTTGTATTGTCGCGAAATGAATTGATAATGAGAAGTGTGTGTTTGTGGGGGGGGGGGGGGGGGGGGGGGGGGGGAGCAGATGAATGAACATCATTTCGTCCTCTTGGTATCTAATTCTAATATTTAATTGCCACCTCATGTCAGTAGGACGTGCGACTTAATAACTGTTGATTGCCTGTTTCAAGTACTGAATATCAGTCAGCCGTCGCGCGTTACAATTCTGCAGAAATCGCGATACACTACCGTGCATCAGATGTGATTCTCTGATGATTTGCTGCGCTAACCTAACGCGCTATTATTTCAAATTAGTGCAGAATACGGGACAGGACTTCTAGTTTTAACTGTAAGAAAAGCTTATACCAAATATCCAAAGATTCTGACCAGTGGATCTAAAAAAAAAAAAAGAAAGATTTTTAAAGAATATTCCTCAAATTGAACTAAGTTATAATTCGGGCTCCCACAGGGAGACCATATATGAACCCAGAGACTTGGCTTTAACAAACTTGAATCTCACCCCCCTAAGGATGCTGCACACCAAATATCAAAACATTACGACTGCTGGATCTGAAGAAGATTTTTAAAGAAAATTCCTCATTTTGAACTAAGTTACAATTTGAG
The DNA here is from genome assembly GCA_031216915.1 of Pictodentalium vernedei. Classification (NCBI taxonomy): domain Eukaryota; kingdom Metazoa; phylum Mollusca; class Scaphopoda; order Dentaliida; family Dentaliidae; genus Pictodentalium; species Pictodentalium vernedei. Next base: position 98,880,480 of record CM062289.1, on the reverse strand, counting down.
CTCCCACAGTGCAGTGAGTCCAAATATGGACCTAGGAACATGGCTTGAACAAACTTTAATCTCTCTTAAACCCCCCCCCCTCCCACCCCCCCCCCCCCCCCCCCCCCCCCCCCCCCCCCCCCTCTAAGGATGCTGCATACCAAATATCAAAACATTCCGACTGCTGGATCTGAAGAAGAAGATTTTGAAAGAAAATTCCTCATTTTGAACTAAGTTATAATTCAGGCTACCACAGTGAGCCCAAATATGAACCCAGGGACTTGGCTTGAACAAACTTGAATCTCACCCCCCCTAAGCATGGTGCATACCCAATATCAAAAGATTCTGCCTGCTGGATCTTGAGAAGAAGATTTTCAAAGAAATTTGCCTGAAATGCACCAAGTTCAAATTTGGGTTCCTATACTGAGCCCAAATATAAATCCAGGGGGCCAATTTGAACAAACTTGAATCTGATCCACCCCACAATGTTGCATACCAAATATCAAAAGATTCTGCCTGCTGGATCTGGAGAAGATGATTTTTGAATAAATTTTCCTGAAATGCACTAAGTTCGAATTCGAGCTTCTATAGTGAGCCCAAATATGAATCTAGGGAGTAAGGCTGTCACGCATAATCAAAAATCGATCAACCGGCGATTGAGGCCATATTCGAAGATTTATTTCAATGATCGATTATTTGACTGGACATGTGCTGTCATACTACCTTTTTGTAAAACAAAGGGGAAATATTGATTCACATGCTACATGTATTGTTTCACATAAAGGACCTATTTCAACAACAAATGTGTGTGTGAACAGGGTTTAAAACATAAAACCAATATATAGCTTCAAGTCGCAGCACCATGCGAGTTAAAGTTAGCCGAAACCCAGTCACCCAGGGGTTCCGCGAGGGGAAAATATTTGGGTCCGGTATTGGAAAAAAATAAAATACAGACGCCGAAGGCGTCTGTTGCACGTGCCCGAAGGCACGTGCAAATATAGGGGGGTTTGGTTATAGGGGGGTTTGATTTCTAGGTGCTCTCTGGTGGCCTCTGGGAGCATTTTTCTCGCAAAAATGCTGAATAATTGAAGATGAAAACATGTATTTTTTTCCTCTGCAATACTCAAAATTTTACAGAACATACAATACTACGACATTTGGTCCAATTTTTCATAAAAATACAAACGCAAAACAACACGAATCCACGAATTCTGACAGTGACGGCGCCACAGCGACTGCGACCTTGACTTCTTTTTTTCCGCAACCCAATATGCTCCAACGTATATAATTGAAAATGCAGAACGAAACAAAATTTGTTTTCGTTTTAAAAGTTTAGTCAAACGAGCATTTTTTTTTCTAAATCGACCCTACTTTGTTGGGGAAAAGTCGTTTGGCAACAAGGTCGTATGGCACCACAGTCTATTCGCCCCATCGGTACTGGATTTGCAGCATCGGTGGTCGTTTCGGACCAGTATGATCATCTCATCATTATCAGTCAAACAGTTCGCTACCCGAATTCCGAATTGTCCTGTTGGACATCCTTTAATAATGTCGCTTAGGACCATACGGAATTCAGATTGCGAGTTGACAAACCATATCACTAGAGAGCGATTTTCAATCTATGAACCTTTTGGTTTGTATAAACGCGGAATCTACTGCTCCTCCTTTCAATTCTATCCACAAAACGTTCAAACATACCAACAGTAAACAGTTCACTGTTGATACGTTTGAAAGCTTTGTGGATAGAAAAGAGAATGGACACCACTGAGTTAACATCATCGAAACAGTTTGAAAATAAAGACTCCTAAGAGAACAGATCATATCGCTGGGCAGTGAGCGAGACCGCCTGCTCCCAGCAAAAGAAATTTAGCTAGTATGTCCCCACCCGTGGGCGACAAACGTAGAAAAATACTCCAGTTTAGTTTTAAACACCCATGAAACGTCCCAGTGATGGTAACCTTTAACAGCAAGGAGATGACTTCAACAGAAATACTGGAGAGAATAGAACAGAACTCATTATAGGTAGCCCGCGAGACCGCGGCTATCCACCAAACTGTAAACGGAATGTTTTTCACTTACCAGTGGCGGATCTATAATTTCAGTTTAGTGGGGGCCCAGAGAACAAGGAATTCCGGCATTTTCCCGCGAACTACTAGTTCGTGGGAAAATGGCAGAATTCCTCGTTCTCTGGGCCCCCCTCCCCCCTAAACTGAAATTAGCCCAGCTCGAGTAGGGTGGGGATGGTGTAGCCACTGTATGACTGTGGTTATGGCAGGCGCATAGCCAGGAAAACATTGGGGGGGGGGGGGGGGGGGGGGGGGGGGGGGCGAGTTATATATGGGGGCATAGCTAACAGATGCCGCAGGCCTCTGTTCCGAGCACCGAAGGCACGAGGATTAAACGGGGGTCAGGAGGGGGTTCTCCCCCAGGAAAATTTTAAAATTCTAGACTCCAATGGCGCGTTCTGGTGGGTTTTGAAAGTGAATATTTGTCTATTTCCCTCTTTCTCTCTTTCTACTGGTCAAAACATTTTTTTCGGGGGGGGGGGGGGGGGGGGGGGGGGGCACTAGGATTCCAGGGGTGGGGGATACGTGCTCCCCATGACTACGCGACTGGGTTGTGGAGTGCCTTCACAAAGTATCTTTGCGATATTTACTATTAAATGTACAAAAATTCTTCAGATATCATTTTTGGGGGGTAGCCTTTAGCATCTGTCGATTTTAATTTCTTCATATAATGCCCCTCCTTATGTGACATATTAGTAATTTTCAACCGTACTGATCTGCCAAAGTAAAATACATTCACACACGCCGCAGGAAATGTCTTCAGGAGATATAAATAAAAAGAGCACCGATTGGCTGATATATTCGTCTATGGTGACGTGAGGTCACCACGATTTTGCCGAACTTTGGGAATATCTTGCGTTCTATAAATACCGGTAGTCGAAGTTACGATCCCGGCAAATAATAAACACATCCCTCTGCTTCTTTGAGGATTCAATAGCAATGCTGATACTAGCCTAGAGAATGACTTTTGTATACGATTTCAACTTTATTGAATACATTTAAGAAAAACGTATAGAGGAAAAAACTCAACTTCTGGGGGAAAAATTGCAGCTTGATTTTGGGGGAATGGGTCCGTTTACCGGACCGAAAAACTGCCCGGCGGAATGCCTGTCATCATCGTATGCATGATCACTCGGTTGAATTTGACCCCAGCTTTCAAAGTGTTCAAGTGTCAAACACCAATAAATAAATGAGTAAATAAATAAAATAAACTCCTGGAATGATTGAGCCTCCAAGGGAAAGCATTTTCACACTGAACAGGGGCTGAATCATTATCATTCATGGGCCGAACTTTCCAGTTCCAGCATCACTGGCTCACTGCCATTAGCGGTGATAACAATTTAACAAAAATAACATAACACTGCCAATAAGACATCGTCAAGTGTTGAGTTTGTCTTTGTTTTTATCAATTTGATACTTGATAATCAATTTTAACATACGGAAAGTAAAGAGGGAAAAACTTTGAAATGCCATGTTATTTTTAAAGTATGATGATTTATTTTGTTCCCAAACGTATCGCAACCGGAAGTTTCATTTCCACGTGTAAAGCTTTGTTGACTTGACATTCCCTAAGGCTAAATTCATAATCATTACACATTGAGCGTGGATGGGGCCATTAGTGAGTCTAGTATGCATTTTTCTATGATTTGAAATTTGAATCTATGCGATGTAGATTCTGTTTTGTCAAATTTTTCAAGGTTTGGTGTTCGTTTGCTTCATTTACGATTAGGATATTTTAATTTTTAACCCCTCCCAAGTTATATTATAGACGAAGTCCTAGGAAACAAGACAGAAATATTAACCATAAATAATCGAATAACTGTCGATTTTTATGACAAAATAATCGATTATGAAAATTCATAATCGTTACAGCCTTACTAGGGAGTCAATTTGAATAAACTTGAATCAGATCCACCCCAAATGTTGCATACCAAATATCAAAAGATTTTGCCTGCTGGATCTGGAGAAGAAGATTTTTTAAGAAATTTGCCTGAAATGCACTAAGTTCGAAATCGGGCTAGTATACTGAGCCCAAATATGAACCTTGGGGACCAATTTGAACAAACCTGAATCAGATCCACCCTACAATGTTGCATACCAAATATCAAAAGATTCTGCCGGCCGGATCTGGAGAAAAAGATTTTTTAATGTTTTTCCCATTGCCTCCAGTGTTAAAAAAGTGCCAACTCCGCACTTTTTCAAAGTCCTGAATCAAGTAGTACCTTGTGATCAAACCAATAGGGATTTTTTTAAACCATTCTATTCTACATGATAAAAGTAAGTTTTATACAAAATAAGAATTCTCTGTGCCGTGTAGTTTTGGAGATATGGCAGTTTTAAGGTTTTCCCTATTTTTAGCTCCCTTGGTTCCCACGGGGCAATGAGAAAATTTTTTTGTGCATCAATTAACTACTTATGACCCATTATCATCTCATATCAAGTTTGGTTCAAATCGACCTCACGGTTCTGAAAATAGAAATTTTAGGCGTGGCCAAAATTTTTGCCCCTTCCATAATGAAGGCAAATAATGCCCGACAAACTTCTCTTGAACAAACTTTATTCTAAACCTCAAAAGGAAACAGTATACCACATTTCAAGTCTCTGCTACTGGCGGTTCATTAGAAGATTTTCAAAAAATTTGGCCATTTTAGTCCCCACCCCTCTGCTCAATATGAGCTGAAACCTAATTTGCATAAAAATTAAAATGCCCCTATATAACCACTACTTACATGAAATTTAATTAAAATGTGGCCAGTGGTTTAAGAGAAAGAGGTTCAAACACCACCTTCACGCAGGACGACGGACGAAAAGTGATCAGAAAAGCTCACCCTGACTTTCAGTCAGGTGAGCTAAAAATAAAAAGGACAAACAGAACATTTCGCAAAATTAACGACAGGAAGAGCCCATGGCCTGTGTATTTCTAAAGAGTCACCACCAGTCATTTGATGTAACAAAATCGCTCACAGGGTTCGTACAGGTTTAGCAAAATGAAATTCAAGCACTTATCAAGGGCTATGTCATTCATTTTCAAGGACTATTTTTTCATTCTAACTTCAGACTAAGAAACCAACTGTGACAAGTTCTTTTTATAACTGCTCACCCACAGTGCATATTTCAAGAATGAGTGTGTGCCAGGTAATATTCAGACCCATTTCTCTCCTTTTGGTTAATTTTCGGAACTTCTTGCAAAGTTGTTGGGTTGTTTGTGGTAATTTCGACATTCAAATTCGATTGTTCACAAATAATAATTCATGATTTATTATCAAATACCTCTTATTTTCATACAAAGTCAAGGTGAATCTTTGATATATTATCGCTTCCAGTAACTATCCTTTTGTGTGACACGATGAAATAAACGAAGCAGGTGGAGATGTAGACATTGATTGGAAAAGCCAGTTTGCAAAACACAATTCAACGCTCATTTTAATTAGATGCTCTCCATAGTAGAGCAGCCTGTGTGTACAGTAAGCCACATGATAGTTTGCAAACAGATTTCAATTTTCTGATTGGTTAAAATTGACCTGTACATTATCATTCAAGCACTACATGAAAAGAGAAGTCCCCGCATTTTAGTTGAAGAATGGAAAACTATGGAGTGCGAAATGGGTCATATCAATCACTATGCAAGGATAATACTGTACTTTGACAAAGCGTAAATTACGCTTTATTTCCGAGGATTGGTTTGCGACTTTCTGTGTTCAACAGTGGTTTTCATGTTGGCAAAGTAATCACAATCCACCATTTTGCCAAATTCAAGCACTATTCAAGGCATTGTACAGGATTTCAAGTACTTTTCAAGGTTGAAAATCAATTCAAGCACTTTTCATAGAGAGGGCCGAAATTAAAGGACTTTCCATTTTTGTGCGAACCCTGACTCAGAGAAAAAACCTGGGGTATTTTCTCTCAGCTTTGTTCATTACATCAAATGACTGATGAAGAGTGTCTGTGTTACTTCAAACAATTTTACAATTCGACGGCTTTGTCTGCTGTAAACGAGGACCTGCAGGTGGGCAGCATTTCAAAAATTACAATCAAATTTGGTTTTAGTGCGAGTACACATATGTTGTTGACTCCGAACACCGTACCGATGCACTGGTAAATCAGTCTTAAAATACTGATACCGAACATGAAATTTCAATACCGCCCAGCTCTACTTGCAACTGAGCACTGTTCAGTTAAACAGTCTACATAAAATCATCTATTGGACACCCTTAGCCCCTGAGAATTTGAAGAATGAAGCTTGTTGGTCAATTTTTAGCTGGGCCAACTCAAGACAGTAGGCCTACTCACCATAATTTTGAAACATTCTTTAATTGAAAGCTTGTTGAGAATAATTCAATAAATAAAAACAGAAGACAAGGCCATACAAAGTTGATTTTCTGTTTCTCAGGCCATTTTTTCCAAAAAAGCATGCGGGCGGGCGTTTTTTTTTTCTTTTTATTTTCTCCCCGAGCGGTTGTTTGTGGTAATTTGACCCCCACCCAAACGCCTGGTGGACCACGCAAAATTTCGCAAACATATTGGTTATTCACCATAGGGGTGTTGGGTCGTAAATGAAGTGGGGTTTGAATGTTTGTTTTTTCAGTGAAACGTGAAAATTATAACACGGGACGAAAGTCACGAAACGCCTCGTGGGTGAAACGTCTCTGGGACAAATCAAATGTCGAAGTTCCAACTTTCAGAGATTTATTTTACCAAAAAAAAATAAAAATCCTTTCACAACCTGCCTAACAAAATCGTGAATCGCAATTTTCCCCCATTATATTCAAAATTATCACAACCCATTTGAACGGGCAATTCATCCATAAATCATATTTTTTTGAAATCTGAAAATGAAATACAAAACGAATGTTTGCGTGTTTTTATTAACCAATTCGACTGCACATACCTGCCTACATGCGATTTATTTTCAACTATGACTGTTACTTTTATATCAAGCAACGGTTACTATTAGTTATCCAATTAGCCGGCATCTCAAATGCATTTATTTAAATTAACTGGGAAACTCGTAACGGTTTCCAATAACAGTACACAAATTCCCAATGACGGCCATTTACAATACAAATGTTACTAAAAATAGATGCCAGGAGACTGTGTTCCATTCAACATGGCACCTGACTTTGCAGACTTTCTGAGGGTTGATGCGAATCAAACGTGGTTCGAATCGACCATTCCCCTTTGTGACTGTTTGTTGTCAGACTGAAAGACACCTTCCTTCTTGCTGTCATTATGACTTACCTTTTACAGAATAAAACACTTTGTCATGAATATTGCTAAAACCCACCCACTTTATTAAGGTATGATGTAGAAAAAGCTTGAAGTGTGTAAATTTAAAATTTGCGAACGCATCGATATCGATTTACCGAAATGAGCACAATATCTCAATTTTTTGGGGGGTGTCATAAAAAGGTTGCATGTGCACCAAAAATGGCCATGCGCGTGGGCCTGAGAAACAGAGGTTCTTTTTTTTTATGGCCCAAACAGATTTTATTTTTTAACAATTTTTTTATTATAAATGCCTCCAACACTTTATACCTTCCTCTGAGCCTGCAAGCTGTCCTCCCACATGCTATTCAGTTTTTACAGACCGCACTGGGGTCCTGTGCAATTGCGTGTAAGCACCTTGCGCCAGACACCACTCAAGACATGTATATATTAGAGCTGCACGATATTCGGATTTCCATACCGGTAACGGTATTTTAAAAAATATCGCGATATACCAGTATATCGTCAAGTTCAAAACATGTAAGATTCTCACCCAAATTGTCCAAATATTTGTTTGACAATCGAAGTCAAATAATTACGTTTTAAAAGCATTGAAATAATAAGCCTAGTAACTTGTCTTAATTCATTCTTGTATAAATATTTGGAATTAAACTTCATGATGGCACAACAAATATCGTTTATTTGAGTCGATAATTTCAAATAAATATATACTATTTGATCCATCGCTTTACAAAACAAAAACGCTTCACCTGCGTTTTGTCGTATACATGTGAATAGATCACCACTAGAGGGTGTTTGCCATGTACTGGTTAAGCAGGACAGTGCTAGAGGGCTAGGAGTTTATACACTTTTCCACAAATGAAAGCAGTCAGTTTTGTCACGCGGTATCACAAACAGCTGAAACGCACATGATCGATAGGCACGTTTTGATGTACCGGTGAACTAGCTCGTGCAGTGGGTGAATGCTGGCGATGTATAAATACTATTTCAACATTAAATCACTCTTAATAAAGTGAAAATAAACAATATTATTCCCTTTATATTTTTATTAGCGTTTTGATGACTATCTGTCTAATTTTTAAGATGTGGCATGCAAGTCAGATCAAAACGTTCGCCTACTTTTCAAAACATTAACACGTGCGAACTGGTGTTGACAAAAATGAATATTCATTAACGCAGCGCTTGGAATTGTGGGTTCATTAATATGTAAGCGATTTGTTCATATTGAAAAGCACATTCCAAGTGTGCCGGTAATAAAATAAACTTTGAAAATATTACTGCAGTGCTTGGAATTGCGAGAACAAGTGCAATGAAGTGGGAGGAACTATTAGTATTAAACCAGAAATTTCCCGGTCCAACAAAAGCCATTATTAATGGAAATAGGGTAATCATTCTTCACGTTTTTCGTTTCGAAGCCATACTGTTTGAGGAAAATCTGTACTTACCTGTGTCATCGGAGAAACAAAAATAAAACAGCTTATGGGAGAATATTTTACTAGTACCAGGACATGAAGTGTATTGATAAAAAAAACAAACTGCTTTCACAGTTTCTGTTTATATACACTTTTTTTCAATCAGCTGTGAGATTAAATAGAATTTTTACGGAAAATGTCTGTCACTAAAAAACGCGACTCGAAATGAATATCGTCACAGACGATATACCGGTATTAAAAAAAAATGGACGATATTTAACCGGTTAAGATTTCAATATCGGTATATCGAAATACCGTGCAGCCCTAGTATATATACTTATCCAGATGTCACTGCAATTAAATTTAGCCTCAAAATTAGGAATGCGTTTTGGTTTCTACAGTAATAATAATAATAATTTATTTATATACCCGGTAGCGCTTTTCCCAGCGAAACGCTGCTCAAAGGCGCTGAAAACATAGGTGACGTTAACAATGGTATAATCAGCGGCCGAAGTCTGCTTGAAAGAGATGGGTTTTCAGAGCTTTCTTGAAGTTATCTCTATTTAGGGTTTTTCTAAGGTTCTGAGGGAGGGCGTTCCAGAGTGAGGGAGCTGCGAAAGTGAACGATCTCTTCCCTGCCGTTGATCGAATTCGCGGTACGACAAGGAGATTCTCAGAAGCTGATCTGAGATTCCCCGACGGTGTGTGTACTTTGATGACCTGCTTAAGGTAGGTTGGTGCTTTGTCGCTATGCAAGATGTGTGTTACCGCCAGTACCTTATACTTAATGTGAGACTCAACTGGCAGCCAATGCAGGGATTTCAGGATTGGTGTAATGTGGTCATATTTTTTCGCACCAGTAATGATCTTAGCTGCTGTGTTTTGAATACGTTGAAGGAGGTACATGGATTTCAGAGGAAGGCCGAAATAGAGAGAGTTGCAATAGTCCAAGTGGGACAGGACCAAGGACTGTATAACAGTTTTCAGAGTGTTTTGGTCAAGTAGCTTTCTGATTTTGTTGATGTTTCTTATTTGGAGGAAGCAGCTTTTGCTCACTTTTGTGATTTGGTTATGCAGATCAAAGCAATCATTAAAAGTGAAACCGAGGTTTTGGGCAGTTTTACTTGAGCTAACTGCACTATCACCTATTTTCAAGCAGTTAATTGGAACTTTGTTTAACTGATGTTTGGCGCCTAACTGTACAAATTCTGTTTTATCATCATTTAATTTCAGAAAGTTTCTCCCCATCCACTGTCGAATATCCTCAATGCATGCCTCCAGTGTTGTTAAGGAGTCATTCATATTGGAAAGATCAGCAGACAGATACAGCTGAGCAGGGGTCAGCCTGGCAGCTGATTTCAGGGAGAAGTGACTTCTCCCTCCAGAGACTTTTGGGAGAAGTCAGGATCCAGGAGGGAGAAGTCAGTGGACATGAAGGAGAAATCAGAAAAAAACATAAAACGCATCGTGATAAAATAAATGAACATAGAGGACACAATTGTGGAGAAAAAAAATAAATAAAAGTCATACAAACATACATACACACACAAAACCAGTCAGATGGTATATAACAGAATGTAGGTTAAAATCCCCCCTCCCCTCCCCACCCCACAAAAAACTGTGTCGTTCATGGTTTCTGAATACCCCCTAACCCTTTGCCTTACAGTGATGACTAAGGTTACCATGCAGTTGTATTGTATTTGCCTCAACGTTGTGGATTTGAAATTTAGTATGACCCATGGTGAGAGTGTTCTTCTCTGTGATAGAAGGTATATTCTTTTTAAAAAAATATTTAAAGTGTTTAAAATAAATTTCAAGTTCATATAAGAAGCTGGGTCATTAATGGTTTCTGAATGCCCTAACTGAGTTGAAAAGCGTAGTTAAAAAAGTTTTCGATATCCTTCGTAAATTAAGCGTTATTAACCATTTGAGTTACCGGTAATTTATTTCTTAGGCAAATGACAAAATATTTCAGTTGTCTCCCTTCCCGGCTGCGCTGGGTAATAATGCACTGTTCAGAAAATTGACAATTTCTGCCAACCATCTTACACTGACACGTGCGATTGGTGCTTTGAAGGTCTGCCATTCTTATGTATCCAAAAACCTGTGATTTCTATTGTAGCCTTATTAAATTTAACCCCCTTCCAACACAACTTCACAAGTTTTCAAAGAAAAACAATTCAATGCAAATTGCGGGGTGAATTTCAATGCAACCAATTTTTCAGTGGAACAGAGCGTAACCGCAAGCAATTTCAATATGGACGAACTGTCTCTAATACATTTTTTTTTGTTTTGAAACGGTGGTTAACTTTAATAAATTCTAATTAACTCGATGCGTTGTCTTGTGTGCTTCGTTGTTTTGGCTGGCACTTTGTTTTTAAATAGCCATTTTGTGCTGGTTGCTATCAGTTGGGGCGAATTGTTCGAACGACTACGCCATTACACTTCTTTTCAGAAATATAAAATTGGGCTAGTTTAGGCTATTTTCGTAGCCGTGTGACGGACTTTAACAGCAGCCGTGTTTACTTTTTTTGCGAATGCGGAAGCGGGTGTTTTTAAAAAATAAAACTCAAGAAAATACAGTAAACTGCCATGTCTCCTAAGGAAGTTTTGGAGGGCGACTTGAATTTCGCCCCCAATGTAAGCCAAGGCGACTTGAGGAATGACAAGGCGACTTCTTCGCCTAAGTCGCCCACTCGGCTGACCCCTGCAGCTGAGTATCGTCTGCGTACAGGTGAAAATTTACAGAGTGCTTCCTTATGAGATCCCCAAGTGGTAGAGTGTAAACTGTGAACTGTAAGGGTCAGAGTACTGAGCCTTGGGGGACGCCATACTTTAGCTCGACGGGCTCTGATAGAGTATCGCATATTTTCACAGATTGCGTTCGGTCACTTAAATAGGAACATACCCACTCAAGGGCAGATCCGCATATTTTGAGTCGTTTTTCTAACCGCGACAAAAGAATTCGGTGGTCAATCGTATCAAATGCAGCAGACAGGTCGAGCAGCATGAATGAAGTTAGCCTACGATCGTCCATCGAATTCAGCACATCAGAGCTGACACGAATTAAGGCTGTTTCAGTGCTGTGCCCGGGTCTGTATGCAGATTGAAATATTTCCAGATTGTTATTATCTGATATGCTGAATAATTCTCGAGGCAATAACCTTCTCAAGACTTTTAGACAGAAAACGAAGGTTAGACACTGGTCTGTTTTTTAGAATGTTGACATCTAGGCTTGGTTTCCTCAGGAGTGGGATAACATGGGCATGCTTAAATGCTATTGGTACAGTTCCAAGTGCCAGAGATGAGCAAAATATACTAGTAATGGTGGGAAGAAGGTGGTCAAAAACAGAGCTGTTTTTCAGAAACCATGTTGGCAGTGGGTCGAGAGAACAAGATGTGGAGGAGGCTTTCAATATAATTGACTTAACCTCATCCATGGTGGGAGGCTGAAAGTCGTTAAGGGAGATATCAGAATCTACCGATATGTCTTCATCACTGGTCACTGAATTTAAGGCCAAATTTTCGAGGCCACTACGAATCTTTGAAATTTTATCTCCGGAAAAGTCAGTGAATCTAGATGCGATCTCGGAAAGATGGGTGTGCTCAGGGAGCTCGCCCTTCCCGTTTGCATGTAGAAGGTTGCTGACTATCTTAAAAATCTCTTTAGAATTTCTGCCACATGACGCAATGCTATTTTTCACCCAGTCCATTTTAGCTGACTTAATATATGAGTTTAGCTTGTTACGAAGTGTTTTATACATATTATGAACATGGAGGCCAGATGTAACAAAGCAGCGTTCTGCTTTCCGGCACATTTGCTTTAATTTCCTTATCTCGTTGTTGTACCATCCAATGTTAGGACGAACAGTGACGGTTCTTGTTTGCAGTACATGCATGTTGACAATGTTTGTTTCACAACATTGTCAACATGGAGTATTTGATGGGATATGCAGGCCTCGAAATAACAAGATTTTGATAAACCTTCCAGCAGGTTGCCTCATTTGACAATGGTTAACCCGTTGATCGGTTACGAAGATTTTTTTCATAAACCTATTGGTTAACCATTGCATTAAAAGTATTAATACTGACAAAGTTTCTGACATACCCATCTACAGTTCCTCCCAAATTAGTTTGGCGTTTAGACATAAGGGACCCAAGGTAGGAGCAGTACAAAACAGGTACATACCAGGGACCAGCTTACAAGGCGAAGTAGGAGATATCTTCGCCCTTAACACCAGGTCTTCGCCCAATTTCTTTCTCTGGGCGAAGTCGAAGTCGCCTTGCAGTTTTGAAAAGTCGCTGAGAAAAGTTATTTCCGGCGATTCCGTTGCTAACTTCGATTGGAAAAAATAGAAAAAAAATAAGTGTAGTTTAAGCAAATAATTGGGCAGGTTAAAGAATTATTAAATATATTGATTTTACTTCCCATAAAACCCCAAAATAATACCAACCATGGCACGATTTCGTCATGACAATTCAAGTTTTCACTAGAGTGAAGTTAGATGACAAGACGAAAATTGCTCAAGTTCTTTTTTAATGTTTCATTACAAAAGTGATTTCCACCATCAAACTTTGCTATACATGGTATTTATTTAAAAATAACATTTTTTGTAATGATAAAAAATGTTTATTTTTTAGTCTGCACTTGTGAGTTTGAAGCATGTGATTTTTAAAAATTATTGTTGGGTGTGTTCCATTTGTGACGGTCACGATAAGGGTCCTACTAAATTACCAAAAAGTAGTAAGTTACAGAAATAAATGGTGTAAAAAACAAACTAACAAATTCAATTATCTTCCTTCATAACAGAACATTTGCCTGGAAGAAATGATTCTCTGAACTGAATTGAAATGATATTTGGTTGGCAAAAATAATTCACTAAACTGAATTTAACCCCCCACCTCCCCTCGCCCCACTAATAGCTTTTAAACTGAACTGAACCCTTACCTAAACTGCTTTTCGTGACATAATATTTGGTTAGCAAAAACAATTTTCTAAACTGAATGTAACCCTTTACAGTTAAAACTAGAAATCCTGTCACGAATTGTGTGCTTATCTAGACTTAATTGCGCGTATGAATTGTGCGCAATTGCCATATCGAATGGCATCCAAAGCACGGCAGGTTCTCCTGGTTACTCATAGCAAACACGGGCAATGTTTCTGCCAATGGTCCATTGGCTGAAACATTGCTTGTGCACAGGCCATATTTACAGAATTTGATAGCCTTACTGTGGTCATATCGCGTAGATTAACGCGCATATTGACGTGCTATTTGTGTGCATTTCGGGACAGGACTTTTAGTTTTAACTGTGACCTAACACAGCTTTTTGAGAAAAATTTGGTTGGCAAATATAATTTGCTAAATTGAATTTAACCCTTTACCTAACACAGTATTTTTGAGAATAATATTTGGTTGACAAAAAAAATAATTTACTAAACGGAATTTAACCCTTTACCTAAAGCAGCTTTTTGAGAAATAACATTTGGTTGGCAAAAGTAAATTTGATAAACTGAATTTAACCCTTTACCTAACACAGGTTCTTGAGAATATTTGGTTGTCAAAAGTAATTTGATAAACTGAATTTAACCCTTTAATTGAGTCGACATAGCTTTTTGAGAAATAATATTTTTTGCTCACTTCTCCCTATTTTCACCTCACTTCTTAAAACCTTGGAGGGGAGAAGTAACTTCTCCCTAAATTTAGCCTCTAGGCTGGTCTCTGCTACATACACAATGCCCCCCACCCCCCCAAATACACACGCACATTCATGTATGCACACATTAACATTTGTTGTTCTTTGCTTTATATGATTTTTGTGTCTAATAAAAATTAAAGAGTTTCTTTTGCAGTGTGGCTTATTATTTCAGAAACCCAAACACATTTGTCTCGAACTGCAGTCTCCGGAATTTACGGCGACATTCGGCAATGCTGCCGCCGTGGAGCATGATGGCAGCTTTTTCTTGCTGTCGCAAATGGCAGCAATAATATTTTTTGCTTGTTCGAAATACCTGAAGTCTGTCAGAAATGATCATTCAACCTTACATAACATGTGTTTTATGGGTGTAACTCGTGTATAAAATCAATATTTTGGGTGATATCTAATTAATATTAATTAAATTGACAAAAGGCATGAAGTTGAAAAACCTCCTAAACAGATGTTTTTCATGTGTTTGTGTTGTCTGGAAGGACCCCCTTGTTGACTGTGAAGCATGTTAAAAATAACACAGGAATTCTTGGGCAATCCCCCTTTGACATCACAGCTTCATAAATATAACCAATCAAATTCTTTGTTCCATAAAAGTATTGAAGAATAATGCTCAATTGGTGTACTGGGATGATGCAGCTGTTCTGTTGGTCACTAACGTAATCTCAACCGAACATGTGGCCATGTTCTATTTTGATGTTAGCATTCCCCAATTTGTGGCATGCGTGTACAACTTTCAATCAAACTGCATTGTAAAACAATCGATTCAATAAAAAATAAATACACCAAGCACATAAAACAGGCTGCCCGACGGATGAGTTAGGAAGAAATTCTAATTAAATTCTTGTTACGTTTATTGGGTACAAGTTAACTCGCCCTGGGTTGAGACGCCACGCAAACATTTCTGTCTGCATATGTCATTGTCAAAACTGGTAGGCCAATGCATGGACGCGAGTTGCAAGATCGTTTAAAAGTAAATAGGACAACCAGTCAATCAATCGATCACTTGACCGAACTACAGCTTGTCCAATTGACCACCTGCCAACGATCTCTTGCCCATACTTGAAGACAGCTGTTCTGAGTGATTAACAATTATTATTCACTTTGTGTCATCCAAACAAGTCAATTCAAAAGTGCCGTCGCTGATGAAAAATTGCCGTCGCAGAATATTTGGCAGTGGCAATTTTGTGCCGTCGCAATATTTTCAATATTCCTGAGACTGGAACTGGGAGTGGGAATTGTGTGGGGATGGCATCATGGGGACATATACCGTCGATGGACGTCTGTATTACCGAATACATTGAACTTTAGGGCATGGGAGTTGCATTGGCAGTCTCTGATTAACTTTGGAAAAGAAACAATTGCAAATTGTATCTACCTTCCCCTACATTTTGGAATCTGGAGAATGTAATCCAAAGTTCCAAACTAAAACTTTATTTGTGCCACAATGTTCGAAATCATTGGAAATGAAAGTGTCAATGACACTGTAGCTCAACTTGTCAAGACAAAGATATGTACATGTATAGTATGTGACACAGCAATGACAAACATCTAGGTAATGACCTGATAACAAAGGTAGATATAAAGTATTGTAACGGTCTGTGCATAAATACTGACCGTAGCCTGTAACAAATGTATAGGTAAAGTATTGTAAAGGTGGGTGACAGTCAGATGCTAAACTAGAAAAGAAATCTTTGAGTCCCAGAGTGGGTCTGACTGAACCCAAAAATATTTGTTCTCACAGCACAGTGATAATAAAGGCACCCCAAAACACACTCGGTCCTGTCCCAAGGTGAAAACAAAGGTACCCAAGAAGTTTTGTGAAGATCAGTTCATAAATACGAGCTGTAGAACTTGTGACAAAAAACTGATTGGACATAATTTCGGTACAAAATGGCCACTGGCAGCCATCTTGAATTTGGACTGCACCCAGAAACACTCATTCTCGTCCCAAGGTGATAACAAAGGTACCCAAGAAGTTTTGTGAAGATTGGTTCATAAATACAGCCTCTACCCTGAGCCGTATTGACATGTGTGCTTACATTGTGTAAGTAGCACTGAATAAATCAAAGTTCATCTAATTTGCATAATTTCTGCACGAAAAAAAAACCCTTGCAATATGTGATGTAGTCCATGTTACTAAACATTCATACAAAAATTTATTCAAATCAGAACTTTCATACAGAAGTTCTGTACAAAAGACTGATTGCACTAATTTTGGTACAAAATGGCTGCTGGTGGCCATCTTGAATTTTGGACCACACCCAAAAACACTCGCTCCCATCCCACGGTGATAACAAAGGTACCCAAGAAGTTTCGTAAAGATTGGTTCATAAATATGGCCTCTAGTCTGAGCCGTATAGAAGTTGTGTACAAAAAACTGATTAGACCTAATTTCGGTACAAAATGGCCACTGGCAGCCATCTTGAATTTTAGACTGCACCCAGAAACACTCGTTCTCGTCCCAAGTTGATAACAAAGGTACCCAAGACATTTCGTGAAGATCAGTTCATAAATACAGACTCTAGCCCGAGCTGTATTGACATGTGTACTTACTGTGTGTAAGTCGCACTGAAAAAATCAAAGTTCATCTAATTTACATAATTTCTGCACGAGAAAAAACCCTGTATTATATGTGATGTATCCCATGGTACTAAACATTCACACTAAAAATTATTCAAATAAGCGCTTTCATATGGAAGTTCTGTGCAAAAATCTGATTGCACCTAATTTTGTACAAAATGGCTGCCATCTGCCATCTTGAATTTCGGACCGGACCCCAAAACACTCGTTCTCGTCCCACGGTGATACCAAAGGTATCCAAGAAGTTTCGTAAACATCGGTTCATAAATACGGCCTCTAGCCCGAGCCGTATTGAAATTTGCACTTATAGTGCTGAAAGTAACACCAAAAAACATCAAAATTAGTCTAATTTGCACAATTTATACACGAGAAAAAAACCTGTATTATATGTGATGTATCCCATGGTACTAAACATTCATACGAAAAATTATTCAAATCAGAGCTTTCATATCGAAGTTCTGTACAAAAAACAGATTTCTGCATCGTCGGTACAAAATGGTGGCTGGCAGCCATCTTGATTTCGAACCGTACCCAAAAACACTCGTTCTCGTCCCACGGTCATAACAAAGGTACCCAAGAAATTTCGTAAAGATCGGTTCATAAATACGGCCTCTAGCCCGAGTCATAGCAGCTTGGCACTTACAGCTCTGAAAGTAACACTAAATAAATCAAAGTCAGTCTAATTTGCATAATATACGCACGAGAAAGAAACCCGTATTAAATGTGATGTATCCCATGGTACTAAACATTTATACAAAACTTTATTCAAATCAGAACTTTCATACAGAAGTTCTGTACAAAAAACTGATTTTTGCATCATCGGTACAAAATGGCCGCTGGCAGCCATCTTGAATTTCGGACCACACCTAAAAATACTCGTTCCCGTCCCAGGGTCATAACAAAGATACACAAGAAGTTTCGTAAAGATCGGTTCATAAATACGACCTCTAGCCCGAGCCATAGCCAATTGTTGACGTACGGACAGACGGACGGACGACAGACGACGGGCCATGACAATAGCTCAAATTTGACTTCGTCAAAGTTGAGCTAAAAACCCATGTTCACAACCATGCTGGCCGTTTATTCAAATGGAATTAGCATGTAAACAAGAAGTCAGCATTGATGAATAAAAGACGTTTCCATAACGTGTTCGAAAAAATTTCTCATGTATTGGTAGGATAAAAAGGGGCGGAATTCAAATAATTAACAACAGCTCATTTGATTTTCAATATGTCTCCTTTTTATTGTATCGAAGACTTATTTTCAGCTTCGCGTCGCGCAGTGCGAGAGTTAATACCTCACGTGCGGTAAATGTATTAACAAATCAGTTAGCTCCGTTGAGCTGTAACAGACAATCGTGTCTCTCAGAATCGAAACAAATTGTTTTGAGAGCCAGAGGGCGCCACAAGTTGGTACTGCAGATCTTCAGTACCGCTAATACTCTAGATTTATACCCCCACAAGTACAGTAATGACTGAAACAAGCTGTATGATAACCACATGAGCATTTTGTTCTCGTTTTGTTCACTGCAGTGCTTCTTTTAAATCAGTGGGAGGAAAAACGTTGAAAACTTTTCTCATCCTAACAACTAACTTCGTCGGCCATCGGCGTGATTTTTGGTTAACCGATCGAGCGTTCGTCTGAAAATAAATCTGCGTAACTGATAGGCGAACGATACAAGCGTTCGCCTCTTATTTCGAGGCCTGTGAAACCAAGTTGTGCACCAGTCACAAAATATTGTGTTCGTCGAACAGCTTTGTGAACAGTTACCACATGGATATCTTTTTTTTGGAGGCATTTTGAAAAGTATGAAATAGAAAAAGTGGTCGACAGCTTTTTATAACGGTCAAGAAGTATGTGGCTTCATGTCAGAAACAATGGACGAAAGAAAGTTAACATCTACAGTTATCAAAATGCATATTAGAGCTGACATCAGGTGAAAATCACAGATGTGAGTGTTCTTATTGCAATGTTCTAGGTATGTGCACTTAGAAGTCCTGACAGACAACAGGTGGATTAAATTCTAAAGGCTGCTGGTATGATGATATGATGAAAGCACCAAAGACATCAAACAGACACAAACTGAAATAACCTCAAATGCTACAACCGGTAAGTGAATAAACTTACTCAACAGGGCCCGATGAGTCCCCCCCCCCCCCCTACCCCCCCCCCCCCCCCCCCCCCCCCCCCCCCCCCCCCCCCCCCCCCCCCCCCCCCCGTGCAACTCACATTTTCTCACACAATTCGGAACCCATACTCGCGTGTCAGTTTAATTTTTTTTTACATACCCCGTCTACTGCATGAAAAGGGCAGCGTAAGTGAGGGACAGGCAATGCATCCACGTGAAATCATACCAAATTGAGGAACATTGCACCCGACTGCTAAACAATCACAGTAATTTGTAAAATAAAATATTAGGACACTGT
The DNA here is from genome assembly GCA_031216915.1 of Pictodentalium vernedei. Lineage (NCBI taxonomy): Eukaryota > Metazoa > Mollusca > Scaphopoda > Dentaliida > Dentaliidae > Pictodentalium > Pictodentalium vernedei. Next base: position 98,861,082 of record CM062289.1, on the reverse strand, counting down.
CGTGGAAGTGGGTAAAAACATCATTGAATTTGAGGAGTCTCTGCAAGCCCATCGGCAAACAGTCGGTTCCGATCGAAGGTGGGATACTTTTTCGGTCACAGTCAGCTCTTGTTCAAACCCCTTTTTTCTGTGTACGTGGATCATATTGTGCAGAGCTGCATTCATACACTTCTGTGGGGTTCTACATGTATGTGCCTGTGTGCTTCTGTGTGGTAAATCATCGCACACAGAACAGTACGCTTTGTCAGGAACCGACCTGGGCATGCGCCAGTGCGTATTTGGTTCTGAAATATCGGGACCTGGCTCTTAAATCTCAGAAATAGGCTTCTCAGTTGACGCGTAACTTCTCAGATCATATTTTGATATTCTTTCAATGAATAATCGAGAGAGACATTCTTACATGTATTATATATATGATTATCATTTATCATTGTTGTAGAGTGCTTAAGTTAATACGTCAAGTCTTAATTACCAAGCATTAATCTTCACTGTGGTTTCTGATCAAGTCTTGGCTGCCTAAATAGGCAGCCAAGACTTGATCAGAAACCAGTGAAGATTAATGTTTGCTATAGTGTACTAAATGAAAATGATGAGAGCTATTACACACTTGCAGTGTGTGTTACAAACAGCAGTTGACTCCGTAAATTGAAATCTGGCGCATGAATTGAAAAAATAGGCTCCGAGGCTAGAGCGTATTTTAAATAGTCCTGATCGGTCCCTGCCTTGTACCAGTGTTAAAAACGATATCTCGTGGTCATGGAAATATAATCGAGTCTATGGGTGCGTAGCGTTTCGTCGTTTGCCGAGCGATTATTCAGACATCACCTAATTTCGTGAGAAGAAAACAGTTGCCAACCTGTCCATATTATTAGATAAATTATATAAAATATTTATTTTATGGTATTATAATCATAATCAGAACGTTGTACGCTTGTGCTTAAACATATTTAGAAATTAGGGTGTGGGGGGGGGGGGGGGGGGTATATGGTTTTTTATATTCATTTGTTATGCCATGAGGAATGCAGAAATGCATTCATCTTCCTGGAAAATATTTCACAAAGAAATGGTTGGTTATTGCCAATATAATTTTTTCAAATTGTTGGGGTTATTCCTTTCTGGCTTTTTTACGTTAGCCTCAGACTTGGAAGGAAATTACCTGAAATTTGACCCAAGTTACATGTAGCCTTTGTAGGTTGGGCGCCCCCTTAGTTCAGTGATCCTAACGTAGTGGCTACCCCTCTACATTCAGATTCTTCCCATTCAATCCTATAGAAAAAGTTCCCATCAAGTTTTTATGGGAACTCAAAATTAGGAATATATATCAATCTTTCGTCCATATTACCGGCTGCAATCGATAGTACACGTATTTCCTTACATTTGGGCAGAGTTTATTGATCCAAACTATGCTTTAGTCTTTGTCGTCATTTGAGTCCTCGTGAGGTGTCAACTGAGATTTCGAAATCGGCCAGGTTTTTGTATATATTAAACAGTAAAAACAATAACCCGGTAATGGCGCCGAAACGCCGATGCTGAATCGGAAATTTGATCGTAATTGTGCAGAAGGGAGTTGATAATCTGATCTGTGCAAATGCGACCGAGTTTGATGACCTTCTCTGCGCGAATGAGATCGAGATTCCGAATTGATAAAAAAGTCTATTCGTTTTGGCGCCATTACCAGGTTATTGTTTTTACTGTTTTATATTTATACAAAAACATGGCCGATTTCGAAATCTTCGTTGACGCCTTGTGAGTACTCAAATGACGACAAAGAATAAAACATAGTTTGGATCAATAAACTCTGCCCAAATGCAAGGAAGTACGTGTACTATCGATTGCAGCCGGTGATATGAACGAAAGCTTGATGTATATTCCTAATTTCGAGTTTGGAGTTCCCATAAAATCTTGATGGGAACTTTTTCTATAGGATTGAATGGGACGAATCTGAACGTAGAGGGGTAGCCACTACGTTCGGATCGCTGAACTAGGCGTCCCCTTAATTTTAAGTTATGGAACATCGGTGGCGGGAATTTCATAGTAAACTAATTGAAGTTTTAGCAGAATATTCAATGTGTTGAATGTAGACAGTATATGGAAGACGGAATAATACAGATAACGAATCGTAACGCGATATTTAGCGGAACAAAATGCCGACACTGCATTCCTAAATTTACTGGAGACTAGAGACAGATACCGAACTCAAAATTAGCGGCGCGCCCATCTCAAACACTGACACTGTTCCATCAGACACCTGTAAAAAACAAAAACACGATGGCACACTGGTTACAACTGATTTCTATATATATACAATATTTTCATGCACTTTTTGACAGAAAAAACTCGAAAGCACACCTAAATCTTGAGACGAAGTCATCGCGCCGCTGTTCTGGACCACGTGCGTCTACTTCGACTATGGTGGGTTCGACAAGTTGTTCAGAATGCTCAGAAACGTTATTTGTGTGACGGAGATAGACAACACTTTCAACTGAAGCGGTGAATTCTGGCGCATCGCCATTCGTCGATTTCGCCACCAAAGCCCTCTTAAAATGAGGTTGAGACTAAAAGGTCAAGAAAATGACGTAAAGCTAGCACCGGGGCAACATTTGAATTCCACAATTTGAAATGACCATAAAATGGCGTGTAAAGGGTTTACAGACGATTCGGAGCTCGGACGATTCGGACCACAAAATTGGGACGACTCCGGCCTCGAGTCCAAGGCGGTTCAAACCCCGAGTGTTAGACAGTTCGGAAGATTATTTTACAATAATTTGTTAAATGATGAATGACTGAAAAGTTTCAGCGCGCCGAAGGCGCACAGAGACGATGTGGCATTGAAATCCCTTGTGACCCGAATAACTTTATTTGCTTATGAATCTACGAGAGTCGGAAGCGAGGGCCAATGATCTTGTTTGGTAATACTGAAGAATTACAACCAAACCATCCTCTAGCCGAACCGTCCTCTGTAATTTGACCCATACCGGTCGCTACATTTTGACCCAAACCGCTGTGGAGGACGGTTCAGGAGCTTTGAAGGACGGTTCGGGGCTGTGATAGATGGTTCGGTTCGGGCGCTGTGAAGGACGGTTCGGGCTAAATTGGAGGCCGGCTTGGGTCAAATTGCTGGAGGACGGTTCGGCGAAAGAACAAGTTTAGATGCTTCCCATATTCGAATCGGTAACAGGACGAAACGGCCCATGGACGAAACGGCCCAGATTGATTTTGGTCAGTACGGCCCAAATTTTGAGACGGATCGGCCCAGATTTCTCGACAGAACGGACCACATTTTTGGACAGAACGGCCCTCATTGAAAAGTTCATTTCTTGTGCCCCCATTATTCCCCCCCCCCCCCCCCAGGCCTAAATTTATTTGGATTCAGTAAAAAAAAACTTATCATTACAATTTACAATGGGGACGGAGTTGTTCCCGCTTACATTTTGCCGCAAATTATTCTTAAACTGAGGATCTACTAAGCAGGACTTTTAAAAGTGAAGAATCGGGTTCCTGATAAGTGCCGCCTTCCTCCCCCAGGAAAAAAATAGTTTCTGTTCATCTGAAATAAACGAGAAAAAAATTATATTAGTCGCTTCTGTTTCTTGGTTTCTGTTCACCTAAAACTTGAAGAGAATATTATTAGTTTCTGGGAGAATTATACTCAGCATCGAGAATAGATGCTGCCACGGCGCTTCAGGAGGTCATTCGTCGTCGTTTTATGGTTTCCGTAGAGTAACACTAACATCAGGTAATATGGCAGGTTGCCTTCGTGGCTCGGCAATCAACCCTTTCAACACGACAGGCCGCTTTTCCGGTCCAGGAACATGTTACGTTATAACTGCATAATTAAGATGACTGCTAAGTGAATGTGTAGGGCAGACTAATCAATATTTCCACCTGCAGCTTAGAGCTGCACGTTGAAAATATTAATTATTACCACTCAATCTATAAATATAAAACAGTAAAAACAATAACCCAGTAATGGCGCCGAAACGAATAGACATTTTTTGGATTAACATGGTTTTGGAGAGCCGTTAAAACTCCATAATTTCAGTGACGTCATTCGACGGAGCCGGGCCGCGGGCGATAATGGTATAAATAGCCATTAGCGGCCCGCGGCCCGGCTATTTTTAGATTCCATGATCTAATGAATTACTCCCATTCGGATGATGTCCCTTTGTATTTCTGAACTGAAGTCGAACGCACGATTGAAACAGAAATATCGAACCGACTTCAGTGATTATTTCTTCCAGCAATTCCCTCGTGCGGTTAGCTGTAACAGGGAGTGGTAATAACAGTAATAACATGATTGTTGTCAGGCATCATGATTCATTAGCGGCCCTGCAGCAATGATGAACAGCCCTTGGGCTTATTAACGGCCCTCGACTTCGTCACGGGCCTTTAATAAGCCCTCGGGCTGTTCATTATTGCTGCAGGGCCGCTAATGAACCATAATGCCCTCCAAAATCATGTTATTGTTATATTAGTTTACCGCCAAATAATGAATTTGGACCCTTCCTGTTGCTGACATTGAACTGACATGGAAGATACTACCCGGGTTCAAAGGGTTAAGTCTATTAGTTTAAACAATATTTTTATTTCAATGAAAAACAATCATGTTATATGATATGTACACATTATGTTAAAAAAGATAGATGAAACAAAGCGATATCTAAGATAATATTCCACTGAACAACAAAGAGAACAACTTGAGTAGTAGGAGAGGGATGGATCGGGCCAGAGGGAGAGCCGGAGGGGAAAGTGACGTCATAGCCACGGGACCTGGTGACGTCATGTTGTGTTGTCATGGTAACCCGCGTGAGCGGCCATCTTGTGACGTCATCTCCATAGTGATACGTGGTGTGAGTGCGCATGCGCAGCGCGTGTTGTTAGGGTGACACGTGTTTCCGTCGTCCATTTTGTATACTGGAGGCCGCCATCTTGGTTTCTATGGTAGCACGTGGTTGCTATGTGACCCAAAACCTTCTAACGAGACAGGGGTATATTCGGAGGATGTGTTCGATTGAATCGGAGTAAATCTAATTACCACAAACAACCCGACAATCCCTCCAAATCACCGAAATTGATTTTATTTACTATGGATTCCCCATTTTATCGGTGTAGCACGTAGTGCTATAGTACCAAGGAGGTACCGGATGTGTGTTCGATTAAATATGAGTATACTCTAGTAGCGTAGAAGAGCCTATCAACTGGAACAGCTTTACTTATTATTACTATATTTAGCTTTTTTGCTCTATTCTTCTTAGTTCTGGCTCTATTCCGTGTACTCTTGTAGTTTCCTTTATCCAGGTCCTTTATACAGATTATAACTAACCAATCAGATTGCTTGATTTCCCGTAATCTGGTTGCAGAGTTATCTCTCCTTATAACAACGAAGTCGTATCCGATTCTCATCACCTCTATATCCAATGGCCACATCCCATGGAATCCCATTTTTGGGAAACACCCGTGGCTATGGAATCCCTTTTTGTCGTATGAGGCAATGAGGGCTATGTAAAAGCCCTCAATGAGGCCTTATTTATTATCCTTCATAGCCTCATTGGATTTTGAGGTTATGAGGATCATGAAAAATCCCTCAATGAGGTATAATTTACTACGACTCTTAGCCTCATTTCAGTATTTAACAGCCATATTCCCAGGCACGCCAATTTCGGCATCCCTTTTTGGAAAACATGGCCTTCGGCACCCCTTTTTTGTCGTATGAGGCCATGAGGACCATGAGTAATCCCTCAATGAGGTCTAATGTAGTCTTACTTCCATCTTGTCGCCAAATCTCCAAGGCCACTACAGGTCTATGGCCCATCTGTCCTATCATTAGCTTCTACAACAGTCTTGTTCCATTGCGGCCTTGTACCAGTACTATTGGCTTCTGCCCCATATCTCATCCATTACTTCCTAGCTATACCTATCTCAAGAACGACTATAACATTGATCAAGGTTGAATCAGATTTCAGCTGTATACATATAAGGCATTCCGTAATTAAGATTCCTAGCCGATTCCGTAAAATTTGGAAAAAAAATAAATGAGGGGCATAAGAAATATTTTTTTTAGAAATGATTTATTTTAATAAGGGCCGTTCTGTCAAAAAATGTGGGCCGTCCAGTTTCCAAATCTGGGCCGCTCCGTCTCAAAATCTGGGCCGTTCTGACCAAAATCAATCTGGGCCGTTTCGTCCATGGGCCGTTTCGACCAGCATTCCTGAAACAGCACTTTGATGGTTGTTTTAGAAAAAAGAAAAAGAAACCCAAACAGTCAAAGGTTTGGGAGCCCCCCCCCCCCCCCAGCCTATTATCCATAACGGTTATAAAAAGGAAAAAAAATCACCAATATGTGGAGGGGGGGGGGTTAAAGCTGGGAGTCATCCATCGGCCTATAAGGGAGAGTGAATGCTGAACCTTATCCAGCTGGTCTGCCTTCAAAGGGAACAGATGACGGGGTGTGGGGAGGAAAAAACCAGCAACAACCCCCCCCCCCCCCCGAAAAAAAACCCCAAAATCACACGCTCACAGACACACCCAAAAGCCCTTAAAATGGCTGTTATATCTTTATTCATATGTTTATTTATTTAAAATGTACATTGGGCCCAGCCAGGCAAGCTTGTTTCGATCCTTGCTTGGTGTTTCGTGCTTTCCTGCGTTTGTTAACAGGATGGCTGTTCCAATTCCTCCTGCGCTTCGTTTACTTTTTCCATGCGTCTTTTTGATAAGAGTGTTTCAAGAAAATTTGAGAGTGTTCAATTAGAAAAGTTACAGGTAGAGAGAGATAGGAATCCGCCATTGTATATTATGACTGTTGTGTGATTGTTGTTATTGATGGGACGAGGTGTGAGACAGCTGTTTAGGAGTTGGATAAGTCTTCTAAATAACGAACACAAACGAACATAAACGAACATAAACAAAAACAAGTAAAAATTGGCAAAATATAGGCTAATAAAAGTTTAAAAGGGGTAGAAGGTGTGTGTACGGGTATGCTTTACTCATGAGTGAAATTTTATCCACTTTTGATGAGTATTTTGGTTATTAAGGGGATTTAAAATGTGTTGCGTGACGCAGAACTTGTGTTCGTTAATTAGTCGCAGTTCATCTGCCCCACTAAATAACGAACACAAGAAACGACAGTGGATAATTAATTAGTTGTCAATATTGAATCGGTTTACCGCTTGCATAAATGGCTGATTTGAAATTTTGTCTCTTTTATTTTATTTACTTATTATTTCTGTTTGCAAGCATGACAATTCCCATCACCAATTTACAACAACTGCATAAAAATTCCAAATCGGAATTAACTAAAAAGTCAAACTCTCTAACATTACATTGTGAATGGAACCATTGCCCGCATAACTGGCATCCTATACTCTTGATCGCATGACAGTCAGCACCACATACACCACAAGGATACAGTATCGTTATAAAAACAAGCACTTAAGAAAGCTGCATGTAAAAACCAAAAGTGCGTCGCTTATTACAAAAACATCAATGTTGTACATCAGTAGAATTGTTTGACAAACAATAAAACATCCAACATAGCAGATAGGCATCACAGAAAATTAAACTAGATCCCAGTTAAAAGCAAAAGGTCTCAAGGGGCCTTAATCACTCACCCTACAAAGTGGTTAGAAGAAGTATTTTGGGTCACATTCAGTTAGTCATGATTCATCAACACAACAGAGGAAGACATGAATTTATTCATAACGCTAGTGCCCATATCAGATGATTATTATCATAGGTCTTTCTGACTGCTTCCAATTCTATCAGCTGTAGACAAGCACTGACAAACTTCCAAAGGTTGTTTATGTCACTGCAGTGTGGAAGGAAATATTTTATGCTAAAACACTAATGAAAGGAATAACCTTGAACCTAATCTGCTCACTCCTGCACCCACCCTCATAGAGAGTTCAAATACTAAACCATGGACTTGACTTGAACAAACTTGAATCTGATCCCCCTAAAGATGTTATATACCAAATATGATAGGATTCTGACTGGTGGATCTGAAGAAGATTTTTAAAGAAATCTCCTCATATTGCACTAAAGTAAACTTTGGGCTACAATAGAGATCCCCAATATTAACCCAGGGACCCTATTTGAACAAATTTCAAGTTGATCCCCCACTCCCTCCCCCATTCTTTAGAGATGCTGTACCCCAAATATAGGAGCATTCTGATTGATCGTTCGGGAGGAGAAAATGTTTAAAGAAATTCTTCATTTTGCGCTAAGTTAAAATTTGGCCCCCATAGGGAGAAAATATATTAATCCACAGATACGATTTGAACAAACTTGAATTTGACCTCCCTAGAGATGTTGTATATAAAATATGAAAGAATTCTTACCGGTGGGTCTGAATAAGAAGATTTTAAAGACATTTCCTCGTATTGCACCAAGTTAAACTTTGCCGTTCGGGTTCCAACATAGAGCGCAAATATTAACCCAAGGACCCCATTTGAACAAACTTTAATCTGCCCCCCCCCCCCCCCCGAAATCTTGTATACCAAATATGAAAGTATTCTGATTGGTGGATCTGAAGAAGAAGAAGATTTCTACCCTTGTCCCATGTTTGCCCCTAAAAACAACAACACCGAAATAAGCACGAGGCCGTGCGGCGGTCCATATATTCGAGAATTAGTATGTAGCATCAACAGGCAATATTTACAAATGCAAAACTCAATAGAAGTCAAAACTGTACTGCATGTAAGTTGAAAACTGATGGCAACTGCGAGCCACAAAACCCGAAAAACCACTGTGGGAAACACTGGAGGTGCACCGACCCAAATTGCAGCAGCCAAACATGTGTCGGGATTTCTAATTCTAAATGCCTAGAGATAAGGACACAGACAATAAGCTGTGTATACTGTCATAAACGTAAATATCATTGGCCTTCTCTGACTTCTAATGACCGTGACGCTTGAACAAACGATCATTTATATCGCTATTAGCCGCTGCGGTAGCACCACCGGACCGCAAACTGTGGGTACCAAAAGCTTTTACATCAAAACCCAGCCCATCAAACGCCGCTCGAAAAATCTCTAGCGTTCGAGAGTAAGAAAGGCACTTTCCTGGTCTCAAAACGTACCCACTTTGAGATTTCAAACAGACGAAAGCTCGAAAGAGAAAATCCTTGCTCCCAAGGTCTATTTGAAAAATGTCAAAATATGTACGCAGAAACGTGTATGGACATGTAGGAAGACAAGTTTTGCCTACGATTACCCATAGACCGTCACGATAAACGTCATTTTTGGCTTTCTCAATGAAAATTTTTACGAAAGTATCTTCGAAAGAAACATCACAGGCACGCAAGTGAACGAGCTCATCAAAACGGAGAAAACCAGCGTAAGCAAGCAAGCACATAGTGACAGTACGAAGTGAAAACCCAGAATGAGCAGCATAATAGGACTCAACCAAACGCTTTAACATATCCGGGGAGATAGGTTATTTACGATTACGTCGCTGGTTGACAGTACGAGCGGCCGCCTCTTTCTTCATCTGCGGCAGAGGATGATCAGTGGGATCTTGAACCATAGCAATTTTGTGAGCCCAGGCAATGCCGTAAAAAGCGGAATTGACTGATGAGCTGGAATTGGATGATTGCAATACACTCAAAAGATATAAAGCTACATGTGCAGACGAAGCAGGTAAACAGTCAATATGAGTATTGGAAAATCCGGAACACCAGCGCTTCCATCTGAGAAAACTGTGTAAATAAGTCCTTACAGTTCCTTCCTGTCGGGATTGCAAAACAACTGAAGGCAGTTTGTCGGCAAGTGCTTTCAAAACCGGATCTGGAGTGTCAAGAAGGGACTTCCACGACTCAGATTGAAACAAATCTGCAAAACAAAGAAAACATACATGAACGCTTCATCGCAACAGCAATAAAGCACGACGGTAAGATCTGAAATTTGCCGGAATCCCGTTAGGGTGGGTGGGTGGGTGGGACAGAATAAACAACTGACAAGTGTGACCGCCGGAATGAGAATGAATTATTAGCTCGTGCAAATACAATTCAATAATGAACACTCGACTACCCCAAATTACCCACTCGATTAACACTCGGGCAAACATGGGAAGAGAAGAACGCATTTTCATTGTAATTCGCAAGCTCAAACGAATGAAAAACCCTTTCTTCCGTTGTCTCATGTTTGCCCCTAAAAACACCGAAATAAGCATGAGGCCGTGCGGCGGTCCGTATATTCGAGAAAGAAAAAAGAGCGGGCTCTCTACTGACCCGTGCGCGGAAGCGACGGAGGACGTCGAAACAAATGTTGTAACAATGTTGCCAAAACGGCTGGATCACCGGTCAATGGGCAAAACAATTGGAAAGATGAACTGCGAATCGCGAACGCGACAAATTTACGGTCTATACCTCGAAATACCGAAAAAGCATTTCATAACACGAAAAAATGCAACTGTACTTCAATAAGCCAGACACTGCCTTGCTTCAATAAGCAGCCAGAAACAAGCTTCAATTAGCAACGTAAAGCTTCAATAAGCACCAATAACAACGCACGCGATAAGCAACGTTCAGAGCTTCAATAAGCTGCAACAAAAAGCTTCAATAAGCCAAATTTCAAAGCCTTAGCGCTGTTTTGATTCAATATTTTATACTAAACAAAAATGTCAAGGAATTAACACTGTGAACATCGCATCTGTTCACATCCAAAAACAAAGCTGCGATATTAACCGATGATACGGCCGTCTATCCGCAGCGCTACCACAAAACTTGTGAAACTTTCGGAGCCAAAAACGTTGAAGCATTCGTACCCGGAATGAATATCCCTTGTGGACGATCACAGACGCGATAATCCGTTACGAACGCTCTGAAATGCCCTGAATAATCCACTAAAAAGGCCAATAGCCTACAGAAACCCAAATATGCACAACCAAGGTACCGCTTGCCCTACACAGGGATATGTGTTTGATTGTACGGGTAATACACGAAATAGGAGGTATCAACCAGTTGTTATCTCCCGCCCACGTAAACGAAAAAGCACAAACCCCAGCCGAGATGGGTGTTCAAAAACGCGAATTGAACTTCTTGCATTTAGAATTATGCGAATCCGCGAATCTGTCAACCGTATGAGGGCCCCACAACCGGTCTAAAGTCTGAAAAAAGCTTTCCGAAGTGGCCCAATCATCATAATCCTTCAGTTTGCTAATGGAATCTGCATATGTATTTTCTGACCTGGGGACCCATTCGCGCTCGATAACTACACCCGCTTGCAAGCAAAAGAGGAATATTTCAAAAGCCAAATCTTGCAAATCCGCACGATATAATCCGTGAAACATTTAAATTGTCAGTAAACCATTTGCATGTTTGACCTTCCAAGACCGATTGCAAAGATTGTAAAACCGTGAGAACGGCCTTTAATTCCCGCCAGGTGGAACTCATGTTGGCCTCAGCATCCGACCACGCTCTATGAACTATACGGCCACTAAACTGAACTACGTATCCCCCACACGCATGCGTGCTGGCATCACAATAAACAATTCTAGAAAATACGGTTTGCTTCCGTATAGGCGAAGAGCGTAGCGCGTTGATGTGATTGTGCCAAAATCGTAGCTCGTTAATGACCTCTGCGTTTTGATGAAATATGACATCTCAAGCGCATCTGCTGGCAATAGCTATTTGTGAATACTTTGTCATCAGTAAACATACATCACCTATGGCGTGCCGAAAGGATACGATTTTCCCCACTATGCTCGCTAGCTGCCGCACTGAAAGCAAAAAAGACTGCGAAATGGCTCTTTGTATAAGCTCCCTCAAGCGAGTTACCTTTTCCCTTGGGGACAGACAGACGGCCTGTGCATAAATCAGTATCAAAACCCAACCACCTGAGCTGCTGTGTCGGTTTCCAAACTGATTTGTCGGGATGCGGAACAAATCCGAAAGCTATGACATCTTTACGGACTACTGCGCTACAAGTAGTGGCTTGTTCAAGTGATAAGGAAAACGCCATGCCATCATCGATGTAGACGATAATCTTGATACCTTGACGTCGCTAGTACTTAACCAGCTCACGAACAACTTTTGTAAAGATATGCCCCGCAGAAGATAAACCGAAAGGGAGAACGTTAAAATGAAAGAATTTTGTTCTCCCGGACCCAGATGGCCAGGAAAAACCCAAATATTTTCTACTTTCAGGATGGACATCGATGTGATGATAACGGGACTTAAAATCGAACGCGAACATGTAACCTCCTTTTTCCAAAACTTCCAACGCTAAAGACATATCTTCAAATTTTAATTTGTCTTTCCAAACGTGGTTGTTCACATGACGCAAATCGAGGACCAAACGGGCCTTCCCTTTATCGTTAACGGCCACTGTTAAAGGATTCACAACACAATTTGGGGCCTTGCTTTCGGATATACAACCGGTAGCCAAAAGATCAGAAATGGCGCTTTCCACAAAATCCTTGTGCGCAAGCGCAGACCGGTTGTTTTTCAAAAAAACTTTAGAGGGCTGAGAAAGAAGGGGAATAACGTAACCGTGCTCGAGAATGTTTAAAATTCTGGCGTTAGCGTTAATCGACTTCCAAAAATCTAAATGCGCCTTGAGGCCACCTCCAGTAGAAATTTTACATAAACCTTGCTCATACTCGAAAGAATTGTCTGAGTATTCAACATGAGAGTCAGAGTCACAAAATTCTAATCCAGCGGGATTCTGAAAATTACAAGGAAGAGAAAAGTTACTTATCTTGGGTGAATTACTAGAGTTATTGTTGCTGCTGTTGAGATGGGTGGCGTTGTGGATCGTTTCCTTTAAATCTGGTGTCTCTGATCGCAGAACAATGGCGCCGCCAATATCCGAAACTGCCGCAAGCGAAACACTGGTCTGAGAATCGAGGTTGCCTTGAAGGATTACCGTATCTGGACTGGAAAAACTTTTGCCCACGAAAAGCAGAAGGATGAGAAACACAGTCATCATTTTCCGAGAAATTGGCGAGTTGTCGTGGCCTTTTAGACAGTTTATTACGCAATTTACGTGAAGCTTCGGCCTCTGCTTTTCGCAATTTTTTATCGTCATCTGAATTGTCAGCGAGCTCCTTAGCTTCATATTCCTCGACAACTGCCCAACCAGCCGGAGAAGAGTCTGCAATCTTAAGACGTTTGTTACGATGAGAAATCAACTGTTTGCCTTCTTCGAGCAAAGCCCGAGCTTTACCAATGTTTGGCTTGTCGTCTAAAAGTTCATCAGCCTCATCCAGTTTATCGGCTAGATGAACGTTGAACTCGAACTGTTTGCAGTTGACCTTCTTTCTAAATTAAAAATCGGACGGTTTCAAACTCTTTGAAATTTTGTTAGCTGTAGCCTCTTGTTGATCAGCAAAATCACGCTTCAAACCTTCAAACTT